>CM051235.1:357247621-357847621 GCA_027917425.1 Gastrophryne carolinensis | reverse complement strand
CATAAATATATTGCAGTTTGAATTGTTTTTGTGTGTGCTGTAAAAACACCAGGCCGCACAGTATCCCAAACCTGCACATTTGACCCTAGCTGTTACACTAAAGCAGCTTTTAAAGGCTATTTCTCATAAATATATTGCAGTTTAAATTGTTTTTGTGTGTGCTGTAAAAACACCAGGCCTCAGGGTATCCCAAACCTGCACATTTGACCCTATCTGTTACACTAAAGCAGCTTTTAAAGGCTATTTCTCATAAATATATTGCAGTTTGAATTCTTTTTGTGTGTGCTGTAAAAACACCAGGCCTCAGGTTATCCCAAACCAGCACATTTGACCCTATATGTTACACTAAAGCAGCTTTTAAAGGCTATTTCTCATAAATATATCACAGTTTGAATTGTTTTTGTGTGTGCTGTAAAAACACCAGGTCGCAGGGTATCCCAAACCTGCACATTTGACCCAATCTGTTACACTAAAGCAGCTTTTAAAGGCTATTTCTCATAAATATTATCACAGTTTGAATTGTTTTTGTGTGTGCTGTAAAAAAAACAGGCCTCAGGGTATCCCAAACCAGCACATTTGACACTATCTGTTACACTAAAGCAGCTTTTAAAGGCTATTTCTCATAAATATATCGCAGTTTGAATTGTCTTTGTGTGTGCTGTAAAAAAAACACCAGGCCGCAGGGTATCTCAAACCTGCACATTTGACCCTATCTGTTACACAAAAGCAGCTTTTAAAGGCTATTTCTCATAAATATATTGCAGTTTGAATTGTTTTTGTGATTGCTGTAAAAACACCAGGCCTCAGAGTATCCCAAACCTGCACATTTGACCCTATCTGTTACACTTAAGCAGCTTTTAAAGGCTATTTCTCATAAATATATTGCAGTTTGAATAGATTTTGTGATTGCTGTAAAAACACCAGGCAGCAGGGTATCCCAAACCTGCACATTTGACCCAATCTGTTACACTAAAGCAGCTTTTAAAGACTATTTCTCATAAATATATTGCAGTTTGAATTGTTTTTGTGTGTGCTGTAAAAACACCAGGCCGCACAGTATCCCAAACCTGCACATTTGACCCTAGCTGTTACACTAAAGCAGCTTTTAAAGGCTATTTCTCATAAATATATTGCAGTTTAAATTGTTTTTGTGTGTGCTGTAAAAACACCAGGCCTCAGGGTATCCCAAAACCGCACATTTAACCCTATCTGTAACACTAAAGCAGCTTTTAAAGGCTTTTTCTCATAAATAAATCGCAGTTTGAATTGTTTTTGTGTGTGCTGTAAAAACACCAGGCCGCAGGGTATCCCAAACCTAGACATTTGACCCTATCTGTTATACTAAAGCAGACTTTAAAGGCTGTTTCTCATAAATATATTGCAGTTAGAATTGTTTTTGTGTGTGCTGTAAAAAAACAGGCCTCAGGGTATCCCAAACCAGCACATATGACCCTATCTGTTACACAAAAGCAGCTTTTAAAGGCTATTTCTCATAAATATATCGCAGGTTCAATT
The DNA here is from genome assembly GCA_027917425.1 of Gastrophryne carolinensis. Classification (NCBI taxonomy): domain Eukaryota; kingdom Metazoa; phylum Chordata; class Amphibia; order Anura; family Microhylidae; genus Gastrophryne; species Gastrophryne carolinensis. The sequence goes on along the minus strand of CM051235.1, from coordinate 357,846,106 downwards.
GTTTTTGCATGTGCTGTAAAAACACCAGGCCGCAGGGTATCCCAAACCTGCACATTTGACCCAATCTGTTACACTAAAGCAGCTTTTAAAGGCTATTTCTCATAAATATATTGCAGTTTGAATTGTTTTTGTGTGTGCTGTAAAAAAACAGGCCTCAGGGTATCCCAAACCAGCACATATGACCCTATCTGTTACACTAAAGCAGCTTTTAAAGGCTATTTCTCATAAATATATCGCAGTTTGAATTGTTTTTGCATGTGCTGTAAAAACACCAGGCCGCAGAGTATCCCAAACCTGCACATTTGACCCTATCTGTTACACTAAAGCAGCTTTTAAAGGCTATTTCTCATAAATATATTGCAGTTTGAATTGTTTTTGTGTGTGCTGTAAAAACACCAGGCTGCACAGTATCCCAAACCTGCACATTTGACCCTATCTGTTACACTAAAGCAGCTTTTAAAGGCTATTTCTCATAAATATATTGCAGTTTGAATTGTTTTTGTGTGTGCTGAAAAAACACCAGGCCTCAGGGTATCCCAAACCTGCACATATGACCCTATCTGTTACACAAAAGCCGCTTTAAAGGCTATTTCTCATAAATATATTGCAGTTTGAATTGTTTTTGTGTGTGCTGTAAAAACACCAGGCTGCACGGTATCCCAAACCTGCACAATTGACCTTATCTGTTACACTAAAGCAGCTTTTAAAGGCTATTTCTCATAAATATATTGCAGTTTGAATTGTTTTTGTGTGTGCTGTAAAAACACCAGGCCGCACGGTATCCCAAACCTGCGCATTTGACCCTATCTGTTACACTAAAGCAGCTTTTAAAGGCTATTTCTCATAAATATATTGCAGTTTGAATTGTTTTTGTGTGTGCTGTTAAAACACCAGGCCGCAAGGTATCCCAAACCTGCACATTTGACCCTATCTGTTACGCTAAAGCAGCTTTTAAAGGCAATTTCGCATAAATATATTGCAGATTGAATTGTTTTTGTGTGTGCTGTAAAAACAACAGGCCTCAGGGTATCCCAAACCAGCACATTTGACCCTATCTGTTACACTAAAGCAGCTTTTAAAGGCTATTTCTCATAAATATATCGCAGTTTGAATTGTTTTTGTATGTGCTGTAAAAACACCAGGCCACAGGGTATCCCAAACCTGCACATTTGACCCTATCTGTTACAAAAAAGCAGCTTTAAAAGGCTAATTCTCATAAATATATTGCAGTTTGAATTGTTTTTGTGTGTGCTGTAAAAACACCAGTCCGCAGGGTATCCCAAACCTAGACATTTGACCCTATCTTTTACACTAAAACAGCCTTTAAAGGCTATTTCTCATAAATATATTGCAGTTTGAATTGTTTTTGTGTGTGCTGTAAACACACCAAGCCGCACGGTATCCCAAACCTGCACATTTGACTCTATCTGTTACACTAAAGCAGCTTTTAAAGGCTATTTCTCATAAATATATCGCAGTTTGAATTGTTTTTGTGTGTGCTGTAAAAACACCAGGCCGCAGGGTATCCCAAACCTGCACATTTGACCCTATCTGTTACACAAAAGCAGCTTTTAAAGGCTATTTCTCATAAATATATTGCAGTTTGAATTGTTTTTGTGTGTGCTGTTAAAACACCAGGCCGCAAGGTATCCCAAACCTGCACATTTGACCCTATCTGTTACGCTAAAGCAGCTTTTAAAGGCTATTTCGCATAAATATATTGCAGATTGAATTGTTTTTGTGTGTGCTGTAAAAACAGCAGGCCGCAGGGTATCCTAATCCCGCACATTTGACCCTATCTGTTACACTAAAGCAGCTTTTAAAAGCTATTTCTCATAAATATATCGAAGTTTGAATTGTTTTTGTGTGTGCTGTAAAAGCTCCAGGCGCGGGGTATCCCAAACCTGCACATTTGACCCTATCTGTTACACTAAAGCAGCTTTTAAAGGCTATTTCTCATAAATATATCACAGTTTGAATTGTTTCTGTGTCTGCTGTAAACACCCCAGCCCACATGGGCATCCCAAACACTAGCATAAATATCTCAAGACTACCTGTCTAATAACTGCTTGCATTTTTTAATTAACATCACTTTTCCACAATCAAGGGAGGCCTCCTTTGTATGTGAGGAGGGGGCATCCCAAACACTAGCAGTAATATTTCAAGAGTACCTGTCTATTAACTGGTTGCATTTTGTAAAGAAATTCACTTTGTCAAATTGCCAGCAGCCATTGCCTTTTTAGAGGCGGGCATCCAAAATATGCTAGCCTGCGTCTTTTAAGATTTCTCACAATGGAGTTGGCAGCAGCAGCATTAGGAGCCCATATATTGCCTGAAAGACACACATATGAGCTGGCAGCAGCAGCATAGGGAGCCCATATATTGCCTGAAAGACACACCCAGGCGTTGGCAGCAGCATAGGGAGCCCAAATATTGTCTGAAAGACACACCCAGGAGTTGGCAGCAGCATAGGGAGCCCATATATTGCCTGAAAGACACACCCTGGAGTTGGGAGCAGCATAAGGAGCTACCATGCATCAGCTACTACCATGGATCAGCCATTGTTGGCTGGAAATCCTGGTTGAACCATGCCTGATTCATCTTCACAAAGGTGAGTCTCTCCACATTATTCATGGACAGACAAGTTCTCCTATGCATGACTATGGCCCCCGCCGCACTAAACACCCGCTCAGATGGCACACTACTGGCCGGGCAGGACAGCTTTTCCAGGGCAAACTTTGCTCGTTGCGGCCACAAGTCAAGTTTGGCTGCCCAGAAGTCCAGCGGATCCTCAAGGTGTGTTGGCATGGTCATGTCAAGGTATGACACGACCTGCTGGTTCAGGTCCTGCTCCAGGTCTTCATGCTGCTCATGAGTAGACTCACTATGCGAGTGTAGAAAGCCACTCATTAGCGACTGAAGACTGAGGCTGCTGCTGATGGAGCTGCTCCTGCTTCTTCTTCCACCCCATGGCAGTGGAAGGTGATTGCAGAGGTCCCCCCGAGTCAGACCTGCGAGAGTTTGGACCATGGCGCAGATAGGCATCGGCCAACTGACTACGTAGAATGTCTTTGTAGTAGGTCAGTTTGTCCTCCCTCTCAGCGGGCTTAAAAAATGCCCCCATTTTGTGCAGGTTCAGTTCCGACACGGCTTGATCGACCATTCCTGTCTGCTGCCTGTACTGACCTCTGCTTTGTCTGACCACGAAGCTGCCTGCCCCTCTGGATACCCCACGATCTCTGACCTCCTGGCTTGACCCTTTGGCTACCCCTGACTACGCACCTGTCTCATCCCTGTACTCTGACGCACCCTCCGGATTGACTACCTGTGAACGAGCTCGGCGTCGGGAGACCCTCGTGGTTCATTGGCCTTCACCGTAAGCAGCCATCCTTTGCGCCTATTAAGACCTGGGGGCAAACATGTCCGGTGAGGCGTACCTAGCGTCCCGGCAAACGGAGATAAAGCGAAGCGAAGGTCCAATAAGGTGGAGAGCCAGAAATCATCCTGATGATGAAATGGAGACAATTCTGCGGTCACTACGCAAGCACGTGAGCATGCATCGTGCCATTTGTGCAAGTGACTCGGAGGGACTACCTGTCTCGATCTCCACTGCAAACTGCCACGATGTGTCTGGGTCCTCTGTCTCGTCTTCCTCACAACCCTCTAGCTCCTGTGGCTGCTCCTGCTCCTCCTCTCCTGTCAGATGACTAGATAAAATGGCCATTTTGTCAAACCTAAACTGTGCTTCTCTGTGCCCCACCCCCTCCTCCTCCACTTCAGCCCCCACAGGCTTCATGTGGCTCTGAAATGTATGCACCATGTCTCCAGTGCCCTGACCAGCCATGGTTTCCAACATGTGTTGCAGTACATGAAGCAGTGGAATCACATCGTTCATCTCATAGTCCTGGCGACTGACTAATAAAGTAGCTTCTACAAAGGGCCTGAGCAAAATGGCAGGTGTCACGTATGAGCTGCCACTGATTTACATTGAAGTTACACAGAGGAGTCCCCCTATCCTTTTGGATCATCAAGAAATCCGTGATGGCTTTTCTCTGTTCCTATAGTCGATCCTGCATATGGACAGTGGAATTCCAACGGGTGGAAACATCACAAATCAGACTACGTTTGGGGATACCGTTCTGACGCTGAAGCTCAAGAAGGGTGTGCTTGGCAGTGTAGGAGTGGCTGAAGTGCATGCAAAGTTTCCTTCCTGTTGTTAGGATGTCTTGCAGATGGGGGGAAGACTTCAGAAAACGCTTGACAACTAGATTGAAGACGTGTGCCATGGCAGGACGCATGGCTCAGGCTTCCTTGTTGCAGCGCAGACAAGATGTTCTTCCCAGTGTCAGTCACCATGAGTCCCATTTGCAGTTTTCGTGGCGTAAGCCATGATTTAATTTATTGAGTTTTCATTTTTAGCAGTTCCTCCCATGTGTGGCTCTGTGGCTCAAGGCAAACCGTGTGAAGAACAGCGTGAAACCGCCGTGTCCTGCACACATGGTAGGCTGGAAGAGCACTGGGAAAAAAATACAAAAAAAAATATTTAGAAAAAACAAAATACAAAAAAAAAAATAAAAAATGAATAAAAAAGTTGTACAAAAATTTACAAAATATTAAAAAAAGACAATGGAAAAAAATATAAAAAAAAAAATATCCCAAAAAAATGTTGATAATTTTTTTTATGTTACTGTTATGTTAGATGTTATTGTTGCTATGTTATATGTTATTATATGTTATTATTATAATTATGTTCAAATAAGATAAATGTTAACTATTAATATGTAATTGACAATTAGGCACTATTTTTCTGTGACACCATTGCTAAGTGCAAGTGCACTGTCACAGGCACAAAGGCCTAGGATCGTGGAGGCCACAGCTGAGGGACCTGTCCAAGTTGCTGTTGTGGTTGTGCAGGAACCACAATCACCGAGTGGGCCTTAAAGGATATGTATTGTCCCTGACCGTAGTTACAGCTCCAGACGTAGGCACTGCTGTGCACTTTGGTGCACACTGACAGGCTGAAGGACTGGCCCACCTTCTGTTCAACAAAATTGTACAGGGCTGGTACTGCCTTCTTCGCAAAGAAATGACAGCATGGGACTCTCCATCTCGGCTCGGCACAAGCCATCAGTTCTCTGAAAGGTCCACCAACTCAAAAGGGAGGGACTGCAGCACCAGCAACTTATACAGAAGCACGTTTAGCTTCTGCACGTTGGATGAGTGGGCACATACTTTTGTCTCTTGGACATGGCTTGGCCAATGGATTGCTGGCGGAATGACTGACTCGGATTAAGAGGAGGAGAAGGAGCATCTGGAGCGACAGAAGATGGGTATGACACACAGGAGGTGGTGGAGCCTTGGGTGGCTGGAACAGAGAGCGGCGTGCCACTGGGTAATGCAGCAGGCTGGACCACCACTTTGGAGCCAACTCTTCCAGGCCGCTTGATGGTGACGCTGCAAATGTTGACGTAGGGCTGTGGGTCCAACTTTGGGACCCTGGCCACACTTCACCTTCTGCCTACACATCTTTCATATAGCCATGTTAACCTCCTGCGGATGCTTGATGAAAAACTGCCACATGGCCTTGTAGCTGATTTTTCCTACCAACAGTCCGCACTGATTCACTCTTCCACTACCTCCTGGGAAGATAGCCTGCCGCGCAAGTGGTCTACCCCAAGCACATTTGCCTCCATACTTTCCCCTTCTGCCACCATGCTGGCTGCTAAATCTGTCACTCTCCATCACTCCAAGCCTTTAAAAGTGCCCTCAAAACTTACTGATGTCTTCCTCAGGTTCCTCAACAGAGTCTGCTTAAGAAGCCAAAACACTTGCAACACCACCTCCCACGCCACTTTCCTCATCACTACTTGCCCGCCTAGTGGAAGAAGCAGCAAGTGTTGCCTCCACTTCTTGACTGGACAGTAGTTGCTGATTTTTCAGATTATCAGATCATCCTCACTGAATAGTGGAGCTGAACCCAAAGCATAAGATATAACCGACAGTTGACTGGGGGTGTCAGATGTCACTTGTGATGAAGTGGATGATCGTGTTAACCAATGGATGATGGCAGATGGGTTGCTGGTCGAGACACGACCACTAGCTGATACCGGGAGATCAGGCCTCTCACTGAGACTCCTGCTGCCACTCACCCCTAGTCTGCTGTGACCTCTGTTTGATGAATTTAGGCCTCTGCAACGTCTATGTGCCCATCCTAGCATTTCTCTGCCTGACATACTTAGTGCGTATATGAGGGGAGGACAAACGCTACACTACACTTAAAACAGGATTTGTCGATAACAGCAGCAGGCAAAGTAGTAACTAGGCCCTGAAGACTTTAACAGGAACAAAATGATGAAACTCTTAGGTGTGCGTATGTGATGCTCTGATGAGGGCAATTCAATGTGCCCCAGTACATTTGAAAAATGTTTTTTTAGAGACTGGCCTGTGTGAAAATGAATCGGGCATGGATCAGCCAAGATTCCCACCCACCAATGCCTGATGCATCAGAGTAGATTGATCATGGTGCCAGACCAACACTAAAGAAATATGGATAGTGCAAAACAGATTTTAGGCGCTGCTCTCCAGTTACAGACATTCCTCCGCATCAGACCACAAGTAATTATTGAGTAAATGCTTTACGTTAATCTTAATTTTTATTAATATTTTTAGGATAAGATATATGTGCCTAAAATGCGTATATATTGTCTTCATGCTGCTGCCAACTCCAGGGTGTGTCTTTCGGGCAATATATGGGCTCCCTATGCTGCTGTCAACTACAGGGTGTGTTTTTCAGGCAATATATGGCCTCCTACTGCTGCTGCCAGCTCCAATGTGGTTTTCAGTCAATATATGGGCTCCCTATGCTTCTGTCAAATTCAGGGCATATTTTTCTGGAAATATATGGGCTCCTAATGCTGCTGCTAACTCCAGAGTGTGTTTTTCAGGCAATATATGGGCTTCCTATGCTGCTGCCAACTCCAGGGTGTGTGTTTTCAGGCAATATATGGCCTCCTAATGCTGCTGCCAACTCCTTGGTGTGTTTTTCAGACAATATATGGGTTCCTTATGCTGCTGCCAACTCCTGGGTGTGTCTTTCGGGCAATATATGGGCTCCCTATGCTGCTGTCAACTACAGGGTGTGTTTTTCAGGCAATATATGGCCTCCTACTGCTGCTGCCAGCTCCAATGTGGTTTTCAGTCAATATATGGGCTCCCTATGCTTCTGTCAAATTCAGGGCATATTTTTCTGGAAATATATGGGCTCCTAATGCTGCTGCTAACTCCAGGGTGTGTTTTTCAGGCAATATATGGGCTTCCTATGCTGCTGCCAACTCCAGGGTGTGTGTTTTCAGGCAATATATGGCCTCCTAATGCTGCTGCCAACTCCTGGGTGTGTTTTTCAGACAATATATGGGTTCCTTATGCTGCTGCCAAGTCCAATGTGTTTTTCAGGCAATATATGGGCTCCCTATGCTGCTGCCAAATTCAGGGCATATTTTTCTGGAAATATATGGGCTTCTAATGCTGCTGCCAACTCCAGGGTGTGTTTTTCAGGCAATATATGGGCTTCCTATGCTGCTGCCAACTCCAGGGTGTGTTTTTCAGGCAATATATGGCCTCCTAATGCTGCTGACAACTCCTGGGTGTGTTTTTCAGGCAATATATGGGTTCCTTATGCTGCTGCCAACTCCAATGTGTTTTTCAGGCAATATATGGGCTCCCTATGCTGCTGCCAACTCCAGGGTGTGTTTTTCTGGCAATATATGGACTCTTAATGCTGCTGCCAACTCCAGTGTCTCTTTCAGGCAATATATGGGCTCCCTTTGCTGCTGCCAAGTCCAGAGCGTGTCTTTCAGGCAATATATTGTCTCCTAATGCTGCTGCTGCCAACTCCAATGTGATTTTCAGTCAATATATGGGTTCCCTATGCTGCTGCCAAATTCAGGGTGTATTTTTCTGGCAATATATGGGCTCCTTATACTGCTGCCAACTCCAGGGTGTGTTTTTCAGGCAATATATGGGTTCCTCATGCTGCTGCCAACTCCAGTGTCTCTTTCAGGCAATATATGGGCTCCTAATGCTGCTTCCAACGCCATGGTGTGTTTTTCAGACAATATTTTGGCTCCTAATCCTGCTGCCAACTCCAATGTGTATTTCAGGCAATATATGGGCTCCCTATGCTGCTGCCAAATTCAGGGTGTGTTTTTCAGGCAATATATGGGCTCATCATGCTGATGCCACCTCAAGGCTCTCTAATTGTGCCGCTCTGTGACAGCGAATCTAATAGCAACGCCTCTGATCTGCATGTCATACTTCTTTACAATATTATTTCACTAACCCAGCATGCAGCCTATGCATGTTACAGCCAAGAAAAACATTCTGCAATGGAGGCTCTCGGAAGCCCAGAAATAGCAGTTTTTCATAGCGATTTGTCACAAATAAATTCGTACCGTAACATTTTTTTCCGGAAAATTCGGCGAATTGGCCAAATCGAATTTTTCAAAAGTTTGCTCATCTCTACTCAAGAACAAAGGCAATACATGTGGAGGTGCATGCAATACAATTCTATAAGATAAAGCCAATACATTACAACAAACCTTAATACAAGCAAGCAAAGGTGTAGATGTAAATAATATTTTACTACATTCAGGTACAGCATGTTTAGGTAGAGTCCACTGTTGTGGATTGGCAGTACTGCATTATGGGTGTTGATATTTGCACCTTTTTGCCTCTAAGAAGAGTCAAAAATAGGGGAGCCCTGGTGCAGACCTGGTTGAGGGATTGGGTTGTCTGAGGAAAGGAACTGTTCCTAATTCTTTCAGTTCCCAGAACAGTTTGCCTGATGGCATTTAGGAGAACACATTGTTGTGGTGATTCTTGCTCAATATTCTCTCTGCCATTGATTAGCATGAGCCTGCTAATCTTGTTTTTTTGCTGTTGCCATACCATCGGGAGTGCTACCCATCAGGATTCTCTGAATTCTGCCGATGTAATAGCTTTATAGTAGATATAGTAAAAACTTTTCAAAAGTTTAATTCGCAATTCGCCTAAATTTTTCGGAAAAGTTTGGTTTAGACTGAATTCGTTTGTTTTGAACTTTAAACTAAAATGCATGGAAAACAATGTCTGATGGCCCTAAAAGTCCTGCATAACACTCTGCACCTAGGACTCTATAAAAACATGTTTTAGTGGGCTAATTAGTGTATGAATTGGTTGTGGCTAATTTTCATATAAATCAACGGACGTCTTTGTTTGTTTGATAGTTTAGAGAACATCAGAAAAATGTGAGAATTTTAAATAGAGTAGCCACAGGATTGGTGTTCATAGAAAGTGAAGAAAAACCTTTGGTTTTTTACAAGTAGTAAAATAATTGCCTATTTTGGCCATCATGGGGTTAATCTGTGGTTGTGTAAGCCTGGAAGTAGCAGGGAAAGCCCCCAAAAATGAGCCTATCTGTATGGCTTAAGCAGCAGGATTGCATCCTAAAAATCTAATTGAAGGAGAAGTGGTGGCTTCTTGCAAGCATCAGACGGTTAATCTGCAGTTGTGTAGACCTAGTAGTAGCAAAGGGTGGCAGTGGAGGTGCTGTTGGTGGTAGTAGTAGCATTAACAGAGGCACAGTTGTTGAACAAAGACTAGACCGGGGGCCCGGAGACCTGTGGATGTTGTATAAGCCTGGCAGTAGCGGGCAACCCCTTTATTAAATTATCCTATTTGTATGTTAGTAAAAGCAGGATTGGCATCCTGAAAAAGTAGTTGAAGTGATAGCTTGTTGTAAGTGGTGAAAAATGTGCCCATTTTGGGCATCACAGGGTTGACCTGCGGCTGAGTAGGCCCAGTAGTAGCAGAGTTTTATAGCTTGATTGAGGTGCTGTTGGTTGTAGTAGAAGCATTTGCAGAGGCACAGTTATTAAAGAAAGACTAGGCTGAGGGGATAGAAGACTGATGGGTGTTGTGTAGGCCTGGCAGTAGCAGACAAGTCTACAAAAAAATTATACCATTGTATGTGGGTAGCAGCAGGATTGGTATCCTGAAAATGTAATTGAAGAAGTAACTGTGCTATTGCTAATCAGTGACATCGGGCACAGGGGTTTTAAAATTGTCACCTATCTCCACCTGATTTATCTTTACAAAAGTTAGGCTTCCACACTATTGGTGGAAGACCTTGTTTGCTTAGGGGTGACGACACCATCTGCTGCACTGAAAACCCCTTTTGATGCTACACTGGAGGGTGGACAACACAGGTCCCCCATGGCAAACTGGGCTGGCTCTGGCCAATGGTCCAATGTATAAACCCAGAAGTTCAAGCGGTCTGAGCTCATTGTATCTCTTAGAGAAAGGGCATAGTCGAGGTAGGAGTGCACCTGGCTGTTCAGGCGGTGGTGGTGCTGCTGCTGATGAACATCCCTTCCATGGCGATTTGTGTCAGGTGGGGATATGTAAAAACATGGATATAATATTCTCAGGAGTAAATTGGGTGCTTCTGCGCCGCTGCCTGTTCTGAAGGTAGTACACTGACTTGGCAGAGAACAGAGAGTGCTTGCGGCAGATGTCTGCTGTTTGAAAGACATAGCTAGCTGTCTGTAGAGCTTCTCTTAATAATAGGCCATTTTTGCCTCTCTGAAAGTGTAAAAAGTTCCATTTTGTTTGTTCTGAGAATCTAAAAGTGTAGTGACCCACTACTCGTCTTTTTACCTCATGCCAACAATGTGTCTGTCAGCACACAAGCACCTAAGCATAAAGCTCACCATCCTCACCAGCATTGTTCGAGGGCCTTGTTATTTCTACCACCACTCCATATTGCCATGTTTTTTCATCATCCTCATCATCATCATCATTATTATGATCGTGTGCCTCCTCCCTTTAACCCTTCCTGTGATAAGATGGCTGTTCCATCTCCAAATCCACCTCCTCCACCTCATTCTTTAGATCCAATGTGCTGCAAGTCAGGTGGGATCCATACTCCATCCCTTGCTAAATCATGGTCGTGAGCGCCAAAATTAATATCAGTGGCATAAAATCTTTCATTTCGCTGTTGTCCCTGCTGACAAATCTTGTCGCCTCTTCAAAAATCCTTAGCACGTGACACATGTCTCTGATCAGCTGCCAATGTCAGGGCTGAAAACTGGCTGGAAAAGCTGGCCATTTGCTGCATGAGGAAATCATTTACAGCTTTGCGCTGCTGGTACAGGTGGTCTAGCATATGGGGCTCAGCATGTGTAATACAGCATGGCAGTGCTTTGCATTGCACTTATGAAATGATGGAGGAAGAGGGCAAGCTATGCCCTCCTGAAAAGGAGGATAGGTTCCTGGTGTTCGAGGTTAAAGTGGATCGACACAAAAGCAGAGGTGTTATTAATGCCTGACCTTGTTGCATTGGAGCATTGTACTGCAAAAGGTTGGTGGAGTGGGACGTGACACACATGTATTGTCCTTGGCCATATCTACTACTCTAAGTATCTACTGTTGCATGAACTGGCCCACATATCTGATGAGAAGGGATGGGAGCTGCACCATCATGCAGCAGCAGCAAGGCTTTGTTAGTGCATTTGTGGGAAATGTTGATTGTCCCACATAGCCACGTGATGCCATACTAGGTGCATATATAGCACACTAGTTCCTAGATTTGTGCCCTGGCCAAAGCTAACTTTTTCCTTGAACATCTGGCACTGTGCCAGGTTTGGTTCCTCTGGGAAGGTACAAAAGTATTGCCACACAGCCATACATACATACTGGAAATGTTCCTAGTTGCTCCTGGTTGCTCTATCCTAGGGTTAAGACTTCTTAATTTAAAGTAAAACTTCCTTTTTGTCAGGTTTTTGGTGTTCTGTCTTATTGGTCTCTCCTTCTGAGATGTAAAATAAACATTTGTGTTAGGATTGTGCCCCCATACCTGTGACTTATCAGCATGCTGTTTCCAAGTTTCCTATATTCTCTTTATTATAGTTTCTTACTACAGCTCCCAGAATCCTTTCACTGTAAGAGGTGAACTCATTAGCAGCCTTGACTAAATAAAACAGAAGTTATGACCCTTCCCAGCTAAGAATTCTGACAGTAACTATTTAGCTACTGGAACACACGTTTGCTGCCATCAAAAGTGGGATTACACTTTAAACCAGACCTTAAAGCTAATGGACCCACTACATCAGTATTGCTAATTCTTTGAGAGACACCAACAGGTCAGGTTTCCTGGATCTCTACACAGACACACAGATGAAGCAATTGGTGAAGAACACTGCTCTCCATTCTTTCCTTGGTGAATGTTTTTTTTTGTAACACCGATGAAATGGTTACCTAATAGTTAAGTTTAAAATCATTTGTCACTTAATAATACCCTTTTATGTACCTAATAATAAATGTTCTCCCCAGGTAGTACTTACTTTTAAGTCAAAGCACATTTGAGATCCTAGCATTCAATACACTTGTACCAATATGTCCCATTACAAACCTCCAGGTAACCATCTCTGGACCTGTACTTCTATTTATGATTCTCCTCAACTAAGACAGATGTAGCAGTCTTTGAAATAGACCAAAACAAACCTAGAGTCTGGTTAAATACCCATCCGTCCATACCACAATCCCACAATGCATGTGTGACCAGCAGTGGCCTCTCCTACATCCCTCTGTGTCTGTTTGTGTCTGTGTACAGCTAAACAGAGCCATAGAGGGATACAGAGAATACCACTGCCAACTGCGAAAAGCTGCTATGCTCCTATTTAACTTCTTGAGCAGTGAGGCTAAAAAAGTGGATTGGAGGAGAGCCGTACCTGTGCTGTAGGATCACCAGTGAGGTACAGACGAGACACTCTCCACAGTGTTCTTTCAATTACAGCAATGTGTTTCATATTCAGAAAGCTGTGAAAGATGTGATCTATTTGCATTCCAATTGTTGGCTTATGACTGCTTTACAATGAATCACAGCTGATTACAATAGAAACATTTATGATGCAGCAAATGCTTCCTAGCAATAACAATATAATGCAATGTAACTCTCACCAGGGAGCTAGCAGGCTATTTAGAATTACTCATCTTGTAGTCACAGCAGGAGGTATGGATAATGTATATCACTTTTTAAACTACCACCCCAATATATGGCATTGTGAGATATGTTGCCTCTGTATGTATCATGGGCCACTGGCGGGGTTTGCACCACTGGGGATGCCCCAGGGGTATGGACCAAAACCTGGGCTAGTAAAAATCCTGGGTTTTGCTCACTTAAAACGCCCTTTTAATGTTTAAAATAAATGGAACCATATATTATCTTGAAATCTTTTGCTTTTCAATGTCTTCTGTTGAGTTAGGCGCTGGACATTATAGAGTGCTACATATTTATAATAAATATTAATGACCTCTGATACATACCTTTAGGTTCCCATAATCAGGGAAATCTATCTAATGAAGCCCAATCAGCGAAATACAAATGGTCAAGAAGCAGACAATCATAAAACCCTTTACACGCAGTATGGTGAAAATTAATGGAGTTGCTCCTAAATTAGAACAACAGCCTCACAATTTCTATTGTGTTCACAGTTTAATCTAATTTAACAGGGATATTCCAGAGCGCCAGGTATTACCTTTCTCTCAGTGTCACTCTCCCATACATTTCAATGGTCATTCATTTGCTTGTGTTTAAACAGCGTGTTTGACATTTTTTATTTATTTATTTTTTGCTCAACTCATTATGTGACCTCTCCTGGCCTGCAAACAAACATTTTTAGAATTTTTTTTGACTTTTTATATTTTTTATGCAGGTCTGGCACTAAAGTGGTAATGTCACAGTGTTAAAACAATGCCATTCCATGTGTTTTCACTTTGTTACTGGTGGATATGTGTTTACAAACAGACTTTAATCACACAACGCCTGACGTTCTATGCTATAGTGACCAGATTTAGAGTGCCGATGCTGTGTGAGTGTCCTTTTTTGATAAGTATGGTGTAGAGCACTAATAGTCGATCGCACTGAGCTGGCACTACCTCTCACTCCCTGCAGCGCTGTACTGGTGTAAGAGCGCTCAAAATACATAACATTCATCAATGCGGGCCAGGTTACTACAGCGACTAAGGAGCTATGTTACAGCGCCCAATACGTGTGTACAGCGTCTACTAGCGGTCGCTTTAAGCCTCCACATCTTGTTTTATTACTTTCAACCATTGTTTATTAAGGTTTTCATAAATTAATCACATGAACTTGGGCGTCTAAATAAGAATTAGAATTTTAGAATTTTAAAACAAAATAGTTTATTGTTGTAAAACCTATACACGTTACATGACAAGAAACGTGATGTACTAACAGTTCATTCACAAAATAAAACAAATCATTTGTGCTCTGTAATTCTTAGTTTCAAATGACTTGTCAGTTCAGAAAGGTGTATGGTATATCACATCACAAGTACACATTAAACATACTTATAACTTGATAAATGGGATGCCAAGAAAATAATTTACTCTGCAATATACAGCCTCTTTTCATCTCCCTAGACTGTCAAGCCATGTAAATCTTACTGGGTCCGTGACAGTTTTAAGTGCAGGAATTAAAACTGATAGAGTATAAAAAGTAGGACATTTCAGGATACACAGCCACTTACGGTATCTCTCTTAATCCTTGGTAGCAAGACCTGAAGAGCTCTCTACATTAAATGCGTGTAAATAAAATGACAATCATATTTATGCTGCCCTAGGTAGAGAGAGCTTGCTACACTTTATTGAATACCTCATGGGGCTTGTTATTTACTAATTTGTGAGACATGTCTCTATATGAAAAATACCTCTGCATTTAACTTGAGCAATGGCTCCAAAACATATCTTCACATTATGATGTGCAGAGACAGATTGGTCATAGGGAAAACTGGGAGAATTCCCAGTAGGCTGCACTGCCTTTGAGACAGTTGGGCTGCAGCTTCCAAGCCCCCTCTGTACCTGGTCTAACTGTACTGCCTGCCAAGAAACCCTTTATCACACTATCTGTACCTACAATACTAAAACTTCAGTACCATCAAGTTTGTTATATCCAGCCTGGCAATGACTTATCACCCCAGCCTTGGAGTGAACTTGACTGGTTAGGGAGCACATAGGGGGGCGGGTTCAGCAAGGTGGTCGTGGGATGTTTATGGGCTGGCTGAACCAGGAAAAATCCCAGGCTGATTTTTGGGCCTAGCCCACCACTGTTGACGTGTGGGGCTGTTTGGAATACTGGCCAACTTAGGCAGTGTCTCCTTCGGCATTTTAACATGATCACATAAATGGGACATTGTCTGTGCCAGCATTTCCTTGCTGCAAATGTCACTGACTGTAAATACATTTGTAAAATAAACAGAGGTGTGCTGGCTGACAAAACTGCCTTGCCCACATGGCTGGAATTCAGCCTTAAACAGGATCAACACCCGTTTTCCTCTAACGGGTGTTGGTCCTGCAGAAAGCTAATCAACACAAGCTCGGGGGGCATCCAGAATGCTTGAGTCCCCCCCCCCCACACGTAACCCTCCCCCAAAGATAAAAGAAAAGAAAAAACGGCTGTTGGTCTGATTTAAGAAGTACTGTATCCATTTTAATATTAATATATATATATATATATATATATATATATATATTACATACTGGAAGTTAGAGGTAAACCAAAATCAGACCTTATAGTCTAGATGACTTCTTTCTTTAGGGGACATCCACATTTAGGGAAAGCAGTATGGAACTCACCTAGGATTCTGTGGTGGTCATATGTGGCAACAAGTAGAATACTCTGCATTAACACAGCATCCCTGCTCCCTCTGCACTGCTGACACCCACCAGCAGCCCATCAGATGGGATCAGGTGTGCAAAGAGCGTAGGGAAGCGGGATGCAGCAGCAATGCAAAGTGATCTGCTCATTGATGCATATGATCCATCCTGGTTTAGTTTCACACAGCATAGGGAAGGGTTTCTGAAAGTCTTAAAGTTGCAAACATTTAAGACTTGTATAGATATATATATGAATATTACATAGGTAGGGGTAGCTTTAAGTATTAACATTGTATTAAATAAGCACATTGAATGGAGGGGGTATTACCAGATGTCACGCCTCTACTGTATAAATAGCTCTCTCCTGTGTGACAGGGCATTCCCCCCTGTCGGAATACCAGGGTTTAAGGACAGGGTATCTCTGTCCCCCTGAACTTCAAATGCCAGGTCCCTGTCACTGATAAAAGAGGAGCAGACACCAGACTGGTGGGAAGCCCTGGAAGACCTGCAGAGAGGATGCCATTCAGCACGGGACAGGAAAAAGATGTGGGCCGAAAAGGCTATGTAAGCTAGTAGCCCTCAGGGCCGAGAGCCAGTCCAACTCGCCACTGCACCCTGATCTATCAGCTCCCATAGCTGGTGTCTGGGCTAGTTTTACTGTGAAGGGGTAAACCC
This sequence comes from Gastrophryne carolinensis, assembly GCA_027917425.1. Lineage (NCBI taxonomy): Eukaryota > Metazoa > Chordata > Amphibia > Anura > Microhylidae > Gastrophryne > Gastrophryne carolinensis. The sequence continues at coordinate 357,829,720 of CM051235.1, read as the reverse complement.
CACGCCAGTTGAAAAATAAAATTAACCCTTGATAGCGTGGATAGTAATTGAATTTTTCCAGGGCAGGAACAGATGCACATAAGGTACCATTGTAATTGGGAAAAATGGGGGTTTTACACACAATATGATTTTCTTTAAAAACATTATATTTTTTTATTAGGTTACAAACAAAACATTTCACGTGCTCAAACTTTGCTGATAAAACAATATATTTTTATGTTTTTGAATGTTCTGTAGGTTTCCAAATGTTGTTCTTTCTAACGCATGTTCTGGCACTGGTATGTTTCAGTTTCATAGGCTTCCCATCATGACAGTTACCACCCTGAAGGAAACCCCTTGATCCAATTTTTTTAAATGTTTCAGATGCAGATGCAACTGCCAGAAATACAGTCAACATAAATCTGAAATCCCTGATCCTTTTTTACACAGGTTTCCAAGGCAAGGTCAGTGGCAGTCCCAGGCTTCCTTCAGTGGCAGTTACTAGAGATGAGCGAACTTTTGAAAAATTTGTTTTGGCTGATTCGCTGAATTTTTCGGGAAAAATCGATTCGGTCCGAATTTATTTGCGACGAATCGCTATTAAAAACGGCTATTTCTGGGCGTCCGAGAGCCTCCATAGGGTTGCAGAACGTTTTGCTTGGCTGTAACATGCATAGGATGCATGCTGGGTTAGTTAAATACTATTGTAAAGAAGTATGACATGCAGATCAGAGGCATCGCTATTAGATTTGCTGACGCAGAGCGCCACAATTAGAGAGCCTTGAAGTGGCATCAGCACGATGAGCCCATATATTGCCTGAAAGAGTTGGCAGCAGCATAGGGAGCCCATATGTTGCCTAAAAAACACACCCTGAATTTGGCAGCAGCATAGGGAGCCCAAATATTGCCTGAAAGAAACACTCTGGACTTGGCAACAGCATAGGGAGCCCTTATATTGCCTGAAAAACACACCCTGGAGTTGGCAGCAGCATTAGGTGCCCATATATTGCCTGAAAAACACACCCAGATGTTGGCAGCAGCATTTGGAGCCCATATATTGCCTGAAAAACACACCCAGGAGTTGGCAGTAGCATAGGGAGCCCATATATTGCCTGAAAAACACACCCAAGAGTTGGCAGCAGCATAGGGAGCTCATGTATTGCTTGAAAGACACACTCTGGACTTGGCAGCAGCATAAGTAGCTCATATATTGCATGAAAAACACACCCAGGAGTTGGCAGCAGCATTAGGAGCCCATATATTGCCTGAAAGACACACCCGGGAGTTGGTAGCAGCATAGGGAGCTCATATATTGCCTGAAAGACACACCCAGGAGTTGGCAGCAGCATAGGGAGTACATATATTGCCTGAAAAACACATTGGAGCTGGCAGCAGCATTGGGAGCCCATATATTGCCTGAAAGGCACACACAGGAGTTAGCAGCAGCAGCAGCATTAGGAGCCCATATATTTGTCTGAAAAACACATTGGAGTTGGCAGCAGCATAGGGAGCCCATATATTGCCTGAAAGACACACACAGGAGTTGGCAGCAGCAGCATTAGGAGCCCATATATTGCCTGAAAAACACATTGGACTTGGCAGCAGTATTAGGAGACCATATATTGCCTGAAAGACACACCCAGGAGTTGTCAGCAGCAGCAGCAGCATTTGGAGCCCATATATTGCCTGAAAAACACATTGAAGTTGGCAGCAGCATTAGGAGCCCATATATTACCTAGAAGACACACCCAGGAGTTGGCAGCAGCAGCATTAGGAGCCCATATATTGCCTGAAAAACACACTCTGGACTTGGCAGCAGCATAGGGAGCACATATATTGCCTGAAAAACACACACAGGAGTTGGCAGCAGCATAGGGAGCTCATATATTGCTTGAAAGACACACCCTGGATTCGGCAGCAGCAGCAGCAGGAGCCCAAACATTGTTTGAAAGAGACATTGGAGTTGGCAGCAGGAGCCCAAACATTGACCTAAAGACACACCCTGGAGTTGGCAGCAGCAGCAGGAGTCCAAACATTGGCTGAAAGAGACACTGGAGTTGGCAGCAGCAGCCCAAAAATTAGCCTAAAGACACACCCTGGAGTTGGCAGCAGCAGCAGCAGGAGCCCAAACATTGCTTGAAAGAGACACTGGAGTTGGCAGCGGCACAGAAATTGGCCTAAAGACACACCCTGGAGTTGGCAGCAGGAGCCCAAACATTGCTTGAAAGAGACACTGGAGTTGGCAGCAGCAGCCCAAAAATTGGTCTAAAGACACATTGGAGTTGGCAGCAGCAGCAGCAGGAGCCCAAACATTGCTTGAAAGAGACACTGGAGTTGGCAGCAGCAGCCCAAAAATTGGCTGAAAGAAACACTGGAGTTGTCAGCAGAAGCCCAAAAATTGGCCTAAAGACACACTGGAGTTGGCAGCAGCAGGAGCCCACACATTGCTTGAAAGAGACACTGGAGTTGGCAGCAGCAGCCCAAAAATTGGCCTAAAGGCACACCCTGGAGTTGGCAGCAGCAGGACCCCAACATTGCTTGAAAGAGACACTGGAGTTGGCAGCAGCAGGCCAAAAATTGGCCTAAAGACACACGCTGGAGTTGGCAGCAGCAGGAGCCCAAACATTGCTTGAAAGAGACACTGGAGTTGGCAGCAGCAGCCCAAAAATTGGCTGAAAGAAACACTGGAGTTGTCAGCAGAAGCCCAAAAATTGGCCTAAAGACACACTGGAGTTGGCAGCAGCAGCAGCAGGAGCCCACACATTGCTTGAAAGAGACACTGGAGTTGGTAGCAGCAGCCCAAAAATTGGCCTAAAGGCACACCCTGGAGTTGGCAGCAGCAGCAGCAGGACCCCAACATTGCTTGAAAGAGACACTGGAGTTGGCAGCAGCAGGCCAAAAATTGGCCTAAAGACACACCCTGGAGTTGGCAGCAGCAGCAGCAGGAGCCCAAACATTGCTTGAAAGAGACACTGGAGTTGGCAGCAGCAGCCCAAAAATTGGCCTACAGACACACTGGGGTTGGCAGCAGCAGCAGGAGTCCAAACATTGGCTGAAAGAGACACTGGAGTTGGCAGCAGCAGCCCAAAAATTAGCCTAAAGACACACCCTGGAGTTGGCAGCAGCAGCAGCAGGAGCCCAAACATTGCTTGAAAGAGACACTGGAGTTGGCAGCGGCGGCGGCGCAGAAATTGGCCTAAAGACACACCCTGAAGTTGGCAGCAGGAGCCCAAACATTGCTTGAAAGAGACACTGGAGTTGGCAGCAGCAGCCCGAAAATTGGTCTAAAGACACACTGGAGTTGGCAGCAGCAGCAGCAGGAGCCCAAACATTGCTTGAAAGAGACACTGGAGTTGGCAGCAGCAGCCCAAAAATTGGCTGAAAGAAACAATGGAGTTGTCAGCAGAAGCCCAAAAATTGGCCTAAAGACACACTGGAGTTGGCAGCAGCAGCAGCAGGAGCCCACACATTGCTTGAAAGAGACACTGGAGTTGGCAGCAGCAGCCCAAAAATTGGCCTAAAGGCACACCCTGGAGTTGGCAGCAGCAGGACCCCAACATTGCTTGAAAGAGACACTGGAGTTGGCAGCAGCAGGCCAAAAATTGGCCTAAAGACACACGCTGGAGTTGGCAGCAGCAGGAGCCCAAACATTGCTTGAAAGAGACACTGGAGTTGGCAGCAGCAGGCCAAAAATTGGCCTAAAGACACACCCTGGAGTTGGCAGCAGCAGCAGCAGGAGCCCAAACATTGCTTGAAAGAGACACTGGAGTTGGCAGCAGCAGCCCAAAAATTGGCTGAAAGAAACAATGGAGTTGTCAGCAGAAGCCCAAAAATTGGCCTAAAGACACACTGGAGTTGGCAGCAGCAGCAGCAGGAGCCCACACATTGCTTGAAAGAGACACTGGAGTTGGCAGCAGCAGCCCAAAAATTGGCCTAAAGGCACACCCTGGAGTTGGCAGCAGCAGGACCCCAACATTGCTTGAAAGAGACACTGGAGTTGGCAGCAGCAGGCCAAAAATTGGCCTAAAGACACACGCTGGAGTTGGCAGCAGCAGGAGCCCAAACATTGCTTGAAAGAGACACTGGAGTTGTCAGCAGAAGCCCAAAAATTGGCCTAAAGACACACTGGAGTTGGCAGCAGCAGCAGCAGGAGCCCACACATTGCTTGAAAGAGACACTGGAGTTGGCAGCAGCAGCCCAAAAATTGGCCTAAAGGCACACCCTGGAGTTGGCAGCAGCAGCAGCAGGACCCCAACATTGCTTGAAAGAGACACTGGAGTTGGCAGCAGCAGGCCAAACATTGGCCTAAAGACACACCCTGGAGTTTGCAGCAGCAGCAGCAGGAGCCCAAACATTGCTTGAAAGAGACACTGGAGTTGGCAGCAGCAGCCCAAAAATGGGCCTACAGACACACTGGGGTTGGCAGCAGCAGCAGGAGCCCAAACATTGCTTGAAAGAGACACTGGAGTTGGCAGCAGCAGCCCAAAAATTGGCTGAAAGAGACACTGGAGTTGTCAGCAGGAGCCCAAAAATTGGCCTAAAGACACACTGGAGTTTGCAGCAGCAGCAGGAGCCCACACATTGCTTGAAAGAGACACCGGAGTTGGCAGCAGTAGCCCAAAAATTGGCCTAAAGACACACTCTGGAGTTGGCAGCAGCAGCAGGAGCCCAAACATTATCTGAAAGAGACACTGGAGTTGGCAGCAGGAACCCAAACATTGACTGATAGACACACCCTGAAGTTGGCAGCAGCAGGAACACAAAAATTGTCTGAAAGGCATACCTTGAAGTTGGCATCAGCAGGAACACAAAAATTGTCTGAAAGCATACCCTGAAGTTGGCATCAGCAGGAACCCAAAAATTGTTTGAAAGGCACACCCTGAAGTTGGCATCAGCAGGAACCCAAAAATTGTCTGAAAGGCATACCCTGAAGTTGACATCAGCAGGAACCCAAAAATTGTCTGAAAGGCACACCCTGAAGTTGGCATCCGCAGGAACCCAAAAATTGTCTGAAAGGCACACCCTGAAGTTGGCATCAGCAGGAGCCCAAAAATTGGCTGAAAGGCACACCCTGAAGTTAGCATCAGCAGGAGCCTAAAAATTGGCTGAAAGGCACACCCTGAAGTTGGCATCAGCAGGAACCCAAAAATTGTCTGAAAGGCACCATTTGGAAAGTGTAAAACGTGGCACCATGCTGAATCTACTCGCATGCATCAGCCATTGGTGGGTGGAAATCCTGGCTTGGTGGGTTAAATGTGCTAATATGGGATGCCCAGTGGGCAGGGGTTTTTACAGCAGGCACAAAGACAATTAAAACTGTGCTCTAGTTAGATGAAATCCCCTTTAAGAGCTGCTTGTGTGTAACAGATAGGGTTAAATGTGCTAATATGGGATGCCCAGTGTGCAGGGGTTTTTACAGCAGACACAAAAACAATAAAAACTGTGCTCTAGTTAGAAGAAATCCCCTTTAAGAGCTGCTTGTGTGTAACAGATAGGGTTAAATGTGCTAACATGGGATGCCCAGTGGGCAGAGGTTTTTACAGCAGACACAAAAACAATTTAAAACTGTGATCTGGCTATTAAATCAAATGAAATAAAAAAAAAAAGCTTTCTCTGTCACTTTATCTGCTGTCCCTGCCTCGATCTTTCCCTGGCTCTCTGTCTTTCCCTGTCTCTACCCAGCTCCGTTCTCGCCGCAATACAACGCTGAAATGCGCACCAGCAAGATGGCCGCCGCTTATATAGTGCTGTGAAGTCTGAAAGGCATACCCTGAAGTTGGCATCAGCAGGAGCCCAAAAATTGGCCTAAAGACATAAATATGTTTTGCACCATTTGGAAAGTGTAAAGCGTGGCACCATGCTGAATCTACTCGCATGCATCAGCCATTGGTGGGTGGAAATCCTGGCTTGGTGGGTTAAATGTGCTAATATGGGATGCCCAGTGGGCAGGGGTTTTTACAGCAGACACAAAAACAATTAAATCTGTGCTCTAGTTAGATGAAATCCCCTTTAAGAGCTGCTTGTGTGTAACAGATAGGGTTAAATGTGCTAATATGGGATGCCCAATGGGCAGAGGTTTTTACAGCAGACACAAAAACAATTTAAAACTGTGATCTGGCTATTAAATCAAATGAAATAAAAAAAAATAGCTTTCTCTGTCCCTGCCTCGATCTTTCCCTGGCTCCCTGTCTTTCCCTGTCTTTCCCTGTCTTTCCCTGTCTCTACCCAGCTCCGTTCTCGCCGCAATACAACGCTGAAACGCGCACCAGCAAGATGGCCGCCGCTTATATAGTGCTGTGACGTCACCGAGGCTGCTGTTAGGCTGCATGTGACCTTCCCATGATACCTTGCCCCAGGGGATATGTCCAGGCATGTGCATCCACCATTTTACAGTGCCTGTAATTGCAGTAAATGGAGTTTAAAGGAAAAATTTGATCGATCGAATCACGGGGAAATTCAGATTCGTTCAGAATCGAATATTTCATGATATTCGGAACGAATTCGGGTTCGTCCGAATCGATTCGCTCATCTCTAGCAGTTACCAATCTAAAGGAATGCTGTTGCACACATAGAGGCCAATTCATTAATAGCGGCAGGTAGCGACAGTTGAGCGACTGTAGCAGTATTTTCACAGCGCCTGCTAGTAGTCGCTGTGCTTGGCCATTGTTCGGTTGTTGATAGCGACTGAGTCGGTGTGCAGTAATGTTGAATACGGGGTGACGAGTCGCTATTTGACAGGTTCCGCGATGTATGGGTGCGCATGATAGCGACTGGTCAGAGCGACCGGCTCCCACCATATTCATCAAAAAATCACGCTCAAAAAATTCTCGCGCTGTGAAATGCATGTTTAAACCCCAGAGCGCTGGCGGCGATGTGTTAAAAGTAGTTTTTTAACCCCCAAACCACCATATTTTTGGAAACCAAAAAAAAAAAAAATTTTAAAAGAATTTAGTAATATGAATACAATAATATCAGACCTGTAATATCAATTCTGCACAATTTTTTTTTTTTTTACCTTAAAAAAATTATCTAACATGGCAGAAGTGGTCACAGAATTTTTCACATAAAAAAAAAAAAAAAACAAACAAAAACATTAATAACAATTAATTAGGAATATTTAAAGATTGTTCCATTGAAATGCATTGAAGAGCGCCAGGTAGCGAGAGGTCATACCTGTCTCTGTTCAAGGTCGAACGCTGGCGCTGTGGGCTGAGGCTGGAATAATGATGAATGAGTCGCTATATGGCGCTATCTCACTAAGCAGGATCGGCTTGATAAATGTGTGATTGTGGTGGGGCCCATCATTACCGGCCGCTCACCAGTCGCTACCTGTCGCTATTCCTTCATAAATAAGGGCCATAATTTTTTTGCACAAGTTGATTCCCCACCCCGATCCCATCATATTGCAAACATGTTTACAGATTTGGCCCTTTATAAGTAATAAGGTATGGGCTGATTTCTCAGGCTTCCTTTAATGGTAGCTACCACCCTGGAGGAATCTAGAGGAAAAAAATGCTTTAGATGCAGACATGGACAATTAAGAATCCTGTCACCTTGCCCCCACGTGTTTTTATACAGGATTGTTTTGACGGGGCTGACCAGATTCCTTGCATGGTAATGGAGCTGCATGCCTGCATCTGAAGTATTTGAAGTCAAGGCAAAATGATTTCTTCAAGGTGGTAACTGCAACTGAATAAAACCTGTGAAGTTAGCACATGCTTTAGAAGGAGCCACATCCTAAAACCTGTGTGCAAAATGACAGGACCAGGGGTGGTGAGGCAAAGTTGACAGGAATCCTTGTGTGAAAATGTCGGGTCAAGGTGATAGGATTTCAACATGTTAGAAGCACAGAAACAGTGAAGGAAGCCAGTGAAGCAATACATGAAGATAATGAGGTGCAAAAAGTTATTGACAAAAAACCATTAAAAGAAACAATCTATTAGTAATTAGGAAGAAATTGTGCCATTTAGTACACATTAATATCAGCTGGCTCCTCTGATTGCCTATAAAAAGGTGTCACACAAGAAACATAACATGATGGGTAAAACCAGTAAGCTCTCTCAGGACCTCTGCAACCTTATTGATGCAAAACATACTGATAGCATTAGTTACAGAAGAATTTCTAAACTACTGAAGGTTTCAGTGGGCACTTTTGCAGCCATAATCCTAAAGTGCAAAGATCATAATTTCACCTTAAACCATCCACGGCCAGGTGCTTATCGCAAGATTTCAGACAGATGAGAAAAAAGTATTAACTGAAAAGCTAAGGACCACCTATGGAGAGTTACAGAAAGAAGTTACATAGGCCGGTACAATTGTTTCAAAGAAGACAAGAAGCAACGCACTCAACCTTCATGGCCTGTATGCATGCTCACCTCTCAAAATGTATTGCTGTAGAATAAGCATGTTCAGTCGCGTTTAAAGTTTGTTTAAAAACATTTAAAAAAGCCTGTGAGCTACTGGGGGACCAAAATTAAACTATTTGGATGCCGTAATACACACCGCGTTCTAGGTCAAAAGGTGGCACTGAATATCACTCCAAAAACACGGGCAGGCTGATTCATTACTAACGCAAGGTAGCGACAGATGAGCTTCTGTAGAGCGGATTTCAAAGCGACCGTTAGTAGTCCCTGTGCTCAGCCATAGATCATTGTTTCAGAGCGTCTCAGGCCCTTATTTAAGAAGGGATAGCGTCAGGTAGTGGCTGGTTAATGAGAGGTAGCGATAGGTAGCGACTGGTGAACGCTGGACACGGCACACAATTACACATTTATCAAGCAGAATCTGTTTAGCAACTGGGATAATGCCATGTAGTGTCCGATTCATCATTTTCACAGCCTCAGCGAACAGCGCCAGGTATGACCTCTCGCTACCTGTCGCTCTCCCATACATTTCTATGGAAGATCCTTTTCTTCTCTATAAACAGGGTTTTTGTTTTTTATTTTTTTTCCAAAAATCTCAAATAATGTTGTGACCTCTTCTGGCATTGAAAAAGCAGTTTTTAGACAAATTTTTCATTTTTCATAAATTTCTGCAGAAATTACATTACAGGTCTGGCATTAAAGTGTTCATGTTACAATGTTGTTACAATGTAATTCCATATGTTTTCGCTTTGTTACTAGTGGATAGATGCCGGAAAACAGACTTTAAACACACCGCCTCCTGCGCTCTGGGCTGCAAACAAGTATTTTTCAGCGCCAGAGATTTGTGAGGCTGTTTTTTTGCAGAATATGGAGTCGGTCGCAATGACCAGTCGCTAACATACGCTCCCATACAGCGCTGTACTGGTCCTCACAATGTATTTAACATTACTGCACAGCGACTGTAAACTAGCGACCCATGGCCGAGTACAGCGACTACTAGCGTGCGCTCTGAAAAAGCCTGCATCAGACGCTCATCTGTCGCTACCTGCAGCTAATGATGAATCAGCCTGTCAGTCGCTGGCCGGCATTGATGAATATGATGTGTGAGTCGCAGTACTACGCTGTATGGGAGAGAACGGTAGCGCCAGTAACTAGTAACAAAGCGAAAACATATGGAATTACATTGTTATTACATTGTAACATGAACACTTTAATACCAGACATGTAAGGACAATTCTGCATAAAAATATTATTAATCAAAAAAGTTTTCAAAAATGAAATTTTCTTACCCAGGATACACGTCAGAAGTTTTGAGAATTTTTTTAAGAAAAAAAAATTGGGATCAGGAAAGGGATTTAGGGACATGATCAAGCTTCATATAACTGAAAAAAGGATGAATGGAAAAATGTACACAGACTTCCGTGAAAAATTTGCTGCCATCCAAAAATGTGCTGCCTTATCTTATAAAAAATAGCCTGACTGTTTACTTTTTCAATGTATTTTTTCAGTTTTCAGTGTTTAATTTAACCCTTTCGCTGCCAGCCTACCTGCAGCATTTGCCACTCCCTGTTGCCAGACGATGTTTCACTATTTTGCGCTACACATGTTCAACTGTCATTTTTGAAAGGATTTCCAGGGATTTCCCAGGAAAATTATATATTGTTTTTAACATGAAATGTCTTGTTTGTATTTTTTAGGTGTATTCTCAATATTTTTGGGTGAAATGTGTGAAAAAAAATAAAAAAAAAATATTTTTTTACAATTTGTAGAGTTTACGTTTGTCAATAAAATCTTATTGCGTGAGAAACCCCAATTTCTCCCGGTTACAGCGATACCACATATGTATAGGTAGACACCCTTTCCTGCCCAGAAGCCTTTTATAGCTGCTGGATGACACAAAGGGTTAATTAAAAAAAAAATGACATAGGGTCCCCCTTCCCGGGGAGGGGGACCCCATTTTTTTTTGGGATTTTTAAGGGTTAAAAACCCTTAAAAATCCAAAAAAAAAAATGATGTGGGGTCCCCCTTACCCAAAGTAACCAGCCCGGGACCAGCTATGGGGGCTTGTAGGCACAGAGTGGGGGGGCCAGCTTTGGTGGCCCCCCCACCCTGCAGCCTACGAGCCCACATAGCCTATGTGGGCCCGGGCTCTTCTGCCCCCCCCTGGCCTTTGGGGAGGCAGGTAATGGGGGTGCGGGGGTTAATGGCAAGTCACCCGCTAGGGCAGGTGACTTGCCACCCCCCCCAGCCTTGTGAACTGGTATAAGGGGTCTCATGGACCCCTTACCAGCTCACAAAGGGTTAACTGTTAAAAAAAAACACCACACAATAATAAAAAGTATTTTATTAAAAAAAAAAAAATTTTTTTTTACTGTACTTACCTTCGATTGCAAGCTCTTGTCCCTCGCCGCTCAGCTGACAGATGCCGGTGATCGGCATCCAGAGAAGGAGAAGGCAGGAGATCAGAGGATCTCCTGTCACCTCCTTCCAGGGCACCGATCACCGGCATCTGAGAAGCTGAGAAAGCTGAAGCCCGTTCGGGGCCGGGATGACGTCATAAGCCCCGCCCCCAAGGGGCGGGGCTTAGAGGCAAGATGGCGGCCGCCATCGAGAAGAAGAGAGGAGATCGGTAAGTCCTGGGGGGGGATCGGAGGCCCCCCAGGTGAAGAGGAGGGACAGCGGGAGCCAGCGCACACACAGGTAAGTGAATGTCATTTTTATTTTATTTTTTTTTTACAGTTAGCAGCTGCTGCTGCAGAAGCGGGGGGGGCGGCCTATTCCGGGGGCTCTCCTGGAGCTATCCGACCCCCCACGGGGGATCGGATGGCACCAAATTAAAGAGGAGACCCGGCCGGATCCAACAAGGGGTCAGGTGAGTATTTTTTATTTTTATTTTTTAAACTAGAAGCGAGGAAAGTCAAGCACGTAACACCTACGGGCTTGGCACTTAAGGCCCAGCCAAGCCAGCACGTAGGTGTTACGGGCTTGGCAACAAAAGGGTTAATGCTGCTTTCATCGCCATGCTACCTGCTGCTTATCCGGCATTCAGTAAAACAGGGAAAGTGACAGTTTAATTTTATTTTTACATCTTTTTTTGTGGGATCTACCCTCAAAGGCAACCCAGACCAGGCACCAAGCATAAGGTCTTGTGTGTAACCCAGGGCTAAGAGGCCACGCTGTTGGCGGCCCCTGGCCCTGAAAGTTACAAGCCTGTATGCCCTATGGTGGCCCTATGTGGCCCTATGGTGGCCATATGACCAGTGGGCACCGGGCTCTTCTGCACCCCGAATGTCCAAAATGGGGGTGCAGGTAATCAGTCATTGTACCAACATGTCACCCGCTGAGTCCGGTAGGTGCTATGCTATGCTGCTAAGAGGTATTTAGGACAATAAAAGGGCATAACTGTCAGGGTATATAGGGCTTCTGGCGATTTCCCTGTTAACAAAAAAACAAGATATAGATTGGCCTCCTAGGCAACCTAAAAATCTAATTAACACACTGACACTTTATACCGGGACAGGGTCGAGTACATTTTCTTGTCTATCTTAAAGCGGACCAAAACCCACATTTTTAGCTAGCATCCCCTGAATTGCTCCCCTATGGAGAGGACCTTTTGCTAATTTTCACTGCTCCTTCTTCACTCTAATCCCAAATAATGGCACCTGTTTTAGCTGTAAAGCTCCACCACCTGTATGGCAATGATGTCATATGCAATGACTGACTGCCTGCCAGATGATTTGAGAAAACAAAAATATCAGTTTTTTGGTTCTAAACCCTAAGAAGAGAATATTGCCAGGGGCTTTAGCCAAATGTATTCCATACGTTCAGTGGGTTTTGGTCCACTTTAATATTTCACTTCAGTGATGTCACATTTACGGATGAAAATGCCAACATGTTTAATTACATTAACTTAGGCCCTTATTTAACAAGGGATAGCGACAGGTAGCGACTGGTGAGCGGCCGGTAATGACGGGCCCCGCCACGAGAACGCCGGCTCCCCACCACAATCACACATTTATCAAGCCAATCCTGCTTAGCGACTGAGATAGCGCCATATAGCCACTCATTCATCATTATTCCAGCCTCAGCCCACAGCGCCAGCGTCCGACCTTGAACAGCGACAGCTATGACCTCTCGCTACCTGGCGCTCTCCAATGCATTTCAATGGAACAATCTTTAAATATTAAAAATTAATTGTTATTTTTTTTTTTTTCTTAAATGTGAAGAATTCTGTGACCACTTCTGCCATTTTAGAAAAAATTGTACAGAATTGATATTACAGGTCTGATATTAATGTATTCATATTACAAAATTATTTAAAAAACTTGTTTTTTTTGGTTTCCAAAAATATGGTTGTTTGGGGGTTAATAAACTACTTTTAACCCATCGCCGCCAGCGCTCTGGGGTTTAAACATGCATTTTACAGCGCGAGAATTTTTTGAGCGTGATTTTTTAATGAATATGGTGGGAGCCGGTCGCTAGGGCCAGTCGCTATCATGCGCTCCCATACAGTGCGGAACCGGTCAAATAGCGACTCCTCGCCCAATATTCAACATTACGGCAAACCGACTGAGTCGCTATCAACTACCGAACAACGGCCAAGCACAGCGACTACTAGCGGGCGCTCTGAAAATGCCGCTACAGTCGCTCAACTGTCGCTACCTGCCGCTGTTAATGAATCGCCCTCTAAGAGTTCATTAACTTGGTATATTACAGTTAGAATATATTAAAATAATCTCTTTACGTTTGGGCATTCCAGTTCATGCTATTTCTCTGGAAAACACTGAGTCTTACTAAAATAATATATCTTTAATGGCATAGGCAAGGGGATATTACAAGTATCATTTTCAGCTGTCTGATATTAAAAAAAATGTCAGAGAGACGGAAAGATTTAATAAGTCATCAGTCAGCTGGACAACCAGAATAAAAGCAAAGAGGTTTATATATCAAATGGAAGCATTAAAATCAAGCAGAGCCTTGCTGATTTACTGCCACGTTCCTTTAATTCTATGTCAAACAAAAGAGGCTTGCTGTGATATGTGACACACGCAGAATGGAAGGATTATTACCAGCATAATAATAAAATAAAGAGCAAAAGAGTGGCTATTCATCGACTAGTATTCAGGGACCATATTAAGCTGTTTAGTAAGATGGATGCAACATAAAAGTGTGTATTACAGTAAGTGGCATTCTAGAGGGCGGCATTTTGAAAAGAAGCAACTACAGGGTGTTACATGTGTCATTAGTCAAGAGGATGATGATGGAGTACAGCCTTTAAGGATCAACCAGGGTTGCAGTATTGGTCTCTCCAGCTGAGAATGCTGCCAGAAACCATTTAGCTACTGGAACACCAGCCTTTGATCCCTCTATCTGAAGTAGTTGAAATAATGCAGCAAAACTATTTTGTCTCTGCCTTAGCCAGTCAGATGATTAGCAAACTACAGACAGGAAGTTTCTTGTATGTACTCCAGAACAGTATGTTGGTGTATGTAGCATAACACATAAATACATTGTTGCTAGGGAAAACTGTTTTCTTTTATTTGCAAATAAATAGAAAAAATAACAGATGCACTCAGCACCTTGCATACATCATATTGGCACAGAATAATGGAAACCTTTACAAATGCTGTTGAAAGTGGGATTTCCCTTTAAGGCAAATGGGGTTTGGAGGGGGGAATTGAAAATGGGCTACACTGGTGACCAACGCCGATATATATTAAAAAAAAGGGTGTTGATCTGCATTACATTTCAAATCTGCTCCAAATGCTTACTTAGAGAAAAAAAAAACAAACAGCATATATCAACGATAAAGTGTAAATCAGAAATGTTTAATGTTGATTAATAAATAAGCTACAGTAATGTGTGTATTTTTCCTTTGGTTCATGCTGCAGAAGTAGAACTGGGCTGTGCTGAGGTATATGGACCTCCTGCCTATAATCATTACAGCCACACTCGGGGAGGCCGATTCATTAATAGCGCCAGGTAGCGACAGATGAGCGACAGTAGCGGTATTTTCACAGCGCCCGCTAGTATTCGCTGTGCTTGGCCGTTGTTCGGTTGTTGACAGTGACTCAGTCGGTGTGCGGTAATGTTGAATACGGGGTTAGGAGTTGCTGTTTGACAGGTTCCGTGCTGTATGGGAGCGCATGACAGCGAATGGCCATAGCGAACGGCTCCCACCATATTCATTAACAAATCACGCTCAAAAATTTCTTGCGCTGTGAAATGCTTGTTTAAACCCCAGAGCGCTGGCGGTGATGGGTTAAAAGTAGTTTTTTAACCCCCAAACAACCATATTTTTGGAAAAAAAAAACATTTTGTAATATGAATACATTAATATCAGACCTGTAATATCAATTCTGCACAATTTTTTTTTTTTTTTTACCTTAAAAAAAATATCTAACATTGCAGAAGTGGTCACAGAATTTTTGACATTTAAAAAAAAAAATACATTAATAGCAATTAATTATGAATATTTAAAGATTGCTTCATTGAAATGCATTGGAGAGCACCAGGTAGTGAGAGGTCATACCTGCCGCTGTTCAAGGTCGCTCCCTGGCGCTGTGGGGTGAGGCTGGAATAATGATGAATGATTCGCTATCTGGCGCTCTGTCAGTCGCTAAGCAGGATCGGCTTGATAAATGTGTGATTGCGGAGGGGAGCCGGCGTTCTCATGGCGGTGACCGTCATTACCGTTCGCTCACCATTCGCTACCTGGCGCTATCCCTTGTTAAATAAGGGCCTAAGTGCTTAGTGGCAGTTGCATTCTCTTTGGGAATTAAGGCTAGATTTATGTAGCCTAAGCTTTTCTCATGACTAGTGATGAGTGGATGCAGCCCACAAAGTTTGGATCGATACCCAACTTTGCCGGTTTGAGCATTTGGCGCCAAACACGGATTTCAAATCAGAAATTAAAGCAGACCTGTATTCACTAGGGTAACTGTGTGAACCCTTAAAGCAGACCTCTCTGTATTCACTGGGGTAATTGTGTGAACCTGGGAAAAACAGCGGGCTGGTGAGAGACAAGGGGATTTGCTCTGGGCAGCTAAATGAAACACACCGGCAGGCTGATTCATTATTAGCAGCAGGTAGCGACAGATGAGCATCTGTAGCAGGTATTTCTGAGCGCCCGCTAGTAGTCGCTGTGCTCGCCCGTGGTTCGCTAGTTCAGAGCGACTGAGTCGCTGTGCAGCATTGATGAATACATTGTGGGGAGTCGCTATATGACCAGTACAGCGCTGTATGGGAGTGAATGTTAGCGACTGGTCAGTGCGACCGACTCACACCATATTCATCCAAAAAACAGCCTCACACAACACCGGAGCTTAAAAATGCTTCGCTGAAGCCCAGCGCGCCCGAGGCTGTGTGATTAAAGGCTGTTTTTGCACACAAATCCACCAGTAACAAAGCAAAATCATATGGAATTACATAGTTATAACATTGTAGAAATATATAAAAAATGAAAAAGTGTGAAGAAATGGGTTTTCCGAGCCCAGGAAAGGTCACAGCATTATTTGAGAGTATTAAAAAAAAAAGAAATAAAAACCCCCTGTTTAAAGAGAAGTAAAACAACGTCCATTGAAATGTATGGGAGAGCAACAGGTATCGAGAGGTAATACGTGGCGCTCCACAAGGCTGAACCCCGGCGCTGTACGCTAAGGCTGGGATAATGATGAATCGGACGCTACATGGCGTTGTTCTAGTCGCTTACCAGATTTGGCTTCATAAATGTGTAATTGCGGCTACCTGCCGCTGTACAGGCACTACCTACCTACTACCCACTACGCTATCCCTTCATGAATAAGGCCCAGAGTCTTGTTTTGAACGGACACAGAAGGACGATGATGAGATTGGCTTTGGGATAGAGAGGACTGCTTTGTGAACTTGAATACAGCAGACATCTTGTTGGGAGATTGGATGAGGCTTGTCGATTTCTGTCTGGACCAGATTAAACAGGCCATTTTAATATATGTTTTATTTTTGCTCGTTTTGAGACTTTCTGTGTTTACCGTGCTTTTAGTTTTTTTATATTTGTACAATTTTTTTTGCAAGCAAGGTATAAAAATAACTCTGCAAATTGCATCATCTAGCTTTTCCTTTGTGTTACTGACAAATGAATGTATTAGACAATGTTGTGTAATTTTAGAGATATATTTGACCTTTTAAATTGCCATATACATTTAAGGGCTGCAAATATACTTGTGAATTTTAGCAAAATTACACCCAAGCAAAGCACAGACATTCATAGAACTGCTTATTCAGGCCAGCAGAATAAATCGTCCCGTCCTCTGGTGAAGCCCTTTGGCAAAATGTGTCAGGGCAGTGAGAGCAAGCAGGTGCTTCATAACAGGGAAAAAATGTATCCCATTGAAGCCTTCCCTCAGTGAAACAACTGAGGACTCCGCTTCTTTAACACTGGACCTACCTTGAGTGTACTACTAAACCAGTAATTGTGATTCTAATAATACTTATTGATAATATGAAAATTCTGTACACACCTTTGCTCTATGCTTGAAATTAAAATACAATTTCTGCTGTTTATTAATCACTTTTGCAATCAGCAATTCTCGAAACCTATAACCACTTTCAACCCTTCATTAATTTAACCCTTTGCCTGGAACAAGTTATTTGTTCAGAAATTGTATTCCAATAAATATGCATTATGTTCTATATAAGTAGATTATTTGATTACTGATTATATAATGGTAAGAAAAAGCCCCATGTTACCATTTTACTACAGAACATGTAGTTGGAGACTGATTTTGCCTTACCGATTCCACAGCCCTGCTTTTCACAACTATGAGTGAGAAGTTATCCAGTCTATTTTATCGTCTATAGGGGGCAGAAGATTTTTGCATCTATATGGAATTCTTTAGGGATTACGGCTTAGGTAGGAGGTAGGAAGTAGGAGTAAACATGGATGGCGTGTGCTAAAGTGCACTCAAACCCAAAAACAACAACTTTTATTGGCGACAGAAAAAATGCCATCCAAGGTAACATATTAATTATAAGCCAAAAATACATTTAATCACCATATACACAGACATATAACACAGACTCATTGCACTTTAAACCATAATGAGGCCTTTTTTAAAAAAAAAGCTAGTGGTCTCTGCAGGAATAAATATCTACTGTATATGTATATGAATAACCAGAACACATCCTGTCCAATTATAATTGTACTAATGTAGAGCTACACTTAATGTCTGTAGACAGTTGCTGCATTTCACAATAGATTGTATGTGTAATAATTCAACATCAAAACAAATTACTGGATTCAGATGCTCAGAAGCTTGTCAGCTGGCTCACTTTGATTCCTACGAGTATTAGAAGCACTTATATGATTGTACAATATTATATAAATTAGGAACTGCCTTCTGCCTACCGAAACCAAAGAAGAACACTTTCTCACATTAAATGCCACAAAGTAATGTCTTCAAACACTCCTAACCAATTCCTGTCTTTCTAGTTCCTCCCCAGTCCCCCTGTACCCAACCACACTGTACTTCCCTGGCCAAGATACCCTAGCCCATGCTCTGCCTCTGCAATACTATAGCCTCTGCTTCATTGTTTTGGTGGTCTTGCCAACAGTGCAACAGTATCTTCCCTATAATACTAAAACTTCAAAACCCTTGATTCAAGAGTGGTCATATCCAGCTCAGACCATGTTCTGCCCCTGCAATGCTATCGTCTCAGCATCGTGTGAGTCTGCCACAGCAATACTAGAGCATCAAGACTATTGCATCAAGAGTGCGCCCTGCCCATTTTGTGCCTCTACAATGCTATAGCTTAAGCAGCATTATAGATGTAGGTGGTCATGCCTACACATGCTACAGTATAAGCCTTCCACCCCAGCCCATGATGTGTTCCTGCAATGTTATAGCTAGGGATGAGCGAATCGATCCGGACGAACCCGGATTCGATCCGAATTTCATGAAAAATTCGATTCGGATCGAATCCGAATTTCCCCGTGCTTCGATCGCTCGAAGTTTTTCTTTAACATCCATTCATTTACATTACAGGCTTTCTAAGATGGCGGACGGGACATGTCCAGACATCTACCCCGCTCCAGTGCATGCTGGGGCAGTCACATGCAGCCTATCAGCAGCCAGCAAGCCCGGTGACGTCACAGCGCTATATAAGGCGGCGGCCATCTTGCTTTTGTTCATTTCTCTATTGCATTCGTGAGAGACAGGACACTGCTGTATTCAGGGACAGACAGTTAGAGAGCCAGGGACAGCCAGGGACAGCCAGGGACAGCCAGTAGACAGGCAGGAGACAGGCAGGAAGTCAGCGAGAAGCAGGGAAAGGTAGCAGTGACAGGGAGATTTTTTTTTTTCATCCAGCCTAAGTGTTACTGGCTGGCTGACTGGCTTTGTTAGCTGTTTCAGGCTGCTTATACACTTTTGATGTGCATATATACTGAACTGATCTCAAGTCTGCTGTGGGCACATTACCATTTTGTAAGATCTCATTAGCCTCTGTATTTCCTCTAAGCTGCACACTTATTTAAAGTAATTTGGCCTGTTGCAGCCTGCTTAGACACTTTTTCTGTGCATATATACTGATCTCAAGTCTGCTGTGGGAGCATCCCATTTTGTAACATCCCATTAGCCTCTGTATTTCATCTAAGCTGTACATTTATTTAAAGTAATTTGGCCTGTTGCAGCCTGCTTAGACACTTTTTCTGTGCATATATACTGATCTCAGGTCTGCTGTGGGGGTATCCCATTCTGTAACATCCCATTAGCCTCTGTATTTCCTCTAAACTGCAAACTTATTTAAAGTAATTTGGCCTGTTGCAGCCTGCTTAGAAACTTTTACTGTGCATATATACTGATCTCAGGTCTGCTGTGGGGGTATCCCATTCTGTAACATCCCATTAGCCTCTGTATTTCCTCTAAGCTGCACACTTATTTAAAGTAATTTGGCCTGTTGCAGCCTGCTTAGACACTTTTTCTGTGCATATATACTGATCTCAGGTCTGCTGTGGGGGTATCCTATTCTGTAACATCCCATTAGCCTCTGTATTTCCTCTAAGCTGCACACTTATTTAAAGTAATTTGGCCTGTTGCAGCCTGCTTAGACACCTTTTCTGTGCATATATACTGTTCTAAAGCCTGCTTGGGGGTATCCCACTCTATAACATACCATACCCCTCTTGATCTTCACTAAGCTGCACACTTATTTAAAGTAATTTGGCCTGTTGCAGCCTGCTTAGACACTTTTTTGTGCATATATACTGATCTCAGGTCTGCTGTGGGGGTATCCCATTCTGTAACATCCCATTAGCCTCTGTATTTCCTCTAAGCTGCGCACTTATTTAAAGTAATTTGGCCTGTTGCAGCCTGCTTAGACACTTTTTCTGTGCATATATACTGATCTCAGGTCTGCTGTGGGGGTATCCTATTCTGTAACATCCCAGTAGCCTTTGTATTTCATCTAAGCTGCACACTTATTTAAAGTAATTTGGCCTGTTGCAGCCTGCTTAGACACTTTTTCTGTGCATATATACTGTTCTAAAGCCTGCTTGGGGGTATCCCACTCTATAACATACCATACCCCTCTTGATCTTCACTAAGCTGCACACTTATTTAAAGTAATTTGGCCTGTTGCCGCCTGCTTAGACACTTTTTCTGTGTATATATACTGATCTCAGGTCTGCTGTGGGGGTATCCCACTCTATAACATACCATACCCCTCTTGATCTTCACTAAGCTGCACACTTATTTAAAGTAATTTGGCCTGTTGCAGCCTGCTTAGACACTTTTTCTGTGCATATATACTGATCTCAGGTCTTCTGTGGGGGTATCCCATTCTGTAACATCCCATTAGCCTCTGTATTTCCTCTAAGCTTCACACTTATTTAAAGTAATTTGGCCTGTTGCAGCCTGCTTAGACACTTTTTCTGTGCATATATACTGATCTCAGGTCTGCTGTGGGGGCATCCCATTCTGTAACATCCCATTAGCCTCTGTATTTCCTCTAAGCTGCACACTTATTTAAAGTAATTTGGCCCGTTGCAGCCTGCTTAGACACTTTTTCTGTGCATATATACTGATCTCAGGTCTGCTGTGGGGGTATCCCATTCTGTAACATCCCAGTAGCCTCTGTATTTCCTCTAAGCTGCACACTTATTTAAAGTAATTTGGTCTGTTGCAGCCTGCTTAGACACTTTTTCTGTGCATATATACTGATCTCAGGTCTGCTGTGGGGGCATCCCATTCTGTAACATCACATTAGCCTCTGTATTTTCTCTAAGCTGCACACTTATTTAAAGTTATTTGGCCTGTTGCAGCCTGCTTAGACACTTTTTCTGTGCATATATACTGTTCTAAAGCCTGCTTGGGGGTATCCCATTCTGTAACATCCCATTACCATCTGTATTTCCTCTAAGCTGCACACTTATTTAAAGTAATTTGGCCTGTTGCAGCCTGCTTAGGCACTTTTTCTGTGCATATATACTGATCTCAGGTCTGCTGTGGGGGCATCCCATTTTGTAACATCCCATTAGCCTCTGTATTTCCTCTAAGCTGCACACTAATTTAAAGTAATTTGGCCTGTTGCAGCCTGCTTAGATACTTTTACTGTGCATATATACTGATCTCAAGTCTGCTGTGGGGGCATCCCATTCTGTAACATCCCATTAGCCTCTGTATTTCCTCTAAGCTGCACACTAATTTAAAGTAATTTGGCCTGTTGCAGCCTGCTTAGACACTTTTTCTGTGCATATATACTGATCTCAAGTCTGCTGTGGGGGTATCCCATTATGTAACATCCCATTAGCCTCTGTATTTCCTCTAAGCTGCTCACTTATTTAAAGTAGTTTGGCCTGTTGCAGCCTGCTTAGGCACTTTTTCTGTGCATATATACTGATCTCAGGTCTGCTGTGGGGGCATCCCATTTTGTAACATCCCATTAGCCTCTGTATTTCCTCTAAGCTGCACACTAATTTAAAGTAATTTGGCCTGTTGCAGCCTGCTTAGATACTTTTACTGTGCATATATACTGATCTCAAGTCTGCTGTGGGGGCATCCCATTCTGTAACATCCCATTAGCCTCTGTATTTCCTCTAAGCTGCACACTAATTTAAAGTAATTTGGCCTGTTGCAGCCTGCTTAGACACTTTTTCTGTGCATATATACTGATCTCAAGTCTGCTGTGGGGGTATCCCATTATGTAACATCCCATTAGCCTCTGTATTTCCTCTAAGCTGCTCACTTATTTAAAGTAGTTTGGCCTGTTGCAGCCTGCTTAGACACATTTTTTGCTGTGCATATATACTATTCTAAAGCCTGCTTGGGGGTATCCCATTCTGTAACATCCCATTAGCCTCTGTATTTCCTCTAAGCTGCACACTAATTTAAAGTAATTTGGCCTGTTTCAGCCTGCTTAGACACTTTTACTGTGCATATATACTGATCTCAAGTCTGCTTGGGGGCATCCCATTCTGTAACATCCCATTAGCCTCTGTATTTCCTCTAAGCTGCACACTAATTTAAAGTAATTTGGCCTGTTGCAGCCTGCTTAGACACTTTTTCTGTGCATATATACTGTTCTAAAGCCTGCTTGGGGGTATCCCATTCTGTAACATCCCATTAGCCTCTGTATTTCCTCTAAGCTGCACACTTATTTAAAGTTATTTGGCCTGTTGCAGCCTGCTTAGACACTTTTGCTGTGCATATATACTGATCTCAAGTCTGCTGTTGAACCCTAAGAAAAAGCCCCATGTTACCATTTTACTACAGAACATGTAGTTGGAGACTGATTTTGCCTTACCGATTCCACAGCCCTGCTTTTCACAACTATGAGTGAGAAGTTATCCAGTCTATTTTATCGTCTATAGGGGGCAGAAGATTTTTGCATCTATATGGAATTCTTTAGGGATTACGGCTTAGGTAGGAGGTAGGAAGTAGGAGTAAACATGGATGGCGTGTGCTAAAGTGCACTCAAACCCAAAAACAACAACTTTTATTGGCGACAGAAAAAATGCCATCCAAGGTAACATATTAATTATAAGCCAAAAATACATTTAATCACCATATACACAGACATATAACACAGACTCATTGCACTTTAAACCATAATGAGGCCTTTTTTAAAAAAAAAGCTAGTGGTCTCTGCAGGAATAAATATCTACTGTATATGTATATGAATAACCAGAACACATCCTGTCCAATTATAATTGTACTAATGTAGAGCTACACTTAATGTCTGTAGACAGTTGCTGCATTTCACAATAGATTGTATGTGTAATAATTCAACATCAAAACAAATTACTGGATTCAGATGCTCAGAAGCTTGTCAGCTGGCTCACTTTGATTCCTACGAGTATTAGAAGCACTTATATGATTGTACAATATTATATAAATTAGGAACTGCCTTCTGCCTACCGAAACCAAAGAAGAACACTTTCTCACATTAAATGCCACTTATTTAAAGTAATTTGGCCTGTTGCAGCCTGCTTAGACACTTTTTCTGTGCATATATACTGATCTCAGGTCTGCTGTGGGGGCATCCCATTCTGTAACATCCCATTAGCCTCTGTATTTCCTCTAAGCTGCACACTTATTTAAAGTAATT
Organism: Gastrophryne carolinensis; assembly: GCA_027917425.1. Classification (NCBI taxonomy): domain Eukaryota; kingdom Metazoa; phylum Chordata; class Amphibia; order Anura; family Microhylidae; genus Gastrophryne; species Gastrophryne carolinensis. The sequence goes on along the minus strand of CM051235.1, from coordinate 357,806,795 downwards.
TGGCCCGTTGCAGCCTGCTTAGACACTTTTTCTGTGCATATATACTGATCTCAGGTCTGCTGTGGGGGTATCCCATTCTGTAACATCCCAGTAGCCTCTGTATTTCCTCTAAGCTGCACACTTATTTAAAGTAATTTGGTCTGTTGCAGCCTGCTTAGACACTTTTTCTGTGCATATATACTGATCTCAGGTCTGCTGTGGGGGCATCCCATTCTGTAACATCACATTAGCCTCTGTATTTTCTCTAAGCTGCACACTTATTTAAAGTTATTTGGCCTGTTGCAGCCTGCTTAGACACTTTTTCTGTGCATATATACTGTTCTAAAGCCTGCTTGGGGGTATCCCATTCTGTAACATCCCATTACCATCTGTATTTCCTCTAAGCTGCACACTTATTTAAAGTAATTTGGCCTGTTGCAGCCTGCTTAGGCACTTTTTCTGTGCATATATACTGATCTCAGGTCTGCTGTGGGGGCATCCCATTTTGTAACATCCCATTAGCCTCTGTATTTCCTCTAAGCTGCACACTAATTTAAAGTAATTTGGCCTGTTGCAGCCTGCTTAGATACTTTTACTGTGCATATATACTGATCTCAAGTCTGCTGTGGGGGCATCCCATTCTGTAACATCCCATTAGCCTCTGTATTTCCTCTAAGCTGCACACTAATTTAAAGTAATTTGGCCTGTTGCAGCCTGCTTAGACACTTTTTCTGTGCATATATACTGATCTCAAGTCTGCTGTGGGGGTATCCCATTATGTAACATCCCATTAGCCTCTGTATTTCCTCTAAGCTGCTCACTTATTTAAAGTAGTTTGGCCTGTTGCAGCCTGCTTAGGCACTTTTTCTGTGCATATATACTGATCTCAGGTCTGCTGTGGGGGCATCCCATTTTGTAACATCCCATTAGCCTCTGTATTTCCTCTAAGCTGCACACTAATTTAAAGTAATTTGGCCTGTTGCAGCCTGCTTAGATACTTTTACTGTGCATATATACTGATCTCAAGTCTGCTGTGGGGGCATCCCATTCTGTAACATCCCATTAGCCTCTGTATTTCCTCTAAGCTGCACACTAATTTAAAGTAATTTGGCCTGTTGCAGCCTGCTTAGACACTTTTTCTGTGCATATATACTGATCTCAAGTCTGCTGTGGGGGTATCCCATTATGTAACATCCCATTAGCCTCTGTATTTCCTCTAAGCTGCTCACTTATTTAAAGTAGTTTGGCCTGTTGCAGCCTGCTTAGACACATTTTTTGCTGTGCATATATACTATTCTAAAGCCTGCTTGGGGGTATCCCATTCTGTAACATCCCATTAGCCTCTGTATTTCCTCTAAGCTGCACACTAATTTAAAGTAATTTGGCCTGTTTCAGCCTGCTTAGACACTTTTACTGTGCATATATACTGATCTCAAGTCTGCTTGGGGGCATCCCATTCTGTAACATCCCATTAGCCTCTGTATTTCCTCTAAGCTGCACACTAATTTAAAGTAATTTGGCCTGTTGCAGCCTGCTTAGACACTTTTTCTGTGCATATATACTGTTCTAAAGCCTGCTTGGGGGTATCCCATTCTGTAACATCCCATTAGCCTCTGTATTTCCTCTAAGCTGCACACTTATTTAAAGTTATTTGGCCTGTTGCAGCCTGCTTAGACACTTTTGCTGTGCATATATACTGATCTCAAGTCTGCTGTGGGGGCATCCCATTCTGTAACATCCCATTAGCCTCTGTATTTCCTCTAAGCTGCACACTAATTTAAAGTAATTTGGCCTGTTGTAGCCTGCTTAGACACTTTTTCTGTGCATATATACTGATCTCAAGTCTGCTGTGGGGGCATCCCATTCTGTAACATCCCATTAGCCTCTGTATTTCCTCTAAGCTGCACACTTATTTAAAGAAATGTGGCCTGTTGCAGCCTGCTTAGACACTTTTGCTTTGCATATATACTGATCTCAAGTCTGCTGTGGGGGTATACCATTCTGTAACATCCCATTAGCCTCTGTATTTCCTCTAAGCTGCACACTTATTTAAAGTAATTTGGCCTGTTGCATGCAGCCTGCTTATACACTTTTCCTGTGCATATATACTGTTCTAAAGCCTGCTTGGGGGTATCCCATTCTGTAACATCCCATTAGCCTCTGTATTTCCTCTAAGCTGCACACTTATTTAAAGTAATTTGGCCTGTTGCAGCCTGCTTAGACACTTTTGCTGTGCATATATACTGATCTAAAGCCTGCTTGGGGGTATCCCATTCTGTAACATCCCATTAGCCTTTGTATTTCCTCTAAGCTGCACACTAATTTAAAGTAATTTGGCCTGTTGCAGCCTGCTTAGACACTTTTACTGTGCATATATACTGATCTCATGTCTGCTGTGGGGGCATCCCATTCTGTAACATCCCATTAGCCTCTGTATTTCCTCTAAGCTGCACACTAATTTAAAGTAATTTGGCCTGTTGCAGCCTGCTTAGACACTTTTTCTTTGCATATATACTGATCTCAAGTCTGCTGTGGGGGTATCTCATTCTGTAACATCCCATTAGCCTCTGTATTTCCTCTAAACTGCACACTTATTTAAAGTACTTTGGCCTGTTGCAGCCTGCTTAGACACTTTTTCTGTGAATATATATTGATCTCAAGTCTGCTGTGTGGGGCATCCCATTCTGTAACATCCCATTAGCCTCTGTATTTCCTCTAAGCTGCACACTTATTTAAAGAAATTTGGCCTGTTGCAGGCTGCTTATCCACTGTTGCTGTGCATATATACTGTTCTAAAGCCTGCTTGGGGGTATCCCACTCTATAACATACTATACCCCTCTTGATCTTCACTAAGCTGCACACTTATTTAAAGTAATTTGGCCTGTTGGAGCCTGCTTATCCACTGTTGCTGTGCATATATACTGTTCTAAAGCCTGCTTGGGGGTATCCCGCTCTATAACATACCATACCCCTCTTGATCTTCACTAAGCTGCACACTTATTTAAAGTAATTTGGCCTGTTGGAGCCTGCTTATCCACTGTTGCTGTGCATATATACTGTTCTAAAGCCTGCTTGGGGGTATCCCATTCTGTAACATAACATAACCTACCTCTCTTATTTACACTAAGCAGCTCTCTTATTTAAACTAAGCAGGCCTCTTATTTACACTAAGCAGCTCTCTTATTTAAGCTAAGCAGCTCTCTTATTTAAACTAAGCAGGCCTCTTGGGGGCTGATTGTCCACTTTTGGGTGTGCATTATATTGGGTTTCATATACAGTGGGGTATCCCAATTTGTAAGATAACGTACCCCAACCATGTAAACTAAAGAGGCCTTTTGCAGCCTGAGTTTCTCTGCTTGCGTATGGTCTGCATTACAATCTGTCTCTTTCAATGACACTGCTGCCTGGGGTATCCCAATTTGTAATATAACCTACCACAACCATGTAAACTAAAGGTTACGTCCTTCCAGAAGGAAAACGTATGCCGAACACTATTTTTGTTGGGGGCATTGACCTTTGGATTGATCGGAATGAAATTAAGGATTTTTCTTCAAAGTATGGCGCTCTAAAGAAGGTCAAAATTATTTCTCATACTTGGATTAGTGTTAAAAGTTTCTGCTCAGCTTAAAATACATTACCCCACACTGGCATCCCAAGGCACATGCTATTTAACCCTATCTGTTAAACAAAAGCATTTCTCATACTTGGATTATTGTTAATACTTTTTGTTCAGCTTAAAATACATTACGCCACACTGGCATCCCAAGGCACATGCTATTTAACCCTATCTGTTAAACAAAAGCATTTCTCATACGTGGATTATTGTTAATACTTTTTGTTCAGCTTAAAATACATTACGCCACACTGGCATCCCAAGGCACATGCTATTTAACCCTATTTGTTAAGCACAAGCATTTCTCATACTTGGATTATTGTTACTTTTTGTTCAGCTTGAAATATACCAGGCCACACGGGCATCCCAAGGCACGTGCTATTTTAACCCTATCTGTTAAACAAAAGCATTTCTCATACTTGGATTATTGTTACTTTTTGTTCAGCTTAAAATATACCAGGCCACACGGGCATCCAAAGGCACATGCTATTTTAACCCTATCTGTTATACAACATAAGCGTTGATCAGCATCAGCTGCTTTATTAAGCTACTTCAGTTTGCACTTGTTTTTGACTGCTTTTAATAAACCAGGCCGCAGGGCACCCCAAAGCTGCACCTTGAACCCTATCTGTTATACAACATAAGCGTTGATCAGCATCAGCTGCTTTATTAAGCTACTTCAGTTTGCACTTGTTTTTGACTGCTTTTAATTAACCAGGCCGCAGGGCACCCCAAAGCTGCACCTTGCACCCTATCTGTTATACAACATAAGCGTTGATCAGCATCAGCTGCTTTATTAAGCTACTTCAGTTTGCACTTGTTTTTGACTGCTTTTAATAAACCAGGCCGCAGGGCACCCCAAAGCTGCACCTTGAACCCTATCTGTTATACAACATAAGCGTTGATCAGCATCAGCTGCTTTATTAAGCTACTTCAGTTTGCACTTGTTTTTGACTTCTTTCAATAAACCAGGCCGCAGGGCACCCCAAAGCTGCACCTTGCACCCTATCTGTTATACAACATAAGCGTTGATCAGTATCAGCTGCTTTATTAAGCTACTTCAGTTTGCACTTGTTTTTGACTTCTTTCAATAAACCAGGCCGCAGGACACCCCAAAGCTGCACCTTGCACCCTATCTGTTATACAACATAAGCGTTGATCAGCATCAGCTGCTTTATTAAGCTACTTCAGTTTGCACTTGTTTTTGACTGCTTTTAATAAACCAGGCCGCAGGGCACCCCAAAGCTGCACCTTGCATCTGTTTATACTAAATAGGCAAATACATAAAAATGTTAGGCAGACAAGTGCCAGGATGTTCAAAGAGGAGTGGCAGAGGCCAAGATTCAGCAGGCAGAGGTCACAGCAGACTAGGGGCGAGTGGCAGCAGGAGTCACGGTGAGAGACCTGATCTGCTTGTATCTGCTAGCGGTCGTGTCTCCACCAGTAACGCATCTGCCGTGGTAGATTGGTTAACGCGCTCATCAACATCATCACAAGTTACGTCTGAGACCCCCAGTCTAGGGTTGGTAGGTTCCTCTGACACAACCCTGAGTTGGCATGCCCCGAGAGCAGTCCCTGTCCTCCCATTGCCTCTGTCCTACGCCGTTCCCTCCCCCAGCGACGTATCCTATGCTTTGGGTTCAGCTCCACTCTTTAGTGAGGAGGACGATCAGATAGAGGACAGTCAGCAGCTACTGCCCAGCCATGAAATGGAGGTGGCTTCTTTAGCTCGGCAGACAAATAGTGATGTGGACAGTGTCGTGGGTGTTGCGAGATTTCCAGCTTCTGCACCAGACACTGTTGAGGAAACCGAGAACATCAGTGACAACTCGGTGATGATGATGATGATGATGAAGCCGATCGCACTTGGGAGCCGGGTGATGAAGGGGCTTCATCGTCATCATCAGGAGAAGAGGGGCGCAGGTTGCCCCGGAGTCAGCAGCTCAGGCAGCAATGTGTTAGCAGCATGGTTGGCAGTCAGCATGGGGGCACATTTGTAAAGCCTGGAGCCAAACGGGGCCGGGGTAGAGCACCTGCTGCGCGGCAGGCTACCTTATCGGGAGGTAGTGGGGCAAGGGTTCCTGGAGTTGGCGACAATAGCAGTGAATCAGTGAGGCCTGTTGGTGGGAAAAGTAGCTACTCGGCAGTGTGGCGGTTTTTCCTGAAGCATCCGCAGGAGGGTAACATGGCCACATGCAAGATATGTAGGCAGAAGGTGAAGCGTGGCCAGGGCCCAAATGTTTACACCACGGCCCTGCGTCAACATATGATGCGTCACCATAAAGCGACCTGGGAGAACCGAGGCTCCCAAGGGGTGGTCCAGTCTGCTTTCTCACCAAGTGGCACGCCGCTCCCAATTTCTGCCAGCCAAGGCTCCAGCACCTCAGCCGAAGGCAGCTGTGCGTCATACCCATCCTCTGTCGCTCCTGCTCCTCCTCCTCCTCCTCCAAGTCATGCATCCCGCCAGCAATCCATCAGCGAAGCCATGTCCAAGAGACAGCAGTATGCGCCCACTCATCCTACGGCGCAGAAGCTGAATGTGCTCCTGTCCAAGTTGCTGGTGCTGCAGTCGCTCCCTTTTCAGGTGGTGGACTCTGCACCTTTCAGAGAACTGATGGCTTGCGCCGAGCCGAGGTGGAGAGTCCCAAGCCGTCATTTCTTTGCCAAGAAGGCAGTACAAACGCTGCACACTTTTGTTGAACAGAAGGTGGGCCAGTCCTTGAGCCTGTCGGTGTGTAGCAAAGTGCATGGCAGCGCCGACGTTTGGAGCTGTAACTACGGTCAGGGACAGTACATGTAGTTTACGGCCCACTGGGTGAATGTGGTCCCTTTGCAGCAGCAGCAGCAGCAACTTGGACAGGTCACGCCGCTTCGGCCTCCGCGCTCCCTGCCCGTTGGGCCTGTGACACCGTGCGACTCGGCCTCCTCATCCTCCGCCATCTCCTCACCCTCCACTGTAGGCTCAAGTCTCAGTGCCCCTCCAGTCTACCATGTGTGCAGGGCACGGAGGTGTCATGCTGTGCTTCACATGGTTTGTCTTGGCGAACTGAGTCACACAGGGGAGGAACTGGTTAAATTTATTCATCAGGAAATCCAAACATGGCTTACTCCAAGAAAACTTAAAATGGGAATCATGGTTACCGACAATGGGAACAACATTTTGTCTGTGCTGCACCAAGGAAGCCTGACCCATGCCCCCTGCATGGCTCACGTCTTCAATCTGGTTGTCAAGCGGTTTCTGAAGTCTTCCCCCCATCTGCAAGACATCCTAACAACTTCAAGGAAACTCTGCATGCACTTCAGCCACTCATACACCGCCAAACACACCCTTCTTGAGCTACAGCGTCAGAACGGTAGCCCCCAACATAGTCTGATTTGCGATGTTTCCACCCGTTGGAATTCCACCCTTCACATGTTGGACCGATTATATGAACAGAGGAAAGCCATCACGGATTTCCTGATGATCCAAGCGGATAGGGGGACTCCCCTATTTAACTTCAATGTCAACCAGTGGCAGCTCATATGTGACACCTGCCGTTTGCTCAGGCCCTTTGAGGAAGCCACTTTATTTGTCAGTCGGCAGGATTACGGGATGAACAACGTGATTCCACTGCTTCATGTACTACAGGACATGTTGGAAACCATGGCTGGTCAGGGCACTGGAGACATGGCGTCTACATCTTACGGCCACATGAACCCCGTTGGAGCTGAACTGGAGGAGGAGGAAGAGGAGGAGGAGTTGCCCAGTGAAACACAGTTTAGTCTTGGCGAAATTGCTGGTTTATCTAGTCAGCGGACAGGAGAGGAGGAGCAGGAGCAGCCAGAGGAGCTAAAGGGTTTTGAGGAAGGCGAGACAGAGGACCCGGACACACCGTGGCAGTATGCAGTGGAGATGGAGACAGGTAGTCCCTCCGAGTCACTTGCGCAAATGGCAGGAAGCATGCTCACGTGCTTGCGTAGTGACCCCAGAATTGTTTTCATTTGTCGGTGGGATGACTTCTGGCTGTCCACCTTATTGGACCCTCGCTTCCGGCACAAAATGGGGGGGGGACAAGAGAGGGAGGACAAACTGAACTACTACAAAGGCATTCTGCGTAGTCAGTTGGCCAACGCCTATCTGGGCCATGTTCCAAACTCTCGCAAGTCTGACTTGGGGGGGCCTCTGCGCTCACCTTCCACTGCCATGGCTGCTGGGGGAGGTTGGCAGGAGCAGCAGCAGCAGCTCCATCAGCAGCAGCCTCAGTCTTCAGTCGCTAATGAGTAGCTTTCTACACCCGCATAGTGAGGCTACTCATGAGCAGCAGGAAGATCTGGAGCAGGACCTCAACCAGCAGGTCATGTCATACCTTGACATGACCATGCCAACACACCTTGAGGATCCACTGGACTTCTGGGCAGCCAAACTTGGCTTGTGGCCGCAACTAGCAGAGTTTGCCCTGGAAAAGCTCTCCTGCCCGACCAGTAGTGTGCCATCTGAGCGAGTGTATAGTGCGGCGGGGGCCATAGTTACGGCTAGGGATGAGCGAATCGATCCGGACGAACCCGGATTCGATCCGAATTTCAGGAAAAATTCGATTCGGATCGAATCCGAATTTCCCCGCGTTTCGATCACTCGAAGTTTTCCTTTAACATCCATTCATTTACATTACAGGCATTCTAAGATGGCGGGCGGGACATGTCTGGACATGTATCCCGCGCCAGTGCAAGCTGGGGCAGTCACATGCAGCCTATCAGCAGCCAGCAAGCCCGGTGACGTCACACAGCGGTATTTAACGGCGGCCATTTTGCTTTTCCTCATTTCTCTATTGCATTCGTGACAGACAGACAGAACGCTGTGTAGCTGAGGCAGTTAGACAGGCTGGAGACAGGGACAGACAGGGACAGGCTGGAGACAGGCAGGAGACAGGCAGGAGACAGACAGGAGACAGACAGAAAGCCAGGGAAAGGTAGGAAAAACGGAGCTGGCTGACAGGGAGATTTTTTTTTTTTCATCCAGCCTTTGTTAGCGTTTTCAGGCTGCTTATAGTAACTAACTGTGCATATATACTGAACTGATCTTAAGTCTGCTGTGAGGCATCCCATTCTGTGACTAAAGCAGCCTCTGTTTAAGACCATATAAGCATTTGCTCTTATCATATTTGAAATTAGGCCTGATAAAGACACTTTTGCTGGCCAAAGCACTACTGTACCCTGCCAGCTCGATTCCTGCCCGGGGCATCCCATTCTGTGACTAAAGCAGCCTCTGTTTAAGACCATATAAGCATTTGCTCTTATCATATTTGAAATTAGGCCTGATAAAGACACTTTTGCTGGCCAAAGCACTACTGTACCCTGCCAGCTCGATTCCTGCCCGGGGCATCCCATTCTGTGACTACAGCAGCCTCTGTTTAAGACCATATAAGCATTTGCTCTTATCATATTTGAAATTAGGCCTGATAAAGACACTTTTGCTGGCCAAAGCACTACTGTACCCTGCCAGCTCGATTCCTGCCCGGGGCATCCCATTCTGTGACTAAAGCAGCCTCTGTTTAAGACCATATAAGCATTTGCTCTTATCATATTTGAAATTAGCCTGATAAAGACACTTTTGCTGGCCAAAGCACTACTGTACCCTGCCAGCTCGATTCCTGCCCGGGGCATCCCATTCTGTGACTAAAGCAGCCTCTGTTTAAGACCATATAAGCATTTGCTCTTATCATATTTGAAATTAGGCCTGATAAAGACACTTTTGCTGGCCAAAGCACTACTGTACCCTGCCAGCTCGATTCCTGCCCGGGGCATCCCATTCTGTGACTAAAGCAGCCTCTGTTTAAGACCATATAAGCATTTGCTCTTATCATATTTGAAATTAGGCCTGATAAAGACACTTTTGCTGGCCAAAGCACTACTGTACCCTGCCAGCTCGATTCCTGCCCGGGGCATCCCATTCTGTGACTACAGCAGCCTCTGTTTAAGACCATATAAGCATTTGCTCTTATCATATTTGAAATTAGGCCTGATAAAGACACTTTTGCTGGCCAAAGCACTACTGTACCCTGCCAGCTCGATTCCTGCCCGGGGCATCCCATTCTGTGACTAAAGCAGCCTCTGTTTAAGACCATATAAGCATTTGCTCTTATCATATTTGAAATTAGCCTGATAAAGACACTTTTGCTGGCCAAAGCACTACTGTACCCTGCCACCTCGATTCCTGCCCGGGGCATCCCATTCTGTGACTAAAGCAGCCTCTGTTTAAGACCATATAAGCATTTGCTCTTATCATATTTGAAATTAGGCCTGATAAAGACACTTTTGCTGGCCAAAGCACTACTGTACCCTGCCAGCTCGATTCCTGCCCGGGGCATCCCATTCTGTGACTAAAGCAGCCTCTGTTTAAGACCATATAAGCATTTGCTCTTATCATATTTGAAATTAGGCCTGATAAAGACACTTTTGCTGGCCAAAGCACTACTGTACCCTGCCAGCTCGATTCCTGCCCGGGGCATCCCATTCTGTGACTACAGCAGCCTCTGTTTAAGACCATATAAGCATTTGCTCTTATCATATTTGAAATTAGGCCTGATAAAGACACTTTTGCTGGCCAAAGCACTACTGTACCCTGCCAGCTCGATTCCTGCCCGGGGCATCCCATTCTGTGACTAAAGCAGCCTCTGTTTAAGACCATATAAGCATTTGCTCTTATCATATTTGAAATTAGGCCTGATAAAGACACTTTTGCTGGCCAAAGCACTACTGTACCCTGCCAGCTCGATTCCTGCCCGGGGCATCCCATTCTGTGACTAAAGCAGCCTCTGTTTAAGACCATATAAGCATTTGCTCTTATCATATTTGAAATTAGCCTGATAAAGACACTTTTGCTGGCCAAAGCACTACTGTACCCTGCCAGCTCGATTCCTGCCCGGGGCATCCCATTCTGTGACTAAAGCAGCCTCTGTTTAAGACCATATAAGCATTTGCTCTTATCATATTTGAAATTAGGCCTGATAAAGACACTTTTGCTGGCCAAAGCACTACTGTACCCTGCCAGCTCGATTCCTGCCCGGGGCATCCCATTCTGTGACTACAGCAGCCTCTGTTTAAGACCATATAAGCATTTGCTCTTATCATATTTGAAATTAGGCCTGATAAAGACACTTTTGCTGGCCAAAGCACTACTGTACCCTGCCAGCTCGATTCCTGCCCGGGGCATCCCATTCTGTGACTAAAGCAGCCTCTGTTTAAGACCATATAAGCATTTGCTCTTATCATATTTGAAATTAGGCCTGATAAAGACACTTTTGCTGGCCAAAGCACTACTGTACCCTGCCAGCTCGATTCCTGCCCGGGGCATCCCATTCTGTGACTAAAGCAGCCTCTGTTTAAGACCATATAAGCATTTGCTCTTATCATATTTGAAATTAGCCTGATAAAGACACTTTTGCTGGCCAAAGCACTACTGTACCCTGCCAGCTCGATTCCTGCCCGGGGCATCCCATTCTGTGACTAAAGCAGCCTCTGTTTAAGACCATATAAGCATTTGCTCTTATCATATTTGAAATTAGGCCTGATAAAGACACTTTTGCTGGCCAAAGCACTACTGTACCCTGCCAGCTCGATTCCTGCCCGGGGCATCCCATTCTGTGACTACAGCAGCCTCTGTTTAAGACCATATAAGCATTTGCTCTTATCATATTTGAAATTAGGCCTGATAAAGACACTTTTGCTGGCCAAAGCACTACTGTACCCTGCCAGCTCGATTCCTGCCCGGGGCATCCCATTCTGTGACTAAAGCAGCCTCTGTTTAAGACCATATAAGTATTTGCTCTTATCATATTTGAAATTAGGCCTGATAAAGACACTTTTGCTGGCCAAAGCACTACTGTACCCTGCCAGCTCGATTCCTGCCCGGGGCATCCCATTCTGTGACTAAAGCAGCCTCTGTTTAAGACCATATAAGCATTTGCTCTTATCATATTTGAAATTAGGCCTGATAAAGACACTTTTGCTGGCCAAAGCACTACTGTACCCTGCCAGCTCGATTCCTGCCCGGGGCATCCCATTCTGTGACTACAGCAGCCTCTGTTTAAGACCATATAAGCATTTGCTCTTATCATATTTGAAATTAGGCCTGATAAAGACACTTTTGCTGGCCAAAGCACTACTGTACCCTGCCAGCTCGATTCCTGCCCGGGGCATCCCATTCTGTGACTAAAGCAGCCTCTGTTTAAGACCATATAAGCATTTGCTCTTATCATATTTGAAATTAGCCTGATAAAGACACTTTTGCTGGCCAAAGCACTACTGTACCCTGCCAGCTCGATTCCTGCCCGGGGCATCCCATTCTGTGACTAAAGCAGCCTCTGTTTAAGACCATATAAGCATTTGCTCTTATCATATTTGAAATTAGGCCTGATAAAGACACTTTTGCTGGCCAAAGCACTACTGTACCCTGCCAGCTCGATTCCTGCCCGGGGCATCCCATTCTGTGACTACAGCAGCCTCTGTTTAAGACCATATAAGCATTTGCTCTTATCATATTTGAAATTAGGCCTGATAAAGACACTTTTGCTGGCCAAAGCACTACTGTACCCTGCCAGCTCGATTCCTGCCCGGGGCATCCCATTCTGTGACTAAAGCAGCCTCTGTTTAAGACCATATAAGCATTTGCTCTTATCATATTTGAAATTAGGCCTGATAAAGACACTTTTGCTGGCCAAAGCACTACTGTACCCTGCCAGCTCGATTCCTGCCCGGGGCATCCCATTCTGTGACTAAAGCAGCCTCTGTTTAAGACCATATAAGCATTTGCTCTTATCATATTTGAAATTAGGCCTGATAAAGACACTTTTGCTGGCCAAAGCACTACTGTACCCTGCCAGCTCGATTCCTGCCCGGGGCATCCCATTCTGTGACTACAGCAGCCTCTGTTTAAGACCATATAAGCATTTGCTCTTATCATATTTGAAATTAGGCCTGATAAAGACACTTTTGCTGGCCAAAGCACTACTGTACCCTGCCAGCTCGATTCCTGCCCGGGGCATCCCATTCTGTGACTAAAGCAGCCTCTGTTTAAGACCATATAAGCATTTGCTCTTATCATATTTGAAATTAGCCTGATAAAGACACTTTTGCTGGCCAAAGCACTACTGTACCCTGCCAGCTCGATTCCTGCCCGGGGCATCCCATTCTGTGACTAAAGCAGCCTCTGTTTAAGACCATATAAGCATTTGCTCTTATCATATTTGAAATTAGGCCTGATAAAGACACTTTTGCTGGCCAAAGCACTACTGTACCCTGCCAGCTCGATTCCTGCCCGGGGCATCCCATTCTGTGACTAAAGCAGCCTCTGTTTAAGACCATATAAGCATTTGCTCTTATTATATTTATATTATAAGACACTTTTGCTGGGCATAGGCTTACTGCTGCCTGCCAGGTGCACTTCTGTTGAGGCATCCCATTCTGTAACATAGCATACCCCTCTTTATTTACACTAAGCAGCTCTCTTATTTACACTAAGCAGGCCTGTTGGAGGCTGAGTGTTACTGCTCACTTTTGGTGTGCATTATATTCTGTTTCATATAGACCCACCGCTGCCCGGGGTTTTTTTAAATATCACCTACTACCACGCCAGTTAGACTATGTCGGGCAGACAAGTGCCTGGAAGTGAAAAGAGGAGTGGCAGAGGCCAAGATTCCGCAGGCAGAGCTCGCATCAGACTGGGGGCCAGTAGCAGCAGGAGTCACGCTGAGAGACCTAATCTGCCAGTATCTGCTAGCGGTCGGGTCTCCACCAGTAACGCATCTGCCGTGGTAGATTGGTTGACGCGCTCATCAACAACATCATCACAACTTACGTCTGAGACCCCCAGTCTAGGGTCGGTAGGTTCCTCTGACACAACCCTGAGTTGGCATGCCCCGAGAGCAGTCCCTGTCCTCCCATTGCCTCTGGCCTACGCCGTTCCCTCCCCCAGCGACGTATCCTATGCTTTGGGTTCAGCTCCACTCTTTAGTGAGGAGGACCATCAGATAGAGGACAGTCAGCAGCTACTGCCCAGCCAAGAAATGGAGGTGGCTTCTTTAGCTAGGCAGATAAATAGTGATGTGGACAGTGTCGTGGGTGCTGCGAGCGTTCCAGCTCCTGCGCCAGACACTGTTGACGAATCCACGAACATCAGTGACGTACAGCCACAACCCGGTGATGATGATGATGATGACGATGAAGCCGATCGCACTTGGGAGCCGGGTGATGAAGGGGCTTCATCGTCATCATCAGGAGAAGAGGGGTGCAGGTTGCCCCGGAGTCAGCAGCTGAGGCAGCAAGGTGGTAGCAGTCAGCATGGGGGCACAATTCCAAAGGCTGGAGCCGGCCGGGGCCGGGGCCGGGGTAGAGCACCTGCTGTGCGGCAGTCTACCTTATCGGGAGGTAGTGGAGCAGGGGTTCCTGGAGTTGGCAACAGCAGCAGTGAATCAGTGAGGCCAGGGGGTGGGAAAAGTAGCTACTCGGCAGTGTGGCAGTTTTTCCTGAGGCATCCGCAGGAGGGTAACATGGCCACATGCAAGATATGTAGGCAAAAGGTGAAGCGTGGCCAGGGTCCAAATGTTGGCACCACGGCCCTGCGTCAACATATGATGCGTCACCATAAAACGACCTGGGAGAACCGAGGCTCCCAAGGGGTGGTCCAGTCTGCTTCCTCACCAAGTGAGCTCCCAATTTCTGCCAGCCAAGGCTGCAGCACCTCAGCCGAAGGCAGCTGTGCGTCATACCCATCCTCTGTCGCTCCTGCTCCTCCTCCTCCAAGTCATGCATCCCGCCAGCAATCCATCAGCGAAGCCATGTCCAAGAGACAGCAGTATGCGCCCACTCATCCTACGGCGCAGAAGCTGAATGTGCTCCTGTCCAAGTTGCTGGTGCTGCAGTCGCTCCCTTTTCAGGTGGTTGAATCTGCACCTTTCAGAGAACTGATGGCTTGTGCCGAGCCGAGGTGGAGAGTCCCAAGCCGTCATTTCTTTGCCAAGAAGGCAGTACCAGCGCTGCACACTTTTGTTGAACAGAAGGTGGGCCAGTCCTTGAGCCTGTCGGTGTGTAGCAAAATACATGGCAGCGCCGACATCTGGAGCTGTAACTACGGTCAGGGGCAGTACATGTCGTTTACGGCCCACTGGGTGAATGTGGTCCCTTTGCAGCAGCAACTTGGACAGGTCACGCCGCTTCGGCCTCCGCGCTCTCTGCCCATTGGGCCTGTGACACCGTGCGACTCGGCCTCCTCATCCTCCGCCATCTCCTCACCCTCCACTGTAGGCTCAAGTCTCAGTGCCCCTCCAGTCTACCATGTGTGCAGGGCACGGAGGTGTCACGCAGTGCTTCACATGGTTTGTCTTGGCGAACGGAGTCACACAGGGGAGGAACTGCTTAAATGTATTCATCAGGAAATCCAAACATGGCTTACTCCGAGAAAACTTAAAATGGGAATCATGGTTACCGACAATGGGAAGAACATTTTGTCTGCGCTGCGCCAAGGAAGCCTGACCCATGCCCCCTGCATGGCTCACGTCTTCAATCTGGTTGTCAAGCGGTTTCTGAAGTGTTCCCCCCATCTGCAGGACATCCTAACAACTTCACGGAAACTTTGCATGCACTTCAGCCACTCCTACACTGCCAAACACACCCTTCTTGAGCTACAGCGTCAGAATGGTATCCCCCAACATAGTCTGATTTGCGATGTTTCCACCCGTTGGAATTCCACCCTTCACATGTTGGACCGATTATATGAACAGAGAAAAGCCATCACGGATTTCCTGATGATCCAAGCAGATAGGGGGACTCCCCTGTGTAACTTCAATGTCAACCAGTGGCAGCTCATACGTGACACCTGCCGTTTGCTCAGGCCCTTTGAGGAAGCCACTTTATTTGTCAGTCGGCAGGATTACGGGATGAACGACGTGATTCCACTGCTTCATGTACTACAGCACATGTTGGAAACCATGGCTGGTCAGGGCACTGGAGACATGGCGTTTACATCTTACGGCCACATGAACCCCCTTGGAGCTGAACTGGAGGAGGAGGAGGAGGAAGAGGAGGAGGAGGAGTTGCCCAGCGAAACACAGTTTAGGCTTGGCGAAATGGCTGGTTTATCTAGTCAGCGGACAGGAGAGGAGGAGCAGGAGCAGCCAGAGGAGCTAGAGGTTTTTGAGGAAGGAGAGACAGAGGACCCGGGCACACCGTGGCAGTATGCAGTGGAGATGGAGACAGGTAGTCCATCCGAGTCACTTGCGCAAATGGCACGAAGCATGCTCACGTGCTTGCGTAGTGACCCCAGAATTGTTTCCATCTGTCGGCGGGATGACTTCTGGCTGTCCACCTTATTGGACCCTCGCTTCCGGCACAAAATGGGGGCATTTTTTAAACCCACCGAGAGGGAGGACAAACTCAACTACTACAAAGACATTCTACGTAGGCAGTTGGCCGATGCCTATCTGCGCCATGGTCCATACTCTCGCAGGTCTGACTCGAGGGGACCTCTGCGCTCACCTTCCACTGCCATGGCCGCTGGGGGGGTTGGCAGCAGCAGCAGCAGAAGCTCCATCAGCAGCAGCAGCCTCAGTCTTCAGTCGCTAATGAGTAGCTTTCTACACCCGCATAGTGAGGCTACTCATGAGCAGCAGGAAGACCTGGAGCAGGACCTGAACCAGCAGGTCATGTCATACTTTGACATGACCATGCCAACACACCTTGAGGATCCGCTGGACTTCTGGGCAGCCAAACTTGATTTGTGGCCGCAACTAGCAGAGTTTGCCCTGGAAAAGCTGTCCTGCCCGGCAAGTAGCGTGCCATCTGAGCGGGTGTTTAGTGCGGCGGGGGCCATAGTTACGGCGAGGAGAACTCGTCTGTCAACTAAAAATGTGGAGAGACTCACCTTTGTCAAAATGAATCAGGGATGGATCAGCCAGGATTTCCACCCACCAATGCCTGATGCATGCGACTAGATTCAGCATGGTGCCACGTTTTACACTTTCCAAATGGTGCAAAACATATTTATGTCTTTAGGCCATTTTTTGGGCTCCTGCTGCTGCTACTGTCAACTCCTGCCAACTCCAGGGTGTGATTCATCCAATTTTTGGGCTCCTGAAGCCAACTCCAGTGTATATTTGGGCTCCTGCTGCTGCTACTGTCAACTCCTGCCAACTCCAGGCTGTGATTCATCCAATTTTTGGGCTCCTGAAGCCAACTCCAGTGTATATTTGGGCTCCTGCTGCTGCTACTGTCAACTCCTGCCAACTCCAGGGTGTGATTCATCCAATTTTTGGGCTCCTGAAGCCAACTCCAGTGTATATTTGGGCTCCTGCTGCTGCTGCTGCCAACTTCTGCCAACTCCAGGGTGTGATTCATCCAATTTTTGGGCTCCTGAAGCCAACTCCAGTGTATATTTGGGCTCCTGCTGCTGCTGCTGCCAACTCCTGCCAACTCCAGGGTGTGATTCATCCAATTTTTGGGCTCCTGAAGCCAACTCCAGTGTATATTTGGGCTCCTGCTGCTGCTACTGTCAACTCCTGCCAACTCCAGGGTGTGATTCATCCAATTTTTGGGCTCCTGAAGCCAACTCCAGTGTATATTTGGGCTCCTGCTGCTGCTGCTGCCAACTTCTGCCAACTCCAGGGTGTGATTCATCCAATTTTTGGGCTCCTGAAGCCAACTCCAGTGTATATTTGGGCTCCTGCTGCTGCTGCTGCCAACTTCTGCCAACTCCAGGGTGTGATTCATCCAATTTTTGGGCTCCTGAAGCCAACTCCAGTGTATATTTGGGCTCCTGCTGCTGCTACTGTCAACTCCTGCCAACTCCAGGGTGTGATTCATCCAATTTTTGGGCTCCTGAAGCCAACTCCAGTGTATATTTGGGCTCCTGCTGCTGCTGCTGCCAACTTCTGCCAACTCCAGGGTGTGATTCATCCAATTTTTGGGCTCCTGAAGCCAACTCCAGTGTATATTTGGGCTCCTGCTGCTGCTGCTGTCAACTCCTGCCAACTCCAGGGTGTGATTCATCCAATTTTTGGGCTCCTGAAGCCAACTCCAGTGTATATTTGGGCTCCTGCTGCTGCTACTGTCAACTCCTGCCAACTCCAGGGTGTGATTCATCCAATTTTTGGGCTCCTGAAGCCAACTCCAGTGTATATTTGGGCTCCTGCTGCTGCTGCTGCCAACTTCTGCCAACTCCAGGGTGTGATTCATCCAATTTTTGGGCTCCTGAAGCCAACTCCAGTGTATATTTGGGCTCCTGCTGCTGCTGCTGCCAACTTCTGCCAACTCCAGGGTGTGATTCATCCAATTTTTGGGCTCCTGAAGCCAACTCCAGTGTATATTTGGGCTCCTGCTGCTGCTACTGTCAACTCCTGCCAACTCCAGGGTGTGATTCATCCAATTTTTGGGCTCCTGAAGCCAACTCCAGTGTATATTTGGGCTCCTGCTGCTGCTGCTGCCAACTTCTGCCAACTCCAGGGTGTGATTCATCCAATTTTTGGGCTCCTGAAGCCAACTCCAGTGTATATTTGGGCTCCTGCTGCTGCTGCTGCCAACTTCTGCCAACTCCAGGGTGTGATTCATCCAATTTTTGGGCTCCTGAAGCCAACTCCAGTGTATATTTGGGCTCCTGCTGCTGCTGCTGCCAACTTCTGCCAACTCCAGGGTGTGATTCATCCAATTTTTGGGCTCCTGAAGCCAACTCCAGTGTATATTTGGGCTCCTGCTGCTGCTGCTGCCAACTCCTGCCAACTCCAGGGTGTGATTCATCCAATTTTTGGGCTCCTGAAGCCAACTCCAGTGTATATTTGGGCTCCTGCTGCTGCTACTGTCAACTCCTGCCAACTCCAGGGTGTGATTCATCCAATTTTTGGGCTCCTGAAGCCAACTCCAGTGTATATTTGGGCTCCTGCTGCTGCTGCTGCCAACTTCTGCCAACTCCAGGGTGTGATTCATCCAATTTTTGGGCTCCTGAAGCCAACTCCAGTGTATATTTGGGCTCCTGCTGCTGCTGCTGCCAACTTCTGCCAACTCCAGGGTGTGATTCATCCAATTTTTGGGCTCCTGAAGCCAACTCCAGTGTATATTTGGGCTCCTGCTGCTGCTACTGTCAACTCCTGCCAACTCCAGGGTGTGATTCATCCAATTTTTGGGCTCCTGAAGCCAACTCCAGTGTATATTTGGGCTCCTGCTGCTGCTGCTGCCAACTTCTGCCAACTCCAGGGTGTGATTCATCCAATTTTTGGGCTCCTGAAGCCAACTCCAGTGTATATTTGGGCTCCTGCTGCTGCTGCTGCCAACTTCTGCCAACTCCAGGGTGTGATTCATCCAATTTTTGGGCTCCTGAAGCCAACTCCAGTGTATATTTGGGCTCCTGCTGCTGCTGCTGTCAACTCCTGCCAACTCCAGGGTGTGATTCATCCAATTTTTGGGCTCCTGAAGCCAACTCCAGTGTATATTTGGGCTCCTGCTGCTGCTACTGTCAACTCCTGCCAACTCCAGGGTGTGATTCATCCAATTTTTGGGCTCCTGAAGCCAACTCCAGTGTATATTTGGGCTCCTGCTGCTGCTGCTGCCAACTTCTGCCAACTCCAGGGTGTGATTCATCCAATTTTTGGGCTCCTGAAGCCAACTCCAGTGTATATTTGGGCTCCTGCTGCTGCTGCTGCCAACTTCTGCCAACTCCAGGGTGTGATTCATCCAATTTTTGGGCTCCTGAAGCCAACTCCAGTGTATATTTGGGCTCCTGCTGCTGCTGCTGCCAACTTCTGCCAACTCCAGGGTGTGATTCATCCAATTTTTGGGCTCCTGAAGCCAACTCCAGTGTATATTTGGGCTCCTGCTGCTGCTGCTGCCAACTTCTGCCAACTCCAGGGTGTGATTCATCCAATTTTTGGGCTCCTGAAGCCAACTCCAGTGTATATTTGGGCTCCTGCTGCTGCTGCTGTCAACTCCTGCCAACTCCAGGGTGTGATTCATCCAATTTTTGGGCTCCTGAAGCCAACTCCAGTGTATATTTGGGCTCCTGCTGCTGCTGCTGCCAACTTCTGCCAACTCCAGGGTGTGATTCATCCAATTTTTGGGCTCCTGAAGCCAACTCCAGTGTATATTTGGGCTCCTGCTGCTGCTGCTGTCAACTCCTGCCAACTCCAGGGTGTGATTCATCCAATTTTTGGGCTCCTGAAGCCAACTCCAGTGTATATTTGGGCTCCTGCTGCTGCTACTGTCAACTCCTGCCAACTCCAGGGTGTGATTCATCCAATTTTTGGGCTCCTGAAGCCAACTCCAGTGTATATTTGGGCTCCTGCTGCTGCTGCTGCCAACTTCTGCCAACTCCAGGGTGTGATTCATCCAATTTTTGGGCTCCTGAAGCCAACTCCAGTGTATATTTGGGCTCCTGCTGCTGCTGCTGCCAACTTCTGCCAACTCCAGGGTGTGATTCATCCAATTTTTGGGCTCCTGAAGCCAACTCCAGTGTATATTTGGGCTCCTGCTGCTGCTGCTGCCAACTTCTGCCAACTCCAGGGTGTGATTCATCCAATTTTTGGGCTCCTGAAGCCAACTCCAGTGTATATTTGGGCTCCTGCTGCTGCTGCTGCCAACTTCTGCCAACTCCAGGGTGTGATTCATCCAATTTTTGGGCTCCTGAAGCCAACTCCAGTGTATATTTGGGCTCCTGCTGCTGCTGCTGTCAACTCCTGCCAACTCCAGGGTGTGATTCATCCAATTTTTGGGCTCCTGAAGCCAACTCCAGTGTATATTTGGGCTCCTGCTGCTGCTGCTGTCAACTCCTGCCAACTCCAGGGTGTGATTCATCCAATTTTTGGGCTCCTGAAGCCAACTCCAGTGTATATTTGGGCTCCTGCTGCTGCTGCTGCCAACTTCTGCCAACTCCAGGGTGTGATTCATCCAATTTTTGGGCTCCTGAAGCCAACTCCAGTGTATATTTGGGCTCCTGCTGCTGCTGCTGCCAACTTCTGCCAACTCCAGGGTGTGATTCATCCAATTTTTGGGCTCCTGAAGCCAACTCCAGTGTATATTTGGGCTCCTGCTGCTGCTGCTGTCAACTCCTGCCAACTCCAGGGTGTGATTCATCCAATTTTTGGGCTCCTGAAGCCAACTCCAGTGTATATTTGGGCTCCTGCTGCTGCTGCTGTCAACTCCTGCCAACTCCAGGGTGTGATTCATCCAATTTTTGGGCTCCTGAAGCCAACTCCAGTGTATATTTGGGCTCCTGCTGCTGCTGCTGCCAACTTCTGCCAACTCCAGGGTGTGATTCATCCAATTTTTGGGCTCCTGAAGCCAACTCCAGTGTATATTTGGGCTCCTGCTGCTGCTGCTGCCAACTTCTGCCAACTCCAGGGTGTGATTCATCCAATTTTTGGGCTCCTGAAGCCAACTCCAGTGTATATTTGGGCTCCTGCTGCTGCTGCTGTCAACTCCTGCCAACTCCAGGGTGTGATTCATCCAATTTTTGGGCTCCTGAAGCCAACTCCAGTGTATATTTGGGCTCCTGCTGCTGCTGCTGTCAACTCCTGCCAACTCCAGGGTGTGATTCATCCAATTTTTGGGCTCCTGAAGCCAACTCCAGTGTATATTTGGGCTCCTGCTGCTGCTGCTGCCAACTTCTGCCAACTCCAGGGTGTGATTCATCCAATTTTTGGGCTCCTGAAGCCAACTCCAGTGTATATTTGGGCTCCTTCTGCCCCTCATAGTGATGCCACTTCAACTCTCTGCAATTGTGCCGCTCTGCGATTCTATTAGCGATGCCTCTGATCTGCATGTGATATTTCTTAAAAGTATTATTTAACTAACCCAGCACGCATCCTGTGCGTGTTACAGCAAGGCTGAATGGTTTACAACCCTATTGAGGCTGTAGGAGGCTCAGAAATAGCCGTTTTTAATAGCGATTCGTCGCGAATTTATTCGGGTCGAAACGATTTTTGTCGGAAAATTCGGCGAATCAGTCGAATCGAATTTTTCAAAAGTTCGCTCATCTCTAGTTACGGCGTGCAGATCTCGTCTGTCAACTAAAAATGTGGAGAGACTCACCTTTGTCAAAATGAATCAGGGATGGATCAGCCAGGATTTCCACCCACCAATGGCTGATGCATGCGACTAGATTCAGCATGGTGCCACGTTTTACACTTTCCAAATGGTGCAAAACATATTTATGTCTTTATACCAATTTTTGGGCTCCTGCTGTTGCCAACTTCAGGGTGTGGCTTCCAGCCAATTTTTGTGCTCCTGCTGATGCCAACTTCAGGGTGTGCCTTTCAGCCAATTTTTGGTTTCTGCTGCTGCTGCTGCCAACTCCAGGGTGTGCCTTCCAGCTAATGTATGTGCTCTTGCTGCTGCCAACTTCAGGGTGCCTTCCAGCCAATTTCTAGGTTCCTGCTGCTGCTGCCAACTCCAGGGTGTGTCAGTCAATTTTTGGGATCCTGCTGCGGCTGCTGCCAACTCCAGTGTCTCTTTAAAGCAATGTTTGGGCTCCTGCTGCTGCTGCTGCTTGCAACTCCAGGGTGTAATTCAGCTAATTTTTGGGCTCCTGCTGCCAACTCCAGTGTCTCTATAAAGTAATGTTTGGGCTCCTGCTGCTGCTTGCAACTCCAGGGTGTGATTCATCCAATTTTTGGTCTCCTGCTGCCAGCTCCAGTGTGTCTTTCAAGCTATGTTTGGGCTCCTGCTGCTGCTGCTTGCAACTCCAGGGTGTGATTCATACAATTTTTGGGCTCCTGCTGCTAACTCCAGTGTCTCTTTCAAGCTATGTTGGGGCTGCTGCTGCTGCTGCTTGCAACTCCAGGGTGTGATTCATCCAATTTTTGGGCTCCTGCTGCCAACGCCAGTGTGTCTTTCAAGCTATGTTTGGGCTCCTGCTGCTGCTTGCAACTCCAGGGTGTCATTCAAGCTATGTTTGGGTACCTGCTGCTGCTGCTGCTTGCAACTCCAGGGTGTGATTTAGCCAATTTTTGGGCTCCTGCTGCCAACTCCATTGTCTCTTTCAAGCTATGTTTGGGCTCATGCTGCTGTTGCTTGCAACTCCAGAGTGTGATTCATTCATTTTTTGGGCTCCTGAAGCCAACTCCAGTGTCTCTTTAACCCTTTAAGTGCCAGCCTACCTGCAGCATTTCCCACTCCCTGTTGCCAGACTGAGTTTCACTGTTTCGCGCTACACATGTTCAACTGTCATTTTTGAAAGGATTTCCAGGGATTTCCCAGGAAAATTATATATTGTTTTTTTCAACAGAGTCTGGGCTTTAACATGAAATGTCTTGTTTGTATTTTTTAGGTGTATTCTCAACATTTTTGGGTGAAATGTGTGAAAAAAATTAAAAAAAATATATTTTTTTACAATTTGTAGAGTTTTTTTGTAATAAAAAATGTAAGTTTGTCAATAAAATCTTATTGCGTGAGAAACCCCAATTTCTCCCGGTTACAGCGATACCACATATGTATAGGTAGACACCCTTTCCTGCCCAGAAGCCTTTTATAGCTGCTGGATGACAAATGGTTAATTAAAAAAAAAAAATGACATAGGGTCCCCCTTCCCGGGGAGGGGGACCCCATTTTTTTTTGGATTTTTAAGGGTTAAAAACCCTTAAAAATCCAAAAAAAAAAATGACGTGGGGTCCCCCTTACCCAAAGTAACCAGCCCGGGACCAGCTATGGGGGCTTGTAGGCACAGAGTGGGGGGGCCAGCTTTGGTGGCCCCCCCACCCTGCAGCCTACGAGCCCACATAGCCTATGTGGGCCCGGGCTCTTCTGCCCCCCCCTGGCCTTTGGGGAGGCAGGTAATGGGGGTGCGGGGGTTAATGGCAAGCCACCCGCTAGGGCAGGTGACTTGCCACCCCCCCAGCCTTGTGAACTGGTATAAGGGGTCTCATGGACCCCTTACCAGCTCACAAAGGGTTAATGTGAAATAAAAACACCACACAATAATAAAAAGTATTTTATTCAAAAAAAAAAAAAATTTTTTAACTGTACTTACCTTCGATTGCAAGCTCTTGTCCCTCGCCGCTCAGCTGACAGATGCCTGTGATCGGCATCCAGAGAAGGAGAAGGCAGGAGATCAGAGGATCTCCTGTCACCTCCTTCCAGGGCACCGATCACCGGCATCTGAGAAGCTGAGAAAGCTGAAGCCGGTGATCGGGACCGGGATGACGTCATAAGCCCCGCCCCCAAGGGGGCGGGGCTTAGAGGCAAGATGGCTGCCACCATCGTGAAGAAGAGAGGAGAGAGCCTCCCAGGCTCTCTCCTGAAGATCGGTAAGTCCTGGGGGGGGATCGGAGGCCCCCCAGGTGAAGAGGAGGGACAGCGGGAGCCAGCGCACACACAGGTAAGTGAATGTCATTTTTATTTTTTATTTTTTTTTATAGTTAGCAGCTGCTGCTGCAGAAGCGGGGGGGGGGGCGGCCTATTCCGGGGGCTCTCCTGGAGCCATCCGACCCCCCACGGGGGATCGGATGGCACCAAATTAAAGAGGAGACCCGGCCGGATCCAACAAGGGGTCAGGTGAGTATTTTTGATTTTTATTTTTTAAACTAGAAGCGAGGAAAGTCAAGCACGTAACACCTACGGGCTTGGCACTTAAGGCCCAGCCAAGCCAGCACGTAGGTGTTACGTGCTTGGCAACAAAAGGGTTAAAGTAATGTTTGGGCTCCTGCTGCTTGCAACTCCAGGGTGTGATTCATCCAATTTTTGGGCTCCTGCTGCTAACTCCAGTGTCTCTTTCAAGCTGTGTTTGGGCTGCTGCTGCTGCTGCTGCTTGCAACTCCAGGGTGTGATTCATCCAATTATTGGGCTCCTGAAACCAACTCCAGTGTCTCTTTAAAGTAATGTTTGGGCTCCTGCTGCTGCTTGCAACTCAAGGGTGTGATTCATCCAATTTTTGGGCTCCTGCTGCCAACTCCAGTGTGTCTTTCAAGCTATGTTTGGGCTCCTGCTGCTGCTTGCAACTCCAGGGTGTGATTCATCCAATTTTTGGGCTCCTGCTGCCAGCTCCAGTGTGTCTTTCAAGCTATGTTTGGGCTCCTGCTGCTGCTGCTACTGCTTACAACTCCAGGGTGTGATTCATCCAATTTTTGGGCTCCTGCTGCCAACTCCAGTGTCTCTTTAAAGCTATGTTTTGGCTGCTGCTGCTGATGCTTGCAACTCCAGGGTGTGATTCATCCAATTTTTGGGGCTCCTGAAGCCAACTCCAGTGTCTTTCAAGCTATGTTTGGGCTCCTGCTGCTGCTTGCAACTCCAGGGTGTGATTCATCCAATTTTTGGGCTCCTGCTGCCAACTCCAGTGTGTCTTTCAAGCTATGTTTGCGCTCCTGCTGCTTGCAACTCCAGGGTGTGATTCATCCGATTTTTGGGCTCCTGCTGTCAACTCCAGTGTCTCTTTCAAGCTATGTTTGGGCTCCTGCTGCTGCTGCTCCTTGCAACTCCAGGGTGTGATGCATCCAATTTTTGGGCACCTGAAGCCAACTCCAGTGTGTCTTTCAAGCTATGCTTGGGCTCCTGCTGCTGCTGCTTGCAACTCCAGGGTGTGATTCATCCAATTTTTTGGCTCCTGCTGCCAACTCCAGTGTCTCTTTCAAGCTATGCTTGGGCTGCTGCTGCTGCTTGCAACTCCAGGGTGCGATTCATCCAATTTCTGGGCTCCTGAAGTAAACGCCAGTGTCTCTTTAAAGTAATGTTTGGGCTCCTGCTGCTGCTTGCAACTCCAGGGTGTGATTCATCCAATTTTTGGGCTCCTGCTGCCAACTCCAGTGTGTCTTTCAAGCTATGTTTGGGCTCCTGCTGCTGCTGGCAACACCAGGGTGTGATTCATCCAATCTTTGGGCTCCTGCTGCCAACTCCAGTGTGTCTTTCAAGCTCTGTTTTGGCTCCTGCTGCTGCTTGCAACTCCAGGGTGTTATTCAAGCTATGTTTGGGCTCCTGCTGCTGCTTGCAACTCCAGGGTGTGATTCATCCAATTTTTGGGCTCCTGAAGCCAACTCCAGTGTCTCTTTAACCGTTCTATTGCCAGCCACCTAAAATTTACGTGGCTGCCTCTCCAACAGTTAAACGCCAGCCACGTAAAATGTACGTGGTTGGCATCTCCTTACCTTACGGCCATCGTGGGGTCATCTGCCGGTCAGGATTGGCAGATTCTTCTAGAAGGGGATCCGGGGGGTGAGGCCAGGTGACTTCTGGGTGACTTCGGTCACCCAATCGCTCCTGCGGCCAATCAGGAGCCGGCGCAGCATCGCTGTCATTGGCCGGCGTACGCCGGTTTAAAAGGACAGTGCGGGTAGGCCGCCGGCCTCTTTCTGCGTGGAGATCATGTGAGTAGATGTCGTTCCTTGCTCCGCTGGGGGTAGGTGGCCGTAGGAAATGTTTTTTTTTTTTTGCTTCTTCTAGCAGAGATCGACGTTTTTTTGAATGGATCTCATTACTATGAGTTCTACTACTACTTTTGCCTATGGGGGAATGGGAGGGGGGATGGAAATGCCACACTACCTATATGGGATGGGGAGGGGGGATGGAAATGCTACACTACCTATATGGGATGGGTAGGAGGGGGATGAATGCCACACTACCTATATGGGATGGGGAGGGGGTATGAATGCCACACTACCTTTATAGGATGGGGAGGGGGGATGAATGCCACACTACCTATATTGGATGAGGAGGAGGGGATGAATGCCACACTACCTATATGGGATGGGGAGGGGGGATGAATGCCACACTACCTTTGTGTTTACTTGGTGGGATAGGCCCGGCGCACATCTGCCAGCCATTCTCCACCCCCCACTATGCGATCTAATCTATTTTTTTGTTTTTGTGGTTGATTCTGGTTTTGTGCAAAATGTGTTTTGCCCTGATGTGCATGCTAATCTGGTTAGAGGGATGAGGGGTGGCTGGTAGGTGCACTATTGGGTGCAGCCGGCAACAGAGGGGGGGTGAGGTGGCAAGCATGGGGGAGCGGAGTGACAGGCAGAGCGCTGGCTGATTTCTGGTCGCCATGTGGTTGGTGATCATGTGCCATTTGCCGCCCCCACCCTGCCCTCCCATCGCTGCTTCCACCCCTCCTTCATCGCCAACTGCACCCGGGTGTTAACTTGGTGAGCTAGCCCCTGCGCGGACCTGCCACCTGTTTGATGTGTTTTAAGCCTGATGTGTGAGGGATGGCTGACAGGTGCCTGTCAGGCCCGGCTCACCCCCAGGGTGCAGGCAGTGACGAAAGGGAGGATCTGAGGTGGCAGGGATGGGGGGTGTCAGATGGTGCGCGTGCTGATTTCAGCGCTGGCTGGTTGCCATGTGATGGGTGTTCAAGAGCTTCTCTGGTGCCGGCATTTACTGGGTGAGCCAGGCCTTGCATGCACCTGCTACTCATGTCCCACCCCCACTATGTGATCAAAGCTTTTTTTGGTTTTGTGGATTTCTAAATGTATTTTTGGCCTGATGCAGTGTGAAATCCCTTGATGTGAATAGCCCTGATTTCCAGTAAAACTTACCTTACCGTCAATGCAATGGTGCATACTGGCTAAAGCTATAGCTTAGTGCCGCTGCGGCCAGCGCATGCGTTGTTGCATTGGGGATAAGGTATTTATTACCAGGGATTTCACCCACCCTTCTATATTTCTGTTAACAAAACTTACTTTAGGCTTGTCGGTTGTTTTTTTCCCGAAGTCTCATACAGTTGGACCTTTGCTGGACCTTCGCTGGACCATCATCCCTCCCTTTTGGGACCTTTGTTGCAGCCCTTCACACCTGCTGAGTTCATCACTTCTCGTCGGATCGTAGATATAATTTTTTTTAATATATTTAACTTTGGCTGTTTATTGTGTGGTTTTATTTTTGTTAATTTGCACAGGGTCTAAGGTTTAGGGTTTAGGGTCTAGGGTTTAGGGTCTAGGGTTTAGGGTCTAGGGTTTAGGATCTAGGGTCTAGGGTTTAGGGTCTAGGCTTTTAGTTCAGTCATCCCTATAGTGTTTTGATTGTGTGACTCTTGGTTATTAGATATAGAAATGGCTGGGCAAAAGTACCCTGCACAGGAAGCAGCGGCTTATATGATGGAGTCGGACTGAAGAGTTTAGCGAGTCAGGGTCAGAATATATGCCAGGTAGTGAGTCCGACAGTGACTCCTCTATTGAGGAGACACAGCCGCGCAGTGGTACTAGTGGTAGTGCTAGGCATCCTAGAAGGGATGGTGCCGCACAAGAAGTGGCCATGCTGGAGGAAAGTGTAGGCCAGGGGAGTGCTGCAGTTGGAGGAGAGCCTGCGTGGAGGCCTCCTAATAATTATTCCCCCGAAATTCCCCCATTTGATTCGGTCCCCGGGGTCAATGTCGACACCACAAACTTCGGTGTCATTGACTTCCTAAATTTATTCTTTTCAGAAGCCATCCTACTGGATATGGTCTTTTACACAAATCTCTATGCTGAGCAGATCCTCACCGAAAACCCCCCACAGAGGCACGCCCGCGCTCATGCATGGCACCCAACAGATATAAGTGAGATGAAAAAATTTTGGGGGCTCACTTTAGCAATGGGTAACTGCAAAAAATTTAGTATCGCCTCCTACTGGATTACCCAATCCTTATTGGCAGCCCCATTGTTTCCGGCCGTAATGTCCAGAAATCGTTACGAAATCTTGCTGCGGTTTCTGCACTTTAACGATAATTCCACTGCTCTACCCTGCGGTGAGCCCGGTCATGACAGGCTGCATAAATTAAGATCCCTGATCAATAGCCTGTCTGAGCACTTTGCGGAAGTGTACACCCCCTCCCAAAATTTAAGTATTGGCGAGTCACTTCTGCTGTTTAAAGGGCGCATTATATTTCGTCAGTATATCCCTAGCAAGCGTGCCCGCTATGGGATTAAATTTTACAAATTATGTGAGAGTTCGACAGGCTATACCAAATTTTTCAGAATTTATGAAGGAATGGACACACATCTGGTATTGCTTTCATTTTATGTTCAGTTTAGATGGTAGGTGAACCCATTTTGTTTGCTGGGATAGGTAGTTGGGTGTGGTCTGTGTTTTCTTTTCATTTTTTTCATATTTACAGATGCAATAGGAAGTGGTAGAGGAGGAGCAGCAAGTTACTTGTGGCACATGATGATTAAAAAGTGGGCCCCTTTTCAGGATCGTAATACCTGTACCTGATCATATAATCTGATGCCACAGCTACTGTACCCTATCTGCACCTCACAAGTCCAACCCTTATTGCACCTGTTAGTATCATTAAGAAATGTAAAGGCTGTTTTGTGCACTTTTATAGTGAGGTGTTGAGCTATGCTTGTTGGGTATTCTGTTTGAGGGACCCTGCTGTTTCAGAAGTTTTTTAGCAAAATATTGTTGAGTCTGTTTTTTATAACATTTTATATGGAAACTGTGTAAAACCTGTGTATGCGTTCAGAATTTTAACAGAAAACTTTGCCCACTGGAATAAACGGGGTAGAACTAGAAAGCATAAGGTTTGTACTTTAAGTATACATATGGTTTGGGTGGGGTATTTCAAATGAAAAGGGTTGTTTTTGGCAAAAAACTGAAAGGTGTGTGACTTGTTTGCAGAGCTGAAATTTTAAATATAACTATTCGTATGCACATACTTAACTTTGGGGTGTTTGACAACAGTACCATCGAAAGTACCTATGAATGTAGGGTATTGTTCTGTTCAGGGGACGTTGCCATTTTATATTGGGTATGTTTTCCTTGTTAGCATATATTTTCTTTAGGAAAATGTGGTTTTTATTGTGCATATTTTCAATTTTTGTAGGGAAATGCGGTGGCACCAGTGAATTCCTCAAAGGGTTGCGTCCAGAAAGCTCCTGCCATGACAACAAGCCTGGTATACCTAGAACGCTTGAGGTGTGTACTTTCTGTGGATATATGGTTTGTGGGGGTTATTTAATTGGCAAAGGGCTGTTTTGGTTGAAAAAGCACAAGGTGCGCGCCTTGTCTGCAGAGTAGAAATTTTCAAGTGAAATGCCCAATATGCATATGCTTTCCTTTACGGTGCTTGGCAACCCTACCCTTGGAGTTAGCAATGCATGTTGGGTATTGTTCTGTTCAGGGGACCTTGCCGTTTCACATTGGGCATGTTTTTTGTTGTTAGTGTATTTTTTTAATAGGAAAATGTGGTTTTGATTATGAATTTTTACGATTTTTTTTGGGCACCAGTGAATTCCTCAAAGGATTGCGTCCAGAAATCTCCTGCCACGACAACAAGCCCAGTACGCCTAGAACGCTTGAGGTGTGTACTTTCTGTGGATATATGGTTTGTGGGGGTTATTTAATTTGCAAAGGGCTGTTTTGGTTGAAAAAGCACAAGGTGCGCGCCTTGTCTGCAGAGTAGAAATTTTCAAGTGAAATGCCCAATATGCATATGCTTTCCTTTAGGGTGAATGGCAACCCTACCCTTGGAGTTAGCAATGCATGTTGGGTATTGTTCTGTTCAGGGGACCTTGCAGATTCACATTGGGCATGTTTTTTGTGGTTAGTGTATTTTTTTTATAGGAAAATGTGGTTTTGATTATGATATTTTACGATTTTTTAGGGCACCAGTGAATTCCTCAAAGGATTGCGTCCAGAAATCTTCTGCCACGACAA
Source organism: Gastrophryne carolinensis (assembly GCA_027917425.1). Taxonomy (NCBI): domain Eukaryota; kingdom Metazoa; phylum Chordata; class Amphibia; order Anura; family Microhylidae; genus Gastrophryne; species Gastrophryne carolinensis. The sequence continues at coordinate 357,776,625 of CM051235.1, read as the reverse complement.
CAAGCCCAGTACGCCTAGATCGCTTGAGGTGTGTACTTTCTGTGGATATATGGTTTGTGGGGGTTATTTAATTTGCAAAGGGCTGTTTTGGTTGAAAAAGCACAAGGTGCGCACATTGTCTGCAGAGTAGGAATTTTCAAGTGAAATGCCCAATATGCATATGCTTTCCTTTACGGTGCTTGGCAACCCTACCCTTGGAGTTAGCAATGCATGTTGGGTATTGTTCTGTTCAGGGGACCTTGCCGTTTCACATTGGGCATGTTTTTTGTGGTTAGTGTATTTTTTTAATAGGAAAATGTGGTTTTGATTATGATATTTTACGATTTTTTTAGGGCACCAGTGAATTCCTCAAAGGATTGCGTCCAGAAATCTTCTGCCACGACAACGATCCCGGTACGCCTAGATCGCTTGAGGTGTGTACTTTCTGTGGATATATGGTTTGTGGGGGTTATTTAATTTGCAAAGGGCTGTTTTGGTTGAAAAAGCACAAGGTGCGCGCTTTGTCTGCAGAGTAGGAATTTTCAAGTGAAATGCCCAATATGCATATGCTTTCCTTTAGGGTAAATGGTAACCCTACGCTTGGAGTTAGCAATGCATGTTGGGTATTGTTCTGTTCAGGGGACGTTGCTGTTTTACATTAGGTATGTTTTTCCTTGTTAGCATATATTTTCTTTAGGAAAATTTGGTTTTTATTGTGCATATTTTCAATTTTTGTAGGGAAATGCAGTGGCACCAGTGAATTCCTCAAAGGATTGCGTCCAGAAAGCTCCTGCCACGACAACAAGCCTGGTACGCCTGGAATGCTTGAGGTGTGTACTTTCTGTGGATATATGGTTTTTGGGGGCTATTTAATTGGCAAAGGGCTGTTTTGGTTGAAAAAGCACAAGGTGCGCACTTTGTCTGCAGAGTAGGAATTTTCAAGTGAAATGTCCAATATGTATATGCTTTACTTTAGGGTGAATGGCAACCCTACGCTTGGAGTTAGCAATGCAGGTTGGGTATTGTTCTGTTCAGGTGACCTTGCCGTTTCACATTAGGTATGTTTTTTCTTGTTAGTATATTTTTTTTAAGGAAACATTTGGTTTTAATTTAGTTTTTTATTATTTTTTTCAAAAAACCTTGGAAAAAAGACGGAATTCTTTGATTGACTCCACCTGGAGATATGTAGCCACAACCTCAATCCTGATACGCCTAGATAGCTTGAGGTGTGTACTTTAAGTGTATATATGATTTTGGGGGGGTATTTCAAATTTAAAGTGGTGTTTATGTTAAGAAACTGCAATGAGCGCAAAATTTTACACACAATATGACTTTTTTGGTACATTTGTAATTTTTATTAAGAAAAAAACGCTACAATATGTAATTTTTTTATTTTTTATTTTTTTTTACCTTATTTTCCACAAAAATATTAGAAAAACACCGATAAACTTAAAAACAAGATATTCCCTGTTAAAGCCCAGACTCTGTTGAAAAAAAACAATATATGATTTTATAGGGAAATCCCTGGAAATCCCTTCAAAAATCACTGTCGCACATGTGTAGCGGAAAATAGACTGGCAACAGAGGGTGACAACTTCTCCAGGAAGGCTGGCAGTTAAAGGGTTAAAGTAATGTTTTGGCTCCTGCTGCTGCTTGCAACTCCAGGGTGTGATTCACCCAATTTTTGGGCTCCTGCTGGCAACTCTAGTGTGTCTTTCAAGCTATGTCTGGGCTCCTGCTGCTGCTTGCAACACCAGGGTGTGATTCATCCAATTTTTGGGCTCCTTTTGCAAAATCCAGTGTATCTTTCAAGCTATGTTCGGGCTGCTGCTGCTGCTGCTGCTGGTGCTGCTGCTGCTGCTGCTGCTGCTGCTTGCAACTCCAGGGTGTGATTCATCCAATTTCTGGGCTCCTGAAGCCAACTCCAGTGTCTCTTTAAAGCAATGTTTGGGCTCCTGCTGCTGCTGCTTGCAACTCCAGGGTGTGATTCATCCAATTTTTGGGTTCCTGCTGCCAACTCCAGTGTGTCTTTCAAGCTATGTTTGGGCTCCTGCTGCTGCTGCTTGCAACTCCAGGGTGTGAGTCATCCAATTTTTGGGCTCCAGAAGCCAACTCCAGTGTCTCTTTAAAAAAATGTTTGGGCTCCTGCTGCTGCTTGCAAGTCCAGGGTGTGATTCATCCAATTTTTGGGCTCCTGCTGCCTACTCCAGTTTGTCTTTCAAGCTATATTTGGGCTCCTGCTGCTACTGTTTGCAACTCCAGGGTGTGATTCATCCAATTTTTGGGCTCCTGAAGCCAACTCCAGTCTCTTTAAAGTAATGTTGGGCTCCTGCTGCTGCTTGCAAATCCAGGGTGTGAATCATCCAATTTTTGGGCTCCTGCTGCCAACTCCAGTGTCTCTTTAAAGTAATGTTTGGGCTACTGCTGCTGCTTGACTCTCCAGGGTGTGATTCAGCTAATTTTGGGCTCCTGCTGCCAACTCCAGTGTCTCTTCCAAGCTATGTCTGGGGTCCTGCTGCTGCTGCTGCTTGCAACTCCAGGGTGTGATTCATCCAATTTTTGTGCTCCCGCTGCTAACTCCAGTGTCTCTTTCAAGCTATGTTCGGGCTCCTGCTGCTGCTGCTGCTGCTTGCAACTCCAGGGTGTGATTAATCCAATTTTCTGGCTCTTGAAGCCAACTCCAGTGTCTCTTTAAAGTAATGTTTGGGCTCCTGCTGCTGCTTGCAACTCCAGGGTGTGATTCATCAAATTTTTGGGCTCCTGCAGCCAACTCCAGTGTCTCTATCACACAATGTTTGGGCTCCTGCTGCTGCTGCTTGCAACTCCAGGGTGTGATTCATCCAATTTTTGGGCTCCTGCAGCCAACTCCAGTGTCTATTTCACGCAATGTTTGGGCTCCTGCTGCTGCTGCTGCTGCTTGCAACTCCAGGGTGTGATTCATCCAATTTTTGGCCTCCTGCAGCCAACTCCAGTGTCTCTTTAAAGCAATGTTTGGGCTCCTGCTGCTGCTTGCAACTCCAGGGTGTCATTCAGCCAATTTTTGGGCTCCTGCTGCCAACTCCAGTGTCTCTTTCAAGCTATGTTTGGGCTCCTGCTGCTGTTGCTTGCGACTCCAGGGTGTGATTCATCCAATTTTTGGGCTCCTGCTGCCAACTCCAGTGTGTCTTTCAAGCTATGTTTGGGCTCCTGCTGCTGCTTGCAACACCAGGGTGTGATTCATCCAATTTTTGGGCTCCTGCTGCCAACTCCAGTGTCTCTTTCAAGCTTTGTTTGGGCTCCTGCTGCTTGCTACTCCAGGGTGTGATTCATCCAATTTTTGGGCTCCTGCTTCCAACTCCAGTGTCTCTTTAAAGCAATGTTTGGGCTCCTGCTGCTGCTTACAACTCCAGGGTGTTATTCAAAGTATGTTTGGGCTACTGCTGCTGCTGCTTGCAACTCCAGGGTGTGATCCAGCCAATTTTTGGGCTCCTGCTGCCAACTCCAGTGTCTCTTTCAAGCTATGTTTGGGCTCCTGCTGCTGCTGCTTGCAACTCCAGGGTGTGATTCATCCAATTTTCGGTCTCCTGAAGCCAACTCCAGTGTCTCTTTAAAGTAATGTTTGGGCTCCTGCTGCTGCTTGCAACTCTGGGGTGTGATTCATCCAATTTTTGGGCTCCTGTTGCTAACTCCAGTGTGTCTTTCAAGATATGTTTGGGCTCCTGCTGCTTGCAACTCCAGGTTGTGTCAGTCAATTTTTCTGCTTCTGCTGCTGCCAACTCCAGTGTCTCTTTCAGCCAATGTTTGGGCTCCTGTTGCTGCTGCTTGCAACTCCAGTGTGTGATTCATCCAATTTTTGGGCTCCTGCTGCTTGCACTCCAGTGTCTCTTTCAGCCAATGTTTGGGCTCCTGCCGCTTGCAACTCCAGGGTGTGATTCATCCAATTTTTGGCCTCCTGCTGCCAACTCCAGTGTCTCTCTCAGCCAACTTTTGGCCTCCTGCTGCTGCTGCCAACTCCAGGGTGTCTTTCAAGCAATGTTTGGGCTCCTGCTTATGCTGCTGCCAACTCCAGGGTGTGCCTTCCAGCTAATGTATTTGCTCCTGCTGCTGCCAACTTCAGGGTGCCTTCCAGCCAATTTCTAGGTTCCTGCTGCTGCTGCTGCCAACTCCAGGGTGTGTCAGTCAATTTTTGGGGTCCTGCTGCTGCCAACTCCAGTGTCTCTTTAAAGCAATGTTTGGGCTGCTGCTGCTGCTGCTTGCAACTCCAGGGAGTGATTCATCCAATTTTTGGGCTCCTGCTGCCAACTCCAGTGTGTCTTTCAAGCTATGTTTGGGCTGCTGCTGCTTGCAAATCCAGGGTGTGATTCATCCAATTTTTGGGCTCCTGCTGCCAACTCCAGTGTCTCTTTCAAGCCATGTTTGGGTTGCTGCTGCTGCTGCTTGCAACTCCAGGTTGTGATTCATTCAATTTTTGGGCTCCTGCAGCCAACTCCAGTGTCTCTTTAAATCAATGTCTGGGCTCCTGCTGCTGCTGCTTGCAACTCCAGGGTGTGATTCATCCAATTTTTGGGCTCCTGCTGCCAACTCCAGTGTCTCTTTCAAGCTATGTTTGGGCTGCTGCTGCTTGCAACTCCAGGGTGTGATTCATCCAATTTTTGGGCTCCTGCTGCCAACTCCAGTGTCTCTTTCAGCCAATGTTGGGCTCCTGCTGCTGCTTGCAACTCCAGGGTGTCATTCAAACTATGTTTGGGCTACTGCTGCTGCTGCTGCTTGCAACTCCAGGGTGTGATTCATCCAATTTTTGGGCTCCTGCTGCCAACTCCAGTGTCTCTTTCAAGCTATGTTTGGGCTGCTGCTGCTTGCAACTCCAGGGTGTGATTCATCCAATTTTTGGGCTCCTGCTGCCAACTCCAGTGTCTCTTTCAGCCAATGTTGGGCTCCTGCTGCTGCTTGCAACTCCAGGGTGTCATTCAAACTATGTTTGGGCTACTGCTGCTGCTGCTGCTTGCAACTCCAGGGTGGGATTCAGCCAATTTTTGGGCTCCTGCTGCCAACTCCAGTGTCTCTTTCAAGCTATGTTTGGGCTCCTGCTGCTGCTGCTGCTTGCAACTCCAGGGTGTGATTAATCCAATTTTCTGGCTCTTGAAGCCAACTCCAGTGTCTCTTTAAAGTAATGTTTGGGCTCCTGCTGCTGCTTGCAACTCCAGGGTGTGATTCATCAAATTTTTGGGCTCCTGCAGCCAACTCCAGTGTCTCTATCACACAATGTTTGGGCTCCTACTGCTGCTGCTTGCAACTCCAGGGTGTGATTCATCCAATTTTTGGGCTCCTGCAGCCAACTCCAGTGTCTATTTCACGCAATGTTTGGGCTCCTGCTGCTGCTGCTTGCAGCTCCAGGGTGTGATTCATCCAATTTCTGGCCTCCTGCAGCCAACTCCAGTGTCTCTTTAAAGCAATGTTTGGGCTCCTGCTGCTGCTTGCAACTCCAGGGTGTCATTCAGCCAATTTTTGGGCTCCTGCTGCCAACTCCAGTGTCTCTTTCAAGCTATGTTTGGGCTCCTGCTGCTGTTGCTTGCGACTCCAGGGTGTGATTCATCCAATTTTTGGGCTCCTGCTGCCAACTCCAGTGTGTTTTTCAAGCTATGTTTGGGCTCCTGCTGCTGCTTGCAACACCAGGGTGTGATTTATCCAATTTCTGGGCTCCTGCTGCCAACTCCAGTGTCTCTTTCAAGCTTTGTTTGGGCTCCTGCTGCTTGCTACTCCAGGGTGTGATTCATCCAATTTTTGGGCTCCTGCTTCCAACTCCAGTGTCTCTTTAAAGCAATGTTTGGGCTCCTGCTGCTGCTTACAACTCCAGGGTGTTATTCAAAGTATGTTTGGGCTACTGCTGCTGCTGCTTGCAACTCCAGGGTGTGATTCAGCCAATTTTTGGGCTCCTGCTGCCAACTCCAGTGTCTCTTTCAAGCTATGTTTGGGCTCCTGCTGCTGCTGCTTGCAACTCCAGGGTGTGATTCATCCAATTTTCGGTCTCCTGAAGCCAACTCCAGTGTCTCTTTAAAGTAATGTTTGGGCTCCTGCTGCTGCTTGCAACTCCGGGGTGTGATTCATCCAATTTTTGGGCTCCTGTTGCTAACTCCAGTGTGTCTTTCAAGATATGTTTGGGCTCCTGCTGCTTGCAACTCCAGGGTGTGTCAGTCAATTTTTCTGCTTCTGCTGCTGCCAACTCCAGTGTCTCTTTCAGCCAATGTTTGGGCTCCTGTTGCTGCTGCTTGCAACTCCAGGGTGTGATTCATCCAATTTTTGGGCTCCTGCTGCTTGCACTCCAGTGTCTCTTTCAGCCAATGTTTGGGCTCCTGCCGCTTGCAACTCCAGGGTGTGATTCATCCAATTTTTGGCCTCCTGCTGCCAACTCCAGTGTCTCTCTCAGCCAACTTTTGGCCTCCTGCTGCTGCTGCCAACTCCAGGGTGTCTTTCAAGCAATGTTTGGGCTCCTGCTTATGCTGCTGCCAACTCCAGGGTGTGCCTTCCAGCTAATGTATTTGCTCCTGCTGCTGCAAACTTCAGGGTGCCTTCCAGCCAATTTCTAGGTTCCTGCTGCTGTTGCTGCCAACTCCAGGGTGTGTCAGTCAATTTTTGGGCTCCTGCTGCTGCCAACTCCAGTGCCTCTTTAAAGCAATACTTGGGCTGCTGCTGCTGCTGCTGCTTGCAACTCCAGGGAGTGATTCATCCAATTTTTGGGCTCCTGCTGCCAACTCCAGTGTGTCTTTCAAGCTATGTGTGGGCTGCTGCTGCTTGCAACTCCAGGGTGTGATTCATCCAATTTTTGGGCTCCTGCTGCCAACTCCAGTGTCTCTTTCAAGCTATGTTTGGGTCGCTGCTGCTGCTGCTTGCAACTCCATGGTGTGATTCATTCAATTTTTGGGCTCCTGCAGCCAACTCCAGTGTCTCTTTAAAGCAATGTCTGGGCTCCTGCTGCTGCTTGCAACTCCAGGGTGTGATTCATCCAATTTTTGGGCTCCTGCTGCCAACTTCAGTGTCTCTTTCAAGCTATGTTTGGGCTGCTGCTGCTTGCAACTCCAGGGTGTGATTCATCCAATTTTTGGGCTCCTGCTGCCAACTCCAGTGTCTCTTTCAGCCAATGTTGGGCTCCTGCTGCTGCTTGCAACTCCAGGGTGTGATTCATCCAGTTTTTGGGCTCCTGCTGCCAACTCAAGTGTCTCTTTAAAGCAATGTTTGGGCTGCTGCTGCTGCTGCTGCTGCTTGCAACTCCAGGGTGTGATTCATCCAATTTTTGTGCTCCCGCTGCTAACTCCAGTGTCTCTTTCAAGCTATGTTCGGGCTCCTGCTGCTGCTGCTGCTTGCAACTCCAGGGTGTGATTAATCCAATTTTCTGGCTCTTGAAGCCAACTCCAGTGTCTCTTTAAAGTAATGTTTGGGCTCCTGCTGCTGCTTGCAACTCCAGGGTGTGATTCATCAAATTTTTGGGCTCCTGCAGCCAACTCCAGTGTCTCTATCACACAATGTTTGGGCTCCTGCTGCTGCTGCTTGCAACTCCAGGGTGTGATTCATCCAATTTTTGGGCTCCTGCAGCCAACTCCAGTGTCTATTTCACGCAATGTTTGGGCTCCTGCTGCTGCTGCTGCTGCTTGCAACTCCAGGGTGTGATTCATCCAATTTTTGGCCTCCTGCAGCCAACTCCAGTGTCTCTTTAAAGCAATGTTTGGGCTCCTGCTGCTGCTTGCAACTCCAGGGTGTCATTCAGCCAATTTATGGGCTCCTGCTGCCAACTCCAGTGTCTCTTTCAAGCTATGTTTGGGCTCCTGCTGCTGTTGCTTGCGACTCCAGGGTGTGATTCATCCAATTTTTGGGCTCCTGCTGCCAACTCCAGTGTGTCTTTCAAGCTATGTTTGGGCTCCTGCTGCTGCTTGCAACACCAGGGTGTGATTCATCCAATTTTTGGGCTCCTGCTGCCAACTCCAGTGGCTCTTTCAAGCTTTGTTTGGGCTCCTGCTGCTTGCTACTCCAGGGTGTGATTCATCCAATTTTTGGGCTCCTGCTTCCAACTCCAGTGTCTCTTTAAAGCAATGTTTGGGCTCCTGCTGCTGCTTACAACTCCAGGGTGTTATTCAAAGTATGTTTGGGCTACTGCTGCTGCTGCCTGCAACTCCAGGGTGTGATCCAGCCAATTTTTGGGCTCCTGCTGCCAACTCCAGTGTCTCTTTCAAGCTATGTTTGGGCTCCTGCTGCTGCTGCTTGCAACTCCAGGGTGTGATTCATCCAATTTTCGGTCTCCTGAAGCCAACTCCAGTGTCTCTTTAAAGTAATGTTTGGGCTCCTGCTGCTGCTTGCAACTCTGGGGTGTGATTCATCCAATTTTTGGGCTCCTGTTGCTAACTCCAGTGTGTCTTTCAATATATGTTTGGGCTCCTGCTGCTTGCAACTCCAGGTTGTGTCAGTCAATTTTTCTGCTTCTGCTGCTGCCAACTCCAGTGTCTCTTTCAGCCAATGTTTGGGCTCCTGTTGCTGCTGCTTGCAACTCCAGGGTGTGATTCATCCAATTTTTGGGCTCCTGCTGCTTGCACTCCAGTGTCTCTTTCAGCCAATGTTTGGGCTCCTGCCGCTTGCAACTCCAGGGTGTGATTCATCCAATTTTTGGCCTCCTGCTGCCAACTCCAGTGTCTCTCTCAGCCAACTTTTGGCCTCCTGCTGCTGCTGCCAACTCCAGGGTGTCTTTCAAGCAATGTTTGGGCTCCTGCTTATGCTGCTGCCAACTCCAGGGTGTGCCTTCCAGCTAATGTATTTGCTCCTGCTGCTGCCAACTTCAGGGTGCCTTCCAGCCAATTTCTAGGTTCCTGCTGCTGCTGCTGCCAACTCCAGGGTGTGTCAGTCAATTTTTGGGGTCCTGCTGCTGCCAACTCCAGTGTCTCTTTAAAGCAATGTTTGGGCTGCTGCTGCTTGCAACTCCAGGGAGTGATTCATCCAATTTTTGGGCTCCTGCTGCCAACTCCAGTGTGTCTTTCAAGCTATGTTTGGGCTGCTGCTGCTTGCAAATCCAGGGTGTGATTCATCCAATTTTTGGGCTCCTGCTGCCAACTCCAGTGTCTCTTTCAAGCTATGTTTGGGTTGCTGCTGCTGCTGCTTGCAACTCCAGGGTGTGATTCATTCAATTTTTGGGCTCCTGCAGCCAACTCCAGTGTCTCTTTAAAGCAATGTCTGGGCTCCTGCTGCTGCTGCTTGCAACTCCAGGGTGTGATTCATCCAATTTTTGGGCTCCTGCTGCCAACTCCAGTGTCTCTTTCAAGCTATGTTTGGGCTGCTGCTGCTTGCAACTCCAGGGTGTGATTCATCCAATTTTTGGGCTCCTGCTGCCAACTCCAGTGTCTCTTTCAGCCAATGATGGGCTCCTGCTGCTGCTTGCAACTCCAGGGTGTCATTCAAACTATGTTTGGGCTACTGCTGCTGCTGCTGCTTGCAACTCCAGGGTGGGATTCAGCCAATTTTTGGGCTCCTGCTGCCAACTCCAGTGTCTCTTTCAAGCTATGTTTGGGCTCCTGCTGCTGCTGCTGCTTGCTACTCCAGGGTGTGATTAATCCAATTTTCTGGCTCTTGAAGCCAACTCCAGTGTCTCTTTAAAGTAATGTTTGGGCTCCTGCTGCTGCTTGCAACTCCAGGGTGTGATTCATCAAATTTTTGGGCTCCTGCAGCCAACTCCAGTGTCTCTATCACACAATGTTTGGGCTCCTGCTGCTGCTGCTTGCAACTCCAGGGTGTGATTCATCCAATTTTTGGGCTCCTGCAGCCAACTCCAGTGTCTATTTCACGCAATGTTTGGGCTCCTGCTGCTGCTGCTTGCAGCTCCAGGGTGTGATTCATCCAATTTTTGGCCTCCTGCAGCCAACTCCAGTGTCTCTTTAAAGCAATGTTTGGGCTCCTGCTGCTGCTTGCAACTCCAGGGTGTCATTCAGCCAATTTTTGGGCTCCTGCTGCCAACTCCAGTGTCTCTTTCAAGCTATGTTTGGGCTCCTGCTGCTGTTGCTTGCGACTCCAGGGTGTGATTCATCCAATTTTTGGGCTCCTGCTTCCAACTCCAGTGTGTTTTTCAAGCTATGTTTGGGCTCCTGCTGCTGCTTGCAACACCAGGGTGTGATTTATCCAATTTCTGGGCTCCTGCTGCCAACTCCAGTGTCTCTTTCAAGCTTTGTTTGGGCTCCTGCTGCTTGCTACTCCAGGGTGTGATTCATCCAATTTTTGGGCTCCTGCTTCCAACTCCAGTGTCTCTTTAAAGCAATGTTTGGGCTCCTGCTGCTGCTTACAACTCCAGGGTGTTATTCAAAGTATGTTTGGGCTACTGCTGCTGCTGCTTGCAACTCCAGGGTGTGATTCAGCCAATTTTTGGGCTCCTGCTGCCAACTCCAGTGTCTCTTTCAAGCTATGTTTGGGCTCCTGCTGCTGCTGCTTGCAACTCCAGGGTGTGATTCATCCAATTTTCGGTCTCCTGAAGCCAACTCCAGTGTCTCTTTAAAGTAATGTTTGGGCTCCTGCTGCTGCTTGCAACTCCGGGGTGTGATTCATCCAATTTTTGGGCTCCTGTTGCCAACTCCAGTGTGTCTTTAAAGTAATGTTTGGGCTACTGCTGCTGCTTGACTCTCCAGGGTGTGATTCAGCTAATTTTGGGCTCCTGCTGCCAACTCCAGTGTCTCTTCCAAGCTATGTCTGGGGTCCTGCTGCTGCTGCTGCTTGCAACTCCAGGGTGTGATTCATCCAATTTTTGTGCTCCCGCTGCTAACTCCAGTGTCTCTTTCAAGCTATGTTCGGGCTCCTGCTGCTGCTGCTGCTGCTTGCAACTCCAGGGTGTGATTAATCCAATTTTCTGGCTCTTGAAGCCAACTCCAGTGTCTCTTTAAAGTAATGTTTGGGCTCCTGCTGCTGCTTGCAACTCCAGGGTGTGATTCATCAAATTTTTGGGCTCCTGCAGCCAACTCCAGTGTCTCTATCACACAATGTTTGGGCTCCTGCTGCTGCTGCTTGCAACTCCAGGGTGTGATTCATCCAATTTTTGGGCTCCTGCAGCCAACTCCAGTGTCTATTTCACGCAATGTTTGGGCTCCTGCTGCTGCTGCTGCTGCTTGCAACTCCAGGGTGTGATTCATCCAATTTTTGGCCTCCTGCAGCCAACTCCAGTGTCTCTTTAAAGCAATGTTTGGGCTCCTGCTGCTGCTTGCAACTCCAGGGTGTCATTCAGCCAATTTTTGGGCTCCTGCTGCCAACTCCAGTGTCTCTTTCAAGCTATGTTTGGGCTCCTGCTGCTGTTGCTTGCGACTCCAGGGTGTGATTCATCCAATTTTTGGGCTCCTGCTGCCAACTCCAGTGTGTCTTTCAAGCTATGTTTGGGCTCCTGCTGCTGCTTGCAACACCAGGGTGTGATTCATCCAATTTTTGGGCTCCTGCTGCCAACTCCAGTGTCTCTTTCAAGCTTTGTTTGGGCTCCTGCTGCTTGCTACTCCAGGGTGTGATTCATCCAATTTTTGGGCTCCTGCTTCCAACTCCAGTGTCTCTTTAAAGCAATGTTTGGGCTCCTGCTGCTGCTTACAACTCCAGGGTGTTATTCAAAGTATGTTTGGGCTACTGCTGCTGCTGCTTGCAACTCCAGGGTGTGATCCAGCCAATTTTTGGGCTCCTGCTGCCAACTCCAGTGTCTCTTTCAAGCTATGTTCGGGCTCCTGCTGCTGCTGCTTGCAACTCCAGGGTGTGATTCATCCAATTTTCGGTCTCCTGAAGCCAACTCCAGTGTCTCTTTAAAGTAATGTTTGGGCTCCTGCTGCTGCTTGCAACTCTGGGGTGTGATTCATCCAATTTTTGGGCTCCTGTTGCTAACTCCAGTGTGTCTTTCAAGATATGTTTGGGCTCCTGCTGCTTGCAACTCCAGGTTGTGTCAGTCAATTTTTCTGCTTCTGCTGCTGCCAACTCCAGTGTCTCTTTCAGCCAATGTTTGGGCTCCTGTTGCTGCTGCTTGCAACTCCAGGGTGTGATTCATCCAATTTTTGGGCTCCTGCTGCTTGCACTCCAGTGTCTCTTTCAGCCAATGTTTGGGCTCCTGCAGCTTGCAACTCCAGGGTGTGATTCATCCAATTTTTGGCCTCCTGCTGCCAACTCCAGTGTCTCTCTCAGCCAACTTTTGGCCTCCTGCTGCTGCTGCCAACTCCAGGGTGTCTTTCAAGCAATGTTTGGGCTCCTGCTTATGCTGCTGCCAACTCCAGGGTGTGCCTTCCAGCTAATGTATTTGCTCCTGCTGCTGCCAACTTCAGGGTGCCTTCCAGCCAATTTCTAGGTTCCTGCTGCTGCTGCTGCCAACTCCAGGGTGTGTCAGTCAATTTTTGGGGTCCTGCTGCTGCCAACTCCAGTGTCTCTTTAAAGCAATGTTTGGGCTGCTGCTGCTGCTGCTTGCAACTCCAGGGAGTGATTCATCCAATTTTTGGGCTCCTGCTGCCAACTCCAGTGTGTCTTTCAAGCTATGTTTGGGCTGCTGCTGCTTGCAAATCCAGGGTGTGATTCATCCAATTTTTGGGCTCCTGCTGCCAACTCCAGTGTCTCTTTCAAGCCATGTTTGGGTTGCTGCTGCTGCTGCTTGCAACTCCAGGGTGTGATTCATTCAATTTTTGGGCTCCTGCAGCCAACTCCAGTGTCTCTTTAAATCAATGTCTGGGCTCCTGCTGCTGCTGCTTGCAACTCCAGGGTGTGATTCATCCAATTTTTGGGCTCCTGCTGCCAACTCCAGTGTCTCTTTCAAGCTATGTTTGGGCTGCTGCTGCTTGCAACTCCAGGGTGTGATTCATCCAATTTTTGGGCTCCTGCTGCCAACTCCAGTGTCTCTTTCAGCCAATGTTGGGCTCCTGCTGCTGCTTGCAACTCCAGGGTGTCATTCAAACTATGTTTGGGCTACTGCTGCTGCTGCTGCTTGCAACTCCAGGGTGGGATTCAGCCAATTTTTGGGCTCCTGCTGCCAACTCCAGTGTCTCTTTCAAGCTATGTTTGGGCTCCTGCTGCTGCTGCTGCTTGCAACTCCAGGGTGTGATTAATCCAATTTTCTGGCTCTTGAAGCCAACTCCAGTGTCTCTTTAAAGTAATGTTTGGGCTCCTGCTGCTGCTTGCAACTCCAGGGTGTGATTCATCCAATTGTTGGGCTCCTGCAGCCAACTCCAGTGTCTCTATCACACAATGTTTGGGCTCCTGCTGCTGCTGCTTGCAACTCCAGGGTGTGATTCATCCAATTTTTGGGCTCCTGCAGCCAACTCCAGTGTCTATTTCACGCAATGTTTGGGCTCCTGCTGCTGCTGCTTGCAGCTCCAGGGTGTGATTCATCCAATTTCTGGCCTCCTGCAGCCAACTCCAGTGTCTCTTTAAAGCAATGTTTGGGCTCCTGCTGCTGCTTGCAACTCCAGGGTGTCATTCAGCCAATTTTTGGGCTCCTGCTGCCAACTCCAGTGTCTCTTTCAAGCTATGTTTGGGCTCCTGCTGCTGTTGCTTGCGACTCCAGGGTGTGATTCATCCAATGTTTGGGCTCCTGCTGCCAACTCCAGTGTGTTTTTCAAGCTATGTTTGGGCTCCTGCTGCTGCTTGCAACACCAGGGTGTGATTTATCCAATTTCTGGGCTCCTGCTGCCAACTCCAGTGTCTCTTTCAAGCTTTGTTTGGGCTCCTGCTGCTTGCTACTCCAGGGTGTGATTCATCCAATTTTTGGGCTCCTGCTTCCAACTCCAGTGTCTCTTTAAAGCAATGTTTGGGCTCCTGCTGCTGCTTACAACTCCAGGGTGTTATTCAAAGTATGTTTGGGCTACTGCTGCTGCTGCTTGCAACTCCAGGGTGTGATTCAGCCAATTTTTGGGCTCCTGCTGCCAACTCCAGTGTCTCTTTCAAGCTATGTTTGGGCTCCTGCTGCTGCTGCTTGCAACTCCAGGGTGTGATTCATCCAATTTTCGGTCTCCTGAAGCCAACTCCAGTGTCTCTTTAAAGTAATGTTTGGGCTCCTGCTGCTGCTTGCAACTCCGGGGTGTGATTCATCCAATTTTTGGGCTCCTGTTGCTAACTCCAGTGTGTCTTTCAAGATATGTTTGGGCTCCTGCTGCTTGCAACTCCAGGGTGTGTCAGTCAATTTTTCTGCTTCTGCTGCTGCCAACTCCAGTGTCTCTTTCAGCCAATGTTTGGGCTCCTGTTGCTGCTGCTTGCAACTCCAGGGTGTGATTCATCCAATTTTTGGGCTCCTGCTGCTTGCACTCCAGTGTCTCTTTCAACCAATGTTTGGGCTCCTGCCGCTTGCAACTCCAGGGTGTGATTCATCCAATTTTTGGCCTCCTGCTGCCAACTCCAGTGTCTCTCTCAGCCAACTTTTGGCCTCCTGCTGCTGCTGCCAACTCCAGGGTGTCTTTCAAGCAATGTTTGGGCTCCTGCTTATGCTGCTGCCAACTCCAGGGTGTGCCTTCCAGCTAATGTATTTGCTCCTGCTGCTGCAAACTTCAGGGTGCCTTCCAGCCAATTTCTAGGTTCCTGCTGCTGTTGCTGCCAACTCCAGGGTGTGTCAGTCAATTTTTGGGCTCCTGCTGCTGCCAACTCCAGTGCCTCTTTAAAGCAATACTTGGGCTGCTGCTGCTGCTGCTGCTTGCAACTCCAGGGAGTGATTCATCCAATTTTTGGGCTCCTGCTGCCAACTCCAGTGTGTCTTTCAAGCTATGTGTGGGCTGCTGCTGCTTGCAACTCCAGGGTGTGATTCATCCAATTTTTGGGCTCCTGCTGCCAACTCCAGTGTCTCTTTCAAGCTATGTTTGGGTCGCTGCTGCTGCTGCTGCTTGCAACTCCAGGGTGTGATTCATTCAATTTTTGGGCTCCTGCAGCCAACTCCAGTGTCTCTTTAAAGCAATGTCTGGGCTCCTGCTGCTGCTTGCAACTCCAGGGTGTGATTCATCCAATTTTTGGGCTCCTGCTGCCAACTTCAGTGTCTCTTTCAAGCTATGTTTGGGCTGCTGCTGCTGCTGCTTGCAACTCCAGGGTGTGATTCATTCAATTTTTGGGCTCCTGCAGCCAACTCCAGTGTCTCTTTAAAGCAATGTCTGGGCTCCTGCTGCTGCTTGCAACTCCAGGGTGTGATTCATCCAATTTTTGGGCTCCTGCTGCCAACTCCAGTGTCTCTTTCAGCCAATGTTGGGCTCCTGCTGCTGCTTGCAACTCCAGGGTGTGATTCATCCAGTTTTTGGGCTCCTGCTGCCAACTCAAGTGTCTCTTTAAAGCAATGTTTGGGCTGCTGCTGCTGCTGCTGCTGCTTGCAACTCCAGGGTGTGATTCATCCAATTTTTGTGCTCCCGCTGCTAACTCCAGTGTCTCTTTCAAGCTATGTTCGGGCTCCTGCTGCTGCTGCTGCTTGCAACTCCAGGGTGTGATTAATCCAATTTTCTGGCTCTTGAAGCCAACTCCAGTGTCTCTTTAAAGTAATGTTTGGGCTCCTGCTGCTGCTTGCAACTCCAGGGTGTGATTCATCAAATTTTTGGGCTCCTGCAGCCAACTCCAGTGTCTCTATCACACAATGTTTGGGCTCCTGCTGCTGCTGCTTGCAACTCCAGGGTGTGATTCATCCAATTTTTGGGGTCCTGCAGCCAACTCCAGTGTCTATTTCACGCAATGTTTGGGCTCCTGCTGCTGCTGCTGCTGCTTGCAACTCCAGGGTGTGATTCATCCAATTTTTGGCCTCCTGCAGCCAACTCCAGTGTCTCTTTAAAGCAATGTTTGGGCTCCTGCTGCTGCTTGCAACTCCAGGGTGTCATTCAGCCAATTTATGGGCTCCTGCTGCCAACTCCAGTGTCTCTTTCAAGCTATGTTTGGGCTCCTGCTGCTGTTGCTTGCGACTCCAGGGTGTGATTCATCCAATTTTTGGGCTCCTGCTGCCAACTCCAGTGTGTCTTTCAAGCTATGTTTGGGCTCCTGCTGCTGCTTGCAACACCAGGGTGTGATTCATCCAATTTTTGGGCTCCTGCTGCCAACTCCAGTGTCTCTTTCAAGCTTTGTTTGGGCTCCTGCTGCTTGCTACTCCAGGGTGTGATTCATCCAATTTTTGGGCTCCTGCTTCCAACTCCAGTGTCTCTCTTTAAAGCAATGTTTGGGCTCCTGCTGCTGCTTACAACTCCAGGGTGTTATTCAAAGTATGTTTGGGCTACTGCTGCTGCTGCTTGCAACTCCAGGGTGTGATCCAGCCAATTTTTGGGCTCCTGCTGCCAACTCCAGTGTCTCTTTCAAGCTATGTTTGGGCTCCTGCTGCTGCTACTTGCAACTCCAGGGTGTGATTCATCCAATTTTCGGTCTCCTGAAGCCAACTCCAGTGTCTCTTTAAAGTAATGTTTGGGCTCCTGCTGCTGCTTGCAACTCTGGGGTGTGATTCATCCAATTTTTGGGCTCCTGTTGCTAACTCCAGTGTGTCTTTCAATATATGTTTGGGCTCCTGCTGCTTGCAACTCCAGGTTGTGTCAGTCAATTTTTCTGCTTCTGCTGCTGCCAACTCCAGTGTCTCTTTCAGCCAATGTTTGGGCTCCTGTTGCTGCTGCTTGCAACTCCAGGGTGTGATTCATCCAATTTTTGGGCTCCTGCTGCTTGCACTCCAGTGTCTCTTTCAGCCAATGTTTGGGCTCCTGCCGCTTGCAACTCCAGGGTGTGATTCATCCAATTTTTGGCCTCCTGCTGCCAACTCCAGTGTCTCTCTCAGCCAACTTTTGGCCTCCTGCTGCTGCTGCTGCCAACTCCAGGGTGTCTTTCAAGCAATGTTTGGGCTCCTGCTTATGCTGCTGCCAACTCCAGGGTGTGCCTTCCAGCTAATGTATTTGCTCCTGCTGCTGCCAACTTCAGGGTGCCTTCCAGCCAATTTCTAGGTTCCTGCTGCTGCTGCTGCCAACTCCAGGGTGTGTCAGTCAATTTTTGGGGTCCTGCTGCTGCCAACTCCAGTGTCTCTTTAAAGCAATGTTTGGGCTGCTGCTGCTTGCAACTCCAGGGAGTGATTCATCCAATTCTTGGGCTCCTGCTGCCAACTCCAGTGTGTCTTTCAAGCTATGTTTGGGCTGCTGCTGCTTGCAAATCCAGGGTGTGATTCATCCAATTTTTGGGCTCCTGCTGCCAACTCCAGTGTCTCTTTCAAGCTATGTTTGGGTTGCTGCTGCTGCTGCTTGCAACTCCAGGGTGTGATTCATTCAATTTTTGGGCTCCTGCAGCCAACTCCAGTGTCTCTTTAAAGCAATGTCTGGGCTCCTGCTGCTGCTGCTTGCAACTCCAGGGTGTGATTCATCCAATTTTTGGGCTCCTGCTGCCAACTCCAGTGTCTCTTTCAAGCTATGTTTGGGCTGCTGCTGCTTGCAACTCCAGGGTGTGATTCATCCAATTTTTGGGCTCCTGCTGCCAACTCCAGTGTCTCTTTCAGCCAATGATGGGCTCCTGCTGCTGCTTGCAACTCCAGGGTGTCATTCAAACTATGTTTGGGCTACTGCTGCTGCTGCTGCTTGCAACTCCAGGGTGGGATTCAGCCAATTTTTGGGCTCCTGCTGCCAACTCCAGTGTCTCTTTCAAGCTATGTTTGGGCTCCTGCTGCTGCTGCTGCTTGCTACTCCAGGGTGTGATTAATCCAATTTTCTGGCTCTTGAAGCCAACTCCAGTGTCTCTTTAAAGTAATGTTTGGGCTCCTGCTGCTGCTTGCAACTCCAGGGTGTGATTCATCAAATTTTTGGGCTCCTGCAGCCAACTCCAGTGTCTCTATCACACAATGTTTGGGCTCCTGCTGCTGCTGCTTGCAACTCCAGGGTGTGATTCATCCAATTTTTGGGCTCCTGCAGACAACTCCAGTGTCTATTTCACGCAATGTTTGGGCTCCTGCTGCTGCTTGCAGCTCCAGGGTGTGATTCATCCAATTTTTGGCCTCCTGCAGCCAACTCCAGTGTCTCTTTAAAGCAATGTTTGGGCTCCTGCTGCTGCTTGCAACTCCAGGGTGTCATTCAGCCAATTTTTGGGCTCCTGCTGCCAACTCCAGTGTCTCTTTTAAGCTATGTTTGGGCTCCTGCTGCTGTTGCTTGCGACTCCAGGGTGTGATTCATCCAATTTTTGGGCTCCTGCTTCCAACTCCAGTGTGTTTTTCAAGCTATGTTTGGGCTCCTGCTGCTGCTTGCAACACCAGGGTGTGATTTATCCAATTTCTGGGCTCCTGCTGCCAACTCCAGTGTCTCTTTCAAGCTTTGTTTGGGCTCCTGCTGCTTGCTACTCCAGGGTGTGATTCATCCAATTTTTGGGCTCCTGCTTCCAACTCCAGTGTCTCTTTAAAGCAATGTTTGGGCTCCTGCTGCTGCTTACAACTCCAGGGTGTTATTCAAAGTATGTTTGGGCTACTGCTGCTGCTGCTTGCAACTCCAGGGTGTGATTCAGCCAATTTTTGGGCTCCTGCTGCCAACTCCAGTGTCTCTTTCAAGCTATGTTTGGGCTCCTGCTGCTGCTGCTTGCAACTCCAGGGTGTGATTCATCCAATTTTCGGTCTCCTGAAGCCAACTCCAGTGTCTCTTTAAAGTAATGTTTGGGCTCCTGCTGCTGCTTGCAACTCCGGGGTGTGATTCATCCAATTTTTGGGCTCCTGTTGCCAACTCCAGTGTGTCTTTAAAGTAATGTTTGGGCTACTGCTGCTGCTTGACTCTCCAGGGTGTGATTCAGCTAATTTTGGGCTCCTGCTGCCAACTCCAGTGTCTCTTCCAAGCTATGTCTGGGGTCCTGCTGCTGCTGCTGCTTGCAACTCCAGGGTGTGATTCATCCAATTTTTGTGCTCCCGCTGCTAACTCCAGTGTCTCTTTCAAGCTATGTTCGGGCTCCTGCTGCTGCTGCTGCTGCTTGCAACTCCAGGGTGTGATTAATCCAATTTTCTGGCTCTTGAAGCCAACTCCAGTGTCTCTTTAAAGTAATGTTTGGGCTCCTGCTGCTGCTTGCAACTCCAGGGTGTGATTCATCAAATTTTTGGGCTCCTGCAGCCAACTCCAGTGTCTCTATCACACAATGTTTGGGCTCCTGCTGCTGCTGCTTGCAACTCCAGGGTGTGATTCATCCAATTTTTGGGCTCCTGCAGCCAACTCCAGTGTCTATTTCACGCAATGTTTGGGCTCCTGCTGCTGCTGCTGCTGCTTGCAACTCCAGGGTGTGATTCATCCAATTTTTGGCCTCCTGCAGCCAACTCCAGTGTCTCTTTAAAGCAATGTTTGGGCTCCTGCTGCTGCTTGCAACTCCAGGGTGTCATTCAGCCAATTTTTGGGCTCCTGCTGCCAACTCCAGTGTCTCTTTCAAGCTATGTTTGGGCTCCTGCTGCTGTTGCTTGCGACTCCAGGGTGTGATTCATCCAATTTTTGGGCTCCTGCTTCCAACTCCAGTGTGTTTTTCAAGCTATGTTTGGGCTCCTGCTGCTGCTTGCAACACCAGGGTGTGATTTATCCAATTTCTGGGCTCCTGCTGCCAACTCCAGTGTCTCTTTCAAGCTTTGTTTGGGCTCCTGCTGCTTGCTACTCCAGGGTGTGATTCATCCAATTTTTGGGCTCCTGCTTCCAACTCCAGTGTCTCTTTAAAGCAATGTTTGGGCTCCTGCTGCTGCTTACAACTCCAGGGTGTTATTCAAAGTATGTTTGGGCTACTGCTGCTGCTGCTTGCAACTCCAGGGTGTGATTCAGCCAATTTTTGGGCTCCTGCTGCCAACTCCAGTGTCTCTTTCAAGCTATGTTTGGGCTCCTGCTGCTGCTGCTTGCAACTCCAGGGTGTGATTCATCCAATTTTCGGTCTCCTGAAGCCAACTCCAGTGTCTCTTTAAAGTAATGTTTGGGCTCCTGCTGCTGCTTGCAACTCCGGGGTGTGATTCATCCAATTTTTGGGCTCCTGTTGCTAACTCCAGTGTGTCTTTCAAGATATGTTTGGGCTCCTGCTGCTTGCAACTCCAGGGTGTGTCAGTCAATTTTTCTGCTTCTGCTGCTGCCAACTCCAGTGTCTCTTTCAGCCAATGTTTGGGCTCCTGTTGCTGCTGCTTGCAACTCCAGGGTGTGATTCATCCAATTTTTGGGCTCCTGCTGCTTGCACTCCAGTGTCTCTTTCAGCCAATGTTCGGCCTCCTGCTGCTGCTGCCAACTCCAGGGTGTCTTTCAAGCAATGTTTGGGCTCCTGCTTATGCTGCTGCCAACTCCAGGGTGTGCCTTCCAGCTAATGTATTTGCTCCTGCTGCTGCAAACTTCAGGGTGCCTTCCAGCCAATTTCTAGGTTCCTGCTGCTGTTGCTGCCAACTCCAGGGTGTGTCAGTCAATTTTTGGGCTCCTGCTGCTGCCAACTCCAGTGTCTCTTTAAAGCAATACTTGGGCTGCTGCTGCTGCTGCTTGCAACTCCAGGGAGTGATTCATCCAATTTTTGGGCTCCTGCTGCCAACTCCAGTGTGTCTTTCAAGCTATGTTTGGGCTGCTGCTGCTTGCAACTCCAGGGTGTGATTCATCCAATTTTTGGGCTCCTGCTGCCAACTCCAGTGTCTCTTTCAAGCTATGTTTGGGTTGCTGCTGCTGCTGCTTGCAACTCCAGGGTGTGATTCATTCAATTTTTGGGCTCCTGCAGCCAACTCCAGTGTCTCTTTAAAGCAATGTCTGGGCTCCTGCTGCTGCTTGCAACTCCAGGGTGTGATTCATCCAATTTTTGGGCTCCTGCTGCCAACTTCAGTGTCTCTTTCAAGCTATGTTTGGGCTGCTGCTGCTTGCAACTCCAGGGTGTGATTCATCCAATTTTTGGGCTCCTGCTGCCATCTCCAGTGTCTCTTTCAGCCAATGTTGGGCTCCTGCTGCTGCTTGCAACTCCAGGGTGTGATTAATCCAGTTTTTGGGCTCCTGCTGCCAACTCAAGTGTCTCTTTAAAGCAATGTTTGGGCTGCTGCTGCTGCTGCTTGCAACTCCAGAGTGTGATTCATCCAATTTTTGGGCTCCTGCTGCCAACTCCAGTGTCTCTTTCAAGCTATGTTTGGGCTGCTGCTGCTGCTTGCAACTCCAGGGTGTGATTCATCCAATTTTTGGGCTCCTGCTGCCAACTCCAGTGTCTCTTTAAAGTAATGTTTGGGCTCCTGCTGCTGCTGCTTGCACCTCCAGGGTGTCATTCAGCCAATTTTTGGGCTCCTGCTGCCAACTCCAGGATGTGTTTCAGCCAATATTTGGGCTCCTGCTGCTGCCAGCTCCAGGGTGTGTTTTTCAGGCAATATAGGGGCCCCTCATAGTGATGTCACCTCAACTCTCTGTAATTGTGCCGCTCTGCGATTCTAATAGCGATGCCCCTGATCTGCATGTCCTAATTATTTACAGTATTATTTCTGTAACCCAGCACGCATCCTATGCGTGTTACAGCAAGGCAGAATGGTTTACAACCCTATTGAGGCTCTAGAAAGCTCAGAAATAGCCATTTTTAATAGCGATTCGTCGAGAATAAATTCGGGTCGAGGCAATTTTTGTCGGAAAATTCGGCGAATCAGTCGGAACGAATTTTTCAAAAGTTCGCTCATCTCTACTTTCAACACCAGGGAGTGATTCCTCCAATTTTTGGGCTCCTGCTGCCAACTCCAGTGTCTTTTTCAAGCTTTGTTTGGGCGCCTGCTGCTTGCGACTCCAGGGTGTGATTCATCTAATTTTTTGTCTCCTGCTGCCAACTCCAGTGTCTCTTTAAAGCAATGTTTGGGCTCCTGCTGCTGCTTGCAACTCCAGGGTGTCATTCAAACTATGTTTGGGCTACTGCTGCTGCTGCTGCTTGCAACTCCAGGGTGGGATTCAGCCAATTTTTGGGCTCCTGCTGCCAACTCCAGTGTCTCTTTCAAGCTATGTTTGGGCTCCTGCTGCTGCTGCTGCTTGCAACTCCAGGGTGTGATTCATCCAATTTTTGGGCTCCTGAAGCCAACTCCAGTGTCTCTTTAAAGTAATGGTTGGGCTCCTGCTGCTGCTTGCAACTCCAGGGTGTGATTCATCCAATTGTTGGGCTCCTGCTGCCAACTCCAGTGTGTCTTTCAAGCTATGTTTGGGCTCCTGCTGCTGCTTCTGCTGCTGCTGCTTGCAACTTTAGGGTGTGATTCATCAAATTTTTGGGCTCCTGAAGCAAACTCCAGTGTCTCTTTAAAGTAATGTTTGGGCTCCTGCTGCTGCTTGCAACTCCAGGGTGTGATTCGTCCAATTTTTGGGCTCCTGCTGCTAACTCCAGTGTGTCTTTCAAGCTATGTTTGGGCTCCTGCTGCTGCTTGCAACACCAGGGTGTGATTCATCCAATTTTTGGGCTCCTGCTGCCAACTCCAGTGTCTCTTTCAAGCTATGTTTGGGCTCCTGCTGCTGCTGCTTGCAACTCCAGGGTGTGATTCATCCAATATTTGGGCCCCTGCTGCCAACTCCAGTGTCTCTTTAAAGCAATGTTTGGGCTCCTGCTGCTGCTGCTTGCAACTCCAGGGTGCGATTCATCCAATTTTTGGGCTCCTGCTGCCAACTCCAGTGTCTCTTTCAAGCTATGTTTGGGCTCCTGCTGCTGCTTGCAACACCAGGGTGTGATTCATCCAATTTTTGGGCTCCTGCTGCCAACTCCAGTGTCTCTTTCAAGCTATGTTTGGGCTCCTGCTGCTGCTGCTTGCAACTCCAGGGTGTGATTCATCCAATATTTGGGCCCCTGCTGCCAACTCCAGTGTCTCTTTAAAGCAATGTTTGGGCTGCTGCTGCTGCTGCTTGCAACTCCAGGGTGTGATTCATCCAATTTTTGGGCTCCTGAAGCCAACTCCAGTGTCTCTTTAAAGTAATGTTTGGGCTCCTGCTGCTGCTTGCAACTCCAGGTTGTGATTCATTCAATTTTTGGGCTCCTGCAGCCAACTCCAGTGTCTCTTTCACGCAATGTTTGGGCTCCTGCTGCTGCTGCTGCTTGCAACTCCAGGGTGTGATTCATCCAATTTTTGGCCTCCTGCAGCCAACTCCAGTGTCTCTTTAAAGCAATGTTTGGGCTCCTGCTGCTGCTTGCAACTCCAGGGTGTCATTCATCCAATTTTGGGCTCCTGCTGCCAACTCCAGTGTCTCTTTCAAGCTATGTTTGGGCTCCTGCTGCTGCTGCTTGCGACTCCAGGGTGTGATTCATCTAATTTTTGGGCTCCTGCTGCCAACTCCAGTGTCTCTTTCAAGCTATGTTTGGGCTCCTGCTGCTGCTGCTTGCAACTCCAGGGTGTGATTCATCCAATTTTTGGCCTCCTGCTGCCAACTACAGTGTCTCTTTAAAGCAATGGTTGGGCTCCTGCTGCTGCTTGCAACTCCAGGGTGTGATTCATCCAATTTTTGGTCTGCTGCTGCCAGCTCCAGTGTCTCTTTCAACCAATGTTTGGGCTCCTGCTGCTGCTTGCAACTCCAGGGTGTGATTCAGCAAATTTTTGGGCTCCTGCTGCTGCCAGCTCCAGGGTGTGTTTTTCAGGCACTATAGGGGCCCCTCATAGTGATGCAACCTCAACTCTCTACAATTGTGCCTGTGATAATTATTTACAGTATTATTTCAATAACCCAGCACGCGTCCTATGCGTGTTACAGCAAGGCAGAATGGTTTACAACTCTATTGAGGCTCTAGGAGGCTCAGAAATAGCCTTTTTCAATAGCGATTCGTAGCGAATAAATTCGGGTCGAAACGTTTTTTGTCAGAAAATTCGGCGATCAGTCGAATTGAATTTTTCAAAAGTTCGCTCATCTCTACTCACCTCCTTCTCTCACTGCCGTGGATTTTTCCGGCTTCTGTCGGAAGTGAGCAATGGAAGCCGGGAAGCTCCCAGCTTCCACCACTCGCTCTCAGATTCCGCCACTCACTCCTGCTGCAGGGAGGTGCCTTTTATATCAGAGTAAGCTCATGTCAGTTCACTCGTCGGTATAAAAGGCCCCTCCCTGCAGCACCTAGCGAGATGTCAGAAGCTGTGGCAAAGAATTAGTGTTCTCTTTCTCACTGAAGACCCCCGCACAACAATCAGAGGCCCATCAGGTGACGAGAAGACCCCAGTGCTGGAACCTAGAGTGAGTTGAAATTTTTTATCTTTGGTTCTAAATGGGTGGAAATTCCAGCCACTGGAAAAATAGGACCGGTCAGCTGAGGGGGATAAACGATATGTACCATCCCAATCCCTTTAAGTTGCTTTTCAGAGACTATAATAAACAGACAGAATTGTCCTCACAAAAGCTTACATTGTGTTAGGCTTGAGGTCCACCCCAATCCCAAATTTCTTAAATGTTTGCAATATAATGTAAGAGAGGCATATTAACCAGCATGCTAACCAGCAACTATGAAAAAAGGCACGCCAATTGTTATTGCAACACAGAGAACAGAGACAGGAAAGCCTTTTTGTATTATAATAATTTTAACCTACATGCAAATGTAGCTCCGAAACTTTCAGGATTGTCAATCCTGGGATTGTCTAGTATTAAAGTGGACCAACACCCAGGATTTTGACTATCCTGGGTTTTGGTCCACTTCGGCGGGGCACCCCGATCGGGGGTGCCCCGCTGTGTGAAACCCCCCAGAAACCCCAATAAACTCACCTCTCCCCGCTCCCACGTGACTGCCCGGTCCAATCCCCGCCAACGTCCAGGCGGGGAACAGGAACGTCCAAGCGGCTTCCGCCGCCGCCGCCGCCTCCCTCGCGTCACTTTCGGCGCGCGCGCGCCCGTGCCGGCCATTCACAGACGGCCGGCGCGGGGGCGCGCACGCCTAGAGGGGCGCGAGGGAGGCGGCGGAAGATAAGGTAGGTGATTTGGGGTGTTTAGGGGGGTTTCACCCCGCGGGACATCCCGATCTCGGATGTCCCGCGGGGTGGGAGGTGATCGGCCCGGGAATCTTATAGATTTCCGGGCCGATCACCTCTCGGTGTTGGTCCACTTTAAGCTTATTATATACATTATGAATCTTATAGCAAACAGCCTAAGGGCCCACTCACACCGAGTTGATTGTGGGATGACTTTGCTTTCAAAGCAAGAACCCTGGATTGGGTCTAAGTATG
Source organism: Gastrophryne carolinensis (assembly GCA_027917425.1). Taxonomy (NCBI): domain Eukaryota; kingdom Metazoa; phylum Chordata; class Amphibia; order Anura; family Microhylidae; genus Gastrophryne; species Gastrophryne carolinensis. Next base: position 357,751,622 of record CM051235.1, on the reverse strand, counting down.
ACCTTGTCTGGGAGTATCGTACAATATGGTTCTTTGACTAAAAGGGCTTGAAGCTCACTCACCCTTCTGGCAGAAGAAATAACAAGCAGAAAATAACATTTCAACTTTATCTAGCGGCTCAAATGGAGGCTCCATTATCCCTATTAATACAATTAACAGGTCCCAGGTAGGGAAGCCCTTGATGGGTGCTGGTCTCTTACGCAGGGTTGATTTGAAAAAACGATTAACAAGTTAATTTTGTCTTAATTTATTTTCCAGAAAAACTGATAATGCGGAGGTTTGGGTTTTCAGGGTACTTACAGCCAGTCCTTTGTCAAATCCTTCCTGCAGAAACTCTAGTACTGTGGCAATTTCTTTTTTCTTCAACTTGTTAACCTCACAAAAGAAGAAAAACATTTCCATACCTTTCTGTGGATTTTTCTGATAGTTAACTCTCTAGTATTGTTTAGTTCACTTTCAGTGAACAACCTTTTCTCTTTAATAAGGACCTTTCAGGATACAGGCTGTCAGCATTAGTCTTGACGGATTTGGATGCAGAATGATTCCCTGGTGAATGCTGTGCGGAATGTATGGGAGTCTACACAGCCCTTTTATTGCCATCTTGATTATTTAGGGGAACCACATTCTTTTTGGCCAGAATGGTGCAATGAGGATCACTGTCACTTTTTCTTGAGTGATCTTCCAGACCACTTGAGGCAGGTTTCTGAAATGGGGGGATGCATAAGCAAGGTGAAACATTTATTGCTACTGCACCTTCCTCCCTGGCAATCGTAAATGTAAATCTATCGAGGATGACCCCAGGTACTTCAGACGAAAAACCAATTGATTTAAACACCACTCGGTCTGCTGAACCTTCACTCAACTTAGAAGGTCTGCCAGCGTGTTTAGGGTCCCCCTCAGATGGATTGCTGTCAAAGACTGGATTTGATCCTGTAGTGGTATTTGGATGTCCTGGGCTAGTGTCATTAAGTTCCAGGACCTGGCCCCCCTTGGTGATTTAAATAAGCTAAGGCTGTTGCATTGTCTGACCTTATTTGTACTGCCTTTCCCTGAATTTCCGATCAAAAGTGCTCCAGATCTAGCTTCACTGCCAGCAGCTCCCTAAAATTCGAGGATCTTACAACTCTTTTGCGCCATTCTCCTTGGACCTGCAGATTTCCCAGGTGAGTCCCCCAACCCCAGCTGCTTGCAACTGTGTTGACTATTATTGGGTTGGCCTGCTTCCGCTCTTTTCCTTTTCTCGGGTTTTCTGGATCTGTCCACCACTGCAGATCCCTTTGTACTAATGGATCCAGCTAAACCATCTGATCTAGTGACTTTTGATTTGTGTCCCAGTTTTCAAAGAGGAATCTTTGAAGAGTCCTCATGTGCAACTGTGCCCAATGAACTGCCCGGATGACCAAAGTTATTAACCCTAGTACCTTTATGATTAGTCTTAGGGATACTCTGGGACTTTCTGCTAGTGCCAGAACTTCTGTCACTAGCTTTTCCCTTTTTTCTTTTAGAAGTAACTTTTTCTGAGTGCAGTCTATTATAAACCCCAGGAACTTGCATTGTTAGGAGGGTATCAAACTTGACTTTTTTAGGTTTATCACCCACCCAGACTCTATAGCATTGCCAAGGTCTTTTCTAGGTCTGCTAACAATGCTATTCTGGACTTGTATAAGATAAGTAGATCGTCTAGATGAGGAATCACAATGATTCCTTATTGTCTGAGAAAGGCCATGGGTTCCACTACAATTTTTGTAACAATTCTTGGGGAAGAGGATAAGCCGAACAGAAGTGCCCTGTATTGGAGGTAAATCGTCTTCTGATCTAGCTGTACTGCAAACCTCAAATACTTGCCAGAATGGGATATGTGGATATGCATCCTAAAAATCTAGATTCACCAACAGGGCCTCCTCCATCAGTATTCTCCTTACAGAGTAAAATTATTTAACTTTTTGTACCAGATGAATCTATTCAATCTTTATAAATTCAGAATCATCCTGTATTTCCCTGATGGCTTCTGTACCAGAAATACGTGAGAGTAAAACCCTTCCCAAACCGAGGTTGGAGGTACTACTTCTATCACATTTTTCTGCAGAAGTTTCTGCAGAACTAACGGGAAAGCTTCCCTCTTCTTTGGATCTCTTGGTTATCAAGAACGATGGCTGGGGAAGAGAGGCAAATTTTAATTAATATTTTTTTTCTAATGTTTGTAACACAAAATGATTTTGGGTAAACTCTTTACAAGTGATTATGAACTTGGAAAGCCTTCCCCCTGCTGGTAATTGTTTGTCAGGATTACTGCTTGGGTCCCTCGGAAGATTTACTAACAAGGAAACACATTCTTTGGGGTCTAGACTGATTCCAGCGTTTCTTCACATCTGCCTGTCTAGTCTGATTTAGGCTGGTGCCTGCTTTACCCTTACTAATAGGGTGAGAATAAAAAGGCAGTTTTTTTAGCAGGGAATTTCTTCCCCAACTCGCTAGATCTAGATAAGATTTCATCTAGGTCATCTCCAAATAAACCACCGCCCTGAAATAGGATACCACACAGTTTAGTTTTAGACCCACTGTCACCAGACCAAGTCTTTAACCAAATTACTACAGGCACAGGCCACTAGTGCAGAAGTCTTAGCCGAAAGCTCTGATAAGTTCCCGAGAAGCATTGGTTAGAAATGAAATGGCTATATAAAGAGTTGGAAGGACATTCATAAGGTCCTGGCCAGGTACCTTATTACTAATGTGAGCCTTAAGGGTGTCCACCCACTTGGTCATGCTTCTAAGGACCACATAGGAACCTACAGGTCTAAAAAAGGAAGAGTGTGGCATCCCAGGCTCTGCTCAAAATGTGATCACCTCTGCGATCCATTGGATCAAGTAATGTACCCATATCTTCAAAGCTTAAATCGGAAGCCTTGGAAATTTGACCTAAAGGGTCATCCACTTTGGGACACTTACTCCAGTGTTCCATGATTGGATCCTTAGGGAATTTTCTCTTTAAGGATTTGGGTAAGAACAGTTTATTTTCAGGGGTATCATTGGAAAGGCTTTCTCAGACCATTTAACAAGAATTGTACATATCATCTTGCTGGGAGAGGGGTGTCTCCTCCTGCTGGATCCCCCAAGTTTCATAAATATCCTGTAGATGCAATTCAAGATCATCTGATAGGGTATAAGAGCGCTCTCTCTCTCTTTCTTTGCTCCCTCATCCATTGAGTTTTGTGCAAGAGACCACTGAGACTGAGCGACAAAATCTTTCTGGGCATTCTCAATAGAAGTTAAATGTTGCTTAATATTGAGAATGTCCTTTAATAATGCCGCTGAGTCTGTCTCTTTTTTAATTTTGTGACACCCCAAACATAGAGTCAGCTGGCAAGTGTCCTAAAGTGTGGCGTTACAAGTTTCACAACGTTTGGATTTCTTGGGTGCTTTGGCATGCTTTTTATCTTCAGTTATTTCTGGTTTAAGAATCAGCTTCTTTCTAAAATATACATAACAATACACAGCATTAACTGGCTGGCCCTTTAAACAGAAAACGTCTAACTGTAATGGCAGAGCTGCCTACCACATGCTGGCCATTGTTGGTGTTGTCCGACATGACTGGTGCTTTTTGTCCAGGTCGCCACTACTCGAATGCCAGGCTGCTGCCTCCGCTCTATCCAGGACCCATCCTGGGTGTCGACTTCTCAGCCTGCCACTGCTGCTGCCCTGGCTAACCCTCCTGGCCGGCTTGCAACTCACGCCAGGGTAGAGGATAAACAGTCGCTTCTGGTTTCCGGCTTCTTGCTGAAACCGGAAGTGATGTCCACCTTTATCACTTGGCCAGTCTAGTTTTTCAAATTTTTGGGAGGGAAACTAGCCCTATAGACAAATAAGCGTATTAAATAAAGTTTGATCCAAGTTACCAGTGGTTTAGATAACTGTGCACCTACACCTAGCAGGGTGTAATGATTTAAAGGGAAAGTAGCACAACTAGTGCAAAAATAATATATGAAGGAATAGCCCCAGGTGTACCCGGCTCCCAGCAAAAACTCCCCTGGTTAATGTCCGGTACAGCTGACTAATTCCAGACTCTGGAGGGTACAAAAACAATAAACTTAAAAAATAAACACCAGATACCTCTGTCCCAAGGTTTCCTAGAGAGAAAACACAAAGAACTGAGGAGGGAAGGAAGGGGTGGGGCTTTTAACTTCTGTTCCTGTTTTGTGTTTCCTCCCAGGGGGTGGAGCATAATATCTCCACGTGGTCAAGCTGTAGGATGACTTGGAAAAATAGGGAGAGTAATGAGTATACAAGCAGTGACTGCTAGGTGGTCCTGTGAAAACCAGCATCTATAATAGAGGTACACCTACAAGCCAGACACTAACAAATAGTTATACAGTAATAAGGAATTTAACAGCGTATGGTTTAAGCAAAAGTAATCACATATGCATGAGGTCTGGATAGTCCCTCAGACAGCCACAACACATTTCTGCACTAGCAATATAAAGCAAATAGTTGTAATAAAATACAAAAAAGTATACAGGCAGTACCGATAAGTGGACAAAAAGTTGTAAGCCTTATCTCGATATGTCTGGACATTTCTTGATGCTAGGTGTATACGTGACCCCTCCCCCTGCCATGCTGCAAATCTTTATGGATTTTTATCATTGGGCCATTTTTGCGATAATGCTCCTTTAAATAGAAACAGTGGGGCTTAGATTTCCATCTCGCCAGGGGGGGCTGGTTCATTATGTTTTTTTATTTTAAGGATTAAACCCTTAGATTTTTTGGGAGAATATGGAGTGGGGTTCCCGGGCACAAGTTATAAGGGCTGGTAGACCAGAGTGCAAAGGCTGAATAGCTGACCCCCCAGTCCTGAAGGTTGCCAGCCCATATAACCCTCACAGACTGAAGGCGCTTCTGCATGCCCCTGGGCTTTGGGATGCAGGCAATGAGGCGAGGGAAAGTGGCAAGAGTTTTGCCAGCCTCTCTTGCCCTGTGGTACCCTTACTAGTTTACAAAGAGCTAAAAGTAAATAAAAAACACACACACTGCCAAAAAGTCACTTAATTTTCTTTTTCCTACTTACCTCAATTCCATTGCCAATCGCTCCTTTAATATATTGTCTGTCACAGGGCAGGCGTTTAAATGGTTATCCTCACTAAAAATGAGCCAACAAATCTGGATGAATCTGAAATAGCTCCAAATTTCATTGAAGAAATCAATTCAGCATTGAGACGATTTTCACGGAAATTTGCGCTGAACAGAATTTTCCCTTAAATTGCCCTAAAAAAAACCTCACCATCCTCCTATGCTGCACCATCTGTTACTGCCCATGCCACTGTCTGCTAAAGACATTAGGGTGGGGGACACAGATCCTCGACCCCGAACTGGCTTCAATCATCTTGCTCCACACCCACCAGGGAGAGGCTATTTATAGGCAAGGTATGAAGCGGCTGGGAATTTCACATACTTATAGTGACATCACTGTGATATATGTGTCCTACATCCTGCTATCCTGTGGGACAGTGCCCGGCGATGGATACCAAGGAAGGAGGTGTTTCTTTTTGAATGTAACCCTTTGTGAAGTGGTATAGGTGCTGTAACGGTGGGGCCTTTTAGCCCAGAGCTAAAATGCAGAGCTCCCCCCGGCACTAAAGACCATATAGCCCACATGGTCATGGCTCTTCTGCACCAACTGAGCAGGATTTGGCAAGTCACACACTAGCTGGTTCCTCCTGCCCTTTGAACTGGAATAGGAGTATATGCTACAGGGGACACCTAGCATGGGAGGAGACAGGTTCTATTTTTTTTTTTGTTTAAGTGATTCATTAAAATCTCACAGTAAGACAACTGCTCAGGCAAACATCTAAACCAGGCTTTCCAACATTCTTATAATTATCTTAGGAACCACCAAGTACAGACTTTCCCCATGATGGTCTTAGTCAGCTTTAAAGAGTATATACTTCCTGTACTGAACGCAGGCCAACAGTGTAACCTCTTTTACCAGTAATGCCTTCATATCAGTAACAGCACTGACAGTTATAAATCTTGTGGGTGTTTTATAACTAACACTGCTGCTGCACTGCAAGCAGTCAGCCAGCTCTCTGCTATGTTACATTTTATACAGCCAGGTGTGTGGTTGTTGTTACAATGTAATGTTGCAATGTAATGTCTGCTCTCTGCTGTGTTACACTGTAAACGGCTTAACAGATTTGTAAGTAATCTCTTCACTGTGATGTAGAGATTACTTCTAAAATGTTGCATATATAGACCTATACTCTTTCTGGCACACAAAGCTCCTTTTGCCACCCACAGTGACAGAGTTTGACTGCAGAGCGCATGTAGCTTGTTTACCACTGGTTAGGAACCCAGGGACATTTTCTGCCCTGTGCAACATGATCCATTGCAAGGGGCGACAGGGCTTGTTCTGAGTTGTGAAGCATCAGTAAAATCCCCCCCTGTGACTGGTGCATGTGGATGCCAGTAAAATACCCCCCATGGGAGTGGACTGTATGTGGTCCCCTCTGTGTAAAACCCCAAAATCTGATGTTTAATTACCTTGATCCATGCTCCCATATCACAATCATGCTTGTCCAATCAGATCTCACCTGCATGCATAACTATGCCCCCGCAATGACTTCTGAATGGAATCCGTTGTTGGGTGTTTTCCGCTGTCCATTCAACTCTCTACAATTTAGATATGCTTGTGGTAGGTGCATGCATAAATTGGCCGCTGAGTTGCACATCCTCACCTAACCCCCCTCTCCAGTCGCTAAACCAAACACCTCACCTTACCACCAACACCAGCCACCGACCCAGAACCCTCTTTAAATCCCAGCTGCTGACCCAAACCTCTCACTTAACCTCTCCTTTTCCATTTGCTGATCTGACCCCTCACCTAACCCCCCTACCCAGCCACTGACCCACAATTCTCAAGTAACATCCCTTCCTATCTGTTGAATTGAAAACCCCACCTAAGCCCCCCTCTCCAGCCATTGATCCACAAACTTCCCCTAACCCATCTTCCCAGTCACTGATTCACACACTTAGCTTGCCCCTTCTTGACCGCTGCACTAAACACCTCCCCAGCTGTTGACTCACAACCCTCATTTAAACCACCTCCACAGCCGATGTTTCACACTCTTACCTTTTGCTAGACCTCTGCATATTAATGTTAAGGTCTGAGGACTCGATCCACTGGCAATTTGCACATTAATGTTTAGTTTTGAGGTATCCGTTTGCCTACTGCCTATTTTTGTTTTTGTATCCCCTCTTATCTTCTGTTTGGGGTCCAGGGGGCTGTGTTTACACTCTGACTATTCATTTTTGTGTTTAGACAAATCTTCCTAACTCTTGAAACTCCAAGCATGTAGAATTTATGTAGCTGCCTTTAGGACCCTTAATGGCCAGCTACGTACCTGGCGTTTCCCCTAATTTGCGGCAAAAAACCCGCTCACCTCCTTCCAAGATCCAGCTCCAGAGGTCTCCACTTCCCATGGGGGGGCCTTCGATCCTGGGTGCAGTGTCTTCAGCGGGAACACCTGTTCTCTGTCCCACGCAGTGGCTTTTGACAACTCGTTCTCAGCCACAGGGAGGGACCTTTTATACCATTGAATATGCCAACATCAGCACATGCACTGGTATAAAAGCTTCCTCCTGGCTGCTTAAGTCAGAAGCCAGTGAACGTTGGAAGCCAGTAACAGGACAAGGGATGCGGATCCTCTGCCCTGCTACCAGCTTCCACAATTCACTACTGGCTGTCAGTGAGCAGCGCAAGGCAGCAGCGATCAGCTATGGAAAGAGGTAAGTAGCAAAAAATATAAATTAAAGGACTTTTTTGTGTATGTTTTAACATTTAACCCTTTGTGAATTGGTAAGGATTCCTTGAGATGAGTCAGGCTGCCCTGCTGCTGCATATTAAAGAAGGACTATAGTAATTTCTCACCATAGTTTCTCTTTAAGATACTGAAATACTACAACTATGGAGTGAACCCGCATAAGTCAGCTCAGCTCAGCATGCATAGCAGACAAAGTAGCCTCTATATGGCCTTCATTCTGGTAGTGTTGGAAAAAATTCTCATGGGAGTAAAAAATTCACATATATTGCCTGAAAAACACATTGGAGTTGGCAGCAGCATTAAGAGCCTATATATTGCCTGAAAAACACATTGGAATTGGCAGCAGTATTAAGAGCTCATATATTGCCTGAAAAACACATTGCAGTTGGCAGCAGCATTAGGAGCCCATAGTATATTGCCTGAAAAACACATTGGAGTTGGCAGCAGTATTAGGAGCTCATATATTGCCTGAAAAACACATTGGAGTTGGCAGCAGCATTAGGAGCCCATATATTGCCTGAAAGACACACCCTGGAGTTGGCAGCAGCATAGGGAGCCCATATATTGCCTGAAAAACACACCCTGAATTTGGCAACAGCATAGGGAGCCCATATATTGCCTGAAAAACACATTGGAGTTGGCAGCAGCATTAGGAGCCCATATATTGCCTGAAAAACACACCCTGAATTTGGCAGCAGCATAGGGAGCCCATATATTGCCTGAAAAACACATTGGAGTTGGCAGCAGCATTAGGAGCCCATATATTGCCTGAAAAACACATTGGAGTTGGCAGCAGTATTCGGAGCTCATATATTGCCTGAAAAACACCCTGGAGTGGGCAGCATCATAGGGAGATAATATATTGCCAGAAAAATACACCCTGAATTTGGCAGCAGCATAGGGAGCCCATACATTGCCTGAAAGACACACCCTGAATTTGGCAGCAGCATTAGGAGCCCATATATTGCCTGAAAGACACACCCAGGGGTTGGCAGCAGCAGAAGGAGCTCATATATTGCCTGAAAGACACACCCAAGAGTTGGCAGCAGCATTAGGAGCCCATATATTGCCTGAATGACACACCCTGGAGTTGGCAGCCGCAGAAGGAGCTACCATGCATCAGCTACTCGCATGCATCAGCTATTGGTGGGTGGAAATCCTGGCTGATCCATGCCTGATTCATCTTCACAAGGGTGAGCCTCTCAAAATTTTTCGTGGACAGACGAGTTCTCCTTGGCGTTACTATGGCCCCCACATCACTAAAGACCCGCTCAGATGGCCGTGCCCTGCACACATGGTAGGCTAGACGGCATTGAGAATTGACCGTACAGTGGAGGCTGAGGAGATGGTGGAGGATGAGGAGGCGGATGCGCACACTGTGACAGGCAAGATGGCCTGGGAGCGTGGAGGCCGAAGCTGTGTGACCTGTCCAAGTTGCTGTGCAGGAACCACATTCACCCAGTGGGCCATAAAGGACATGTATTGTCCCTGACCGTAGTTACAGCTACAGATGTTGGCGCTACCGTGCACTTTGGTGCACACCGACAGCCTCAAGGTCTTGCCCACCTTCTGCTCAACAAATTTGTGCAGGGCTGGTACTGCCTTCTTTGGAAAAAAATGGCGGCTTGGAACTCTCCACCTCAGCTCGGCACTAGCCATCAGCTCTCTGAAAGGTGCAGAGTCCACCACCGTAAAAGGGAGGGACTGCAGCACCAGCAACTTGGACAGGAGCACATTTAGCTTCTGCGCCGTAGGATGAGTGGGCGCATACTGTTGTCTCTTGGACATGGCTTTGCTGATGGATTGCTGGCGGGATGACTGACTTTTAGTAGGAGGAGCAGGAGCATCTGGAGTGGCAGAGGATGGGTATGACGCACAGCTACCTTCAGCTGAGGTGCTGGAGCCTTGGCTGGGTGAAATTGGAAGCGGTGTGGCACTGGCTGACTCAGCAGGCTGGACCCCCACTTCTGAGCCTCAGTTCTCCCAGGCCGCTTTATGGTGACGCTGCATGTGTTGCCGCAGGACCGTGGTACCAATATTGGGGCCCTGACCATGCTTCACCTTCTGTCTACACATCTTGCATGTGGCCAGGTTACCCTCCTGCGGATGCTTGATGAAAAAGTACCACACTGACGAGTAGCTAATTTTCCCACCAACAGTCCACACTAAATCACTGCTACTGCTGGCAACTCCAGGAACCCCTGCTTCACTACCTCCCAGGAAGGCAGCCTGCTGCGCAGCAAGGGGTCTACCCCACCCCCGGTCACGTGTGGCTCCAGACATCCCAATTCTGCCACCATGCTGACTGCCAACCCTACTACCACCTTGCTGCCTCAGCTGCTGACTCTGGGGCAACCTGCCTGCCTCCCAGCCTTGGCTGACTGGTTCGGGTGAAGGTAGGACAGCACCAGGGTCAGGTGCTGAGGAGCGATGCTCCTACCGCAATCCCTGCACTGACATGGGTAAACGGTATAGGCTTATGGTGAGCCTTGTGGGATGCCCCTTCTTTCACTCTGGGTCTCACGGCTTCCCCCCCTCCCGCTTCAATTTATTTGTGTAGTTGTGCTTTTTACTTCATACGCTCGCCGCCTCTCCTCGGTGCACATCCTGGTCTCTGCCTGACATTTTTACTGCGTTTAGGAGGCGAAAACAATACACTACACTACACCTAGAACAGTATTTTTGTAACAGCAGGTGTGTAGAAAAGTTAGATCAAAATAGGCAGACACTGTAGCTAAAAGCTAATGCAAAAATATACTGTCAGATGGTCTCACACAGGATGCCCCTGGTCAGAGTTAAATGCACCACAGGCAGTTTTAAAACGTGTTTTTTGTTCAAAATTTAAAAAAGGTAAAGACGCAGGTACTCTTAAAACCAGACTTTTTTATACAAAAGGTAAAAGGTTAGTAGGCAGGTACTCTTAAAAGATAAGTGGTAACATTGGCAATGGCCCCCGGTGAAAGGCAATAAGTGCTTTAAACTTGAAAACCAGACTTTTTTATACAAAAGGCAAAAGGTTAGTAGGCAGGTACTCTTAAAAGATAAGTGGTAGCACTGACAATGGCCCCTGGTGAAAGGCAATGGGTGCTTTAAACTTGAAAATTAGACTTTTTTATACAAAAGACAAAAGGTTAGTAGGCAGGTACTCTTAAAAGATAAGTGGTAGCATTGGCAATGGCCCCCGGTGAAAGGCAATGGGTGCTTTAAACTTGAAAAACAGACTTTTTTATACAAAAGGCAAAAGGTAAGTCGGCCGGAACTCTTAAAAGATAAGTGGTAGCACTGACAATGGCCCCCGGTGAAAGGCAATGGGTGCTTTTTTATACAAAAGGTAAAAGGTTAGTAGGCAGGTACTCTTAAAAGATAAGTGGTAACATTGGCAATGGCCCCCGGTGAAAGGCAATAAGTGCTTTAAACTTGAAAACCAGACTTTTTTATACAAAAGGCAAAAGGTTAGTAGGCAGGTACTCTTAAAAGATAAGTGGTAGCACTGACAATGGCCCCTGGTGAAAGGCAATGGGTGCTTTAAACTTGAAAATTAGACTTTTTTATACAAAAGACAAAAGGTTAGTAGGCAGGTACTCTTAAAAGATAAGTGGTAGCATTGGCAATGGCCCCCGGTGAAAGGCAATGGGTGCTTTAAACTTGAAAAACAGACTTTTTTATACAAAAGGCAAAAGGTAAGTCGGCCGGAACTCTTAAAAGATAAGTGGTAGCACTGACAATGGCCCCCGGTGAAAGGCAATGGGTGCTTTAAACTTGAAAACCAGACTTTTTTATACAAAAGGTTAGTAGGCAGGTACTCTTAAAAGTTACGTGGTAGCACTGACAATGGCCCCCGGTGAAAGGCAATGGGTGCTTTAAACTTGAAAACCAGACTTTTTTTATACAAAAGGCAAAAGGTTAGTAGGCAGAATACTCTTAAAAGATAAGTGGTAGCACTGACAATGGCCCCCAGTGAAAGGCAATGGGTGCTTTAACTTGAAAAAGTGACTTTTTTATACAAAAGGCAAAAGGTAAGTCGGCCGGAACTCTTAAAAGATAAGTGGTAGCACTGCCAATGGCCCCCGGTGAAAGGAAATGGGTGCTTTAAACTTGAAAACCAGACTTTTGTATACAAAAGGCAAAAGGTTAGTAGGCAGGTACTCTTAAAAGATAAGTGGTAGCACTGACAATGGCCCCCGGTGAAAGGCAATGGGTGCTTTAAACTTGAAAACCAGATTTTTTTTTTTAAAATGGCAAAAGGTACTCTTCAAATATTTAAGCTAGTATTTGGGATGCCCCCTCCTCAAGTATATAGGCTGGCTGCTTTTACTGTGGAAAAATTACTTTCTTTACAAAATGCAACCAGTTAGTAGACAGGTACTCTTCAAATTTTTATGCTAGTATGCTTTTTAAAGATTGACACCAGGAAAAGGAAAAGCTAAATAGGCAGGTGTGTTATTAACACTAAATAGGCTTGAAAGCTAATGCAAACACTTTAAACTTTCCCTGTCTGTCTCTGTCACTGTCAAAGCCTCTCTCCTTCTCTATCTGCCCCTCGCTTCTTCTGTTCTTTGTTCTATCTATTTATCTCTCCCTTGCTGTATCTATCTATCCGTCCGTCTGTCTGTCTGTCTGTCTGTCTGTCTATCTGTCCCTCGCTCTCTCCCTGCCTGATCTGCTCTGGCCCCAATACAGTGTCAGAATGAGCTTCCGCAAAATGGCCGCCGCTTATATAGGTCTGTGACATCATCTGTAAGCCTGTCTGCTGATAGGTAGCATGTGACGCTTACCTAGGATTCCTTGCCCCATGGGACATGTCCTGACATGTGGATCCACAATTTCAGATGGGCTGGATAGCAGCAAATAGAGTTATAAGGAAGCTATTTGAGCGATCGAATCGCGGCGATATTCGGAATCGTTACGAAACAAATTTTTCCTGAAATTCGTAATGAATTCGGGTTTGTCAGATTCGATTCGCTCATCTCTAATTAACATTCATTGTCTTCCTAGCTGGTGACTCAGCAATGGGAAAATTATCATCCTTTTTTTACCTAAAGTCAATTTTTTTATTACTATTTACTACCATTTTTTAAACTTTTGGTGATTCAAGGCCTATGTCTGAACTAGATTTTTCCTTTGTAAAATTTGACCAGCTAGCCAGCTGCTTTATCTGCCTGTGCTGGCACAGTTGATAAATCAGGCCCTGAATGTGTATAATATATATTTAGGCCATCTTGGTGGAGTTTCAAAATGCCACGATTATCTTCTCTATTTTAAATAACTGGTTTCATCATGCAGCAGTGGAAATAGCAATCTTCTCATGTGAGCAGCTTGTCACACGTAACGGTGAAAACCTTTAATAGTTATGATACTTTTAGGGATCATAAAAGAGCAGATATTAAAAAGGTTTCTTGCTGCTTTGAAAATGCATCTGCCTGTTTTGATTATCCATTTTAAACAAACAAGCAGAAAATAAGGATTCTTATAGCACAAGTATACTCTAATTGCAGGCTTTTAACTGCGCCCTGCTGAGACCACAGCTCTGATTTAAGCACTCATAGTCAGAAAAAGCTTAGTGAGACCACAGGTAAATTCTAATAATGCAAACTTTTCTCTTAAAATGGAATTATTCTGTACAGCTGGATAGATTAGTAAAAAACAGCAGGCAAAAAAGAAATAGATTTTTTCTAGCTAAATTAAACTTCCAGATTAAAGGATTTGCCCCAAAATATTCTCAGCAAAGGTGAGGCTAGCACTTAAGGGTATTGAAGGTATTATGCAAGTCTAGAGATCTGCTGGGGAGGAAAACAACAAACAGGAACATTTTATTGATTAAAAGTCCTAAGATTAATGCCGGGTGCAGCTGTCGAGTAGGCGGATTTAACAAGGAAGAAGATTCAGGTATTTGAGGGCTTTATAATAATAGTATTGGTCTTTCCAGGACTCATATTTAATATACAGGATATTTCTCAATTTGTCAGAAAAATTTCATTTTTATATTAAAAGCAATATATATATATATATATATATATATATATATATATATATATATATAGATAGTTTGGTTCACTCATTAAGACAGAAGATAATTGAATGCACATAACCCAGATTCTATTTGTATTTATCAAAATAAATCATATAAAATCATTTGTTTGTCGGGCAAAAGAGAAAGGTGGCAGCCGCTCAGATCAATTTATAACTAACCTGGGAGGTGTACTGGAGTAAGGCAGTGTCAGTAGACAAATCTTTCGGCTAGTATCCAAATCTATAATATTTCTTTAAAGTCTGGTAAAAGAGGTCTTGGTTGGCACATATCTATAGATTTATGTTAAAGCTGTGACACCAAATTCCATGGTCTCTTTGTGTAGGTGCAGTGTATAAGGGCCCCCTTTGGGATATACACAGCATGTGCTTGACAGTCCATTGCTGAAGCTATAGCATTGGTGTGATTACAGAATATGACCAGGGGTCGATAGGACCACTCCTAAACCAGTGTTCATGAAACATGTTAAAAGAGCAGATAACATGGCAGGGAGGGAATGTCCCCACCCATGTCCCCACCCCTTAGTCATGAGGCCACAGCATTGTAAGGGTAATATTTGGCTGGGTTTAATATGCTAGGTAAGGGGGTGCAAATTCCTGGCACTGGAAAAGTGCAGCAGTAAAGGAGCAAGCAGGGATTTAAATTTCCAATAAGAAACTGTATGCATATCTTTCCTCTAGGACCCAAATATGTCTTATCAATAGCCACTACTGACACTAGGGTAAAATGACCTCCATGGACTTTCGAAAAATATTTGGAACCGTTGGGTCAAGGAAGAGAGGAGCTTTCCTAGAATGGAAAGTATTTGCATAGTACCCAATACAAGGACAGATTGCATTACCCATCTATCCTTGCAGCAGGTGGAGCTATGCAAATCATTTCATTATGTCTCTGTTCCATCCAAGGCCCTTAGAAATGCTAAAGGTGCAATGCCAAGGATTAGCTTTATATTTACTGGTGAGAGCCTAAAGCTCGAAACACGTGTCCACTAGTTGGATGTGTATGGCTGTGTAAATTTAAAGCTAAACCTTGGCATTGCACCCTTAGCATTTCTAAGGGCCTTGGATGGCACAGTGACATAAATAGATGATTTGCATAGCTCTGCCTGCTGCAAGGATAGATGGGTAATGCTATCTGTCCTTGGATTGGGTACTATGCAAATACTTTCCATTCTAGGAAAGCTCCACTCTTCCTTCACCTAAGTATAGGGTATTTTGGTCTCTTTAGCCCCCCTATATTAAGCCTAATACATACTGGCTTGCGACTCTATTCGGTTTGCGACATATTAGAGGACATATAATAAGACATTGTGAAACGTTTGCAATGAAGTAAATATTTATTGTTATTCTTTTACTTACAGTAGTTTGAGAGCTCATAAACCCCTTACTGGAAGTGACTAAGGCAGGGGTTCCTAACCAGTGGTATAAGTACCACTGGTGGTATATTCCAAGTATACAGCACATCCTGTTCCAGAATATTCCTTACACATGGGTTATACATCCACAAGATGGCGCTGGACTGCAGAAAATACTTGTGGCCACTCCCGGCCCCTTAAATAGCCAGGAACCTTCCACGAATTCCCAGTTCTTATCTGCAGTCTGGACTCTCTATTCTGTGCATGTGAGCGGGGCTTATCAGCCTGCGGCCCTGCAGGACTATTCCCACCCGTTTCCGGACCCACTGCCTCCCAGCCTCGGCTGACTGGTTCGGGTGAAGGTAGGACAGCATCAGGGTCAGGTGCTGAGGAGCGCTGCTCCTACCGCAATCCCTGCACTGACATGGGTAGATGGTATAGGCTTATGGTGAGCCTTGTGGGATGCCCCTTCCTTAACTCTGGGTCCCCCGGCCTCCCCCCTCCCGCTTCACTTTATTTGTGTAGTTGCGCTTTTTACTTCATACGCTCGCCACCGCGCCGCTTGTACAGCGCTCTGTGTTTAAATAAGTCATTTTTTTAGAAATGCAAACGTTAACAATACTATGGTTGTTAATATTGATATGCATTGTAGATTGTTTTAGACCCGAATACAGGAAGTGCACATCTGGAAAGGGTCCTTCACCGTGTGGCTGCTAGGGATGAGGGTAAGACTGATTTTTGTTTGGTTCTAGTAAGGATGTTGTTTTCAATGAAATGTTGTTTGTGTCTTGACATTTGTTTGGAAACATGTGATTTTAGGGCAAAGCTCGAGTGAGGCCCTAAGTCTGGACATCTGTGAGGTGGCAGGTATGTGTAATTTGACCTATGTGTGTATGTTCTAGTTTGGCACACTGATTACCTCATCTTGCTCTTCCATACATCTTCAGAATATGTTAGAAACTAAAAGCTTTTGTGTCTTGCACAATCAGTCACTTTGTAGAGGTATGGGCTCGATAATGTTTGTAAGAACTAGTCACACAATATCAAATGACACACTAACACGACTTTCCTGTTTTAGCATATGCGAGCTTGCCACATCTCTCAGATGATGATTTGCCGCTTTCTGGCAGCCAGACACCAGAACTATTTGTGGAGGAGCACACTCAGGTACCATGGATGAATGTTTTTGAGATTAACCACGATTACCTGTTTTGGGGTCAATCAGGTCCCACCATGTAACATACAACATACTTTGTTGTTAACAGGATTCCTTCCCTGAAACACAGGATGTGCTCTCCGCACAAGTGCCATGTGTCCAGGCTGCAGAGGCTGGACCAACGGTACATTCTAATGGAACCATACATTTATTTTTGTTGTTCTTACCTTCATTATTCAAGCTTGCCTACAATATTGTGTTTTGTGTTTTAGGCTGCTCAATCACCAACTGGGCGAAGTGCACCGACAAGTGCTGACCTTTATGAGCTAGGGGCCCGGATGCTGGAGGCCTACAGTCGCCAACAGCCGATGGAACTCTGGTGGACCAACAACAAATTAATGAACTGCGCCAACAACTTAATGAAGTGCGGACTCAACAGCAGTCTGGAGTGATGCATGCCATGCAAGAAATGATGCATGGCATCCAATAATCTTTACAGCGGCAGGGCGAAACTTTGTTGTTGTTACAGCAGCTAATACAGCAGCAGTCTATTTTTTTTACTGCACTATTGTCCCCCAACACCACCCCTAGCCATGAGTCGCAATCTCCCCGCCCACCCAGGGACTAATTGGTCCAGTTGGTAGTCATTTCAAATGCTTGAATTTGTATTGACTTGTGTGACTTAAATAAATGTATTTGTAAACGCTAGAATTTGTGTGGGTTACCAAAATACACACCTACAAACACAGTCAGGGATACCTCTCTATATCTAGATATGTTAATGTTAACTGAAAATTACTACAGTCATTGTTTGCCATACATTACTATGTTTACAAAATGAAATGCATAACAATGTGTTTAAGAATCAAAAAAAATGGGTTGCTATACACTTAAAATATGGTTTAAAAGGCACGACACACTGAAAGTAGAAACCTAAAAAACATTTATTTTTTATAAAACGGGCCAACATGGCCAAAATTACTCCGCACAGCAGATCAAACCATGCCCCCCACCCTACCGCTGTTTCTTCTTTCACCAGCAGCATAAGTTGCGTCCCCCGGATGTACTGCCACAGTCTGCGATGCTCATTAACGCAAGCTGTATGGAGACAAAAAAATGGATTATTCAATAGAAACGTACAAACGTACACAATGATTTAACATTATATAGTTTGGTCTCATAATGTGCCCAACTACATTAACATTTGTGCAAACTGGGCCCTTATGTGGGTCCATTATATGAGTACTAGTGCCTTACATGTGCATTTATCAGCAATACCTTACATATTGAAGTAACAGCTTGTACTAAATGAAGGCCTAAGTAAGATTGTGGGCATTGATTGGGTTATTTGGCTCAAAACATCATGTCCAAAGTAATAAAGATTCGAACCCTTCTGCTATTCCTATTCTGGTTCTCAACCTTATTTTGAAATTAGTTTAATTTGGACAACAAAACTTTTTTACCAAAATGTATTATGGGTTTGAAAGGAAACAAAGGGGATGCAACAATCTAGCATGCAGACATGCATTTATGATTGTGGGTCACGCAAATGTCAGCTAAATGTGTGCTAATTAACCACTGTCAGAGAACCAGGACTGTTCCCCCTGTAGTCCAGCAGAGGGCGCCTGTTCGCCTATGCCGGAGAACCAGGACTGTTCCTCCTGTTGACCAGCAGAGGCCGCCTGTGAGTCCTCACTACTGAGCATGTGCAGGGGCCTATAAAAACATACTAGGCCTGTCCTCAATTGCCAGTTGGTCTTTTCCTGCATGCTCCTGAGTTCCTGTGATTCCTTCCTGTGTACCGACCCGGCTTGCTTCTGACTACGATCCTCCTTTCCTGACGACTTCGGCCCACTCCTAGGTTGCCTGACCTGGGGCCTTCCTGCAGCCCAGTCTATCCTCACCATCAGAGGCTCTAGTGAATACCAGGTTGGTCCTTAGATTCCAGGCTTCCCGGTCGAGAGGTGAGCAGTGTTGCAGTCTCCGCAATCAGGGTTCACACCCGGTGTTCTGACAGTACCAACTGGCCAATAATGAGCTCTGGCGGAGATCACCCGGCTTTTGACGCTTTGGTTCAGCAGATGACCGCTCTGACACAGGCGGTGGGCAATCTACATGGTGGATTTTTACAGCTGGAGTCCCGCCTGGATACACTGCAAGCCAGCCTTCCTGCCGCTACTAACCCTGTCCCGCCATCAGCCTCCGTTATGCCTGCAGCTGCCGACAATGCCAGCTCTGCACCCAGTACCTTTGAACCTCGCATACCTTTGCCTGAACGTTTTTCTGGCGATCGCAACCGTTTTCGATCGTTTAAGAATAGTTGCCAGTTGCTGTTCGATCTCCAACCCCGGACTTACCCCACAGAGGTCATCAGGGTTAAGACTGTTATCTCCTTGCTGCTGGGGAACCCTCAGATTTGGGCACATCACTTACTTGAACAATCAGACCCTATCATATCCTCTCTGGAGTCCTTCTTTAATGCTATGGGGACTATGTATGATGACCCTGGGCGTATAGCTTCAGCTGAGGCTGTGCTTCGGACCCTTATCCAGGGACGCCGTCCTGTCGAGGAGTATGTGGCAGAATTCCGTTGCTGGAGTACTGAGACTCTTTGGAATTACCCTGCACTCTGTCATCAGTTCCGTTTGGGTCTGGCCGATTCTGTCAAAGATGAACTGGCTCGTTCCGATCTGCCCGCATCTCTGGAGGAATTGATCAAACTCTCCATCAAGATTGATAGGAGACTAAGAGAACGTCGTCTTGAGAAAAGTAATCCTCAGTCGCTCCATTTGGATCCTCCTCGTGCCGATGCTCCCAGCTCCTCTCCCTCCTCCACTGCTATTAACAGTGGTTCGGAGCCGATGCAACTCGGGGTTTCTCGCCCCTCACTGACATCTGAGGAACGCCTTCGCAGACGCCAGCACAATCTGTGCCTTTACTGCGGGGAAGCCGGCCACTTCCTCTACAGATGCCCCATCCGTCCTCCAGGTAGGAGGTTACCTACTAGACATTGTTCGGGCTCCCTCCTGCTTTCTGGTGCTAATCATGTTTCTGTTTCGCTCTGTCTTCAGTTGCCCGGAAGAAAAATTGAGGTGGCAGCCATTATCGACTCTGGAGCCTGCAGCTGCTTCATGGACCTAGAATTTGCAAGGACCCATGACATTCCTTTCAGACAACGCCCCTTTCCACTTACCATTTCCTTGGCTGATGGTTCCCTGCTCAAGAACGGTCCTATTACTTTACAAACTTATCAGCATGCATTAATCCTGATCATTTTGAATGGCTAAGTTTTGATCTCATACCATCCCCTGCTTTTCCTGTCATTTTGGCTTTACCATGGTTATTGGCACATAACCCTTCAATAAATTGGTCCACGGGTACAGTGCGCTTCGAGTCTCCTTATTGTCTTCATGCCTGCTTTTCCAATTCTACTACCAGGTACCAACTAGCTCTGACTGATTCTGCCAAGGAACAGGATCTTCAAAGCTTACCTGAAGCCTATATGGACTTTAGGGATGTCTTTGACAAAAAGGGAGCCGACACTCTTCCTCCCCATCGGTCTTATGATTGCCCAATTGAACTTTTGCCTGGGGCATCCATCCCTTTTGGCAGGATTTACCCGCTATCCGATCCGGAGTTGTTAACCCTTCGTCAGTATCTGGATGAAAATTTGAAGAAGGGTTTTATTCGGCCTTCCACTTCCCCCGCAGGTGCTGGTATTTTCTTTGTAGGCAAGAAAGATGGTTCCTTACGGCCCTGTATCGACTACAGGGAACTGAACAAGGTCACTGTCAAGAATCGCTACCCTCTACCCTTGATTTCAGACCTCTTTCAGCGCCTTAAAACTGGACAGATTTTTACCAAGCTTGACCTTAGGGGGGCATACAACCTCGTCCGGATAAGAGAAGGGGATGAGTGGAAAACGGCATTTCGAACTCGTTACGGACACTTTGAATATCTTGTCATGCCTTTCGGTTTGTGCAATGCCCCGGCAACCTTCCAACACTTGGTCAATGACATTTTTAGGGACCTACTTGATATTTTTGTCATTGTGTACTTGGATGACATTCTCGTCTTTTCTGAAAACCTGGCCGAACATCGGGAACATGTGCGAACAGTACTCTCACGACTTCGGGCACATCAACTCTTTGCCAAGTTAGAGAAGTGCGAATTTGAAAAAGCATCCATCTCTTTTCTGGGGGTCCTCATCTCGGATCAGGGGTTCTCCATGGACCCTAGTAAGGTTTCGGCTGTACTTGATTGGCCAGCACCTACCTCCCGAAAGGAGGTCCAGAGATTCATTGGATTCGCCAATTTTTATCGCCGGTTTATCCGTAACTTCTCTGCCATAGTCCGGCCTATCACGGATCTAACAAAGAAAGACAAGACCTTTGAATTTGACCTTTGAATCTGCTCAGCAAGCTTTTCAGACCTTAAAGGAATGCTTCACTTCTGCCCCTGTTCTCACGCACCCGGACTCTTCCTTACCATTCATCTTGGAGGTTGATGCCTCATCCATTGCTGTGGGGGCCGTCCTATCGCAACGTTCAGGGGAGAAGGCCATTCTGCATCCGGTCGCCTTCTTTTCTCGCAAATTGTCAGCTACTGAACGCCTGTATGACGTAGGAGACCGAGAACTTCTATCCATTAAATTGGCTCCTGAGGAATGGCGGTACCTGTTAGAGGGAGCAGTTCATCCTATTCTGATCCTGTCTGATCACAGAAACTTGGAATATCTACAATCTGCCAAACAATTAAAACCTCGTCAGGCGCGTTGGTCCCTGTTTTTCTCCCGCTTTAATTTTCACGTTACCTATCGACCGGGCAGCCGTAACACCAAGCCTGACGCTCTGTCCCGATTGCCGCTTCCAGACACATTGGATGAGACTGATTCCTCGGAACTACCAATCCTCCCAGAAGGACATTTCTTGGTATTAGAATCCGAACTCATCTCTCAGATCCGGAGAGCCTCCTCGGAATTACCACTTGAGGATTGTGAAGACCTGCCTTTCTCTGACGGTTTATTTATCCATCAAGGCAAGATATTTGTACCTAGGTCTACCAGAACTGCGGTGTTACAGACTTTTCATGACCACCCCTTGGCAGGGCACTTTGGACTACACAAGACCTTGGAGTTGATCCGTCGGCACTTTTGGTGGCCTTCCTTGAAGAAAGACTGTGTTTCCTTTATCAATCTCTGCCGGAATTGTGCCCGAAGTAAGGGTTCTTCTCACAAGCCTGTGGGGTTACTTCTTCCCCTGCCAGTGCCTGAAAGACCATGGTCCCACATCTCCAAGGACTTCATCGTGGAATTACCTCCCTCTGAGGGATTTACCACCATCTTAATGGTGGTTGATAGATTTTCTAAAATGTCTCATTTTATTCCCTTAGCGGGTATTCCGTCCGCGCCTATACTCGCTCAAGTGTTCATCAGGGAGGTGGTCCGGCTTCATGGTATACCCACCGAAATTGTCTCCGATCGAGGATCTCAGTTTACGTCGCGGTTTTGGTCCCGTCTGTGTGAAGCGCTCCAAATTTCTCTGGCTCATTCATCTGCCTATCATCCTCAGTCGAATGGGCAATCAGAACGTACCAACCAGACGCTTGAACAATACTTGCGTTGTTATTCTTCTGCCCTGCAAGATGATTGGTATCGGCTCCTACCTCTGGCTGAGTTTGCATACAATAACTCCTGTCACAGTTCCACTGCCAGATCGCCATTCTTCGCAAATTTCAGTTTTCATCCCAATATCTTGCCAGACATGCCTAAAGAGGTGAACTTACCCGCTGCCCAGGACTTGGCCTCTTTCTTGGCAGAGACACATCGTGAGTTAAGGGAATGTCTTCTCAAAGCCCAGGAACAGTATAAAAGGAATGCCGATCGTCATCGTCAGGCCTCCCCAGTATATGCTGTCGGTGACAAAGTCTGGCTGTCCACCCGAAACCTTAAGCTACGTTGTCCTTCTAAGAAGCTGGGCCCTAAATTTATTGGTCCATTTCTCGTTAAGAGGCTTATTAACGCAGTGGCCGTGGAACTTCGCTTACCGGCCTCCCTCCGCATCCATCCAGTGTTCCATGTCTCTTTACTTAAACCTGCACCAGTTTCCGAAACCTTAGATGACGGTTCTGAGTCTCTGATTGAGGATGAATCAGAAGAATATGAGGTGGAGCAAATTTTGGATGCCCGTCGCAGAGGAATGGGTCTTCAATATTTAATTAAATGGAAGAATTATGGAATCGAAGAGAGTTCTTGGGAGCCGTCTAGGAATGTCCATGCTCCTCGTCTGATTAGGGACTTTCATAGGTCCCACCCCGAGAAACCTGGTCCTAGAGTCGGCCGTAGGCCTCCCTTAAGGGGGGGGCAATGTCAGAGAACCAGGACTGTTCCCCCTGTAGTCCAGCAGAGGGCGCCTGTTCGTCTATGCCGGAGAACCAGGACTGTTCCTCCTGTTGACCAGCAGAGGCCGCCTGTGAGTCCTCACTACTGAGCATGTGCAGGGGCCTATAAAAACAGACTAGGCCTGTCCTCAATTGCCAGTTGGTCTTTTCCTGCATGCTCCTGAGTTCCTGTGATTCCTTCCTGTGTACCGACCCGGCTTGCTTCTGACTACGATCCTGCTTTCCTGACGACTTCGGCTTTGTTTTGTGACCACGATCCTGATCTGCCTGCCCACGACCTCTGCTTGTTTCTCGACTTTGATCCAGATCTGCCAGCCCACGACTTCAGCCTGCCTCACACTCCCAGATCAGCTCTGGTCCGTCTCCTACCCGGAATTCTGCAAAACCCACTCCTAGGTTGCCTGACCTGGGGCCTTCCTGCAGCCCAGTCTATCCTCACCATCAGAGGCTCTAGTGAATACCAGGTTGGTCCTTAGATTCCAGGCTTCCCGGTCGAGAGGTGAGCAGTGTTGCAGTCTCCGCAATCAGGGTTCACACCCGGTGTTCTGACAACCACATAGGGACATTGCCAATTATGATAGCTTTTAGGGTAACACATAGGTGGGCAAAGTATGTTTGGATATGAAGTTAGTGTACTCACCATCGCAGCTGTGGCTCTGGCCCATGCTGCTGGATGTCCCTGGAGCTGGGGTGGGGAGTATGGTCACAGGGTCTGTCTGCGTGGAAACATCTGTTTGGAAAAAACAAACAAAAAACAATCATAAGGTTTGCGCTTACAAATGAATATTATACATCCACCTGTTTAGGGAGTCTGGTAAATCATGCTACCATGTTTACACACATGTTTGTTAAACATTAGCATATTTACTGGTCCGTGAGGTCAGGTGAATAATTTAGGTGTGCAACATGGACACATCAATATAATGTGCCTCAAAAATTTACAGTGCAATGCTAATGCAGTAATTTAAGTTGAGCTGATCATATTCATAGTAGAGTGTGCAACATGTGTTAGCATGAAAAAAAAAAAAAAAAAACATTTGCTAGGCAGCATCATGGTGTATGCAGTAACTTTAGGGTTGGTTGCATTTGGATTGAACTGGAGTGGGGTTCCTGAATTTTCTTAAAATTACACTACAATATTATGCTATGTAGCAGCAAACATCTGTATGTAGTTTTGAATGTCATTACATATGCCATGTGAGTGATAACAACAAACACTTACCACGACTATGCCCGCAGGCAAGGGCTGGCGCATAGCTGCTGGAGGTGCCGCCTCTATGTTGCCCTAAAAACCAGATAACAAGGGCACAGAATTATTGAAAATGCACCGATTCCACCTGTAACATACAAACAACAATTAGAAATGCACTCCCCAGGGGATGAACTGCCACTGGTATCCCAGGGAGGACTCTGAGGAGGAGGCGTGGAGCCTCGACTCCTCACAATCGGTCCAGAAGATCCCAAAACACATGGGCCACCTTCCTCCCTCTCACTCCCAGATCCCTGAGGGAGTGTGGGTGAGTCCAACTCCACCTCCCCACTTGGACTCCCCACTTGAGAGTGGCCCACAGGGTTTGGAGACTCAACTGAGTCCGATTGTGAGGAGCTGAGGCTCCAGACTGCCCTCCCCCCAGCAGCACGCTCCTCTGGGGCATCATCCCCTTCCTCCCCTGGGTCCTCAAGATAGGACTGGCGAGAGGGCCCCTCCCCCGCAGATTCATCTGACCCCACCATTCTTCTGCAGGGGGGGATACGCTTCCCACGTTTGCCCAGGGGAGGACGCTTATCTGTGTAGAAGGTAAAAAAATAAGGACACCTGTGAGGAATAGGTCAAATATTATATTATAAGCTCTTGACACACCCCTTGTGAAGAGCTCCCCATCATCACTACTACTCTGCAACTGCATACTAAGGTAACTGCTTATTGTTTCTCTGTGTAATCCTTTAACCATCTCAGAATAGCATAATTGTATCATCTGTATCATATTTTATTACATCATAGTTAAATGCTTGTTATCAGTGCCTAGTGTGCTTATAGCATTAAAACTTACATTTTTACTTGAGTGATCTGTTTGCCTTAAACCAAGAATCTGTGTGTCCGTGGCTTCGGGCCTTGTATCCCTGGTAGGAGAGGTCGGACAAAGGGTTTTGAGAACGCTGTCTGTGTGCATGGAGGTCCCTGGTTTGTAGTTGGGACCACGTGACCGCGGTTCCCTGACAACACCTTTAAAAATAAAACCAAAAATGTACTACATTATAATACAACATTATTGTATGGATTTACATGTTGTGAGGTGACACTTACCTGAAGCATAGGCATCATAGAGCCTATAAACGCCCTCTGGGTCCCAGCGCTTGAAATCCGACCACTTCTGGGTAATGGAACGGACACTGAGATTTTTCTGGAAGCGCCGGGACACAGTGGCCTTCACCTCCAACGCTATGCGCCTCTTTGCACCACGGGCATAGTCATATTCCGCAACACATAAATCCTATAAAAAAAACACATTTAAAAAAAAAAAACATCAATACATATATACCGTGTTTCCCCGAAAATAAGACCTACCCCGAAAATAAGGCCTACTGTGCTTTTAGCATGGTGGCAAAATATAAGGCCTTCCCCGAAAATAAGACACCCCCCCCCCCCCAAATAAGACCTCCCCCCCAAAATACCGTGTTTGCCGGCATACGGGTGACATGCGGTACCTGCAGACTGGGCGGACTGGCCATCGGAGAAGCTCAGGTCGGTGAGCAGCTGATTGAAGGCTGGTTGCAGGTGAGTGGCGATGTGCAGGAGGGCGGTAGAGGTACCGGTACCAGTAGCAGCCAACTTGCGTGGGGGAGGGAAGCAGAGATAGCCGCCTAACTGAATGGCGGGAGCGAGGAGGGAGGCCGATGTGCTGTGAGTGCCGCAGGGTTGCCGTCATGCGGGAGGGCGGCGAATGATGCATCTGATGCGCAGGAGGGCGGGTGGTGACACTGGCCAATCAACGTTCTGACGTACCTCGCAACTGGGCAGGACACTCACGGATTGGTGAGTTATGTCCCGCCGCCCCGCCCCCCCGGAATGCCATTGGAGCAGAGTGCAGGGCCACAGGAGGCCATGTGAGGCCGCAGCGGCGGCGCCTGTCTTTCGCCTGACAGGCAGTTGGGGGGGTGTGGTCCCAGCAGCTGATCCACCAATGAATCAGGCGGCACAGGCTGAGGGCCTTCTGATCACCCGCCCCACTGTCGCTGCTTCAACAAAACCGTAGGTGAGTGCTTGCTGGAGAGGCTGAGGTAAGCCTTTCCTTTAATACCGTAGATGTAAGCATACCTCCCAAGTGTCCCTATTTGGAGGCTGTGTCCCTCATTTGTCATGTGTGTAACAAGTTCATTTGTCATGTGTGTAACATGTTGTCAAGTGTAACATGCAGATCTGCAGCAATGGTTCATTTGCCTATTCAAAGTGTGCAGCATGTACAGTAGCTGGTCAGAGATGGGGTGCAGCGTGGGGCTGTGCTGTAGCTCCATGCTGTAGATGATGTCCCCTAGACATCTTATCCACCATTTAAGGATAGGGGGGAAAAATGTCATGACTGGGACCCCTGCAATCTCCCCAGTGGCAGGACCCCCCGCGATCAGACATTTTATCAGACATTTTATCCCCTAACCTTGGATGGGGAATAAGATGTCTAGGGAAGGAGTATCAGAGGGGGATATCAATACCATAAAAATGGCACAGGAGGATCAGAGGGGGGATTGAAATGTCACAGGGGTGGGGGAGGGGGCTCACTTAAAATGGCACAGGAGGAGGAGATTACCCTTTTAGTACCCCCTTTTAATCCTCCTGTGCCATTTCTATTGACCCCCCTGTGTCATTTTAAGTAAACCCCCACCCTTGATACCCTGATGTGCCATTTCAATACTCCCCTCTGATCCAGTGTGTCACTTTTATTTCTTTAGGGTTCTTTAGAAATACAGCACTGGTATATTTTTACCCCTACCGTAGACATGAGCGCAAAAAGAAAGAGCTACTCCATCGAGTACAAGAAAGGAATCGTGGAAGAATCTAGGGGCAAAAATCTTACTGCTTTCTCTAAAGAGAAAATGTTGAGTATCCGATTGGTCCGAAAATGGCGAGCAGAGTACGGTAACCTCAGTCAACAAGTGGACAAAGGAAATGCTAAAAAACGAAAGTGTGGGTCAGGTCGGCAACCATTATTTTCAGAGCTGGAAGACCTGATCTATGACTGGGTTGTTGACAGGAGAGCAAAGGCTTTGGTTGTCAATAGGGCTCAGATATAAGAATTTGCCCTTGCAATGGCACCACAGTTTGACATAGCCCCCGAAGATTTCAAAGCATCACAACACTGGCCGGATAATTTCCTTCAGCGAAGTGAGCTGTCTTTAAGAAGATCCACAACACTGTTTAGGCTGGAAGGTGCTGAAGTTATTAAGCGAGCACTTGCATTCAAATCCTTTATTGATGACACTGACTTCTCTAAATACAATCTGTCCAACATGATTGCTATGGATGAAACTGCAGTGTTTATGGGCCAAGCATCTCAAACAACAATTGAACAGCGAGGTGCCTCCTCAGTGTACGTTCCCTGTACTGCTTACGAAAGTGCACGTGTTACCTGTATTTTGGCAATTCGTCTGGATGGCACTAAAGTCCCACCTTTAATAATTTCTAAGGGCAAGAAGGATAAGATTGAACGTGTTTCTGGCATTTTTATTCTTGAAACCAAAAAAGCCTGGGCCACACAAGCAGTTATAAGGAAGTGGATTGATTTAGTGCTGCCACTTGTTATGCGAGGGAGCCAAAGAGGCATGCTAGTCTGGGATGCAGCCAGCACTCACCGCGCTAAAGACATGAAGAAATTTCTTCATGAAAGAATAATAGATCAAATAATGATTCCCGCAGGAATGACAGCCTATCTCCAGACTCTTGATATTGCAATAAACAAGCCATTCAAGGACAATTTGCGCATGGAAATTAATGACTACATTGAAAACAGAATGGAGAGAAATCAGCGTGGAAACTTTGTGAAACCTAAACTGCAAGAGGTTGTGACTTGGGTGAAGAATTCGTGGGAGAAAATAACTGACAGTTGCATTGCCAATGCACTATGCGCAGGCTACCTTGACAAGAAGTGTTCATTTAAGGACAGTGCCATTGCTAGACATGAGAGATTTGGGTCACTGATTCTGAAAGAAATGGAGTCACAAGAAATTCACCAGGAAATTCAGGGTTTGGATTGTTATGATGATGTTCCAGAAGATGATGACATGACTGTTATTGAATAAGTCTTGCTTTATGTTCATAAAATGTACCGTACCATAGATTGTTGTAATGGTAATATACCGTAGTAACATGAATTTTTGACAGGAGTCACATTTTGTCTGGTTATGCTGGTTTGTGATGGCAACTACTACTGTTTAAAAGTTAATAAATTTCCTTTTTTTTGTGAATGCATGTGAATTCTTCTTCATGGAAAAATGTAAGACATCCCCTGAAAATAAGACCTAGCGCATCTTTGGGAGCAAAAATTAATATAAGACAGTGTCTTATTTTCGGGGAAACAGGGTATATACAGTAATAAACATATATAACAAGCTATATTGTTGCACAACATAAATGGAACATATACTCACTTTAACCACCTGGCCATTAACACGCGTATCCACCCTTTTTCTGTACTTTTTTGTGGTTGTGGAGGGAACAGGGGATGTTGAGGGGCCAGAGGAGACAGGGAGAGGAGGGTGGGGATTAGTTGGGGGGAAGAATCGGAGGTGTAGCTGGGGAGGCGTGTGGCAGGGCATCTAGGCCACATGGTTATTCCTCAGAGGAGGAAACCGGAAGTAGCAAAACGAAAGTGAAAGGCATAAAAAAAATAAAAAGACACTCATCGCTAAATTACGCTAACATACGCTTACCAAATCGCTAGCATATGCAAATTTGGCTGGTTCTGGGCTTTAGGCGTCTCCCAGGCTCTATACACACGTTTTTGACCAGGACCCCACTATTAAAATATAAAAATATTTATTTATACAAATTCATGAGAATTACATACAAAAGAGAACAATTCATAGATTATCACATTAATATTCAGTCTTTTATGTCTATACATTACAATAGTGTGTCACACATATTAAATTGCTACTATGTAGCCGTATACTCCCTAATTCCTCAATGTTAATTATTTTGCCAAAATCCTTTCATTGTGGGTAGGGATGAGCGAATCGATCCGGACGAACCCAGATTCGATCCGAATTTCATGAAAAATTTGATTCGGATCGAATCCGAATTTCCCCGCGATTCGATCGCTCGAAGTTTTCCTTTAACATCCATTCATTTACATTACAGGCATTCTAAGATGGCGGACGGAACATGTCCAGACATCAACCCCGCGCCAGAGCAAGCTGGGGCAGTCACATGCAGCCTATCAGCAGCCAGCAAGCCCGGTGACGTCACAGCGCTATTTAAGGCCGGCGGCCATCTTGCTTTTCCTCATTTCTCTATTGCATTCGTGAGAGACAGGACGCTGCTGTAGGCAGGGAGAGAGACAGTTAGACAGACAGGGACAGACAGGGAAAGGCTGGAGACAGGCAGGAGACAGGAAGGAGACAGACAGAAAGTCAGCGAAAAACAGGGAAAGTTAGGAAAAATCGGAGGCAGTCAAAGGGAGGTTTTTTTTTTTTTTACTTCCAGCCTGAGTGTTACTGGCTGGCTGACTGGCTTTGTTAGCGTTTTCAGGCTGCTTATACACTTACTGTGCATATATACTGAACTGATCTCAAGTCTGCTGTGAGGCATCCCATTCTGTGACTACACCAGCCTCTATTTAATACCATAATAACCATTTGCACTTATTCTCATAGAAATTAGGCCTGATAAAGACACTTTTGCTGTGTATGCTCTCTGGTTTTTGTGGCATCCCATTCTGTGACTACACCAGCCTCTATTTAATACCATAATAACCATTTGCACTTATTCTCATGGAAATTAGGCCTGATAAAGACACTTTTGTTGTGCATGCTCTCTGTTTTTTGTGGCATCCCATTCTGTGACTACACCAGCCTCTATTTAATACCATAATAACCATTTGCACTTATTCTCATAGAAATTAGGCCTGATAAAGACACTTTTGCTGTGCATGCTCTCTGTTTTTTGTGGCATCCCATTCTGTGACTACACCAGCCTCTATTTAATACCATAATAACCATTTGCACTTATTCTCATAGAAATTAGGCCTGATAAAGACACTTTTGCTGTGCATGCTCTCTGGTTTTTGT
This sequence comes from Gastrophryne carolinensis, assembly GCA_027917425.1. Taxonomy (NCBI): domain Eukaryota; kingdom Metazoa; phylum Chordata; class Amphibia; order Anura; family Microhylidae; genus Gastrophryne; species Gastrophryne carolinensis. The sequence goes on along the minus strand of CM051235.1, from coordinate 357,721,593 downwards.
GGCATCCCATTCTGTGACTACACCAGCCTCTATTTAATACCATAATAACCATTTGCACTTATTCTCATAGAAATTAGGCCTGATAAAGACACTTTTGCTGTGCATGCTCTCTGGTTTTTGTGGCATCCCATTCTGTGACTACACCAGCCTCTATTTAATACCATAATAACCATTTGCACTTATTCTCATAGAAATTAGGCCTGATAAAGACACTTTTGCTGTGCATGCTCTCTGGTTTTTGTGGCATCCCATTCTGTGACTACACCAGCCTCTATTTAATACCATAATAACCATTTGCACTTATTCTCATAGAAATTAGGCCTGATAAAGACACTTTTGCTGTGCATGCTCTCTGGTTTTTGTGGCATCCCATTCTGTGACTACACCAGCCTCTATTTAATACCATAATAACCATTTGCACTTATTCTCATAGAAATTAGGCCTGATAAAGACACTTTTGCTGTGCATGCTCTCTGGTTTTTGTGACATCCCATTCTGTGACTACACCAGCCTCTATTTAATACCATAATAACCATTTGCACTTATTCTAATAGAAATTAGGCCTGATAAAGACACTTTTGCTGTGCATAGTCTTACTGCTGCCAGGTGCACTGCTGGCTGTTGGGGCATCCCATTCTGTAACATAGCATACCCCTCTTTATTTACACTAAGCAGCTCTCTTATTTACACTATGCAGGCCTGTTGGAGGCTGAGTGTTACTGCTCACTTTTGGTGTGCATTATATTCTGTTTCATATAGACCCACCGCTGCCTGGGGGTTCTTAAAATATCACCTACTACCACGCCAGTTAGACTATGTCGGGCAGACAAGTGCCTGGAAGTGAAAAGAGGAGTGGCAGAGGCCAAGATTCCGCAGGCAGAGCTCGCAGCAGACTGGGGGCCAGTAGCAGCAGGAGTCACGCTGAGAGACCTAATCTGCCAGTATCTGGTAGCGGTCGGGTCTCCACCAGTAACGCATCTGCCGTGGTAGATTGGTTGACGCGCTCATCAACAACATCATCACAACTTACGTCTGAGACCCCCAGTCTAGGGTCGGTAGGTTCCTCTGACACAACCCTGAGTTGGCATGCCCCGAGAGCAGTCCCTGTCCTCCCATTGCCTCTGTCCTACGCCGTTCCCTCCCCCAGCGACGTATCCTATGCTTTGGGTTCAGCTCCACTCTTTAGTGAGGAGGACGATCAGATAGAGGACAGTCAGCAGCTACTGCCCAGCCAAGAAATGGAGGTGGCTTCTTTAGCTAGGCAGACAAATAGTGATGTGGACAGTGTCGTGGGTGCTGCGAGCGTTCCAGCTCCTGTGCCAGACACTGTTGACGAATCCACGAACATCAGTGACGTACAGCCACAACTCGGTGATAATGATGATGACGATGAAGCCGATCGCACTTGGGAGCCGGGTGATGAAGGGGCTTCATCGTCATCATCAGGAGAAGAGGGGCGCAGGTTGCCCCGGAGTCAGCAGCTGAGGCAGCAAGGTGGTAGCAGTCAGCATGGGGGCACAATTCCAAAGGCTGGAGCCGGCCGGGGCCGGGGTAGAGCACCTGCTGTGCGGCAGTCTACCTTATCGGGAGGTAGTGGAGCAGGGGTTCCTGGAGTTGGCAACAGCAGCAGTGAATCAGTGAGGCCAGGGGGTGGGAAAAGTAGCTACTCGGCAGTGTGGCAGTTTTTCCTGAAGCATCCGCAGGAGGGTAACATGGCCACATGCAAGATATGTAGGCAAAAGGTGAAGCGTGGCCAGGGTCCAAATGTTGGCACCACGGCCCTGCGTCAACATATGATGCGTCACCATAAAGCGACCTGGGAGAACCGAGGCTCCCAAGGGGTGGTCCAGTCTGCTTCCTCACCAAGTGGCACGCCGCTCCCAATTTCTGCCAGCCAAGGCTCCAGCACCTCAGCCGAAGGCAGCTGTGCGTCATACCCATCCTCTGTCGCTCCTGCTCCTTCTCCTCCTCCTCCAAGTCATGCATCCCGCCAGCAATCCATCAGCGAAGCCATGTCCAAGAGACAGCAGTATGCGCCCACTCATCCTACGGCGCAGAAGCTGAATGTGCTCCTGTCCAAGTTGCTGGTGCTGCAGTCGCTCCCTTTCCAGGTGGTGGAATCTGCACCTTTCAGAGAACTGATGGCTTGTGCCGAGCCGAGGTGGAGAGTCCCAAGCCGTCATTTCTTTGCCAAGAAGGCAGTACCAGCGCTGCACACTTTTGTTGAACAGAAGGTGGGCCAGTCCTTGAGCCTGTCGGTGTGTAGCAAAGTGCATGGCAGCGCCGACATCTGGAGCTGTAACTACGGTCAGGGACAGTACATGTCGCTTACGGCCCACTGGGTGAATGTGGTCCCTTTGCAGCAGCAGCAGCAACTTGGACAGGTCACGCCGCTTCGGCCTCCGCGCTCCCTGCCCGTTGGGCCTGTGACACCGTGCGACTCGGCCTCCTCATCCTCCGCCATCTCCTCACCCTCCACTGTAGGCTCAAGTCTCAGTGCCCCTCCAGTCTACCATGTGTGCAGGGCACGGAGGTGTCACGCAGTGCTTCACATGGTTTGTCTTGGCGAACGGAGTCACACAGGGGAGGAACTGCTTAAATGTATTCATCAGGAAATACAAACATGGCTTACTCCAAGAAAACTTAAAATGGGAATCATGGTTACCGACAATGGGAAGAACATTTTGTCTGCGCTACGCCAAGGAAGCCTGACCCATGCCCCATGCATGGCTCACGTCTTCAATCTGGTTGTCAAGTGGTTTCTGAAGTGTTCCCCCCATCTGCAAGACATCCTAACAACTTCAAGGAAACTTTGCATGCACTTCAGCCACTCATACACCGCCAAACACACCCTTCTTGAGCTACAGCGTCAAAATGCTATCCCCCAACATAGTCTGATTTGCGATGTTTCCACCCGTTGGAATTCCACCCTTCACATGTTGGACCGATTATATGAACAGAGAAAAGCCATCACGGATTTCCTGATGATCCAAGCAGATAGGGGGACTCCCCTGTGTAACTTCAATGTCAACCAGTGGCAGCTCATACGTGACACCTGCCGTTTGCTCAGGCCCTTTGAGGAAGCCACTTTATTTGTCAGTCGGCAGGATTACGGGATGAACGATGTGATTCCACTGCTTCATGTACTACAGCACATGTTGGAAACCATGGCTGGTCAAGGCACTGGAGACATGGCGTTTACATCTTACGGCCACATGAACCCCGTTGGAGCTGAACTGGAGGAGGAGGAGGAAGAGGAGGAGGAGGAGTTGCCCAGCGAAACACGGTTTAGGCTTGGCGAAATGGCTGGTTTATCTAGTCAGCGGACAGGAGAGGAGGAGCAGGAGCAGCCAGAGGAGCTAGAGGTTTTTGAGGAAGGCGAGACAGAGGACCCGGGCACACCGTGGCAGTATGCAGTGGAGATGGAGACAGGTAGTCCATCCGAGTCACTTGCGCAAATGGCAGGAAGCATGCTCACGTGCTTGCGTAGTGACCCCAGAATTGTTTCCATCTGTCGGCGGGATGACTTCTGGCTGTTCACCTTATTGGACCCTCGCTTCCGGCACAAAATGGGGGCATTTTTTAAACCCACCGAGAGGGAGGACAAACTGAACTACTACAAAGACATTCTACATAGGCAGTTGGCCGATGCCTATCTGCGCCATGGTCCATACTCTCGCAGGTCTGACTCGAGGGGACCTCTGCGCTCACCTTCCACTGCCATGGCCGCTGGGGGGGTTGGCAGGAGCAGCAGCAGCAGCTCCATCAGCAGCAGCCTCAGTCTTCAGTCGCTAATGAGTAGCTTTCTACACCCGCATAGTGAGGCTACTCATGAGCAGCAGGAAGACCTGGAGCAGGACCTCAACCAGCAGGTCATGTCATACTTTGACATGACCATGCCAACACACCTTGAGGATCCGCTGGACTTCTGGGCAGCCAAACTTGATTTGTGGCCGCAACTAGCAGAGTTTGCCCTGGAAAAGCTGTCCTGCCCGGCAAGTAGCGTGCCATCTGAGCGGGTGTTTAGTGCGGCGGGGGCCATAGTTACGGAGAGGAGAACTCATCTGTCAACTAAAAATGTGGAGAGACTCACCTTTGTCAAAATGAATCAGGGATGGATCAGCCAGGATTTCCACCCACCAATGCCTGATGCATGCGACTAGATTCAGCATGGTGCCACGTTTTACACTTTCCAAATGGTGCAAAACCTATTTATGTCTTTAGGCCAATTTTTGGGCTCCTGCTGCTGCCAACTCCAGGGTGTGATTCATCCAATTTTTGGGCTCCTGAAGCCAACCCCAGGGTCTCTTTAAAGTAATATTTGGGCTCCTGCTGCTGCTGCTGCCAACTCCAGGGTGTGATTCATCCAATTTTTGGGCTCCTGAAGCCAACTCCAGTGTCTCTTTAAAGTAATGTTTGGGCTCCTGTTGCTGCTGCTGCTGCTGCCAACTCCTGCCAACTCCAGGGTGTGATTCATCCAATTTTTGGGCTCCTGAAGCCAACCCCAGGGTCTCTTTAAAGTAATAATTGGGCTCCTGCTGCTGCTGCTGCCAACTCCAGGGTGTGATTCATCCAATTTTTGGCCTCCTGAAGCCAACCCCAGGGTCTCTTTAAAGTAATATTTGGGCTCCTGCTGCTGCTGCTGCCAACTCCAGGGTGTAATTCATCCAATTGTTGGGCTCCTAAAGCCAACCCCAGGGTCTCTTTAAAGTAATATTGGGGCTCCTGCTGCTGCTGCTGCCAACTCCAGGGTGTGATTCATCTAATTTTTGGGCTCCTGAAGCCAACTCCAGTGTCTCTTTAAAGTAATGTTTTGGCTCCTGTTGCTGCTGCTGCTGCTGCCAACTCCTGCCAACTCCAGGGTGTGATTCATCCAATTTTTGGGCTCCTGAAGCCAACCCCAGGGTCTCTTTAAAGTAATATTTGGGCTCCTGCTGCTGCTGCTGCCAACTCCAGGGTGTGATTCATCCAATTTTTGGGCTCCTGAAGCCAACTCCAGTGTCTCTTTAAAGTAATGTTTGGGCTCCTGTTGCTGCTGCTGCTGCTGCCAACTCTTGCCAACTCCAGGGTGTGATTCATCCAATTTTTGGGCTCCTGAAGCCAACCCCAGGGTCTCTTTAAAGTAATATTTGGGCTCCTGCTGCTGCTGCTGCCAACTCCAGGGTGTGATTCATCCAATTTTTGGGCTCCTGAAGCCAACTCCAGTGTCTCTTTAAAGTAATGTTTGGGCTCCTGTTGCTGCTGCTGCCAACTCCTGCCAACTCCAGGGTGTGATTCATCCAATTTTTGGGCTCCTGAAGCCAACCCCAGGGTCTCTTTAAAGTAATATTTGGGCTCCTGCTGCTGCTGCAGCCAACTCCAGGGTGTGATTCATCCAATTTTTGGCCTCCTGAAGCCAACTCCAGTGTCTCTTTAATGTAATTTTTGGGCTCCTGTTGCTGCTGCTGCTACTGCCGACTCCTGCCAACTCCAGGGTGTGGTTCATCCAATTTTTGGGCTCCTGAAGCCAACCCCAGGGTCTCTTTAAAGTAATATTTGGGCTCCTGCTGCTGCTGCTGCCAACTCCAGGGTGTGATTCATCCAATTTTTGGGCTCCTGAAGCCAACTCCAGTGTCTCTTTAAAGTAATATTTGGGCTCCTGCTGCTGCTGCTGCCAACTCCTGCCAACTCCAGGGTGTGATTAATCCAATTTTTGGGCTCCTGAAGCCAACCCCATGGTCTTTTTAAAGTAATATTTGGGCTCCTGCTGCTGCTACTGCCAACTCCAGGGTGTGAATAATCCAATTTTTGGCCTCCTGAAGCCAACCCCAGGGTCTCTTTAAAGTAATATTTGGGCTCCTGCTGCTGCTGCTGCCAACTCCAGGGTGTGAATCATCCAATTTTTGGGCTCCTGAAGCCAACTCCAGTGTCTCTTTAAAGTAATGTTTGGGCTCCTGTTGCTGCTGCTGCTGCTGCTGCTGCTGCCAACTCCTGTCAACTCCAGGGTGTGATTCTTCCAATTTTTGGGCTCCTGAAGCCAACCCCAGGGTCTCTTTAAAGTAATATTTGGGCTCCTGCTGCTGCTGCTGCCAACTCCAGGGTGTGATTCATCCAATTTTTGGCCTCCTGAAGCCAACCCCAGGGTCTCTTTAAAGTAATATTTGGGCTCCTGCTGCTGCCAACTCCAGGGTGTGAATCATCCAATTTTTGGGCACCGGAAGCCAACCCCAGGGTCTCTTTAAAGTAATATTTGGGCTCCTGCTGCTGCTGCTGCTGCTGCCAACTCCAGGGTGTGATTCATCTAATTTTTGGGCTACTGAAGCCAACTCCAGTGTCTCTTTAAAGTAATGTCTGGGCTCCTGTTGCTGCTGCTCCTGCTGCTGCTGCTGCTGCTGCTGCTGCTGCCAACTCCAGGGTGTGATTCATCCAATTTTTGGGCTCCTGAAGCCAACCCCAGTGTCTCTTTAAAGTAATATTTGGGCTCCTGCTGCTGCTGCTGCTGCCAACTCCAGGGTGTGATTCATCCAATTTTTGGGCTCCTGAAGCCAACTCCAGTGTCTCTTTAAAGTAATATTTGGGTCCCTGCTGCTGCTGCTGCCAACTCCAGGGTGTGAATCATCCAATTTTTGGGCTCCTGAAGCCAACTCCAGTGTCTCTTTAAAGTAATGTTTGGGCTCCTGTTGCTGCTGCTGCTGCTGCTGCTGCTGCCAACTCCTGTCAACTCCAGGGTGTGATTCATCCAATTTTTGGGCTCCTGAAGCCAACCCCAGGGTCTCTTTAAAGTAATATTTGGGCTCCTGCTGCTGCTGCTGCCAACTCCAGGGTGTGAATCATCCAATTTTTGGGCTCCTGAAGCCAACTCCAGTGTCTCTTTAAAGTAATGTTTGGGCTCCTGTTGCTGCTGCTGCTGCTGCTGCCAACTCCTGTCAACTCCAGGGTGTGATTCATCCAATTTTTGGGCTCCTGAAGCCAACCCCAGGGTCTCTTTAAAGTAATATTTGGGCTCCTGCTGCTGCTGCTGCCAACTCCAGGGTGTGAATCATCCAATTTTTGGGCACCGGAAGCCAACCCCAGGGTCTCTTTAAAGTAATATTTGGGCTCCTGCTGCTGCTGCTGCTGCTGCCAACTCCAGGGTGTGATTCATCTAATTTTTGGGCTACTGAAGCCAACTCCAGTGTCTCTTTAAAGTAATGTCTGGACTCCTGTTGCTGCTGCTCCTGCTGCTGCTGCTGCTGCTGCTGCTGCTGTCAACTCCAGGGTGTGATTCATCCAATTTTTGGGCTCCTGAAGCCAACCCCAGTGTCTCTTTAAAGTAATATTTGGGCTCCTGCTGCTGCTGCTGCTGCCAACTCCAGGGTGTGATTCATCCAATTTTTGGGCTCCTGAAGCCAACTCCAGTGTCTCTTTAAAGTAATATTTGGGTCCCTGCTGCTGCTGCTGCTGCTGCCAACTCCAGGGTGTGAATCATCCAATTTTTGGGCTCCTGAAGCCAACTCCAGTGTCTCTTTAAAGTAATGTTTGGGCTCCTGTTTCTGCTGCTGCTGCTGCTGCCAACTCCTGTCAACTCCAGGGTGTGATTCATCCAATTTTTGGGCTCCTGAAGCCAACCCCAGGGTCTCTTTAAAGTAATATTTGGGCTCCTGCTGCTGCTGCTGCCAACTCCAGGGTGTGAATCATCCAATTTTTGGGCTCCTGAAGCCAACTCCAGTGTCTCTTTAAAGTAATGTTTGGGCTCCTGTTGCTGCTGCTGCTGCCAACTCCTGTCAACTCCAGGGTGTGATTCATCCAATTTTTGGGCTCCTGAAGCCAACCCCAGGGTCTCTTTAAAGTAATATTTGGGCTCCTGCTGCTGCTGCTGCCAACTCCAGGGTGTGATTCATCCAATTTTTGGCCTCCTGAAGCCAACCCCAGGGTCTCTTTAAAGTAATATTTGGGCTCCTGCTGCTGCTGCTGCCAACTCCAGGGTGTGAATCATCCAATTTTTGGGCACCGGAAGCCAACCCCAGGGTCTCTTTAAAGTAATATTTGGGCTCCTGCTGCTGCTGCTGCTGCCAACTCCAGGGTGTGATTCATCCAATTTTTGGGCTACTGAAGCCAACTCCAGTGTCTCTTTAAAGTAATGTCTGGGCTCCTGTTGCTGCTGCTGCTGCTGCCAACTCCAGGGTGTGATTCATCCAATTTTTGGGCTCCTGAAGCCAATCCCAGTGTCTCTTTAAAGTAATATTTGGGCTCCTGCTGCTGCCAACTCCAGGGTGTGATTCATCCAATTTTTGGGCTCCTGAAGCCAACCCCAGTGTCTCTTTAAAGTAATATTTGGGCTCCTACTGCTGCTGCTGCCAACTCCAGGGTGTGATTCATCCAATTTTTGGGCTCCTGAAGCCAACCCCCGGGTCTCTTTAAAGTAATATTTGGGCTCCTGCTGCTGCTGCTGCCAACTCCAGGGTGTGATTCATCCAATTTTTGGGCTCCTGAAGCCAACTCCAGTGTCTCTTTAAAGTAATACTTGGGTCCCTGCTGCTGCTGCTGCTGCCAACTCCAGGGTGTGAATCATCCAATTTTTGGGCTCCTGAAGCCAACTCCAGTGTCTCTTTAAAGTAATGTTTGGGCTCCTGCTGCTGCTGCTGCTCCTGCTGCTGCTGCTGCCAACTCCAGGGTGTGATTCATCCAATTTTTGGGCTCCTGAAGCCAACTCCAGTGTCTCTTTAAAGTAATGTTTGGGCTCCTGTTGCTGCTGCTGCTGCTGCCAACTCCTGCCAACTCCAGGGTGTGATTCATCCAATTTTTGGGCTCCTGAAGCCAACCCCAGGGTCTCTTTAAAGTAATATTTGGGCTCCTGCTGCTGCTGCCAACTCCAGGGTGTGATTCATCCAATTTCTGGGCTCCTGAAGCCAACCCCAGGGTCTCTTTAAAGTAATATTTGGGCTCCTGCTGCTGCCAACTCCAGGGTGTGATTCATCCAATTTTTGGGCTCCTGAAGCCAACTCCAGTGTCTCTTTAAAGTAATGTTTGGGCTCCTGTTGCTGCTGCTGCCAACTCCTGCCAACTCCAGGGTGTGATTCTTCCAATTTTTGGCCTCCTGGAGCCAACCCCAGGGTCTCTTTAAAGTAATATTTGGGCTCCTGCTGCTGCTGCTGCCAACTCCAGGGTGTGATTCATCCAATTTTTGGGCTACTGAAGCCAACTCCAGTGTCTCTTTAAAGTAATGTTTGGGCTCCTGTTGCTGCTGCTGCTGCTGCTGCCAACTCCTGCCAACTCCAGGGTGTGATTCATCCAATTTTTGGGCTCCTGAAGCCAACCCCAGGGTCTCTTTAAAGTAATATTTGGGCTCCTGCTGCTGCTGCTGCCAACTCCAGGGTGTGATTCATCCAATTTTTGGGCTACTGAAGCCAACTCCAGTGTCTCTTTAAAGTAATATTTGGGCTCCTGTTGCTGCTGCTCCTGCTGCTGCTGCTGCCAACTCCAGGGTGTGATTCATCCAATTTTTGGGCTCCTGAAGCCAACCCCAGGGTCTCTTTAAAGTAATATTTGGGCTCCTGCTGCTGCTGCTGCCAACTCCAGGGTGTGATTCATCCAATTTTGGGCTACTGAAGCAAACTCCAGTGTCTCTTTAAAGTAATGTTTGGGCTCCTGTTGCTGCTGCTCCTGTTGCTGCTGCTGCCAACTCCAGGGTGTGATTCATCCAATTTTTGGGCTCCTGAAGCCAACCCCAGGGTCTCTTTATAATATTTGGGCTCCTGCTGCTGCTGCTGCCAACTCCAGGGTGTGATTCATCCAATTTTTGGGCTCCTGAAGCCAACCCCAGTGTCTCTTTAAAGTAATGTTTGGGCTCCTGCTGCTGCTGCTGCCAACTCCAGGGTGTGATTCATCCAATTTTTGGGCTCCTGAAGCCAACCCCAGTGTCTCTTTAAAGTAATGTTTGGGCTCCTGCTGCTGCCAACTCCAGGGTGTGATTCATCCAATTTTTGGGCTCCTGCTGCTGCCAACTCCAGTGTCTCTTTAAAGCAATGTTTGGGCTCCTGCCCCTCATAGTGAAGCCACTTCAACTCTCTGCAATTGTGCCGCTCTGCGATTCTATTAGCGATGCCTCTGAGCTGCATGTGATATTTATTCAAAGTATTATTTAACTAACCCAGCACGCATCCTATGCGTGTTACAGCAAGGCAGAATGGTTTACAACCCTATTGAGGCTCTAGGAGGCTCAGAAATAGCCGTTTTTAATATCGATTCGTCGCAAATAAATTCGGGGCGAAACGATTTTTGTCGGAAAATTTGGCGAATCAGTCGAATCGAATTTTTCAAAAGTTCGCTCATCTCTAATTGTGGGCATTGGGCAGACATGTTTCGCCAGCCGCTTCTGGCTTCCTCAGTGCCCTTATTGAAAAAAGAGAGAACACAGTAGTGTGTGCATTTATGCAAGCATATCATTTTCTAATTATAGTTGTTTCAAGAGATATATGTATATATATATATATATATATATATATATATATATATATATACCTTTAGATAAAGGAATCCATGGGTGCTGCTTATTATTTAAATGATATTTGCATATAACATATTTGTATAATCTTTTTCAGCTTTTTCCCAAGAGAGGTGTGGCTCAATCCCCATCAGATTCTGATGCCCTCAATTACTGGCCCTTTAAAAGTAAATTAATTGCATGGCTCAGTTTCAAAACGTTGTCAATCATGAGGTGCCGGCCATTTGAAGGACTCACAATGCTCCAAAATTGGATACTAGAAGAGATTTAAACAATTTTTTAGGGGTATAGGTGTCAAGCCAATCAGCGGTCAATATTCAATACTGAGTTCTAAGATATATATGTTAGTGACACTGTACCTTTAAATGCGCGCCTTGCGCTGCACTGCAGATGTGGCGTCCGAGTTTTGAGCCCCCTCCAAGTCTTGGTCTGCTCCGGGCTCTCCTTACATCCTGTGGGCTCGTCAGTCTAGGGGCTTCTGAGACGCCACACGGGCGGCGTTATATGTGCGGTCCCGGGCCCGGAGCGCACAGCCCTGCCGAATTACCCGGAAGTGACCTCCGGGTCCTGGAACGCACAGTGCGTCCACCAGGCTTCTTGCCAGATGTGACGTCACCCGCCGTCCGTGCATCACAACCCAGGCTCCATTTGCTTGGAGCCTATTGGCGCAATTGGAGCCTGGGTTGTGATACAGGGACGGCACATATGCTTGCATAAATGCACACACTACTGTGTTCTCTCTTTTTTCAATAAGGGCACTGAGGAAGCCAGAAGTGGCTGGCGAAACATGTCTATTAGGGAATTAGGGAGTATACGGCTACATAGTAGCAATTTAATATGTGTGACACACTATTGTAATGTATAGACATAAAAGACTGAATATTAATGTGATAATCTATGAATTGTTCTCTTTTGTATGTAATTCTCATGAATTTGTATAAATAAATATTTTTAGATTTTAATAGTGGGGTCCTGGTCAAAAGCGTGTGTATAGAGCCTGGGAGACGCCTAAAGCCCAGAACCAGCCAAATATGAATAATGCTTGACCATGCACCAACTAAATAAATTGACACATGTAAGGGTCGCACAACTGGGGTAACCGGTCATAGGTTGCTCCTGAACTCGATATTCTAGCATACGCAAAACCAGAAAAAAAAAAGCATTGCAGTTATGCTAGTGATGAGTCAGATGCGCCCGTGTCTGCTGCGTATTCAACAACAGCGACTGTGGGCGTTAAAAGAAAATTCACCCAAAAAAAAAAAAAACACATGTATGATCAGCACAGCGCCTCCGCCTGCGACACATAGCGACTCGGCATAGCGACTGGCCCTCGCCACAACACCACTGATTCAATAAAGAAAGTTCTAGTATATAGCGTGGGCGCTGTTTTTAGCTGACTGCGGCATAGAACGCCTGTAACGCTTTAAAAAGATTGATTATTTGGGTGGTTTGACACCTTCGAAAACGCTAACAATAACTGAAATGACATTGGGAGAGGGCTGTGATTTTTACATCCAAGTGACACATTCCTAAATACATTTTCAGAAAAAAATTAAAAAACCATTGGAAACATTCCAGACAATTCAGAAATAATGTTTAATACATTAATTAAAAAAAAAAAAAATAAAAACAATCATTGTGTCTGCGATAGAAATGTATGGGAGAGCGACTGGTAGCGAGAGGTAATACCTGGCGCTGTGCAAGGCAGAACAATGGCACTGTTCGCTGAGGCTGTGAAATTGATGAATCATCCGCTACATGTCGCTATTCCAGTTGCTAAACAGATTCTGGTTGATAAATGTGTAATTGCGTGCCGTGTCCGGCGTTGACCAGTCGCTATCTGTCGCTACCTCTCATTAACCAGGCGCTACCTGATGCTATCCTTTCTTAAATAAGGGCCTTAGTCTCTTGCCTGTAGGGTGTTTTCTGTTCCCAGGATCCTGGAATTCCTGTAACATGGTTTGGACTTGGGTCTTCAACTTAGTACCCTCAAAGGTCATGTTTCTTCCAAAGATCCGTTGCCAACCATCGGTTGGTTAAGACCTTCTTCCAGGGGGTTACTCACGTGCTCCCTCCACGTAAGCCTATGTTACCAGTCTGGGATTTGAATTTGGTCTTATCTGCTATGCAGGGTCCTCCTTTTGAGCCTCTGCATGAGGCCCCTTTGTCTATCTTGACGCTTAAGGTAGCATTTTTGGTGGCTATTACTTCTGTTAGGCGTGTTTCTGAGTTGGCGGCGTTTTCCATCAAACCTCCTTATTGTGAGATACACCAGGACAAGGTGGTGTTTCGGTTTAAGCCAGATTTTCTGCCTAAGGTTGTGTCTGCTTTTCACCTCAATCAGGACATTTGGCTTGATGCAGAGCCTCCCCATTCACTTCTCCCGTGCGTTTTCCCGTTGGTTTTGGGCTTTGATTGGGTCAGGAAAGGGTGCTACGTTGATTTTAGTGTGCGTTTATGCGCTCAGGTGTGCGCTCAGCCGCCTTTCCGATTGTCGGCTCGCACGAGGCTGTTTCCCGGCAAACGGACGCCTCGTTCATTGTTCCGTTTTTTTCAGTGATGCAGAGCCTTGTTTTCCGATTGAAATCACCCTAATGAAACGGGGCTGCCGAGCCTTCACTTACGACAAGTCAGAGCAGCCGTATTTGCACTCGGGCAATAATATGCAGTCCTCTGTTGGAGCACATCAGCGGCGCCAGCTCCGCGGTCTTGTCCTGCTGAGTATGGCAGAAACCAGGCTGCACCTATTTGAGCTCACCCGCATTACTGGGTATGTGTATGAAACTTGTATTGGTTGCCCACCCTGTATTTTTTTTTTTTTCCCTTAACACACTATTTGGTAATTTTTTTGTTAGTATATTTTTTGCCTAATTTTTTTTTTCTTTAAATTAAATGGGTTAAGTGATCGAACCCTATTGCGTCATGTTCTTGCCCTCTTATGTAAGTAGTATTCCCCAGACTTTTTTAATGAGTGTACAGGTTGGATGTGCATGTAGGCTCATTACAAATGTCCTTTACTCCAACCCTACCCCGCTCACCTATTTGTCCCTCCTTTCTATTGTTGCAATGCACACCTTTTTTTATTTTTTCTTTTGTTTTTGTTTTTGGGGGGGAGACTCTGGCTATCCTTTGCTCCCCTGGCTGCTGACCCCAATCCTGCACCCATCTTCACAGGCAGAGGAGCCCTACAATACTGCCCCAAGGAGGACTCGCTCTGTGGTGGAGCGAGCCTTTGGTCTCTTGAAGATGAGGTTCCGTTGTCTTGATCAGACTGGGGGGGCACTACAATATACGCCTGCAAAGGTCAATAAACTAATCATGGCTTGTTCCGCTTTAAGAGAGGGAGTCTGCCATTTCTGAGTAAAGTCTCAGTAAAAAGGGTTTCACACAGTGGGGCATCCCGATCTGGGATTTCCAGGGGGAAGACCAGTGGCAGCTCTGGGTTTTGTTCTGCTTTATGTGAGGGAACCTGTGTTACTTTAATAATAATTTAAAGGAGGTGGGTTATTCCATCCTAACCTGATTTGGTCATGATGTTTTAAAGCAGGCCAAAACCCATGTAACCCAGCCCTTTGGAGTGTGAAGAAATCCAGGGTTGGGTTACAGGCATCATGTCTCTGGGGCATTCCAATTTGGGATGTCCTGCACGTCACTGCGGGGGAACGTCAGAGCTATACCAGGAGCTATGCCATCTTTACACAGGAGCAGGACGACATCATCATGGATGTGAATATGCGAGCGTGCGTTTATGTGCGCGCACACATTCCTTATAATAAAAAAAAAAACAAAGTGCAAGAATAGTCTGAAACAACTTAGTTTGTCACGTTACATACCAGCCTACCTTAGTTTAACACATGTACGCCGCTACAAACTAGCCTACATGCAGATAGCAGAACTAGGGCAATGTGAGGCAGCAAGAGGTTAATAAAGTGACTTTAGTTAGGCCAGGAAACTTGTTAATGTATTTTGTGGATTAATGGTGGGTCCTTGTATCTTTTTTTAACAGATGATGCTGCGGAATAGTTTTTTTTAAGAGTTTGGGCTTTTCATTAAATCACGCTGAAGGTCGGGTTTAAAAAGTGCCCCAAAAAAAACACGCCCAACCAAACCATAAAAACAATGCTAAACTAAGGTTGTTTATCATTCACAGATACTAGAAAACCACAGGCACAAGACCCCGAGGCCTAATGTTTTTTATTTTGCATTAAAATTTTAATTGTTTTTTAGTTTTGGCAAAAAAAAAAAAAAATATGAAAAATCCAAATCCAAATAAAAAATAAAAACATCGTTTGAATTAAAAACAAATAAAAAGATTTGGTGTGTTGTCTTTCCTGCAAATGTACAATCACACAACATCATCACACATTTACATGACACAAAAGGTTTAGATATGGGACAATAAATCAAAAACAATCAGAAAGAATTAAGGTATGCATTAATGGCAAGGAAAAAGGAACACCAAAAATTTAACAGAAATATATATATATATGTGTCAAATTGGCAGTTGGTGCCATATGCATATTCCAATGGAGGTTTAGGGATGTGCGCTTGCGTGTAGCCAGATTGGCAACTGAAGAGCTATGGAGATGTAAGTATACTTGCTAAAACCACCAAAATGGAAGGTCAAATACGACGGAAACCAAGCAGGTACGTTCAAAAAGGCAGGAAAAATCAGGGAAAAACGGGCCGCCCGTGTGAACGTGAACGGGAGCCCCGATCAAATTGAAGGCACCCGAGAGAGCAAAAAAAGCTTTCCGAGTAAAGTGAAATTGACGGATCAGTTAGGGAGCCATTCCGACGGAAGCTCTGCATCACATTTGAGCCACGATTCAAACGGGAGCCCCGGACAATCGGAAGGTTTTAAGGGCAGTTCAGAGGAGGCTCTGCATCAGGCCCATTGTCTTGCCTTCTCTGTGTCCTAATCCTAGTAACCCTAAGGAGAGGGTCTTACATTCTCTGGATGTGGTTAGGACTTTGAAGTTTTATTTGGTAGCTACTGAATCTTTCAGGAAGACTGATGCTCTTTTTGTTCTTCCTTCTGGACCTAGGAAGGGTTTGCCTCCGGCTAAGTCCACTATCAGCAAATGGATCCGTCAGGCGGTGGTGCAAGCCTACTCTACTAAGAGGAAGGAGCCTCCCGTCCACATTACTGCTCATTCTACTCGTGCTATTGGTGCCTCTTGGGCTTTTCAGCACCAAGCTTCTGTTGAACAAGTTTGCAAGGCTGCTACTTGGTCTTCTGTTCATACCTTTTCTAAGTTTTACAAGGTTGATGTTAGGGCCTCAGCGGATGCTGTTTTTGGCCACAAAGTTCTGCAGGCGGCAGTGGTTTAAACTGACTGCTGTTACTTTTGGGGATCCCACCCTACCTTACGGACACTGCTTTTGGATGTCCCATGTGTAAGGAATATTCTGGAACAGGACGTGCTGTATACTTGGAATAATACAATTCTGTCAGTCCTGCCACTCCTGGCCCCTTAAATAGCCAGGAACCTCCCACAAATTCCCAGTATTGAAAAGCAGTTAGACAAGAAGCCGGGAGAACAATGAACACAAAATGAACAATCACCATACAGAGGCAACCAAAAATAATGCTAACAAGGGCGGGATGGAACAGGACGTGCTGTATACTTATAATACCAATTATACAGGTGAGTACTCACAGAATTGCATACTGACCTGTATCCCAATTTGATATGCTACCATCTATACTTTGTCCACATCTGACTTATTTCTACTACTCCACAAAGCAAGTTACATTTAGCTTCTGAGCTAAAGGTTTGAGACCACTGGATGAAACACTCTGTAATGTGTAGGATGCTTCCTGAGTCAGTATGCATGACATTTCATTGGATATAACCCCCTTAAAATAGATTTTCCTGTATATGCTTAACTTGACATAAGGCATTCATTCATCCACCAGTTGCAGGAAAGGTTGGTTGAAGAAGTTTTGATGCCTCTGAAGATGGATTCAAGCCACCCACCCACCACCTTCTGTGGTTCAAAGAAGCTGGCTCCTTCACTGGCTTCAATTGTAAGTGAGGACTGACAGGAGCTGGCAGATAGTATGGTGGAGGATGGGGTGGGGGGCTCTATACCCCAAAGCCGCTTTCAGAGACATCACCACAAGAACAGTCCATGGGATATGAAGGGAAATGCAACACCAGAAAGAAACACCAAAGTCAATTAAACTCCAGTCATACGTTGGTAGTGAGTCGTAATCAAACAAACATGGGTACTGATTAGGGCAAGGTCATCCAGACATGGTCAAATATGGTGATGGCCAGCAGGAGGTACTTGTGGTCAGAAAGCAGTGATCAACTACAGGGATTCCAAAATATATAGAAACATAGTAGGTTGACGGCAGAAAGAGACCATACGGTCCATCTAGTCTGCCCTTATGTGTATACTGTATGTTCTCTTTATCTTAGGATAGATGTGTGCTTATCCCAGGCATGTTTAAATTCAGTGACTGTCGATTTTTCAACTACCTCTGCTGGAAGTTTGCTCTAAGCATCTACTACTCTTTCTGTAAAATCATCTATATATTTTTTGAAATTCTTTATTTTCCAAAGGAAAAGAGAAAAGGTTCGGTACAATCAACAAGTACAACAGTGCCATGCTTAGTGTACAAATCCGAGTCTGCTAAACATTACATGTGATTACATGTGATAAAATACCATGTTGAAAATTACGAACATAACAGAGGGGGAGGGAGGGGGAAGAAGAAAGGGGGTAGTCGGGGTGGGTTCAGAAATAAGGGGTATCTGCCAGCTGATCTTTGGCTGGCGCGGGCCTGCAACCTGGTTCAAAGCCAGGAATTATGTTTCCATAATTTGTTTATACCTGTCTGTCCCTTTAAATAGGTACCATGGTGTCCAAGTACGGAGTAACTGAGGGGAGTTCTCATGCACAGAGGCTGTAAGTTCCTCCATTTCCTGTTTGATTTCTTTGATCCACTCTACTACAGACGGGACCGCCTCAGACTTCCAAATTCTGGATATAGTTGCTTTAGCTGCGTTCACTAAGTGTAGTAAAAGAGATTTCTTATATGTTTTGAGGGGCATGTCCGCGAGATGCAAGAGGAGTGCTTGAGACTGAGTTCCAGAAGGAGGCTATCTTCGGGCACCCCCAGAAAATATGGAAAAAACTTCCCTCCGCTCCCCGACATCTCCAGCACGTTGACGGGTGCCCTGGAAAGAGGTGGTGTAGTTTCGCTGGAGTGTAATACCAGCGTGTTAGGTATTTGTAATTCATCTCCTGTATGTATGTAATGTACCTCCACTGATCTGCCGTGAAGTGTCGGTCCAAGTCCCTCTCCCAATCCACACAGCACCGAGGCAAGCCCAGCTCCCTGGAATTTATCAGGATGGTGTAAATGCTAGATAACGGTTTCGTCGGGGGTGATTGCGATTAGGTCATCTGCTCAAAGGGCATGAGGTCCCTAAGTAGGGCCTTCTTAGCACCTTGTCTCATGAGAAAGTGCTGAAAGGAGAACAAAAGCCAATGATCGAATAGTTGGGTGTCCCATTTCTGTTGCACATCTGCTACTTGAGCCCAACCCGTTGGACGCAAAATGTCATAGCCGGGTATTCCCTTCTCCTCAAATGTCCTCATTAGATGTGGGAGGATACTGATCGGCAAAGCTGGGTTGTACACCAAGGGTAGAAGGGGAGTTGGCCATGGAGACAAATTAAAGCTTTCCCTGAGTTTGTCGAACACCCCAAGGGTTGCAGAGATAAATGGATGGTCTTTACATAAATGCTTTGCAGACTTTACTGCCCAAACTAAGTCCTTCAACGGGGTATGGAGGAAGCTGGCTTCCAGCCCGACCCACTTTTTCCTCCCAACATGATGATGCCAGTCTACTACACGCTGAAGATGTACAGCGCGTCAATATTGTAGCACGTCCAGGCAGGCTAATCCTCCTGTGGTCTTTGGACTAAAGAGAAGTTGTAGCTTCAGTCTTGGCTTGCGGCCTTGACAAATGAATTTGATGAACATGGAGTTCAAGGATCTAAAGTATGCGCTTGGGATGTGGATGGGCAGGGTCTGTAGGAGGTACAATATCCTTAGGATGATCGTCATTTTAAGGATGCTAATTCTGCCTAGCCAGGAGAAGGTGGGGAGGTCCCAATTTGTCAAGTCTGCCTTAATTTTGGCCAAAAGGGGAATAAAATTCAAGGAGTATATCTCCTCTATAGAGTTAGGGATTTTGGTACCTAAATAAGTAATAGCTGCACTAGGCCACTTGAAAGAGAATGAGGATTTCAGGAGCACTTCCGAGTCCTTAGGGAGGTCCACTCCCAGGGCTTCTGATTTATCATAGTTTCTCTTAAGGTATGAGAGTTTTCCAAATTTTTCAAATTCCTTCATCAGGATCGGACTTGCAATTGTCGGGTTCGTCAGAGAAAAGAGAAGGTCGTCTGCATATGCTTGGGCCTTTTGTTCGGTGGAGCCTACCACGACGCCCCGTATATCCTTTTGCGCTCTTATCTTGCAGAGAAAGGGTTCTATAGTTAGGGCAAATATTAAGGGAGAGAGTGGACAGCCCTGTCTTGTACCGTTTTTAATATTTACCTTGTCAGAGAGTGAACCATTTACTTTGATTATGGCTGTTGGTGCTGTGTATAGGGACATGATAAATTGCAGCGCCTCAGAACCCAGTTCTATATGTTCTAACACCCCCTTGATAAATAGCCAATTGACCCGATCGAAGGCCTTCTTGGCGTCGGTGGAAAGCGGCACCATCGGCCTCCCGTTTTGCTTAACTTTATGTATAAGGTTCAGCACTCTTATGGTGTTATCTCTTGCCTCACGAGATGGTATGAAGCCTGTCTGGTCTCCATCCACCAACGCCGGTAAAAGACCAGAAAGTCTGTTTGCTATTATCTTAGCAAAGAGCTTCAGATCCACATTCAACAAGGAAATAGGCCTGTAACTCACATACAGATCACATACGGATGCTTACCCAGTTTCTGGATAATTGTGACGTAAGCTGCCAGGGCCTCCCCCGGGATCCCGTTCGCACCATGTTCTTCAATCAGCGAGTTAAAGGCTGAGAGAAGGTGGGGGGCAAGAAGAGGGGCAAACTTTTAATAATAGCCAATGGAAAAGCCGTCCGGTCCCGGGGATTTTCCACTTGGGGCATCTCTTATGGCGGAGGCCAGCTCTTCAGAGGTAATCACCCCCTCTAAGGAGTCCCTTTCCTGCTCACCCAATGTGGACATCCCCGACCCTCTTTGATATATTGCCTGATCCTCTCTAACTGCGCCTGTATGCCCGATATCATGTTGAATGTTGTATAACTTCTGGTAATAGGCTTGGAAGGTTTTCCCTATGTCTGATGTATGGTGTAGCTTTCTTTGCTGTGTGTCAATAATTGAGTCTACGAAGTTCAAGGACTGCTGCTTTTTAAGTGCTCTTTCCAGTAAGGCGCTATTTTTATTCCCCCACTCAAAGTATATTCTCTTGCAGCGTTTGATAATATATGCCGCCCTGGCATTCAAAAGAGAATTTACTGCCATCCTGGCATCTGTCAATGCTACCAGGTTGGCTTTCGCCAGAGAAGCTTTGTGTGCCTTCTCTAACTCCTGGACTCTTGCCAATCGCTTTTGCAGTTCCACTTCTCGATGTTTCTTTATTTTGGTGGCATGCTGGATACAGATGCCGCGGATCACTGATTTATGAGCCTGCCAGTTATTGAAGGCCGTGTCTGCTGATTTGTTAAGGTCAAAATAGTCCTTTATAACGTTTTGAAGGTTCCTTTCAGACAGCTCATCTTGGAGCAATGATTCATTTAGTCTCCATGTCCACTCCACCCACGCCCTCTCCATGTGGGTGATGGATAAAGCAACCGGGGCATGATCAGAAATGACCGCAGATTCTATTTTTGTATCGGACGCTTGGGGCAGGAGGGAATGAGATACCAGAATATAATCAATTCTGGAGTATGATGTGTGTACTGCCGAGAAATAAGAGTAGTCCATAGTTGTGGGGTGATAGATTCGCCAGGGGTCGCACAACTGTGCTTTTTGGAGGATTCTGGCCTATGCTCTTTAGTGCAGCATAGGCCAGGGCTGAGCGTTCCATAGAGGAGTCCTACAAAGGATCAAGTGGTTCAGATCTCCCCCCAGGATGATGGGTCCCTCCTGCACCGTGATAAGTTTGATTATGAAGCTTTCAGGGAACGTCAGCTGCCCGGAATTAGTTGCATAAACTGCCGCTAGCATTTTTTACCATAAAGCGACCCTTTGCCTAGCGACCCTTGAGCCTATATAAATCTTGGGGTAGCTTGGATCTTTTCAAGGGGGTGTTTAACCCTCGGACATTCAAGGACACTATTCTGATCTTTTTTGGCCTTGTAAGCGGATCCATAGATTTAACTTACGTGCTTATTATTAACTAGAGGTTGCAAGGTGGCCTCAAGTTCTTATGTTATATATAGGGGTTGGGGGGTGGAGCCTCCCAATCGTACCAAGGGACAGACCCAGAAATGTGTCCTAGAGCTCTATTAAGGTGCTTAGCACCACACCAAGCTGGCTACTGGGATTGGAGGAGGGGAAGGGGGGGGCACGGGAGAGAGGGAAGACCAGAAAGGGTGGGGTTATATAGGATAGAGAGACTATGAAAAAGAAAACAAGATAACAGCAACAACTTCAGGAATAATTTTTGCAATGTTTAAATCTAGCGCCAGCCTCTCGTAGCACCACCCAATTGTGGGGGGCCCAAGAGGCGAAGAAAGAAAAGACTTTTAACTCACCCGGTCGGATCAATCATCCAATCCGGGATCAAACAGGGGGAATTCAACCCAGTGCCAGGCTCCCTCCAACGGAGAAGGAGCCAGATCACTGGGGTTTCCCAGACTTAAAGTTAGTCACCGTGCGGACAAAACCCGTTCAGGGATAGGCGGGAAGATCGACCCAAAGATCCGAGCCCTGTCGGGGATAAAGCCTAGGCCAGGCAAACAAAAGGCCCCGCTTGCCTATGGAGTGGGGACAGAGAGGCCACGCTCCAGCAGCACCAATAGCGCGTGTGCGTGGGTCTCTGTACTTACCTACCCGAGTAAGTGTCCACTCCCGGCAGCCCACTAAACAAACATGTGAATGATAACACTCTCAGGCGCCCGCAAGATTTCTCTTTACCAACTATAATGTTCCTGCACCACCTATTCACGCACGAAGCCAGCAACTATCAGGCCGGACATGGGAAGTTGGGGACAATCAAATTCCACCAGGGAACTAAGAGGTCCACACCCAACGTTCTCCCATATTATAGAGTCCGGGACCAAGGAACCGGAATTTGTGATCAACCAGGTGGCACAACTAGGTTAAACATTATCAACCAGAGATAGAGCCAAACAAATGCTTATACGACCTGCTCAAATGACCAACTTAGTAGGATTCAGGGAAAAATAATATTTTTTAACAATGCTCCTGATCTTCCCTCCGACTAACTTTAGGTTGTGCCCCCTTGTTCTATCATTAAGTTTTTTCTTATAAACACTTCCCTCGTCAATCGTAGGGGGTTATTTAAGAAAGGATAGCGTCAGGTAGCGCCTGGTTAATGAAAGGTAGCGACAGATAGCGACTCGTGAACGCCAGACACGGCACCCAATTCCACATTTATCAAGCAGAATCTGTTTAGCGACTGGGATAGCGGCATGTAGCGTCTGATTCATCATTTTCAAAGCCTCTGCGAACAGCACCAGCGTTCAGCCTTGCACACGCCAGGTATGACCTCTCGCTACCTGTCGCTCCCCCATACATTTCAATGGACGAACCTTTTCCTCACTTTAAACGGGTTTTTTTTTTTTTTTTTTTTACATTTTTCCCAAAAATCACAAATAATTCTGTGACCTCTTCTGGCATTGAAAACACTGTTTTTTCAAATTTTTTTAATTTTTTAAATATTTCTTCAGAAATGACATTACAGGTCTGGCATTAAAGTGTTCATGTTACAATGTTGCTACAATGTAATTCCATATGTTTTTGCTTTGTTACTAGTTGATAGATGCTTGAAAACAGACTTTAAACACACCGCCTCCTGCGCTCTGGGCTTCAAACAAGTATTTTTCAGCGCCAGAGATTTGTGAGGCAGTTTTTTTGTTGAATATGGTGTGAGTCGGTCGCTATGAGCAGTCGCTAACATGCGCTCCCATACAGCGCTGTACTGGTCAAATAGCGACTCCTCACAATGTATTCAACATTACTGAACAGCGACTGAGTCACTATAAAGTAGCGACCCACGGCTGAGCACTGCGACTACTAGCGGGCGCTCTGAAAATGCCTGCTACAGACGGTCATCTGTCGCTACCTGCCGCTAATGATGAATCAGCCTCTCAGTGAATCCTTTCACATATTTAAAGGTCTCAGAGAAACTGAACCAGGAACAGCACTGTGCTGCTTGTTTCCTTTGAATGAGCAACCTCCAATCTGTTAAAACACTGTTGTCAGGCAATGGGGACACCCAATATGGTGCAACACCAGAGGATAGACATGGGAAAGGGTGTTTCTCAAGTCAGATGCTGCTGGCAGGTTGTCGGCCAATGATGCTGCCTTTTACTTTGGAGAGCGGCACAGGAGTATCAGAAAGGTCAGTACTGGCCTGTAACATCCGGTACTGTGTATATAAGCACATTTTAGGACAAACTGTATCATCGGGTCCTTATCTACATTAAGGTCCAAAACCTAGAGTTTAAAAAATTATTTTGAAGCTCTGAAAATAAATATGCTCTCAATAGTGTCTATTCAGCATCAGGTGAAAACACTACCAATAAAGAAAATGAAATTGAATGGTGGATTTCTCCCCTTAAATGTAGGCAGCAGGGAATTTTACTTGAATGCCATTCCAAGCTTTAAAATCTAAACTCAATTGGTGAATAATGCATGAACAATGAAGTAGTATCCTTTAAGGCAGAGGGGAGAAATTTGAGGTTGATCTGAGCTCAATAGATTACCTATGATAGAAACTAATAGAGCTATGGAGAGGGGCAGAGGCTGGTTATATTTTCTCTCTCTTTCTCTTTATTAGTTTTTTTTTTTCTATAATCCATGTTTTTATTTTTTTGCTTGTATTTGATAATAGACTGAGGCACATTAGAGAAAATGTTCTTTGTACAAGCTTTGATATGTAGCATGGAAAATCTTTAATAAATACCTATTTACATCCTGTACCTTTCTTTGATATTTTAATAGTAGTAGAGTAAAAATGTACAACGCATGAATGACCTCGGTGTCTTAAAAACTGGCACTTTGGAACCAATATGAATAGATAATAGTCTTTTGTGTCGACGGGCGGACCTGAGTCACAGCTGAGCCTATGTTCTTTTTTCTAGAATAATGGCAAGACATCGCGTGTTACTAGTGTGAACCTTTGCTAATAACAATGCTAGAAGCTAAAAGACGTCAAAATACAACAATAGCTTGGCTTGTGTTATATACAATTTTCTGAATCATCATTTGTATTATGCCTATTAAATATAGTTTTCAAACCAAAACGTGATTGCTTTGGACACATCTGAATATCTTTTCCAGTTTTTACCCATGAAATTAACCCATGTAGTGGTATGGGTAATCTCTGCACTGGCACCTTTGTATTCCAATGCTGGTACACTTCTGACAAATTCCATATCTTTTCCCCACGTACTTGATGTACAATTTGTGTATATAAAGTGGAAATTCATCAGCCCCTTACCCCACATGCTAAACTGTCGCTGCTGCTACACTGATTGGCAGCAGGGGAACAGGTTTTCAGCACAGGAAAAAAATGTCCTTTTTTATTACAAGTCACTTTGAAGAGAGACATTGTCCCTCTTGGCTGGCCCAGGAGTCTAAACGACTCCAGGGCCAGTCAATTTCCACTCCCCGGAGCATCCCAATCTGGGATGCTCAGCTTTATGAAACCCCATGTAATCACCGCAATAACTCACCTAGCTGCATTCCAATGGTGTATGCAACCCTCTATACTTGCACCTAAAACCTTCACTAGAAAGAGATGGCAACAATTTTTTTTCAAATTTTTAAAGCGGAACATTTGAGGTCATGGGGAGTTAGTAAAAACTCCCCAGACCTGACATGCCCAGCCCCCTTGCCCCTCCGGTTTACAAAAATATAAAATTAAACTTATCTCTCTAGTCGCATCGCACTCTGCATCCCTCTCCTCCACCATGGTCCTCCGTCGGGCAGTGCCATCTTGGAATCTGGCATGCACCGTGCCGCTCCTCAGATCTCACGCATGTGCAGTGTCATTGCATAGGCTGCAATATGTGAGGAGCGGCACGGGACATTTGAAGAGAAGACGGTGACAGGTAAGGCCGGCTAAGCGTGTAGCCATCATTCTGGGATGGCTAAGGGGGGAGGGGTGGAAATGGACCAAAAATACTGCCCGATGTGTACGTTTTAGATAACATCCAAAAGGCAGTGAGGGAGGGGGGAGGGACGTTTAAAGAAGAACATCTAAAAAGGTCTGATTTTCCTCTTTAAAGTAAAACATCACTCTTATTTTCATGAGATATTTTACTATTTTAATTATTCATTTTAAAATAGAAAAAGAAAAAGCAGCAGCACTTAGAGCTAGTAGACGATGGAAGCGGGTATCGGGCGCTGCAAAAATACTGCCCGATGTGTACGTTTTAGATAACATCCAAAAGGCAGTGAGGGAGGGGGGAGGGACGTTTAAAGAAGAACATCTAAAAAGGTCTGATTTTCCTCTTTAAAGTAAAACATCACTCTTATTTTCATGAGATATTTTACTATTTTAATTAAGCCGGCCTTACCTGCCAAAGAAATATGTGGATGTATTTACAATCCATCCTGATTCCACCACAACACAATTCATAGAAATTCTACTAGTTTTTCAACTCTCTTTCTCCACCATTCAGTTCAGTTGGCAG
Organism: Gastrophryne carolinensis; assembly: GCA_027917425.1. NCBI lineage: Eukaryota > Metazoa > Chordata > Amphibia > Anura > Microhylidae > Gastrophryne > Gastrophryne carolinensis. The sequence continues at coordinate 357,696,238 of CM051235.1, read as the reverse complement.
ATTATCTTCCAGATCTCCATCTCGTGCCTTCATAAATGTAAGCTTCCCATTTATTCTAGTTACGTTTGAGTAGATCAGGGAGATACCCCCTGGCCCATCCATAAGTGCTAAACAATATTTTTCATATGGTGTATATTCCTCATTACTTCCCCTTCTCTTAGCTCTAGAGTCAACATGGAGGCTGATTCACTACTAACGCCAGGTATCGGCAGATGAGCGTCTGTATAGCAGCACTTAGAGATAGTAGACGATGGAAGCGGGTATCGGGCGCTGCAACAGTTTCTCTAGTAACCTGGCCCGCATTGATGAATGTGATGTATGTTGGGCGCTCTAACTTTAGTACAGCGCTGCAGCGAGCGAAAGGTAGAGCCAGCTCAGTGCGACCGACTCTTGGTGCTCCACACTATACTTATAAAAAAAGGACACACACACACAGCATTGCCGCTCTAAATCTGGTCGCTATAGCATGTTTTTGAACACATATACACCTGTAACAAAGCGAAAACACATGGAATGACATTGTTTTAACACTGTGACATTAACACTTTAGTGCCAGACCTGTAATGACAATTCTGCAGAAAAATATAAAAAGCCAAAAAAATTTCTAAAAGTGTTTGTTTGCAGCCAGGAGAGGTCACACAATGATTTGAGCAAAAAAAAAAAAATTGGCAAACACGCTGTTTTAGCACAAGCAAATGAACAACCATTGAAATGTATAGGAGAGCGAAACTGAGCGAAAGGTAATACTTGGCGCTCTGGAAGCTAGAGTGCAGGTGCTATACACTGAGCCGCCTGTAATAATACATCGGACGCTACATGGCGCTGTTAGAGCCGCTCACCAGATCCGCTTTCATAAATGTGGTGTTGCGTACAGCGCCCGGCATTCACCAGACGCTGCCTGTCACTACGAGGCACTACCTGGCGCTATCCCTTTTTAAATAACCCTCTCAATGTAGAATGTAAGTATGAAATAATGGTGTTGAACAAGAAAATGTTTTTTTTTTATCTGTGCAGGGTATTTAAAATAAGCATTAATAATATTCAAGTCTTAAAATACTCAAAACTCTGGGGAAGTCCAGACTGTGTCCCAAAAACCATACACAAATAAGTTAATTGCTCTATCAAATACTGATCTAAAGAACACCTGAAGCTTTTATATTTTGAAGATTCATTCTGGTACGCATTTAATCCTTTATGGTGGTGGATTCACAAAAGTTTTATTTTACACTGTTGGTGTTTTTACTGCGCAGGAGGAGAAATATTGGTATAGTATTTGATAGAGGAATTTACCTATAATGTAGAATCTGCATTGCTTTAAAACTTTCCCCTAGAGGCAAGGGATAGAGCTCTGTCAAATGTCTTAAAGTTAGTATCTTCTTCTGAGAATCGAAATGGCCCACTCTATACAGTCCCTTGCTTTTCCACCATTTATTTCCCCCCCCCCCCCCTCCTTCCCAGGTTTAAAGCTAGGGTTGCCAAAGATGGGTGTTAAGAAGGCCACTTTTGGACTCATTCAGGGTGGGTCATAGAGAATGAGGTCTGTGTTTCTTGTTCACCCAGAATAGGGAATCCATAGATATAGGATTATATGCTTCTGCGTCCACTGTCACCCACCTAGTGCTTCTGCTTCCACTGTCGCCCACCTAGGACTTTCTTTCTTATAAATGCCAGAAAATTGATTTAGCCTTGCAGCATAGTAATAATTGGTTAAACAGGGAAGCCCTCCCTAGTTGTTTTGAGCATAGTGAGAATTCCTATTGATTCTTTTATATTTCCCTTGCCATATAATTCTAAAAATAGCTTGTTGCATTGATTTTAAATCTTTTGGCAATATTTTAGCAATCTATTGCTATAGGGAGCGCTCTAACATAATATAATAGTTTGGGAAGTAAATCCATCTTGATTGCACCAATTCTTCTCACCCACAAGAGTGATTTATTTACCCATCTCAGTATATCCTCTTTTAATTTTCTGGGGATAAATACTTTTATAGGCCTTTTTTTCATTAACTTTATCTGCAGGTATACAATATCGGAGGATGTCCATTGGATTTTCCCCTATAGAATCTTGTAATTCCCTCTGTGACTCAGAACTCAAGTTAATGTTCAATGCCGTTGACTTGGTCCTGTTTATCTCCAGCCCAGACACCCATAAGAGATGCTCAAGCACTTCCATAATTGATGGTAGAGAGGTATCTGGGATGTTCATGAAGAGGAGCAAGACATTGGCAAAGAGAGCACATATGTTTTCTTCCATACCACTGATGATTCCCCTTTAAAGCCCTCAGAGATCTTAGTTTTTCTGCCAAAGCTTCCATTGCTCACAAAAAGAGGGCCGGCAAGAGGGAGTAACCCTGCTTGGTGCCGCAGTGGATATCCAGAAGGTTAAAACTAAAACCTGACTCTGAATTTCGTGAGATATTTTAAAGAAGGCTTAACCCTTTTGCCTCCCGCGTTCCACCATCTGTTGACAGGCCATTTTTCAAAATTTTTAAAGGAATGTCCAGGGGTTTCCCAGATAAATTATTAAATGTTGTTATAGCAATTTGGGCTTTAACATGAAATGTGTTGTTTGTAATTTTTTTCATTGCTTTCTCAATATTTTGCGGTGAAATATGTGGAAACGTATTTCATTTTTTTTTTTTTTTTGCTTTTTGTAGCTTTTTCATATAAAAAATGTATATTTAAAACTAATCCAGTAAAAGCCCCATTCCTCCTGGTTACAAAGTTACCAAATATGTATTGGTAGACACTCCTTTCCTTCCCAGGAGACCCCTCAAACTCAACCAGCACTTTAGGAGATTTTTCAAGAAAATACAACTGCTATGCATACCTTGCAGTTTTTCAGGAGCAACCCTTTACATTTAATAACCCTCTCACAAACGATATACTCTCTGAAAGTACAGACATCAAGCTTTTCGGGCATATTCAGCTTGTTGTTGTGGGTGCAGCTTTCTGAATGCAAACCCTTAAGGAATTAAAAGGGTTGCACAGGTTTCCCTAAAAAATGTATCAAAAGCATTTCCTATAATATCAGCATGCAAACAAAAAAACAAGCTAAATCTGAAAGTGCAAGGTCCCCACAACAGGACAATGCCCAACATGCATAAGTACTTTTAACCCTTTTAACTGTCAGACTACTTTGTCACCCTCTGTTGCCAGGCAGTTTTCACCATTCATGTTTAACTGTGATTTTCGCAGGCATTTCCAGGAAAATTACATATTATTTTTTGTCAGCATTTGGGGCTTTACCAAGAAATATCTTGTTTGTAATTTTTGCATATTTTATGAAAAATTTACATTTTCTAAAACATTGTCACTTTTTTAAATATATTTTTTTTCAAGAAAACTATATTGCATGTGAAAGCCTCATTTCTCACAATAACAATGATATTACACATGTTGTTTCTGACCAGAGCACTTTATGACATTTTTAAATGAAATGCAACCACTAGCCAGACTTTCAAGGGTTACATTTTTTGAAAAATTGGTGCGGGGGACCTCACACTTTTTAAAATTTTTAAGGGTTAAACCCTTAAAAATAAAGAAAAAAAACTATGTGGGGTCCCCCTTCCTGGATCCTGGCCTTAAAGTCGACAAGCCCACATAGCCCTCGTGGGCTGCAAGCTGTTTTGCCCCCGGCTATGAGGAGGCATGTAATGGGACCTGGGGTTAATGGCAAGTCAACCGCTTGCTGCAGGTGACTTGCTAGAGCCTTATGAACTGGTATAGGGGTCTTATGATCTCAAAGCCCACTGACTGTGTCTCTGTGTTCCAACACCGCTCGCATGTCTCATACCGATCACTTTTCCTATGATGTCACCGACAGCCAGTTGGTGATCAGAAGTGGAAGCAGCTTTTTTATATGAAGGAGGGGGGTGACATTATCCTGCTCCTCCTATAAACTCCCCTCCCTGTGGTGGCTGGCCAAGAAGCCAGAGGTGCCTGGGGGGGGGGGGGGAATCAGAGTCGCCCCCCCAAGGGAAGAGAAGACCCCCGCCACTGGATCCTGCATAAAAGTGAGTTTTCTTTTTTTTTTTTAAAAGAGGAAAATGCCAGCTACATGAAAATATCACATATCTTTAAATATCAAAAGCATGTAAAAGTACAGGCTGCTTTGGGGCGAGGCGTAGTGATAGCGTAGTGACAGCCCATCAACCAGCTTTTCTGTGTTCAAGCCGAATGGTGAACAGATTTCTGGCTGAAATTTCGAAACTCGTACTCACAAATTTCAGCATAAACTCAAACTTTGCAGTTCGGGTATGCCCATCAATTATTTCTGTGTGTCTGTGATCCTAGAGTGGGAGTGGTTTTCCTTGAGTAAAAACTACTGACTACATGTCACAGCATATCTCCACTGTAACAGGTCAGCATTAGCTTTGGCTAAAACACATAGCAGTAATGACCCAAGATAATAATACTGCCACTAACCCTTTAGCTACTGATCCCCATATCTACAGAGTTTGAATTAGAACAGATGGGGTTAAACATGTCATGTGTGCTCAGTCAGCCAGATAATTTGCAACCCAGTCATGAAGTCATATATATATATATATATATATATATATATATATATATATATATATATATATTTACTTGAAAACACCACTTTTGTGTACGTTGCTAACATGACATAAAGTTTTTCTTTCATACCACAAAGTTGCATACAAACAAAAAGGACAAAACTTCACAGATATGTTCAGCACATTAAGCACATCATTTTAACTCACAATAATGAAAACTTTTTAAAACGCCATCGAAATAGATCCTTTAAATAGATCACCAGAATAGACAAAACATTGAAGTGGTTCTATCCCTATCACACACAGTCAAAAATAGAACTAGTGTCTGGAGTTGGGCTTTAAATATTCATGTTATATCCTGTATTGTGCTCTGCTGGACTGCAGCTAGGTACAAAAAATCCAAGAATTATGCAGATATGATAAATCTGCTGGTTTAAATGAGAAGTAAAAAAGGAACTGCATATGTTCCTAATTAAGATACTTCTGGATAATGACCTGTATTTGTGCTTTATGCTAAGTGTTTAATGTGGGATCATAAATATGGTTAACTGCTACCAGCCTGTGAAAGAAACCTTAATTGCTCTGTTAAGACACCAACAAGGTTATGTTTTTCCTCTTTTTTTATATAAATTATGGAAATCATCTTGACTTGTTAAGTGTCTGCTTGGAATAGAATGAGCAGTTTTCTAACTATTAAAACTAATGAGATGTAAAAATAGATTGTACAAATTTACCACTTACTTGCTCTTGTCTAATGCTAATAATTGTATACAGTATATTGTTCACAGTTATTCAGGAAAATTGAGTTTGTTGTACGATGGATCTGGATGGATAACTAGATAATAATGGATACATGTTTGAATTATACAGGTTATAATTGGATCAGTGTTTGCACTTGAAAAATAGTCACAAACTCTAGGCCTCAGTATTATGTGCTGCCAGCCTTCCATGCACTCCTTGCCCATCACATACAGTTATTATGCCACCTATGAAAGCTGCAGCTTACCACCACTGCATCGGACATCTGCTCACCCCTGCACTGGTGTGCTTTTTAATTTGCCCAGTACAGATAGTTGGTAGTTTAGTGTCTGCTACACTCCCTTTCCCCAGGCCCATAGCTTCCATCCCTCATGCATTCATTGTGCACATGTATGTTTGTGGGAATTCATTATGTTAGCCGTAGCAATTCAGGAATAAAACTGCAAGCATAACGAAATCTGGGATTTTCACCAACGCTATGTCAAATCCCCCAATTCGCCCATAAAAATGTACCTTTCCCTGGTCCTACAACGCATACACAGACTCTCATAAAATCAGTGCCATACAGTATGCTGAGGATATTAATGATCAGCATATGGCTCTTTTTAGAAGCAGAGCTTGGGACTAGTATAAATGGCTGGGCGCTGGAGTCCGTCTCAGCTAAGACATGCTGGGCAAATGTGATTTTGCAGCTACCCTTGGGGGGGGGGGTGTTACGCAGCGAGGCATCCTGATTTTAGACTTCAGGGCCTGCCACCTGAATGTGTTTATAATTTTTTGAATGTTGACATGGGAGGGGTGAAGGGGCTCTGCAAGATAAAGGTAAGTACAGTATCTCCTAAAGTAATCACGGTCTGAAAAGACTAAGATCGCTACGGGCAGGCTGATTCATCACTAACGCCAGGTAGCGACAGATGAGCGTCTGTAGCAGGCATTTCAGAGCGCCCACTAGTAGTCACTGTGCTCGGCTGTGGGTCACTAGTTCTTAGCGACTCAGTCGCTGTGCATCAATGATGAATACATTGTTATGAGTCGCTATTTGACCAGTACAGCGCTGTATGGGAGCGCATGTTAGCGACTGCTCATAGCGACCGACTCACACCATATTCAGCAAAAAAACAGCCTCACAAATCTCTGGCGCTGAAAAATGATTCTCTAAAGCCCAGAGTACCGGAGGCTGTGTGTTTAAAGTCTGTTTTTCAGCATGTATCCACCAGTAACAAAGCGAAAACATATGGAATTACATTGTAACATGAACACTTTAATGCCAGGACTGTAATGTCATTTCTGCAGAAATATATAAAACATTAATTTTTTTTGAAAAGACAGCATTTTCAATGGCAGAAGAGATCACAACATTATTTGAGATTTAAAAAAAAACAAATTTAAAGAGAAGAAAAGGATCTTCCATTGGAATGTATGGGAGAGTCAAAGGGAGGGAGAGGTAATACTTGGCGCTGTGCAAGGCTGAACGCCGGCTCTGTTCGCTGAGGCTGGGATAATGATGAATCGGACGCTACATGGCGTTATCCCAGTCGCTCAACAGATTCTGCTTGATAAATGTGTAATTGCGTGCCGTGTCCGGCGTTCACCTGTCACTACCTGTCGCTAGCTTTCATTAACAAGGCGCTACCTGATGCTATCTCTTCATGAATAAGGGCCATAGTGTCCCTTGTCCAAAAGCGTTAAAATAAAAAGCAAGCCAGAAATCGGACAAAAATACTCGGTGCATGCAAGATCAGTTCAGCATTCCAGCTCTTTTTCAAATTTTCAAGGAGGAGGTAAATTATGGACTGTGTTTTTCCTGCATTCCAGCACTGGATTCCCGTGCTGATTATCCAACAGATCAACCACTCTGCAGGACCTGGTAGTGGATACATTGTTTTGCCCATTTTGCAACACTGTGGGGCATCCAAAATCAAGACAGCATTCCTAAAGTTTTTTTCCAGACTTTAGGTTGCTTTAATTTTGGGGCTTACTGGCTGCTTGTAGGGTGGGCTAGTATGCCTGGCTGGATTTGCATCTGCCTTATTTGTAGATGTAAGGAAGGGGCCCAGAGATTTAGATTGAATTAGGGCCAGCATTTTCTTATGGCAGCCCTGTGTGTCAGTATGCACAGAAGCATATATAACCAGCCAAATAGCCAAAAAATATAGACATATAAATATAGAAATGTTGCCCATAGGCATCACAGGGCTTTTACCCCATATCTTCTAAATTTTGTTAGACCTTTTTATATCACTCCTGACGTTCAAACCTCATAACTACTGGAAATAAAAAGGTCCGCTAATACCCCTAGAAACAATGTATGTCCTCTGCTGGACAATGGGGAAGTGGATACAGGGGAGTGAAGGTGAGTATATATTCTTCTGCCCAGGCAGTCCCTTTATGGTTTGAAGCTAGTGTCCTTTTGCTGTATGTGAGCTTAGACTCTGTGGTTGAAAATGCTCAAATGTTTGGAAGCCGATAGCCCTTGTATCACAAAACCACTAGGGTCCAATGGTGCAGGGGGCATTTAGGTGATGTTTTCTGATCTTTTGTAATATCTACAGTAGTCACATGTTGCTAAATAGCATGGGAAGTCTACTAAAACTTAGGAAACATTGTGCAACAGGCAGTGGTGGATTCTCAACCAACCATGAGTGCATTTATCAGCTAAATTATGTGTTATTACAGAAGCACTACTAGGCTACTGGAAGCTGAGTGTGAACATATGGACAAAAAAAATCCCCCTGCTCCACCAAATATGCAACTACTCGACAGAGAGTCCTTAACCAACCCAGTTCCTCAGGAGCACGCCTTAAGATGGAGAGCACACATGCCCCAAGGAGTCCTTTGATGGTCGCAGACACAAGACAAGACTGGATGGTCTGGGCCCCAATGCAGACAATAGTGGAACTGGACCCCAGTGCAGACAATAGCGGGATTGGGCCCCAGTGCAGACAGTGGAGGAACTGGGCCCCAGTAGAAACAATGGGGGCAACGGCCAAGAACAGACAATAGCACTGACAAAGAAGGGCAATGCCCAGGACAGACAACACCACAGACACTGGAAGGGCTGCATGCTGAACACACACAGACAGCACAGACAATGCAAGGGCTGTGGCTCCAGCAAGAACAAGAGGGCATGAGCCCTAGTACCCAGGGGAAAACCACACCACTCCAACAACACCACAGCAAATAGCACAGTAGCTAGAGCATTGGACTCTGACAATGGATCACTGGCTCAAGACCCCAGTACTGCCATTCCTGACAGAGGGTATACGCATTACCTAATAGGCATGCATAGATTTGCCCTGGTGCATATTGTCCTGTGCATACTTCCTGTGCATAAGTTCTTCAAAGTTGATCATGTAGTGTGGATCACCCAATACTCATAAGTGATTCTCATGTGATCTATGGAAGGATGAAGCTTTCACCCCTAAGGAACAAGATTCAGAAGAAATCTTGAACTGCTCCTACTATAAAATAATAACTGTTGAGGTCAGCAGTGGATATAATATCCTATGCATAGCTACCTTCCACTACTCAACAGAGCGGAAGCCTCCCTTTCGTAACCAAGTCAGTTCTCCATAGGTTGGATGATATTGCTCTACTGAAATTGAGGTTAATAGAACATCTCCATCTACTTTTTATAGTTAGATCACAATAAAATAACTGTTTGGAGGGGGCTTGCATTGACACTTTTCGTGTACCAGGTATGAGGTGACCAAGTAAGAATAACTAAAGTTATTGCAACCTGGCTTTACCTAGCATTGTTGGTAAACAGCTAAGGTTTAGAGTTACCTGTAGGTTTCTTTGGCATGAAGCCAAAGATGAGTCCCACTGAGGACAAATACATTTAGCAGCTGCAGGAGATATTTAAACATTGAAGTAATTTATAGTAGCCACCCATTAAAGAACAATGGCTGAAAGCAATAGAACATCCTATGTGTAGCCGCCTACCCTTCTCGTGGGCCCATACCCTCAACACCCGCCCCCTCTCTTTCACAATATGTGTCCCAAAAATAGAAATACTAAACTGCCCTGTCGAAGGACAAATCAATTCAGCAGCTGCTTCAACTCTTCAAACAAGCTGTAGAGGACAAAGCAAGTCAGCAGTTAGCAACAAGGCATCTTGTTTGAAGCTCTCAGGTGGCTTGCAGGGGACTGGGAAACCTAAAGAAAGCAGCAGGCTCCAGGAGTAAGTCACCATAAGGGAGTTTCTTTAATTAAAAATGTCATAGTAGGATTTCTGATTGTAAACCAATCACCTAACATCAATGCATGGCCACCCTGATGTTCTATCTAGGGTAGCTCTGATGGCAATGAGAACTGTGGGTTAAAAATAATAGTATATATTGGTTTTCTTTTTATTTATTATATATATATATATATATATATATATATATATATATATTACTATTTATTAAGAACTTGTGTACAACAAATGTCTACTAATCTGCATTTTAACATTGTTTAGTAAGGTTTATATATTTCTCAATTCTTTTATCTTGCTTGTTTCCTGCTCTTGACCTCTATTTAACAATGACCCAAAGCTGTTTTTTACTTTTTGAGCACAGGCACTGATTCCACACCACTTCTTTTTATTGCATTTCATGTGCTTTCTTAACCCTGAATGTCCCCTCCCACAAACAAAATGGTTATGACCTTCCTACACTTTTTCCCTGACTCTTATCACTGCCCAGAGAAACTGTGAGACCTTAGCAAGGGACAAATAGCTTGAATTGCCATCTGCCAAACACTTATTTTAATATTTCAGTTTTAATGTAGGCAGAATATGATACGTACACCAATTATGTGTAATTGTTAAACACTCACAGTGAGCCAGGTTAACGAGGTTTGCGGGAAAATAGAGAAACGGCCAATGTATTAAATTCTGGGCTATATGCTCTGATCAATCACTCTCATTAACTCAACACATTTTCATAATTACACTCTACAGGGAAAGAAGAGGAAGCAGGTTCCTCAGGGTAAACTCTTCCCGTCTAAATTTAAATCAATTTCAATAAACATAATTAATCTTGTGTTTGAAGCATTAATAAAATAAAATGGAACAGCGACATTCAGACTATAAATGAGAGTTGCTTCAGTTTTCTCTGATAATAAACAGTCTGCTTCTGTTTTAAAAAAAAAAAAAAAAAAAAGAATATATATATATATATATATATATATATATATATATATATAAATATATAGTGAAATCCAAAGAATACTGTACTCCTGAATTATACTTACATTGGTTAAAGTTCAAGATCAAGCTTCAAAATGTGCTTTTGCCCAGGTGATGTCTTTTTGTTTATCCTACTGTAAATGGATGATTTTTTTTTCAAAGAAAGAATAGGCAAAAGCAGAAATATATGGCCTTATTTCTATTCACTTAAGGAGTTCCTTGACTGGACATGAACTGGCAATTGGCAAACCTCCATGGATATAGGGTTTTAAGCTTTCCTAAACTGAAATGCTTGCCCCCCTGAATGGCTACATCCATTCTAAGAGGCCGATTCATTAATAGCGCCAGGTAGCGACAGATGAGCGACAGTAGCGGCATTTTCAGAGCGCCCGCTAGTAGTCGCTGTGCTTGGCCGTTGTTCTGTAGTTGATAGCGACTCAGTCGGTTTGCCGTAATGTTGAATATTGGGTGAGAAGTCGCTATTTGACAGGTTCCGCGCTGTATGGGAGCGCATGACAGCGAATGGCCATAGCGAACGGCTCCCAGCATATTCATTAACAAATCACGCTCAAAAAATTCTCGCGCAGTGAAATGCTTGTTTAAACCCCAGAGCGCTGGCGGCGATGGGTTAAAAGTAGTTTTTTAACCCCCAAACAACCATATTTTTAGAAAAAAAAAAAACATGTTTTTAAAAACATTTTGTAATATGAATACATTAATATCAGACCTGTAATATCAATTTTACCTTAAAAAAAATATCTAACATTGCAGAAGTGGTCACAGAATTTTTGACATTTAAAAAAAAAAAAAAAACATTAATAGCAATTAATTAAGAATATTTAAAGATTGCTCCATTGAAATGCATTGGAGAGCGCCAGGTAGCGAGAGGTCATACCTGTCGCTGTTCAAGGTCGCTCGCTGGCGCTGTGGGGTGAGGCTGGAATAATGATGAATGATTCGCTATCTGGCGCTCTGTCAGTCGCTAAGCAGGATCGGCTTGATAAATGTGTGATTGCGGAGGGGAGCCGGCGTACTCGTGGCGGTGACCGTCATTACCGTTCGCTCACCATTCGCTACCTGGCGCCAGGGGCGGACTGGGACCAAAAAACGGCCCTGGACTTTTTGGTCAGACTGGCCCTTCTGTACTGTGCTTGGCCCGGTAAAGTGAGTCAACGCCACATATATATATATATATATATATATATATATATATATATATCTATATCTGAGCGGGATCGGCCCGGGACCTCCACCAGGGCATCCAAAATCGGGATGCCCCACTGTGTTAAACTCCCCAGGTTACCTGCTACACTTACCTTACTTCCCGGTCCAACAACACATGCGCGGGCCACGGCCGCATCCCGGCTATCCCTCTAGCAGGGCGCATGCCCGCGCCAGGAATTTGTTAATGGCCGGTGCGGGCACGTTCCCCGTTTGAGGGTAGCTGGGGATGCGGCTGCGGCTCACGCATGCGCCACTGCACTTAGGACGCTGGCTTAGGATAGTCAAAATCCTGGGTTTTGGTCCACTTCAAAGAGTTTTGGTCCTTTTCTGTGGGGCGCCCTGATTTGGGATGCCCCATTTTGTACAACCCCCTCAGATCACCAGTAAAACTTACCTGACCAGCGATCCACTGGCTCATGCATGGGTTCTCCTCGCTAAGGGCTGGGTGGAGCTGAGCTGGCTGCCAGCCACATCCCACCAGCCTCTAGCTGGTGCAGACACATGTTTGAACCACGCATGTGTTGTTTGATTAGCGGCCAGGTATTTTTACTGGGAATTTGACACAATGGGGCATCCCAAATCAGGATGTCAGGGAGGGGCCAAGAAGCTTCCATCTGTCTATACAATACATTGCTACGCCACAGTCCAGCTCCCCTGGCGCTGTGCGTCCTCAATAGATACTGGGTCATACCATGTGCGGGCAGGGGGGGTACTCAAGGAAAAGAAAATCAACAACCACAATCCGTAAAAATTGTACAAAAAAAACCCACAAAACAGCAGTGTCCATGCTGCTGGGGCCCCATAACAATACTGGTGCAATGCAAATGCTGAAAGCAAACTTTTTTAATGCCCCTGCTGCCACCCTATTCTATTACACTCTATTAGGGTATAAGGAAGGATACAAGAGGAGAAGAGCTTACACTCTATTAGGGTATAAGGGAGGATACAGGAGGAGACGAGCTTACACTCTATTAGGGTATAAGGGGGGATACAGGAGGAGAAGAGCTTACACTCTATTAGGGTATAAAGGAGGATACAGGAGGAGAAGAGCTTACACTCTATTAGGGTATAAGGGAGGATACAGAAGGAGAAGAGCTTACACTCTATTAGGGTATAAAGGCGGATACAGGAGGAGAAGAGCTTACACTCTATTAGGGTATAAGGGAGGATACAGAAGGAGAAGAGCTTACACTCTATTAGGGTATAAGGGAGGATACAGAAGGAGAAGAGCTTACACTCTATTAGGGTATAAGGGAGGATACAGGAGGAGACGAGCTTACAATCTATTAGGGTATAAGGGAGGATATAGAGGGAGAAAAGCTTACAATCTATTAGGGTATAAGGGAGGATACAGAGGGAGAAAAGCTTACACACTATTAGGGTATAAGGGAGGATACAGGAGGAGAAGAGCTTACACTCTATTAGGGTATAAAGGGGGCGGGTTGACAGGAGGGTTGGTTGGTGGGTATTTAGATGTGCGAGTGGGCAGGTGGTCAGGCAGGTAGGTAGGTGGGTGGGTGACTGCCACCTCCACGTCAGAATCCGCTGATTCCACCTGCACACCACTCCAGTCTGCTGCTGGTTCAGGGTCTGGGTAGGTAGGTAGGTAGGTGAGTGGCAGGTATATAGATAGGTGGGTGGATTAGGCAGTTGGATTAGTAGGTGGGTGAGTGAGCAGGTGGGTAGATGGGCAGGGCAGGGTGGGTTAAGAGAAACACATTGCACCATTAATTAGAATTAGCATTTAGTTTGGGGTGTATTGGAACAGAGTACAGCAACTGCATGGACTCACCTGGAGTCACTTCACTGCCAAGTTGGAGAATCCTTTCTGTTGTCGACGTCTTCTCTCCTTCATGGTGTCTGCAGGCTGCTAACTTGTCCTCGTGGGTGAGACACACACACACATCTCTCTCTCTCCCCCTCCCCCCTTCCTCTCCTCGGGCTATGGCTGCAACACACACACACACACACACACACACACACACTCACACTCACACTCAGACTCTCTCTCTCTCCCCCTCTCTCCCCCCTCCCCACTCTTCCCCCTCACCGACCTCTGCTCCAGCCATCAGTCACAGTTTCTCTGTTTGATCAGTCACGTCATCCTCTCCCCGCGCTGGCCGGCCAGCATGACAGGAAACGGAAGTGCTGGCCTCTGATGTGCTGTGCTCTGGGCTGTCCTCCACAGTGGGGGGAAACAAGAGAGGAGTTTTTGGTTCCACTGAGCCACCAATGTAAAAAAAGAAATGACAGCTGCACAACGTGCGCGGCCGCGCTCCCGCACATCTTACAGGGAACACTGCGACTTGTGGCCCTCCCTGGCACCGACCTACCGGGATTTTGCCCGGTATGCCCTATGGACAGCCCGCCCCTGCCTGGCGCTATCCCTTGTTAAATAAGGGCCTAAGAAATGTGATGATGCAGGTCATGGGAATATGCTCTATCTATACAGTATGAATACCATAAGGATAAGCCACTGATCAGACTACATTCATTACAATGCTTCCATTATTGGCAGACTTAGTTGACACAGGTCTTAACAGAGATGTGGAAAAGGTTTAATCAAATTGTAACTTTCTACTGTCCAACTTTCTAAGGTGTAACATTCTACATAACGCAACTCCAAAATTGGTGTTGCTTGGCTTTCAGATAGAAGCATTCCATTTGGTGATGTCCCAACACATAAACCGCTGCCAGCAGGATCTCTATGTGTAGCACAGTAGTGTGCAGCCCTACCCCATCAAGCAGAGCTCCATGACAAATACGATCTTTAGGATAGGATATTTAAATAGAAGTCCAGTCTGATAAGCATTTACAGCCACGTATTCCTCCTATGGCACTAGACTGATTAAAATAAGAGGACAACCTGCCCAGCACTGAATGCCTGATCCCCTTTTTAGCTGCCAGACTGACTCTCCCCTTTTTAGCTGCCAGTCACTGATTACTTAGAAGCTCAGTGTAGTCAGTGTAGCAGCAGCATGGTGATTAGCTGACTAAGCAGACAATCTGCTACAGCAGTATTGGGGGGATAAGGCAGCAGGACCAGTTAGATGAGTCCTGTTTTTTGTTTTAATAGTTAAATCAGGTTGAGCACCAGTGGAGGGATTTGTAGCAGTGGGCTGGACTAAACTAAATCGGGATACCAGGGGGTATGTGTCAACAGGGACCTAAAGTTATTGTTGACTCTCCACTTTAAAGTGTACTAATTAAAAAAAAATAAACTCTTAATTTGTTTCAACAATATTAAACTGTACACTGCCCTTGCCAGGACTTCGAAAGCCATAGCACTCTCTACTAGCAACCATTCCTTAAATAGCTGGAAAATGGCTGAAGGATTAGTGTTGGTGTGTTACTTTTACACACCGAAAAAACATATCGAAGGGTTTTAAAAAATGTAAGTAAAGAAATATATCTGATTGCAAAAGAAGAGAGGATTTTGAATAGATGAACCTGATGGTTTTAGTATGACGGGCACCCTCTTTGGGTTACTTTGGGTTACTATTATTACTGGCTTTAAATGGTCAATCCCAGCAGGCTGCACACATCTTCTTCGTTTATATTTCTTCTCATTAATAGACAATCCATCTTTCATCCCTAGAAGATGGATGAATGAAACAATTTTTTTCTTTTTTTCAGTTTATGTTGTTCACTTAAAATCAACAAGACTTTAGAAAATATATAGATTTGCAATAAAGGTTTATCCTGTAATAATTACTTCAAGCTCAGTCCTCAAATCACAAATCAAACCTGGATCATTAAGGACAGGTTAAAAACAAAATGACAAAGGGTTTTAGAAAGATTAATATTGTGATAAATCAATGCTTTCCTGTCTCATGCTTCCTCTGAGTATTTTTTATTAAAGTCAATGTCGCCTCCAAAGAATTCAGATTTTTCATAAAGCTGCCAACACGCTTGTAAGAGTCACACTTGTAGCAGCTGAGAGTGAACACATTTAAATAGCAAATTCATTATATGTATTTAAAGATTAAAATTAAAGAAAGCTATTTATATCATGTTTTAAACTTTGCCTAACTGGGGAAACTATTGGGTGTCCCTTAATTTATAGCGACCTAAAAGTGATGAGCTTTTGAAATCCCGTTGGGGCTGTTCCAAATGGATTCCAAAGAATAATATCAGTAACATAGTAGTATAGTATGTAAGGCTGACACAAATTAAGGGCCTTTTTAATGTTTTGCACCATTTAGCATCTTTCTGGTGCCTATAGCACCAGTTTCGGATCATTTTTGTCTTATCTGGCACTGGGCTGTGGACTACAATGGCACTAGTTGCTGCACAAGTATCGGTAGGACAGCGCCTGTTGGACCCGGCTGCCGATTATCCTAGTGCCAGTGAGCACCGTTTTGTACTGCCTTGTTTTGTTAAATTTTTTCCTCCCTCAAATCTTTGGCGCTGTATTTTTCCGGCACTGGTCGGCATTACATCATTACAGTTACAAGAAATCACACACAAGAAATCATTACAGTGCGTTAAGTCTGTAATTAGTTGTTGTCTAAATTACACATTTTAAGCAAAATAACTAGAGATGAGCGAACTTTTGAAAAATTCGATTCGACTGATTCGCCGAATTTTCCGACAAAAATCATTTCGACCCGAATAAATTTGCGACGAATCGCTATTAAAAACGGCTATTTCTGAGCCTCCTAGAGCCTCAATAGGGTTGTAAACCATTCTGCCTTGCTGTAACACGCACAGGATGCGTGCTGGGTTAGTTAAATAATACTTTGAATAAATATCACATGCAGATCAGAGGCATCGCTAATAGAATCGCAGAGCGGCACAATTGAATTCAAGAGTTGAAGTGGCATCACTATGAGGGGCAGGAACCCAAACATTGCTTTAAAGAGACACTGGAGTTGGCAGCAGCAGGAGCCCAAAAATTGGATGAATCACACCCTGGAGTTGGCAGCAGCAGCAGCAGGAGCCCAAACATTGGTTGAAAGAGACACTGGGGTTGGCTTCAGGAGCCCAAAAATTGGATGAATCACACCCTGGAGTTGCAAGCAGCAGCAGGAGCCCAAAAATTACTTTAAAGAGACACTGGAGTTGGCTTCAGGAGCCCAAAAATTGGATGAATCACACCCTGGAGTTGGCAGCAGCAGCAGCAGGAGCCCAAAGATTACTTTATAGAGACACTGGAGTTGGCTTCAAGAGCCCAAAAATTGGATGAATCACACCCTGGAGTTGGCAGGAGTTGACAGCAGCAGCAGCAGGAGCCCAAATATTACTTTAAAGAGACCCTGGGGTTGGCTTCAGGAGCCCAAAAATTGGATGAATCACACCCTGGAGTTGGCAGCAGCAGCAGCAGGAGCCCAAATATTACTTTAAAGAGACACTGGGGTTGGCTTCAGGAGCCCAAAAATTGGATGAATCACACCCTGGAGTTGGCAGCAGCAGCAGCAGGAGCCCAAATATTACTTTAAAGAGACACTGGGGTTGGCTTCAGGAGCCCAAAAATTGGATGAATCACACCCTGGAGTTGGCAGCAGCAGCAGCAGGAGCCCAAATATACACTGGAGTTGGCTTCAGGAGCCCAAAAATTGGATGAATCACACCCTGGAGTTGGCAGAAGTTGGCAGCAGCAGCAGCAGGAGCCCAAACATTACTTTAAAGAGACACTGGGGTTGGCTTCAGGAGCCCAAAAATTGGATGAATCACACCCTGGAGTTGGCAGCAGCAGGAGCCCAAATATTACTTTAAAGAGACACTGGGGTTGGCTTCAGGAGCCCAAAATTGGATGAATCACACCCTGGAGTTGGCAGCAGCAGGAGCCCAAATATTACTTTAAAGAGACACTGGGGTTGGCTTCAGGAGCCCAAAAATTGGATGATTCACACCCTGGAGTTGGCAGCAGCAGCAGCAGGAGCCCAAATATACACTGGGGTTGGCTTCAGGAGCCCAAAAATTGGATGAATCACACCCTGGAGTTGGCAGAAGTTGGCAGCAGCAGCAGCAGGAGCCCAAACATTACTTTAAAGAGACACTGGGGTTGGCTTCAGGAGCCCAAAAGTTGGATGAATCACACCCTGGAGTTGGCAGAAGTTGGCAGCAGCAGAAGCAGGAGCCCAAACATTACTTTAAAGAGACACTGGGGTTGGCTTCAGGAGCCCAAAAATTGGATGAATCACACCCTGGAGTTGGCAGCAGCAGGAGCCCAAATATTACTTTAAAGAGACACTGGGGTTGGCTTCAGGAGCCCAAAAATTGGATGATTCACACCCTGGAGTTGGCAGCAGCAGCAGCAGGAGCCCATATATACACTGGAGTTGACTTCAGGAGCCCAAAAATTGGATGAATCACACCCTGGAGTTGGCAGCAGCAGCAGCAGGAGCCCAAACATTACTTTAAAGAGACCCTGGGGTTGGCTTCAGGAGCCCAAAAATTGGATGAATCACACCCTGGAGTTGGCAGCAGCAGGAGCCCAAATATTACTTTAAAGAGACTCTGGGGTTGGCTTCAGGAGCCCAAAAATTGGATGAATCACACCCTGGAGTTGGCAGAAGTTGGCAGCAGCAGCAGCAGGAGCCCAAACATTACTTTAAAGAGACACTGGGGTTGGCTTCAGGAGCCCAAAAATTGGATGATTCACACCCTGGAGTTGGCAGCAGCAGCAGCAGGAGCCCAAATATACACTGGAGTTGGCTTCAGGAGCCCAAACATTGGATGAATCACACCCTGGAGTTGGCAGGGGTTGGTAGCAGCAGGAGCCCAAACATTACTTTAAAGAGACCCTGGGGTTGGCTTCAGGAGCACAAAAATTGGATGAATCACACCCTGGAGTTGGCAGAAGTTGGCAGCAGCAGCAGCAGGAGCCCAAACATTACTTTAAAGAGACCCTGGGGTTGGCTTCAGGAGCCCAAAAATTGGATGAATCACACCCTGGAGTTGGCAGCAGCAGCAGCAGGAGCCCAAATATACACTGGAGTTGGCTTCAGGAGCCCAAAAATTGGATGAATCACACCCTGGAGTTGGCAGAAGTTGGCAGCAGCAGGAGCCCAAACATTACTTTAAAGAGACCCTGGGGTTGGCTTCAGGAGCCCAAAAATTGGATGAATCACACCCTGGAGTTGGCAGAAGTTGGCAGCAGCAGCAGGAGCCCAAACATTACTTTAAAGAGACACTGGGGTTGGCTTCAGGAGCCCAAAAATTGGATGAATCACACCCTGGAGTTGGCAGCAGCAGGAGCCCAAATATTACTTTAAAGAGACACTGGGGTTGGCTTCAGGAGCCCAAAAATTGGATGATTCACACCCTGGAGTTGGCAGCAGCAGGAGCCCAAATATACACTGGAGTTGGCTTCAGGAGCCCAAAAATTGGATGAATCACACCCTGGAGTTGGCAGAAGTTGGCAGCAGCAGCAGCAGGAGCCCAAACATTACTTTAAAGAGACACTGGGGTTGGCTTCAGGAGCCCAAAAATTGGATGAATCACACCCTGGAGTTGGCAGAAGTTGGCAGCAGCAGCAGGAGCCCAAACATTACTTTAAAGAGACACTGGGGTTGGCTTCAGGAGGCCAAAAATTGGATGAATCACACCCTGGAGTTGGCAGGAGTTGACAGCAGCAGCAGGAGCCCAAATATTACTTTAAAGAGACCCTGGGGTTGGCTTCAGGAGCCCAAAAATTGGATGAATCACACCCTGGAGTTGGCAGCAGCAGCAGCAGGAGCCCAAATATTACTTTAAAGAGACACTGGGGTTGGCTTCAGGAGCCCAAAAATTGGATGATTCACACCCTGGAGTTGGCAGCAGCAGCAGGAGCCCAAATATTACTTTAAAGAGACACTGGGGTTGGCTTCAGGAGCCCAAAAATTGGATGAATCACACCCTGGAGTTGGCAGCAGCAGCAGCAGGAGCCCAAATATACACTGGAGTTGGCTTCAGGAGCCCAAAAATTGGATGAATCACACCCTGGAGTTGGCAGAAGTTGGCAGCAGCAGCAGCAGGAGCCCAAACATTACTTTAAAGAGACACTGGGGTTGGCTTCAGGAGCCCAAAAATTGGATGAATCACACCCTGGAGTTGGCAGCAGCAGGAGCCCAAATATTACTTTAAAGAGTCACTGGGGTTGGCTTCAGGAGCCCAAAATTGGATGAATCACACCCTGGAGTTGGCAGCAGCAGGAGCCCAAATATTACTTAAAAGAGACACTGGGGCTGGCTTCAGGAGCCCAAAAATTGGATGATTCACACCCTGGAGTTGGCAGCAGCAGCAGCAGGAGCCAAAATATACACTGGAGTTGGCTTCAGGAGCCCAAAAATTGGATGAATCACACCCTGGAGTTGGCAGAAGTTGGCAGCAGCAGCAGCAGGAGCCCAAACATTACTTTAAAGAGACACTGGGGTTGGCTTCAGGAGCCCAAAAATTGGATAAATCACACCCTGGAGTTGGCAGAAGTTGGCAGCAGCAGCAGCAGGAGCCCAAACATTACTTTAAAGAGACACTGGGGTTGGCTTCAGGAGCCCAAAAATTGGATGAATCACACCCTGGAGTTGGCAGCAGCAGGAGCCCAAATATTACTTTAAAGAGACACTGGGGTTGGCTTCAGGAGCCCAAAAATTGGATGATTCACACCCTGGAGTTGGCAGCAGCAGCAGCAAGAGCCCAAATATACACTGGAGTTGGCTTCAGGAGCCCAAAAATTGGATGAATCACACCCTGGAGTTAGCAGCAGCAGCAGGAGCCCAAACATTACTTTAAAGAGACCCTGGGGTTGGCTTCAGGAGCCCAAAAATTGGATGAATCACACCCTGGAGATGACAGCAGCAGGAGCCCAAATATTACTTTAAAGAGACACTGGGGTTGGCTTCAGGAGCCCAAGAATTGGATGAATCACACCCTGGAGTTGGCAGAAGTTGGCAGCAGCAGCAGCAGGAGCCCAAACATTACTTTAAAGAGACACTGGGGTTGGCTTCAGGAGCCCAAAAATTGGATGATTCACACCCTGGAGTTGGCAGCAGCAGGAGCCCAAATATACACTGGAGTTGGCTTCAGGAGCCCAAAAATTGGATGAATCACACCCTGGAGTTGGCAGAAGTTGGCAGCAGCAGGATCCCAAACATTACTTTAAAGAGACCCTGGGGTTGGCTTCAGGAGCCCAAAAATTGGATGAATCACACCCTGGAGTTGGCAGAAGTTGACAGCAGCAGCAGCAGGAGCCCAAACATTACTTTAAAGAGACCCTGGGGTTGGCTTCAGGAGCCCAAACATTGGATGAATCACACCCTGGAGTTGGCAGCAGCAGCAGCAGGAGCCCAAATATACACTGGAGTTGGCTTCAGGAGCCCAAAAATTGGATGAATCACACCCTGGAGTTGGCAGAAGTTGGCAGCAGCAGCAGGAGCCCAAACATTACTTTAAAGAGACACTGGGGTTGGCTTCAGGAGCCCAAAAATTGGATGAATCACACCCTGGAGTTGGCAGAAGTTGGCAGCAGCAGAAGCAGCAGGAGCCCAAACATTACTTTAAAGAGACTCTGGGGTTGGCTTCAGGAGCCCAAAAATTGGATGATTCACACCCTGGAGTTGGCAGAAGCAGCAGCAGGAGCCCAAATATACACTGGAGTTGGCTTCAGGAGCCCAAAAATTGGATGAATCACACCCTGGAGTTGGCAGAAGTTGGCAGCAGCAGCAGCAGGTGCCCAAACATTACTTTAAAGAGACACTGGGGTTGGCTTCAGGAGCCCAAAAATTGGATGAATCACACCCTGGAGTTGGCAGAAGTTGGCAGCAGCAGAAGCAGGAGCCCAAACATTACTTTAAAGAGACACTGGGGTTGGCTTCAGGAGCCCAAAAATTGGATGAATCACACCCTGGAGTTGGCAGCAGCAGGAGCCCAAATATTACTTTAAAGAGACACTGGGGTTGGCTTCAGGAGCCCAAAAATTGGATGATTCACACCCTGGAGTTGGCAGCAGCAGCAGCAGGAGCCCATATATACACTGGAGTTGACTTCAGGAGCCCAAAAATTGGATGAATCACACCCTGGAGTTGGCAGCAGCAGCAGCAGGAGCCCAAACATTACTTTAAAGAGACCCTGGGGTTGGCTTCAGGAGCCCAAAAATTGGATGAATCACACCCTGGAGTTGGCAGCAGCAGGAGCCCAAATATTACTTTAAAGAGACTCTGGGGTTGGCTTCAGGAGCCCAAAAATTGGATGAATCACACCCTGGAGTTGGCAGAATTTGGCAGCAGCAGCAGCAGGAGCCCAAACATTACTTTAAAGAGACACTGGGGTTGGTTTCAGGAGCCCAAAAATTGGATGATTCACACCCTGGAGTTGGCAGCAGCAGCAGCAGGAGCCCAAATATACACTGGAGTTGGCTTCAGGAGCCCAAAAATTGGATGAATCACACCCTGGAGTTGGCAGAGGTTGGTAGCAGCAGGAGCCCAAACATTACTTTAAAGAGACCCTGGGGTTGGCTTCAGGAGCCCAAAAATTGGATGAATCACACCCTGGAGTTGGCAGAAGTTGGCAGCAGCAGCAGCAGCAGGAGCCCAAACATTACTTTAAAGAGACCCTGGGGTTGGCTTCAGGAGCCCAAAAATTGGATGAATCACACCCTGGAGTTGGCAGCAGCAGCAGCAGGAGCCCAAATATACACTGGAGTTGGCTTCAGGAGCCCAAAAATTGGATGAATCACACCCTGGAGTTGGCAGAAGTTGGCAGCAGCAGAAGCCCAAACATTACTTTAAAGAGACCCTGGGCTTGGCTTCAGGAGCCCAAAAATTGGATGAATCACACCCTGGAGTTGGCAGAAGTTGGCAGCAGCAGCAGGAGCCCAAACATTACTTTAAAGAGACACTGGGGTTGGCTTCAGGAGCCCAAAAATTGGATGAATCACACCCTGGAGTTGGCAGCAGCAGGAGCCCAAATATTACTTTAAAGAGACACTGGGGTTGGCTTCAGGAGCCCAAAAATTGGATGATTCACACCCTGGAGTTGGCAGCAGCAGGAGCCCAAATATACACTGGAGTTGGCTTCAGGAGCCCAAAAATTGGATGAATCACACCCTGGAGTTGGCAGAAGTTGGCAGCAGCAGCAGCAGGAGCCCAAACATTACTTTAAAGAGACACTGGGGTTGGCTTCAGGAGCCCAAAAATTGGATGAATCACACCCTGGAGTTGGCAGAAGTTGGCAGCAGCAGCAGGAGCCCAAACATTACTTTAAAGAGACACTGGGGTTGGCTTCAGGAGGCCAAAAATTGGATGAATCACACCCTGGAGTTGGCAGGAGTTGACAGCAGCAGCAGGAGCCCAAATATTACTTTAAAGAGACCCTGGGGTTGGCTTCAGGAGCCCAAAAATTGGATGAATCACACCCTGGAGTTGGCAGCAGCAGCAGCAGGAGCCCAAATATTACTTTAAAGAGACACTGGGGTTGGCTTCAGGAGCCCAAAAATTGGATGATTCACACCCTGGAGTTGGCAGCAGCAGCAGCAGGAGCCCAAATATTACTTTAAAGAGACACTGGGGTTGGCTTCAGGAGCCCAAAAATTGGATGAATCACACCCTGGAGTTGGCAGCAGCAGCAGGAGCCCAAATATACACTGGAGTTGGCTTCAGGAGCCCAAAAATTGGATGAATCACACCCTGGAGTTGGCAGAAGTTGGCAGCAGCAGCAGCAGGAGCCCAAACATTACTTTAAAGAGACACTGGGGTTGGCTTCAGGAGCCCAAAAATTGGATAAATCACACCCTGGAGTTGGCAGCAGCAGGAGCCCAAATATTACTTTAAAGAGTCACTGGGGTTGGCTTCAGGAGCCCAAAATTGGATGAATCACACCCTGGAGTTGGCAGCAGCAGGAGCCCAAATATTACTTAAAAGAGACACTGGGGTTGGCTTCAGGAGCCCAAAAATTGGATGATTCACACCCTGGAGTTGGCAGCAGCAGCAGCAGGAGCCAAAATATACACTGGAGTTGGCTTCAGGAGCCCAAAAATTGGATGAATCACACCCTGGAGTTGGCAGAAGTTGGCAGCAGCAGCAGCAGGAGCCCAAACATTACTTTAAAGAGACACTGGGGTTGGCTTCAGGAGCCCAAAAATTGGATGAATCACACCCTGGAGTTGGCAGCAGCAGGAGCCCAAATATTACTTTAAAGAGACACTGGGGTTGGCTTCAGGAGCCCAAAAATTGGATAATTCACACCCTGGAGTTGGCAGCAGCAGGAGCCCAAATATACACTGGAGTTGGCTTCAGGAGCCCAAAAATTGGATGAATCACACCCTGGAGTTGGCAGAAGTTGGCAGCAGCAGCAGCAGGAGCCCAAACATTACTTTAAAGAGACACTGGGGTTGGCTTCAGGAGCCCAAAAATTGGATGAATCACACCCTGGAGTTGGCAGAAGTTGGCAGCAGCAGCAGGAGCCCAAACATTACTTTAAAGAGACACTGGGGTTGGCTTCAGGAGGCCAAAAATTGGATGAATCACACCCTGGAGTTGGCAGGAGTTGACAGCAGCAGCAGGAGCCCAAATATTACTTTAAAGAGACCCTGGGGTTGGCTTCAGGAGCCCAAAAATTGGATGAATCACACCCTGGAGTTGGCAGCAGCAGCAGCAGGAGCCCAAATATTACTTTAAAGAGACACTGGGGTTGGCTTCAGGAGCCCAAAAATTGGATGATTCACACCCTGGAGTTGGCAGCAGCAGCAGCAGGAGCCCAAATATTACTTTAAAGAGACACTGGGGTTGGCTTCAGGAGCCCAAAAATTGGATGAATCACACCCTGGAGTTGGCAGCAGCAGCAGGAGCCCAAATATACACTGGAGTTGGCTTCAGGAGCCCAAAAATTGGATGAATCACACCCTGGAGTTGGCAGAAGTTGGCAGCAGCAGCAGCAGGAGCCCAAACATTACTTTAAAGAGACACTGGGGTTGGCTTCAGGAGCCCAAAAATTGGATAAATCACACCCTGGAGTTGGCAGCAGCAGGAGCCCAAATATTACTTTAAAGAGTCACTGGGGTTGGCTTCAGGAGCCCAAAATTGGATGAATCACACCCTGGAGTTGGCAGCAGCAGGAGCCCAAATATTACTTAAAAGAGACACTGGGGTTGGCTTCAGGAGCCCAAAAATTGGATGATTCACACCCTGGAGTTGGCAGCAGCAGCAGCAGGAGCCAAAATATACACTGGAGTTGGCTTCAGGAGCCCAAAAATTGGATGAATCACACCCTGGAGTTGGCAGAAGTTGGCAGCAGCAGCAGCAGGAGCCCAAACATTACTTTAAAGAGACACTGGGGTTGGCTTCAGGAGCCCAAAAATTGGATAAATCACACCCTGGAGTTGGCAGAAGTTGGCAGCAGCAGCAGCAGGAGCCCAAACATTACTTTAAAGAGACACTGGGGTTGGCTTCAGGAGCCCAAAAATTGGATGAATCACACCCTGGAGTTGGCAGCAGCAGCAGCAGGAGCCCAAATATACACTGGAGTTGGCTTCAGGAGCCCAAAAATTGGATGAATCACACCCTGGAGTTGGCAGAAGTTGGCAGCAGCAGGAGCCCAAACATTACTTTAAAGAGACCCTGGGGTTGGCTTCAGGAGCCCAAAAATTGGATGAATCACACCCTGGAGTTGGCAGAAGTTGGCAGCAGCAGCAGGAGCCCAAACATTACTTTAAAGAGACACTGGGGTTGGCTTCAGGAGCCCAAAAATTGGATGAATCACACCCTGGAGTTGGCAGCAGCAGGAGCCCAAATATTACTTTAAAGAGACACTGGGGTTGGCTTCAGGAGCCCAAAAATTGGATGATTCACACCCTGGAGTTGGCAGCAGCAGGAGCCCAAATATACACTGGAGTTGGCTTCAGGAGCCCAAAAATTGGATGAATCACACCCTGGAGTTGGCAGAAGTTGGCAGCAGCAGCAGCAGGAGCCCAAACATTACTTTAAAGAGACACTGGGGTTGGCTTCAGGAGCCCAAAAATTGGATGAATCACACCCTGGAGTTGGCAGAAGTTGGCAGCAGCAGCAGGAGCCCAAACATTACTTTAAAGAGACACTGGGGTTGGCTTCAGGAGGCCAAAAATTGGATGAATCACACCCTGGAGTTGGCAGGAGTTGACAGCAGCAGCAGGAGCCCAAATATTACTTTAAAGAGACCCTGGGGTTGGCTTCAGGAGCCCAAAAATTGAATGAATCACACCCTGGAGTTGGCAGCAGCAGCAGCAGGAGCCCAAATATTACTTTAAAGAGACACTGGGGTTGGCTTCAGGAGCCCAAAAATTGGATGATTCACACCCTGGAGTTGGCAGCAGCAGCAGGAGCCCAAATATTACTTTAAAGAGACACTGGGGTTGGCTTCAGGAGCCCAAAAATTGGATGAATCACACCCTGGAGTTGGCAGCAGCAGCAGCAGGAGCCCAAATATACACTGGAGTTGGCTTCAGGAGCCCAAAAATTGGATGAATCACACCCTGGAGTTGGCAGAAGTTGGCAGCAGCAGCAGCAGGAGCCCAAACATTACTTTAAAGAGACACTGGGGTTGGCTTCAGGAGCCCAAAAATTGGATGAATCACACCCTGGAGTCTGCAGCAGCAGGAGCCCAAATATTACTTTAAAGAGTCACTGGGGTTGGCTTCAGGAGCCCAAAATTGGATGAATCACACCCTGGAGTTGGCAGCAGCAGGAGCCCAAATATTACTTAAAAGAGACACTGGGGTTGGCTTCAGGAGCCCAAAAATTGGATGATTCACACCCTGGAGTTGGCAGCAGCAGCAGCAGGAGCCAAAATATACACTGGAGTTGGCTTCAGGAGCCCAAAAATTGGATGAATCACACCCTGGAGTTGGCAGAAGTTGGCAGCAGCAGCAGCAGGAGCCCAAACATTACTTTAAAGAGACACTGGGGTTGGCTTCAGGAGCCCAAAAATTGGATAAATCACACCCTGGAGTTGGCAGAAGTTGGCAGCAGCAGCAGCAGGAGCCCAAACATTACTTTAAAGAGACACTGGGGTTGGCTTCAGGAGCCCAAAAATTGGATGAATCACACCCTGGAGTTGGCAGCAGCAGGAGCCCAAATATTACTTTAAAGAGACACTGGGGTTGGCTTCAGGAGCCCAAAAATTGGATGATTCACACCCTGGAGTTGGCAGCAGCAGAAGCAAGAGCCCAAATATACACTGGAGTTGGCTTCAGGAGCCCAAAAATTGGATGAATCACACCCTGGAGTTAGCAGCAGCAGCAGGAGCCCAAACATTACTTTAAAGAGACCCTGGGGTTGGCTTCAGGAGCCCAAAAATTGGATGAATCACACCCTGGAGATGACAGCAGCAGGAGCCCAAATATTACTTTAAAGAGACACTGGGGTTGGCTTCAGGAGCCCAAGAATTGGATGAATCACACCCTGGAGTTGGCAGAAGTTGGCAGCAGCAGCAGCAGGAGCCCAAACATTACTTTAAAGAGACACTGGGGTTGGCTTCAGGAGCCCAAAAATTGGATGATTCACACCCTGGAGTTGGCAGCAGCAGGAGCCCAAATATACACTGGAGTTGGCTTCAGGAGCCCAAAAATTGGATGAATCACACCCTGGAGTTGGCAGAAGTTGGCAGCAGCAGGATCCCAAACATTACTTTAAAGAGACCCTGGGGTTGGCTTCAGGAGCCCAAAAATTGGATGAATCACACCCTGGAGTTGGCAGAAGTTGACAGCAGCAGCAGCAGGAGCCCAAACATTACTTTAAAGAGACCCTGGGGTTGGCTTCAGGAGCCCAAACATTGGATGAATCACACCCTGGAGTTGGCAGCAGCAGCAGCAGGAGCCCAAATATACACTGGAGTTGGCTTCAGGAGCCCAAAAATTGGATGAATCACACCCTGGAGTTGGCAGAAGTTGGCAGCAGCAGCAGCAGCAGGTGCCCAAACATTACTTTAAAGAGACACTGGGGTTGGCTTCAGGAGCCCAAAAATTGGATGAATCACACCCTGGAGTTGGCAGAAGTTGGCAGCAGCAGAAGCAGGAGCCCAAACATTACTTTAAAGAGACACTGGGGTTGGCTTCAGGAGCCCAAAAATTGGATGAATCACACCCTGGAGTTGGCAGCAGCAGGAGCCCAAATATTACTTTAAAGAGACACTGGGGTTGGCTTCAGGAGCCCAAAAATTGGATGATTCACACCCTGGAGTTGGCAGCAGCAGCAGCAGGAGCCCATATATACACTGGAGTTGACTTCAGGAGCCCAAAAATTGGATGAATCACACCCTGGAGTTGGCAGCAGCAGCAGCAGGAGCCCAAACATTACTTTAAAGAGACCCTGGGGTTGGCTTCAGGAGCCCAAAAATTGGATGAATCACACCCTGGAGTTGGCAGCAGCAGGAGCCCAAATATTACTTTAAAGAGACTCTGGGGTTGGCTTCAGGAGCCCAAAAATTGGATGAATCACACCCTGGAGTTGGCAGAATTTGGCAGCAGCAGCAGCAGGAGCCCAAACATTACTTTAAAGAGACACTGGGGTTGGCTTCAGGAGCCCAAAAATTGGATGATTCACACCCTGGAGTTGGCAGCAGCAGCAGCAGGAGCCCAAATATACACTGGAGTTGGCTTCAGGAGCCCAAAAATTGGATGAATCACACCCTGGAGTTGGCAGAGGTTGGTAGCAGCAGGAGCCCAAACATTACTTTAAAGAGACCCTGGGGTTGGCTTCAGGAGCCCAAAAATTGGATGAATCACACCCTGGAGTTGGCAGAAGTTGGCAGCAGCAGCAGCAGCAGGAGCCCAAACATTACTTTAAAGAGACCCTGGGGTTGGCTTCAGGAGCCCAAAAATTGGATGAATCACACCCTGGAGTTGGCAGCAGCAGCAGCAGGAGCCCAAATATACACTGGAGTTGGCTTCAGGAGCCCAAAAATTGGATGAATCACACCCTGGAGTTGGCAGAAGTTGGCAGCAGCAGAAGCCCAAACATTACTTTAAAGAGACCCTGGGCTTGGCTTCAGGAGCCCAAAAATTGGATGAATCACACCCTGGAGTTGGCAGAAGTTGGCAGCAGCAGCAGGAGCCCAAACATTACTTTAAAGAGACACTGGGGTTGGCTTCAGGA
This sequence comes from Gastrophryne carolinensis, assembly GCA_027917425.1. Lineage (NCBI taxonomy): Eukaryota > Metazoa > Chordata > Amphibia > Anura > Microhylidae > Gastrophryne > Gastrophryne carolinensis. The sequence goes on along the minus strand of CM051235.1, from coordinate 357,667,515 downwards.
GCCCAAAAATTGGATGAATCACACCCTGGAGTTGGCAGCAGCAGGAGCCCAAATATTACTTTAAAGAGACACTGGGGTTGGCTTCAGGAGCCCAAAAATTGGATGATTCACACCCTGGAGTTGGCAGCAGCAGGAGCCCAAATATACACTGGAGTTGGCTTCAGGAGCCCAAAAATTGGATGAATCACACCCTGGAGTTGGCAGAAGTTGGCAGCAGCAGCAGCAGGAGCCCAAACATTACTTTAAAGAGACACTGGGGTTGGCTTCAGGAGCCCAAAAATTGGATGAATCACACCCTGGAGTTGGCAGAAGTTGGCAGCAGCAGCAGGAGCCCAAACATTACTTTAAAGAGACACTGGGGTTGGCTTCAGGAGGCCAAAAATTGGATGAATCACACCCTGGAGTTGGCAGGAGTTGACAGCAGCAGCAGGAGCCCAAATATTACTTTAAAGAGACCCTGGGGTTGGCTTCAGGAGCCCAAAAATTGGATGAATCACACCCTGGAGTTGGCAGCAGCAGCAGCAGGAGCCCAAATATTACTTTAAAGAGACACTGGGGTTGGCTTCAGGAGCCCAAAAATTGGATGATTCACACCCTGGAGTTGGCAGCAGCAGCAGCAGGAGCCCAAATATTACTTTAAAGAGACACTGGGGTTGGCTTCAGGAGCCCAAAAATTGGATGAATCACACCCTGGAGTTGGCAGCAGCAGCAGGAGCCCAAATATACACTGGAGTTGGCTTCAGGAGCCCAAAAATTGGATGAATCACACCCTGGAGTTGGCAGAAGTTGGCAGCAGCAGCAGCAGGAGCCCAAACATTACTTTAAAGAGACACTGGGGTTGGCTTCAGGAGCCCAAAAATTGGATAATTCACACCCTGGAGTTGGCAGCAGCAGGAGCCCAAATATTACTTTAAAGAGACACTGGGGTTGGCTTCAGGAGCCCAAAATTGGATGAATCACACCCTGGAGTTGGCAGCAGCAGGAGCCCAAATATTACTTAAAAGAGACACTGGGGTTGGCTTCAGGAGCCCAAAAATTGGATGATTCACACCCTGGAGTTGGCAGCAGCAGCAGCAGGAGCCAAAATATACACTGGAGTTGGCTTCAGGAGCCCAAAAATTGGATGAATCACACCCTGGAGTTGGCAGAAGTTGGCAGCAGCAGCAGCAGGAGCCCAAACATTACTTTAAAGAGACACTGGGGTTGGCTTCAGGAGCCCAAAAATTGGATAAATCACACCCTGGAGTTGGCAGAAGTTGGCAGCAGCAGCAGCAGGAGCCCAAACATTACTTTAAAGAGACACTGGGGTTGGCTTCAGGAGCCCAAAAATTGGATGAATCACACCCTGGAGTTGGCAGCAGCAGGAGCCCAAATATTACTTTAAAGAGACACTGGGGTTGGCTTCAGGAGCCCAAAAATTGGATGATTCACACCCTGGAGTTGGCAGCAGCAGCAGCAAGAGCCTAAATATACACTGGAGTTGGCTTCAGGAGCCCAAAAATTGGATGAATCACACCCTGGAGTTAGCAGCAGCAGCAGGAGCCCAAACATTACTTTAAAGAGACCCTGGGGTTGGCTTCAGGAGCCCAAAAATTGGATGAATCACACCCTGGAGATGACAGCAGCAGGAGCCCAAATATTACTTTAAAGAGACACTGGGGTTGGCTTCAGGAGCCCAAAAATTGGATGAATCACACCCTGGAGTTGGCAGAAGTTGGCAGCAGCAGCAGCAGGAGCCCAAACATTACTTTAAAGAGACACTGTGGTTGGCTTCAGGAGCCCAAAAATTGGATGATTCACACCCTGGAGTTGGCAGCAGCAGGAGCCCAAATATACACTGGAGTTGGCTTCAGGAGCACAAAAATTGGATGAATCACACCCTGGAGTTGGCAGAAGTTGGCAGCAGCAGGATCCCAAACATTACTTTAAAGAGACCCTGGGGTTGGCTTCAGGAGCCCAAAAATTGGATGAATCACACCCTGGAGTTGGCAGAAGTTGACAGCAGCAGCAGCAGGAGCCCAAACATTACTTTAAAGAGACCCTGGGGTTGGCTTCAGGAGCCCAAACATTGGATGAATCACACCCTGGAGTTGGCAGCAGCAGCAGCAGGAGCCCAAATATACACTGGAGTTGGCTTCAGGAGCCCAAAAATTGGATGAATCACACCCTGGAGTTGGCAGAAGTTGGCAGCAGCAGCAGCAGGAGCCCAAACATTACTTTAAAGAGACACTGGGGTTGGCTTCAGGAGCCCAAAAATTGGATGAATCACACCCTGGAGTTGGCAGAAGTTGGCAGCAGCAGAAGCAGCAGGAGCCCAAACATTACTTTAAAGAGACACTGGGGTTGGCTTCAGGAGCCCAAAAATTGGATGAATCACACCCTGGAGTTGGCAGCAGCAGGAGCCCAAATATTACTTTAAAGAGACACTGGGGTTGGCTTCAGGAGCCCAAAAATTGGATGATTCACACCCTGGAGTTGGCAGCAGCAGCAGCAAGAGCCCAAATATACACTGGAGTTGGCTTCAGGAGCCCAAAAATTGGATGAATCACACCCTGGAGTTAGCAGCAGCAGCAGGAGCCCAAACATTACTTTAAAGAGACCCTGGGGTTGGCTTCAGGAGCCCAAAAATTGGATGAATCACACCCTGGAGATGACAGCAGCAGGAGCCCAAATATTACTTTAAAGAGACACTGGGGTTGGCTTCAGGAGCCCAAAAATTGGATGAATCACACCCTGGAGTTGGCAGAAGTTGGCAGCAGCAGCAGCAGGAGCCCAAACATTACTTTAAAGAGACACTGGGGTTGGCTTCAGGAGCCCAAAAATTGGATGATTCACACCCTGGAGTTGGCAGCAGCAGGAGCCCAAATATACACTGGAGTTGGCTTCAGGAGCCCAAAAATTGGATGAATCACACCCTGGAGTTGGCAGAAGTTGGCAGCAGCAGGATCCCAAACATTACTTTAAAGAGACCCTGGGGTTGGCTTCAGGAGCCCAAAAATTGGATGAATCACACCCTGGAGTTGGCAGAAGTTGACAGCAGCAGCAGCAGGAGCCCAAACATTACTTTAAAGAGACCCTGGGGTTGGCTTCAGGAGCCCAAACATTGGATGAATCACACCCTGGAGTTGGCAGCAGCAGCAGCAGGAGCCCAAATATACACTGGAGTTGGCTTCAGGAGCCCAAAAATTGGATGAATCACACCCTGGAGTTGGCAGAAGTTGGCAGCAGCAGAAGCAGCAGGAGCCCAAACATTACTTTAAAGAGACACTGGGGTTGGCTTCAGGAGCCCAAAAATTGGATGAATCACACCCTGGAGTTGGCAGAAGTTGGCAGCAGCAGAAGCAGCAGGAGCCCAAACATTACTTTAAAGAGACTCTGGGGTTGGCTTCAGGAGCCCAAAAATTGGATGATTCACACCCTGGAGTTGGCAGAAGCAGCAGCAGGAGCCCAAATATACACTGGAGTTGGCTTCAGGAGCCCAAAAATTGGATGAATCACACCCTGGAGTTGGCAGAAGTTGGCAGCAGCAGCAGCAGCAGGTGCCCAAACATTACTTTAAAGAGACACTGGGGTTGGCTTCAGGAGCACAAAAATTGGATGAATCACACCCTGGAGTTGGCAGAAGTTGGCAGCAGCAGCAGCAGGAGCCCAAACATTACTTTAAAGAGACACTGGGGTTGGCTTCAGGAGGCCAAAAATTGGATGAATCACACCCTGGAGTTGGCAGGAGTTGACAGCAGCAGCAGCAGGAGCCCAAATATTACTTTAAAGAGACCCTGGGGTTGGCTTCAGGAGCCCAAAAATTGGATGAATCACACCCTGGAGTTGGCAGCAGCAGCAGCAGGAGCCCAAATATTACTTTAAAGAGACACTGGGGTTGGCTTCAGGAGCCCAAAAATTGGATGAATCACACCCTGGAGTTGGCAGCAGCAGCAGGAGCCCAAATATTACTTTAAAGAGACACTGGGGTTGGCTTCAGGAGCCCAAAAATTGGATGAATCACACCCTGGAGTTGGCAGCAGCAGCAGCAGGAGCCCAAATATACACTGGAGTTGGCTTCAGGAGCCCAAAAATTGGATGAATCACACCCTGGAGTTGGCAGAAGTTGGCAGCAGCAGGAGCCCAAACATTACTTTAAAGAGACACTGGGGTTGGCTTCAGGAGCCCAAAAATTGGATGAATCACACCCTGGAGTTGGCAGCAGCAGGAGCCCAAATATTACTTTAAAGAGACACTGGGGTTGGCTTCAGGAGCCCAAAATTGGATGAATTACACCCTGGAGTTGGCAGCAGCAGGAGCCCAAATATTACTTTAAAGAGACACTGGGGTTGGCTTCAGGAGCCCAAAAATTGGATGATTCACACCCTGGAGTTGGCAGCAGCAGCAGCAGGAGCCCAAATATACACTGGAGTTGGCTTCAGGAGCCCAAAAATTGGATGAATCACACCCTGGAGTTGGCAGAAGTTGGCAGCAGCAGGAGCCCAAACATTACTTTAAAGAGACACTGGGGTTGGCTTCAGGAGCCCAAAAATTGGATGAATCACACCCTGGAGTTGGCAGAAGTTGGCAGCAGCAGCAGCAGGAGCCCAAACATTACTTTAAAGAGACACTGGGGTTGGCTTCAGGAGCCCAAAAATTGGATGAATCACACCCTGGAGTTGGCAGCAGCAGAAGCCCAAATATTACTTTAAAGAGACACTGGGGTTGGCTTCAGGAGCCCAAAAATTGGATGATTCACACCCTGGAGTTGGCAGCAGCAGCAGCAGGAGCCCAAATATACACTGGAGTTGGCTTCAGGAGCCCAAAAATTGGATGAATCACACCCTGGAGTTGGCAGCAGCAGCAGCAGCAGGAGCCCAAATATTACTTTAAAGAGACACTGGGGTTGGCTTCAGGAGCCCAAAAATGGGATGAATCACACCCTGGAGTTGGCAGCAGCAGCAGCAGGAGCCCAAATATTACTTTAAAGAGACACTGGGGTTGGCTTCAGGAGCCCAAAAATTGGATGAATCACACCCTGGAGTTGGCAGCAGCAGCAGCAGGAGCCCAAATATACACTGGAGTTGGCTTCAGGAGCCCAAAAATTGGATGAATCACACCCTGGAGTTGGCAGAAGTTGGCAGCAGCAGGAGCCCAAACATTACTTTAAAGAGACACTGGGGTTGGCTTCAGGAGCCCAAAAATTGGATGAATCACACCCTGGAGTTGGCAGCAGCAGGAGCCCAAATATTTCTTTAAAGAGACACTGGGGTTGGCTTCAGGAGCCCAAAATTGGATGAATTACACCCTGGAGTTGGCAGCAGCAGGAGCCCAAATATTAATTTAAAGAGACACTGGGGTTGGCTTCAGGAGCCCAAAAATTGGATGATTCACACCCTGGAGTTGGCAGCAGCAGCAGCAGGAGCCCAAATATACACTGGAGTTGGCTTCAGGAGCCCAAAAATTGGATGAATCACACCCTGGAGTTGGCAGAAGTTGGCAGCAGCAGGAGCCCAAACATTACTTTAAAGAGACACTGGGGTTGGCTTCAGGAGCCCAAAAATTGGATGAATCACACCCTGGAGTTGGCAGAAGTTGGCAGCAGCAGCAGCAGGAGCCCAAACATTACTTTAAAGAGACACTGGGGTTGGCTTCAGGAGCCCAAAAATTGGATGAATAACACCCTGGAGTTGAGAGCAGCAGGAGCCCAAATATTACTTTAAAGAGACACTGGGGTTGGCTTCAGGAGCCCAAAAATTGGATGATTCACACCCTGGAGTTGGCAGCAGCAGCAGGAGCCCAAATATACACTGGAGTTGGCTTCAGGAGCCCAAAAATTGGATGAATCACACCCTGGAGTTGGCAGAAGTTGGCAGCAGCAGGAGCCCAAACATTACTTTAAAGAGACCCTGGGGTTGGCTTCAGGAGCCCAAAAATTGGATGAATCACACCCTGGAGTTGGCAGAAGTTGGCAGCAGCAGCAGCAAGAGCCCAAACATTACTTTAAAGAGACCCTGGGGTTGGCTTCAGGAGCCCAAAAATTGGATGAATCACACCCTGGAGTTGGCAGCAGCAGCAGCAGGAGCCCAAATATACACTGGAGTTGGCTTCAGGAGCCCAAAAATTGGATGAATCACACCCTGGAGTTGGCAGAAGTTGGCAGCAGCAGCAGCAGCAGGAGCCCAAACATTACTTTAAAGAGACACTGGGGTTGGCTTCAGGAGCCCAAAAATTGGATGAATCACACCCTGGAGTTGGCAGAAATTGGCAGCAGCAGCAGCAGGAGCCCAAACATTACTTTAAAGAGACCCTGGGGTTGGCTTCAGGAGCCCAAAAATTGGATGATTCACACCCTGGAGTTGGCAGCAGCAGCAGCAGGAGCCCAAATATACACTGGAGTTGGCTTCAGGAGCCCAAAAATTGGATGAATCACACCCTGGAGTTGGCAGAAGTTGGCAGCAGCAGCAGCAGGAGCCCAAACATTACTTTAAAGAGACACTGGGGTTGGCTTCAGGAGCCCAAAATTGGATGATTCACACCCTGGAGTTGGCAGCAGCAGCAGGAGCCCAAATATACACTGGAGTTGGCTTCAGGAGCCCAAAAATTGGATGAATCACACCCTGGAGTTGGCAGAAGTTGGCAGCAGCAGCAGCAGGAGCCCAAACATTACTTTAAAGAGACACTGGGGTTGGCTTCAGGAGCCCAAAAATTGGATGAATCACACCCTGGAGTCGGCAGCAGCAGCAGGAGGCCAAATATTACTTGAAAGAGACAATGGAGTTGGCTTCAGGAGCCCAAAAATTGGATGATTCACACCCTGGAGTTGGCAGCAGCAGCAGCAGCAGGAGCCCAAATATTACTTTAAAGAGACACTGGGGTTGGCTTCAGGAGCCCAAGAATTGGATGATTCACACCCTGGAGTTGGCAGCAGCAGCAGCAGGAGCCCAAAAATTGGCCTAAAGACATAAATATGTTTTGCACCATTTGGAAAGTGTAAAACGTGGCACCATGCTGAATCTAGTCGCATGCATCAGGCATTGGTGGGTGGAAATCCTGGCTGATCCATCCCTGATTCATTTTGACAAAGGTGAGTCTCTCCACATTTTTAGTTGACAGACGAGTTCTCCTCGCCGTAACTATGGCCCCCGCCGCACTAAACACCCGCTCAGATGGCACGCTACTTGCCGGGCAGGACAGCTTTTCCAGGGCAAACTCTGCTAGTTGCGGCCACAAATCAAGTTTGGCTGCCCAGAAGTCCAGCGGATCCTCAAGGTGTGTTGGCATGGTCATGTCAAAGTATGACATGACCTGCTGGTTCAGGTCCTGCTCCAGGTCTTCCTGCTGCTCATGAGTAGCCTCACTATGTGGGTGTAGAAAGCTACTCATTAGCGACTGAAGACTGAGGCTGCTGCTGCTGATGGAGCTGCTGCTGCTGCTCCTGCCAACCCCCCCAGCGGCCATGGCAGTGGAAGGTGAGCGCAGAGGTCCCCTCGAGTCAGACCTGCGAGAGTATGGACCATGGCGCAGATAGGCATCGGCCAACTGCCTACCTAGAATGTCTTTGTAGTAGTTGAGTTTGTCCTCCCTCTCGGTGGGTTTAAAAAATGCCCCCATTTTGTGCCGGAAGCGAGGGTTCAATAAGGTGGACAGCCAGAAGTCATCCCGCCGACATGGATTGGAAATTGGAAACAATTCTGGGGTCACTACGCAAGCACGTGAGCATGCTTCGTGCCATTTGCGCAAGTGACTCGGATGGACTACCTGTCTCCATCTCCACTGCATACTGCCACGGTGTGCCCGGTTCCTCTGTCTCGCCTTCCTCAAAAACCTCTAGCTCCTCTGGCTGCTCCTGCTCCTCCTCTCCTGTCCGCTGACTAGATAAACCAGCCATTTCGCCAAGCCTAAACTGTGTTTCGCTGGGCAACTCCTCCTCCTCCTCTTCCTCCTCCTCCTCCAGTTCAGCTCCAATGGGGTTCATGTGGCCGTAAGATGTAAACGCCATGTCTCCAGTGCCCTGACCAGCCATGGTTTCCAACATGTGCTGTAGTACATGAAGCAGTGGAATCACGTCGTTCATCCCGTAATCCTGCCGACTGACAAATAAAGTGGCTTCCTCAAAGGGCCTGAGCAAACGGCAGGTGTCACGTATGAGCTGCCACTGGTTGACATTGAAGTTACACAGGGGAGTCCCCCTATCTGCTTGGATCATCAGGAAATCCGTGATGGCTTTTCTCTGTTCATATAATCGGTCCAACATGTGAAGGGTGGAATTCCAACGGGTGGAAACATCGCAAATCAGACTATGTTGGGGGATACCATTCTGATGCTGTAGCTCAAGAAGGGTGTGTTTGGCGGTGTAGGAGTGGCTGAAGTGCATGCAAAGTTTCCTTGAAGTTGTTAGGATGTCTTGCAGATGGGGGGAACACTTCAGAAACCGCTTGACAACCAGATTGAAGACGTGAGCCATGCAGGGGGCATGGGTCAGGCTTCCTTGGCGCAGCGCAGACAAAATGTTCTTCCCATTGTCGGTAACCATGATTCCCATTTTAAGTTTTCTCGGAGTAAGCCATGTTTGGATTTCCTGATGAATACATTTAAGCAGTTCCTCCCCTGTGTGACTCCGTTCGCCAAGACAAACCATGTGAAGCACTGCGTGACACCTCTGTGCCCTGCACACATGGTAGACTGGAGGGGCACTGAGACTTGAGCCTACAGTGGAGGGTGAGGAGATGGCGGAGGATGAGGAGGCCGAGTCGCACGGTGTCACAGGCCCAACGGGCAGGGAACTCGCGGAGTCCGAAGCGGCGTGACCTGTCCAAGTTGCTGCTGCTGCTGCAAAGGGACCACATTCACCCAGTGGGCCGTAAACGACATGTACTGTCCCTGACCGTAGTTACAGCTCCAGATGTCGGCGCTGCCATGCACTTTGCTACACACCGACAGGCTCAAGGACTGGCCCACCTTCTGTTCAACAAAAGTGTGCAGCGCTGGTACTGCCTTCTTGGCAAAGAAATGACGGCTTGGGACTCTCCACCTCGGCTCGGCACAAGCCATCAGTTCTCTGAAAGGTGCAGATTCCACCACCTGAAAAGGGAGCGACTGCAGCACCAGCAACTTGGACAGGAGCACATTCAGCTTCTGCGCCGTAGGATGAGTGGGCGCATACTGCTGTCTCTTGGACATGGCTTCGCTGATGGATTGCTGGCGGGATGCATGACTTGGAGGAGGAGGAGGAGGAGGAGCAGGAGCGACAGAGGATGGGTATGACGCACACCTGCCTTCGGCTGAGGTGCTGGAGCCTTGGCTGGCAGAAATTGGGAGCGGAGTGCCACTCGGTGAGGAAGCAGTCTGGCCCACCTCTCCGGAGCCTAGGTTCTCCCAGGCCGCTTTATGGTGACGCTGCATATGTTGACGCAGGGCCGTGGTGCCAACATTTGGACCCTGGCCACGCTTCACCTTCTGCCTACATATCTTGCATGTGGCCATGTTACCCTCCTGCGGATGCTTCAGGAAAAACTGCCACACTGCCGAGTAGCTACTTTTCCCACCAACAGGCCTCACTGATTCGCTGCTGCTGTTGCCAACTCCAGGAACCCCTGCCCCACTACCTCCCGATAAGGTAGCCTGCCGCGCAGCAGGTGCTCTACCCCGGCCCCGGCCCCGTTTGGCTCCAGGCTTTACAATTGTGCCCCCATGCTGCCTGCCAGCCATGCTGCTGCCACCTTGCTGCCTGAGCTGCTGACTCCGGGGCAACCTGCGCCCCTCTTCTCCTGATGATGACGATGAAGCCCCTTCATCACCCGGCTCCCAAGTGCGATCGGCTTCATCGTCATCATCATTATCGCCGAGTTGTGGCTGTACGTCACTGATGTTCGTGGATTCGTCAACAGTGTCTGGCGCAGGAGCTGGAACGCTCGCAGCACCCATGACACTGTCCACTTCACTACTTGTCTGCCTAGCTAAAGAAGCCACCTCCATTTCTTGGCTGGGCAGTAGCTGCTGACTGTCCTCTATCTGATCGTCCTCCTCACTAAAGAGAGGAGCTGAACCCAAAGCATAGGATACGTCGCTGGGGGAGGGAACGGCGTAGGACAGGGGCAATGGGAGGACAGGGACTGCTCTCGGGGCATGCCAACTCAGGGTTGTGTCAGAGGAACCTACCGACCCTAGACTGGGGGTCTCAGACGTAAGTTGTAATGATGTTGTTGATGAGCGCGTCAACCATTCAACCACAGCAGATGCGTTACTGGTGGAGACCCGACCGCTAGCAGATACTGGCAGATTAGGTCTCTCAGCGTGACTCCTGCTGCTACTGGCCCCCAGTCTGCTGCGAGCTCTGCCTGCGGAATCTTGGCCTCTGCCACTCCTCTTTTCACTTCCAGGCACTTGTCTGCTCGACATAGTCTGGTGTGGTAGTAGGTGATATTTTAAGAACCCCCAGGCAGCGGTGGGTCTATATGAAACAGAATATAATGCCCACCAAAAGTGAGCAGTAACACTCAGCCTCCAACAGGCCTGCCTAGTGTAAATAAGAGAGCTGGTTAGTGTAAATAAAGAGGGGTATGCTATGTTACAGAATGGGATGCCCCAAAAACCAGCAGTGCACCTGGCAGGCAGCAGTAAGACTATGCACAGCAAAAGTGTCTTTATCAGGCCTAATTTCAATTATAATAAGTGCAAATGGTTATATGGTCTTAAACAGAGGCTGCTGTAGTCACAGAATGGGATGCCCTAAAAACCCAGCAGTGAACCTGGGACAAGTAGTGCTATGCACAACAAAAGTGTCTTTATCAGGCCTAATTTCAATTATAATAAGTGCAAATGGTTATATGGTCTTAAACAGAGGCTGCTGTAGTCACAGAATGGGATGCCCTAAAAACCCAGCAGTGAACCTGGGACAAGTAGTGCTATGCCCAGCAAAAGTGTCTTTATCAGGCCTAATTTCAATTATAATAAGTACAAATGGTTATATGGTCTTAAACAGAGGCTGCTGTAGTCACAGAATGGGATGCCCTAAAAACCCAGCAGTGAACCTGGGACAAGTAGTGCTATGCACAGCAAAAGTGTCTTTATCAGGCCTAATTTCAATTATAATAAGTGCAAATGGTTATATGGTGTTAAACAGAGGCTGCTGTAGTCACAGAATGGGATGCCCTAAAAACCCAGCAGTGAACCTGGGACAAGTAGTGCTATGAACAGCAAAAGTGTCTTTATCAGGCCTAATTTCAATTATAATAAGTGCAAATGGTTATATGGTGTTAAACAGAGGCTGCTGTAGTCACAGAATGGGATGCCCTAAAAACCCAGCAGTGAACCTGGGACAAGTAGTGCTATGCACAGCAAAAGTGTCTTTATCAGGCCTAATTTCAATTAGAATAAGTGCAAATGGTTATATGGTGTTAAACAGAGGCTGCTGTAGTCACAGAATGGGATGCCCTAAAAACCCAGCAATGAACCTGGGACAAGTAGTGCTATGAACAGCAAAATTGTCTTTATCAGGCCTAATTTCAATTATAATAAGTGCAAATGGTTATATGGTCTTAAGCAGAGGCTGCTGTAGTCACAGAATGGGATGCCCTAAAAACCAGCAGTAAGTACACCTGGCAGGGTCCAGTAGTGCTATGAACAGCAAAAGTGTCTTTATCAGGCCTAATTTCAATTAGAATAAGTGCAAATGGTTATATGGTCTTAAACAGAGGCTGGTGTAGTCACAGAATGGGATGCCTCACAGCAGACTTAAGATCAGTTCAGTATATATGCACAGTTAGTTAGTATAAGCAGCCTGAAAACGCTAACAAAGCCAGTCAGCCAGCTAGTAACACTCAGGCTGGATGAAAAAAAAAAAAAAATCTCCCTGTGATAGCCTCCAATTTTTCCTACCTTTCCCTGTTTTTCGCTGACTTTCTGTCTGTCTCCTGTCTGTCTCCTGCCTGTCTCCAGCCTGTCCCTGTCTGTCCCTGCCTGTCTAACTGCCTCTCTCCCTCACTACAACGTTCTGTCTCTCACGAATGCAATAGAGAAATGAGGAAGGAAAAGCAAGATGGCCAACTTAAATAGCGCTGTGACGTCACCGGGCTTGCTGGCTGCTGATAGGCTGCATGTGACTGCCCCAGCTTGCACTGGTGCGGGATAGATGTCCAGACATGTCCCGTCCGCCATCTTAGAATGCCTGTAAATGTAAATGAATGGATGTTAAAGGAAAACTTTGAGCGATCGAATCGCGGGGAAATTCGGATTCGATCCGAATCGAATTTTTCCTGAAATTCGGATCGAATCCGGGTTCGTCCGGATCGATTCGCTCATCCCTAAAAATAACTCATTAGAATCAATTTTAATAACCCCTCAAAAATACATTTTGTGACTCCTAGTTCCTGTGTTTCCATTATTGACAAGTCACAATGAAAGTTCTGTTTATGTGTGTAATTTAAATTACAAGCATAAAATACTTGAATCCGGTGTTGCCTATTGTGCTCTATGGGATCTTGACCTACAGTGCCAGGTTTCAGCTGGTGCTTCTTCAAACAGGGCACCCGGGGCTGCAACCTTTTCGGCATTAGTGTGAAATAAAATGCTAGCTCACAGCCACATCGGCGCTGCCATTCCAGTGGTCTAGTAGCCATAGCTGGTAATGTTAATATATGTAAGAAGGGTTGCCATGCCAATTTTGATCTGTTGCAGTGTTTTCTCATGGCTACCTCCTCTGGAGTATTCCATATTCTCACTGCTCTTACAGTAAAGAATCCTTGCCGATGTAAGAAGCATCTTTCCTCTAAACTTAGGGGATGATCCCAGGTTATTGCTACAGTCATGGGTATATGTAGATCATGGGATAGTTCTTTGTATTGTCTACACTCAAGTTCTGTTTTGTCATTCTTTTTTGCCTGTGCCTAAAACTGCAATATTCCATATGGGGTTCGACCAGTGAGAATCGAGGTACAATGATGCTCTGGTTATGGGCTGTTTGCACTGGCAGCCTTGGCAGCTGTGGCCTGGCATTGGTCACTACAGTTAAGGTTTTTTTGCCGAGGTGAGGAGGGGGCATATTTTTTTCCTTTCTGCCTTGAGATATATTTTTCCCATAAATGCCACTGTTTAGTATATACTGTTATTAACCACCCTCCGGTTTTCTAGTGGCCCAACTGACATAACTGACAATGCACAGTAACAGGAAGCCCAGCAGCATTTCCTGTTTGCAGATGGCTTGCAAGTCTATGCAAGTCTTAAAATTGACCCAGTAGGAATTAATTAATTAGTTAATTTTTATTATGGGCAGCAATCTAAATTGCCCTGGGTAGGGAATCAAATGACCACTGTTTGTCGTGTTGGTCTGGTTTAAGTCATTTTTGACTGTTGGTCAGTTTTAAGCCAATTACTCACTCATGTTTTCCCCAGTCTAAGCACTCTTTTTTACCAGTCTTTTATGTGGCACCATATCACATGCTTTAGGAAAGTCAAGATATATGACAACCGATAACTCTGATCCAGTCTTTAACTTACTTCCTAATTAATGTATATCAGGGTTGTCTGACAGGACATAACTCCATATTGATAAGAAGTATTAAGGTCACTTTTACCCCAGAAACCATCTCTTAGAAAACCTAGAATATTGGTACCCCTTTTTTTATAGATTCCTTTCACCATGGAATATATATATATATATATATATATATATATATATATATATATATATACAAAATAATGGCTCGTCTATTACAGAATATCATTCCTTTAAAAAACAGGCATGTGTACCACCTGGTATACATATACACATTGCTGTGTTTTAAGGCAGTGCTGCACTTTTTTCTTGGATAGACTGCTCACATTTAATGGAGTGTTCGGATTATTTAGCAAACCCAGATCAGCATTTTTATTTTGTTTTTCCCTCCAATTATTTCTAACCATCTTCCCCCTTGCATAAATCCTCCGAAATTCGAGCTGTAGACTAAACTTTACCAATAAGAAGATTTCACCCCCTTACAGCTTTTATGGTCCCACTTATACACTTAAGGCTCAATTCAGTGTCGTGCATGGGTAAGTCACATGCAGCCTATCAGCAGCCAGGAAGCCCGGTGACGTCACCGTGCTATATAAACAGGTGGCCATTTTACTTTTGCGCATTTCAGCCTTGCATTGCAGACAGAACGGAGGTTGCTGCAGACAGGGAGAGACTTACAGACAGGCAGGGAGAGTCAGGGAGACCCACAGAGACCAATACAGTGCCAGGGAGAGCCAGGGAAAGATAGGGAAAAATCGGGAAAGATCGAGGCAGGGACAGCAGAGAAAGTGACAGGGAAAGCTTTTTTTAATTTTCATTTCACTTCATTTGCCAGATCAGTTTTAAATTGCTTTTGCTTGTGCTGTAAAAATGTCTTGCCACTGTGCATGCCATGTTGGCAGTGGCATATTTAACCCTATCTGTTTGATTAGTTTAAATATTTTTTGGTCTGCCTTTAACAAAAAAAAACACCAGCCCACCTGGGTATCCCAAACCTGCACTTAGCAGCCTATCTGTTATACTAAATACGCTTGTTCATCCTTCCTCAGATTATTCAAAGTATTTCATTTTGAATTGGTTTTTGGTCTGCCTTTAACAAAAAAAACACCAGGCCGCAGGGCATCCCAAACCTGCACTTAGCAGCCTATCTGTTATACTAAACACGCTTGTTCATCCTTCCTCAGATTATTCAAAGTATTTCATTTTGAATTGGTTTTTGGTCTGCCTTTAACAAAAAAACACCAGGCCGCAGGGCATCCCAAACCTGCACTTAGCAGCCTATCTGTTATACTAAATACGCTTGTTCATCCTTCCTCAGATTAATCAAAGTATTTCATTTTGAATTGGTTTTTGGTCTGCCTTTAACAAAAAAAACACCAGGCCGCAGGGCATCCCAAACCTGCACTTAGCAGCCTATCTGTTATACTAAATACGCTTGTTCATCCTTCCTCAGATTAATCAAAGTATTTCATTTTGAATTGGTTTTTGGTCTGCCTTTAACAAAAAAAAACAGGCCACAGGGCATCCCAAACCTGCACTTAGCAGCCTATCTGTTATACTAAATACTCTTGTTCATCCTCCTCAGATTAATCAAAGTATTTCATTTTGAATTGGTTTTTGGTCTGCCTTTAACAAAAAAAAAACAGGCCGCAGGGCATCCCAAACCTGCACTTAGCAGCCTATCTGTTATACTAAATACGCTTGTTCATCCTTCCTCAGATTATTCAAAGTATTTCATTTTGAATTGGTTTTTTGTCTGCCTTTAACAAAAAAAACACCAGGCCGCAGGGCATCCCAAACCTGCACTTAGCAGCCTATCTGTTATACTAAACACGCTTGTTCATCCTTCCTCAGATTATTCAAAGAATTTCATTTTGAATTGGTTTTTGGTCTGCCTTTAACAAAAAAAACACCAGGCCGCAGGGCATCCCAAACCTGCACTTAGCAGCCTATCTGTTATACTAAATACGCTTGTTCATCCTTCCTCAGATTAATCAAAGTATTTCATTTTGAATTGGTTTTTGGTCTGCCTTTAACAAACAAAACAGGCCACAGGGCATCCCAAACCTGCACTTAGCAGCCTATCTGTTATACTAAATACGCTTGTTCATCCTCCTCAGATTAATCAAAGTATTTCATTTTGAATTGGTTTTTGGTCTGCCTTTAACAAAAAAAAACAGGCCGCAGGGCATCCCAAACCTGCACTTAGCAGCCTATCTGTTATACTAAATACGCTTGTTCTTCCTTCCTCAGATTAATCAAAGTATTTCATTTTGAATTGGTTTTTAGTCTGCCTTTAACAAAAAAAACACCAGGCCGAAGGGCATCCCAAACCTGCACTTAGCAGCCTATCTGTTATACTAAATACGCTTGTTCATCCTCCTCAGATTAATCAAAGTATTTCATTTTGAATTGGTTTTTGGTCTGCCTTTAACAAAAAAAACACCAGGCCGAAGGGCATCCCAAACCTGCACTTAGCAGCCTATCTGTTATACTAAATACGCTAGTTCATCCTTCCTCAGATTAATCAAAGTATTTCATTTTGAATTGGTTTTTGGTCTGCCTTTAACAAAAAAAACACCAGGCCGCAGGGCATCCCAAACCTGCACTTAGCAGCCTATCTGTTATACTAAATACGCTTGTTCATCCTTCCTCAGATTAATCAAAGTATTTCATTTTGAATTGGTTTTTGGTCTGCCTTTAACCTCCTCAGATTAATCAAAGAATTTCATTTTGAATTGGTTTTTGGTCTGCCTTTAACAAAAAAAACACCAGGCCGCAGGGCATCCCAAACCTGCACTTAGCAGCCTATCTGTTATACTAAATACGCTTGTTCATCCTTCCTCAGATTAATCAAAGTATTTCATTTTGAATTGGTTTTTGGTCTGCCTTTAACAAAAAAAAACAGGCCACAGGGCATCCCAAACCTGCACTTAGCAGCCTATCTGTTATACTAAATACGCTTGTTCATCCTCCTCAGATTAATCAAAGTATTACATTTTGAATTGGTTTTTGGTCTGCCTTTAACCTCCTCAGATTAATTAAAGAATTTCATTTTGAATTGGTTTTTGGTCTGCCTTTAACAAAAAAAACACCAGGCCGCAGGGCATCCCAAACCTGCACTTAGCAGCCTATCTGTTATACTAAATATGCTTGTTCATCCTTCCTCAGATTAATCAAAGTATTTCATTTTGAATTGGTTTTTGGTCTGCCTTTAACAAAAAAAAACACCAGGCCGAAGGGCATCCCAAACCTGCACTTAGCAGCCTATCTGTTATACTAAATACGCTTGTTCATCCTCCTCAGATTAATCAAAGTATTTCATTTTGAATTGGTTTTTGGTCTGCCTTTAACAAAAAAAAAACAGGCCGCAGGGCATCCCAAACCTGCACTTAGCAGCCTATCTGTTATACTAAATACGCTTGTTCATCCTTCCTCAGATTATTCAAAGTATTTCATTTTGAATTGTTTTTGGTCTGCCTTTAACAAAAAAAACACCAGGCCGCAGGGCATCCCAAACCTGCACTTAGCAGCCTATCTGTTATACTAAACACGCTTGTTCATCCTTCCTCAGATTATTCAAAGTATTTCATTTTGAATTGGTTTTTGGTCTGCCTTTAACAAAAAAAACACCAGGCCGCAGGGCATCCCAAACCTGCACTTAGCAGCCTATCTGTTATACTAAATACGCTTGTTCATCCTTCCTCAGATTAATCAAAGTATTTCATTTTGAATTGTTTTTGGTCTGCCTTTAACAAAAAAAACAGGCCACAGGGCATCCCAAACCTGCACTTAGCAGCCTATCTGTTATACTAAATACGCTTGTTCATCCTCCTCAGATTAATCAAAGTATTTCATTTTGAATTGGTTTTTGGTCTGCCTTTAACAAAAAAAAAACAGGCCGCAGGGCATCCCAAACCTGCACTTAGCAGCCTATCTGTTATACTAAATACGCTTGTTCTTCCTTCCTCAGATTAATCAAAGTATTTCATTTTGAATTGGTTTTTGGTCTGCCTTTAACAAAAAAAACACCAGGCCGAAGGGCATCCCAAACCTGCACTTAGCAGCCTATCTGTTATACTAAATACGCTTGTTCATCCTTCCTCAGATTAATCAAAGTATTTCATTTTGAATTGGTTTTCGGTCTGCCTTTAACAAAAAAAAACACCAGGCCGAAGGGCATCCCAAACCTGCACTTAGCAGCCTATCTGTTATACTAAATACGCTTGTTCATCCTTCCTCAGATTAATCAAAGTATTTCATTTTGAATTGGTTTTTGGTCTGCCTTTAACAAAAAAAACACCAGGCCGAAGGGCATCCCAAACCTGCACTTAGCAGCCTATCTGTTATACTAAATACGCTTGTTCATCCTTCCTCAGATTAATCAAAGTATTTCATTTTGAATTGGTTTTTGGTCTGCCTTTAACAAAAAAAAACAGGCCACAGGGCATCCCAAACCTGCACTTAGCAGCCTATCTGTTATACTAAATACGCTTGTTCATCCTCCTCAGATTAATCAAAGTATTACATTTTGAATTGGTTTTTGGTCTGCCTTTAACCTCCTCAGATTAATTAAAGAATTTCATTTTGAATTGGTTTTTGGTCTGCCTTTAACAAAAAAAACACCAGGCCGCAGGGCATCCCAAACCTGCACTTAGCAGCCTATCTGTTATACTAAATATGCTTGTTCATCCTTCCTCAGATTAATCAAAGTATTTCATTTTGAATTGGTTTTTGGTCTGCCTTTAACAAAAAAAAACACCAGGCCGAAGGGCATCCCAAACCTGCACTTAGCAGCCTATCTGTTATACTAAATACGCTTGTTCATCCTCCTCAGATTAATCAAAGTATTTCATTTTGAATTGGTTTTTGGTCTGCCTTTAACAAAAAAAAAACAGGCCGCAGGGCATCCCAAACCTGCACTTAGCAGCCTATCTGTTATACTAAATACGCTTGTTCATCCTTCCTCAGATTATTCAAAGTATTTCATTTTGAATTGTTTTTGGTCTGCCTTTAACAAAAAAAACACCAGGCCGCAGGGCATCCCAAACCTGCACTTAGCAGCCTATCTGTTATACTAAACACGCTTGTTCATCCTTCCTCAGATTATTCAAAGTATTTCATTTTGAATTGGTTTTTGGTCTGCCTTTAACAAAAAAAACACCAGGCCGCAGGGCATCCCAAACCTGCACTTAGCAGCCTATCTGTTATACTAAATACGCTTGTTCATCCTTCCTCAGATTAATCAAAGTATTTCATTTTGAATTGTTTTTGGTCTGCCTTTAACAAAAAAAACAGGCCACAGGGCATCCCAAACCTGCACTTAGCAGCCTATCTGTTATACTAAATACGCTTGTTCATCCTCCTCAGATTAATCAAAGTATTTCATTTTGAATTGGTTTTTGGTCTGCCTTTAACAAAAAAAAACAGGCCGCAGGGCATCCCAAACCTGCACTTAGCAGCCTATCTGTTATACTAAATACGCTTGTTCTTCCTTCCTCAGATTAATCAAAGTATTTCATTTTGAATTGGTTTTTGGTCTGCCTTTAACAAAAAAAACACCAGGCCGAAGGGCATCCCAAACCTGCACTTAGCAGCCTATCTGTTATACTAAATACGCTTGTTCATCCTTCCTCAGATTAATCAAAGTATTTCATTTTGAATTGGTTTTCGGTCTGCCTTTAACAAAAAAAAACACCAGGCCGAAGGGCATCCCAAACCTGCACTTAGCAGCCTATCTGTTATACTAAATACGCTTGTTCATCCTTCCTCAGATTAATCAAAGTATTTCATTTTGAATTGGTTTTTGGTCTGCCTTTAACAAAAAAAACACCAGGCCGAAGGGCATCCCAAACCTGCACTTAGCAGCCTATCTGTTATACTAAATACGCTTGTTCATCCTTCCTCAGATTAATCAAAGTATTTCATTTTGAATTGGTTTTTGGTCTGCCTTTAACAAAAAAAAACACCAGGCCGAAGGGCATCCCAAACCTGCACTTAGCAGCCTATCTGTTATACTAAATACGCTTGTTCATCCTCCTCAGATTAATCAAAGTATTTCATTTTGAATTGGTTTTTGGTCTGCCTTTAACAAAAAAAAACCAGGCCGCAGGGCATCCCAAACCTGCACTTAGCAGCCTATCTGTTATACTAAATACGCTTGTTCATCCTTCCTCAGATTAATCAAAGTATTTCATTTTGAATTGGTTTTTGGTCTGCCTTTAACAAAAAAAAACAGGCCACAGGGCATCCCAAACCTGCACTTAGCAGCCTATCTGTTATACTAAATACGCTTGTTCATCCTCCTCAGATTAATCAAAGTATTTCATTTTGAATTGGTTTTTGGTCTGCCTTTAACAAAAAAAAACAGGCCGCAGGGCATCCCAAACCTGCACTTAGCAGCCTATCTGTTATACTAAATACGCTTGTTCTTCCTTCCTCAGATTAATCAAAGTATTTCATTTTGAATTGGTTTTTGGTCTGCCTTTAACAAAAAAAACACCAGGCCGAAGGGCATCCCAAACCTGCACTTAGCAGCCTATCTGTTTTACTAAATACGCTTGTTCATCCTTCCTCAGATTAATCAAAGTATTTCATTTTGAATTGGTTTTTGGTCTGCCTTTAACAAAAAAAAACACCAGGCCGAAGGGCATCCCAAACCTGCACTTAGCAGCCTATCTGTTATACTAAATACGCTTGTTCATCCTTCCTCAGATTAATCAAAGTATTTCATTTTGAATTGGTTTTTGGTCTGCCTTTAACAAAAAAAACACCAGGCCGAAGGGCATCCCAAACCTGCACTTAGCAGCCTATCTGTTATACTAAATACGCTTGTTCATCCTTCCTCAGATTAATCAAAGTATTTCATTTTGAATTGGTTTTTGGTCTGCCTTTAACAAAAAAAAACACCAGGCCGAAGGGCATCCCAAACCTGCACTTAGCAGCCTATCTGTTATACTAAATACGCTTGTTCATCCTTCCTCAGATTAATCAAAGTATTTCATTTTGAATTGGTTTTTGGTCTGTCTTTAACAAAAAAAAAACAGGCCGCAGGGCATCCCAAACCTGCACTTAGCAGCCTATCTGTTATACTAAATACGCTTGTTCATCCTTCCTCAGATTAATCAAAGTATTTCATTTTGAATTGGTTTTTGGTCTGCCTTTAACCTCCTCAGATTAATCAAAGAATTTCATTTTGAATTGGTTTTTGGTCTGCCTTTAACAAAAAAAACACTAGGCCGCAGAGCATCCCAAACCTGCACATTTGACCCTATCTGTTACACAAAAGCAGCTTTTAAAAGCTATTTATCATAAATATATTGCAGTTTGAATTGTTTGTGTGTGTGCTGTAAAAACACCAGGCCTCAGGGTATCCCAAACCAGCACATTTGACCCTATCTGTTACACTAAAGAAGCTTTTATAGGCTATTTCTCATAAATATATCACAGTTTGAATTGTTTCTGTGTCTGCTGTAAAAACCCCAGCCCACATGGGCATCCCAAACATTGGCATAAATATCTCAAGACTACCTGTCTAATAACTGCTTGTATTTTATAATTAATGTCACTTTTCCACAATCAAGGGAGGCCTCCTTTGTATGTGAGGAGGGGGCATCCCAAACACTAGCAGTAATATTTCAAGAGTACCTGCTTTGTCTAACCATGAAGCTGCCTGCCCCTCTGGATACCCCGCGATCTGTGACCTTCTGGCTTGACCCTTTGGCTACTCCTGACTACGCACCTGTCTCATCCCTGTACTCTGACGCATACTCCGGATTGACTACCTGTAAACGAGCTCGGCTTCAGGATACCCTTGTGGTTCATCGGCCTTCACCGTAAGCAGCCATCCTTTGCACCTATTAAGACCTGGGGGCAACCGTGTCCGGTGAGGCGTACCTAGCGTCCCGGCAAACGGGGGCTTGACTATAGGCAGAAGCGGCGGTGGAGATTGGGGGTTGCCTGCTTACAGAAGGCTGGTGTCCCGCTGGGCATCACAGTATGGAACATGGCGCAGATAGGCATCGCCCAACTGACTACGTAGGATGTCTCTGTAGTAGGTCAGTTTGTCCTTGCTCTCAGTGGGTGTAAAAAATGCCGGAAGCGAGGGTCCAATAAGGTGGAGAGCCAGAAGTCATCCCGCTGACAAATGGAGACAATTCTGCGGTCACTACGCAAGCACGTGAGCATGCATCGTGCCATTTGTGCAAGTGACTCGGAAGGACTACCTGTCTCCATCTCCACTGCAAACTGCCACGGTGTGTCTGGGTCCTCTGTCTCACCTTCCTCACAACTCTCTAGCTCCTGTGGCTGCTCCTGCTCCTCCTCTCCTGTCAGATGACTAGATAAAATGCCCATTTTGTCAAACCTAAACTGTGCTTCGCTGTGCCCCTCCTCCTCCTCCACTTCAGCCCCCACAGGCTTCATGTGGCTGTGAAATGTATGCGCCATGTCTCCAGTGCCCTGACCAGCCATGGTTTCCAACATGTGTTGTAGTACATGAAGATCGTTCATCTCATAGTCCTGGCGACTGACTAATAAAGTTGCTTCCTCAAAGGGCCTGAGCAAACGGCAGGTGTCACGTATGAGCTGCCACTGGTTTACATTGAGTTACACAGGGGAGTCCCCCTATCCGTTTGGATCATCAAGAAATCCGTGATGGCTTTTCTCTGTTCCTATAGTCGATCCTGCATATGGAGGGTGGAATTACAACGGGTGGAAACTTCGCAAATCAGACTAATTTTGGGGATACCGTTCTGACGCTGAAGCTCAAGAAGGGTGTGCTTGGTTGTGTAGGAGTGGCTGAAGTGCATGAAAAGTTTCCTTCCCGTTGTTAGGATGTCTTGCAGATGGGGGGAAGACTTCAGAAAATGCTTGACAACCAGATTGAACATGTGTGCCATGGCAGGACACATGGCTCAGGCTTCCTTGTCACAGCGCAGACAAGATGTTCTTCCCAATGTCAGCCACCATGGGTCCCATTTGCAGTTTTCGTGGAGTAAGCCATGATTTAATTTATTGATTTCTCACTTTTAGCAGTTCCTCCCATGTATGGCTCTGTGGCTCAAGGCAAACCATGTAAAGAACAGCGTGAAACCGCCGTTTCCTGCACACATGGTAGGCTGGAAGGGCACTGGGGAAAAAATAAATAAATAAAAAATATTTAGAAAAAACAAAATACAAAAAAAAAAAAAAAAAAATCCCCAAAAAAATGGTACAAAAATTCACAAAATATAAAAAAAAGACAATGAAAAAAAAATTCAAAAAAAAATTCAAAAAAATAAAAATATATATGTTTTAAAAAAATACAAAATCTGAAAAAAAATTCAAAAAAATATATAAAAAAAAAAATGTGTTAAATTTTATATGTTACTGTTATTATTTTAGATGTTATTGTTGCTATGTTATATGTTATTATTATAAATATGTTCAAATAAGATAAATGTTAACTATTAATATGTAATTGACAATTAGCCACTTTTTTCTGTGACACCATGGCTAAGTGCAAGTACACTGTCACAGGCACAAAGGCATAGGAGCGTGGAGGCCACAGCTGTTGCGGTTCTGCAGGAACCACAATGACCCAGTGGGCCTTAATGGATATGTATTGTCCCTGACCGTAGTTACAGCTCCAGACGTAGGCACTGCTGTGCACTTTGGTACACACTGACAGGCTAAAGGACTGTCCCACCTTCTGTTCAACAAAATTGTACAGGGCTGGTACTACCTTCTTCGCAAAGAAATGACAGCATGGGACTCTACACCTTGGCTTGGCACAAGCCATCAGTTCTCTGAAAGGTCCACCAACTCAAAAGGGAGGGACTGCAGCACCTGCAACTTACACAGGAGCATATTTAGCTTCTGCACGTTGGATGAGTGGGCACATACTGTTGTCTCTTGGACATGGCTTGGCCAATGGATTGCTGGCGGAATGACTGACTCGGATTAAGAGGAGGAGGAGCATCTGGAGCGACAGAGGATGGGTATGACACACAGGAGGTGGTGGAGCCTTGGCTGGCTGGAACAGAGAGTGGCGTGCCACTGGGTAATGCAGCAGGCTGGACCACCACTTTGGAGCCAACTCTCCCAGGCCGCTTGATGGTGACGCTGCAAATGTTGATGCAGGGCTGTGGGTCCAACATTGGGACCCTGGTCACACTTCACCTTCTGCCTACACATCTTTCATATAGCCATGTTAACCTCCTGCGGATGCTTGATGAAAAACTGCCACATGGCCTTGTAGCTGATTTTTCCTACCTACAGTCCGCACGAATTCACTACTGCTGCCGCCGCCAACTCCAGGGACCCTCTTCCACTACCTCCTAAGAAGATAGCCTGCCGCGCAAGTGGTCTACCCCGAGCACATTTGCCTCCATACTTTCCCCTTCTGCCACCATGCTGGCCGCTAAATCTGTCACTCTCCATCACTCTAAGCCTTTAAAAGTGCCCTCAAAACTCACTGATGTCCTCCTCAGGTTCCTCAACAGTGTCTGCTTAAGAAGCCAAAATGCTTGCAACACCACCTCCCACGCCACTTTCCTCATCACTACTTGCCCGCCTAGTGGAAGAGTGTCTCCTCCACTTCTTGGCTGGGAAGTAGCTGCTGATTTTTCTGATTATCAGATCGTCCTCACTGAATAGTGGAGCTGAACCCTAAGCATAAGACATAACCGACAGTTGACTGGGGGTGTCAGATGTCACTTGTGATGCAGTGGATGATCGTGTTAACCAATGGATGATGGCAGATGGTTTGCTGGTCAAGACACGACCGCTAGCTGATCCTGGGAGATCAGTCCTCTTACTGAGACTCCTGCTGCCACTCACCCCTAGTCTGCTGCAACCTCTGCTTGATGAATTTAGGCCTCTGCAACTTCTCTGTGCCCATCCTGCCACTTCTCTGCCTGACATACTTAGTGCGTATTTGAGGGGAGGACAAAACGCTACACTACACTTAAAACAGGATTTGTCGATAAGAGCAGCAGGTGTGTAACTATCTATTGTTAGGGCGAGCGCTGCTGAGACGCCTCATGGCGCTTCCTGCCGTCCCTCTCCCGGGGCGAGAGCCGCGCTCCCTCCCCGCGGCTTTCCCCGCCGGGTTTCCCCTAGCCCGAGCGCTATTTCCCTTCCTGGCAGCGCCCCTCTCTTACCTGATGTCCTGCCCTCCGTCCGGCGTGGCTGCCGGGGTCTGCGGGCGGCTCCCTCACTTCCTCATTCCTCCCTGCCTCTCCCCCGGCCACTAGCGGGCGCGCGCCGCAATACTGTTGAATTTAAAGGGCCAGTGCATCACTAATTGGTGTCCGGCCGTCCAATCCGGTAATGACACTTCCTTTTTATTCTGGCCAGCCCTTCTTCCTCTGCCGGATTATCGGTGTGTTTCCGTGATTGTCTGTAGTTAATCTGTGGCTTTCTTGTGTATGACCTCGGCTTACCTTTTTGACCACGAACCTCCGCTGCCTGTCCCGACCTCGGTCTGTCTCTTCGTCTGTGAACCTCCGCTGCCTGTCCCGATCACGGCTTGTCTACTCGCTGCTGAACCCTCGCTGCCTGCCCTGAATCTGGCTACTCACCGTGACCATCGTTTATCTCTGCTGTACAACGCCTCGGCAAATTGTGGAACTGTGCCACCGTTGGGGGGTAGCGACCTGGGAGTCATCAGCCGCACAAGACCAACCTGCTTCGCGGCGGGCTCTGGTGAAAACCGGTGGCTCCTTAGACCCCGCTTCCCTGACGCGGTACTCACCAACAGTTTCACAGTTCCAGTGGGTCCACGCTTCATTTGTTCCTTCCGGGTCGTAACAGTATAATCCGGCCATGGATCCCGCCGAGGTGCCATTGCCAGACGTCTCTGAGCTACCTGCACTAGTCGCCATGCAGTCGCGGCAGATCAATCAACTTACGGCCATGATGCAGCAACTTCTGTCTATGCAGCAACCGCAGGCGCCACCGCCTGCTCCTGCTGTCCCACCACAGCCTCCGGTGGCTTCCTCCGCGAGGATTCGTCTCTCCCTGCCAGCTAAATTTGAAGGGGACGCAAGACTTTGCCGTGGGTTTCTTGCCCAATGTTCCCTACACCTGGAGTTATTGGCTGACCAATTCCCTACTGAGCGCTCCAGGGTGGCCTTTATTATCAGCCTGCTCTCTGGGAAGGCCTTAGCCTGGGCTACCCCATTGTGGGACCGCAACGACCCCGTTACCCTCACGGTTCAAACTTTTGTGGATCAGTTTCGCCAGGTTTTTGAGGAACCTGCCCGGGCGTCTTCAGCCGAATCCGCCATATTGAATCTGGTTCAAGGTGATCTGTCTGTGGGAGAATATGCCATTCGCTTCCGAACTTTGGCAGCCGAGCTAGCTTGGAACAATGAGGCTCTCTGTGCCTGCTTTAAGAAGGGTCTCTCTAGTAGGGTCAAGGATGTTCTTGCTGCCCGGGACCTTCCTACTTCTCTTTCTGAACTAATCCAACTTGCCACACGTATAGACATTCGTTTTACAGAGAGGCGTGATGAATTCCGCCAAGATTCTCTGCGTGCCAAGAGGGCATTCCGTTTGGCTCCTACGTTTCAGAACCCTCAGTCTACGCTTTCGTCTCCGTCTGAAGAAGTCATGCAAGTGGACCATACTCGCTTGACTCCCCAGGAAAGGTCGCGCCGAAGACTCGAAAGACTTTGTCTATACTGCGCCAGCCCAGAACATTTTTTGAAAAATTGCCCAATCCGCCCACCACGTCAGGGAAACGGGCGCACCTAGAATCGTTTGGAGAGGCGTCTCTGGGTGTGTGTGCTTCCTCTCCTAGGTTCACTGTGCCGGCACAACTTCACTTTGGCTCCACTTCCGTCCTGAACTTACCGGCCTTCTTGGACTCTGGTTCGGCGGGCAACTTCATCGAGGCCTCCTTGGTCACTAAGCATGATATAGCTGTCTACCGTCTAGCCAAGCCACTATTTGTCGCGGCCGTTAATGGGGACAGATTGAACTGCATGGTGCGCTACCGCACCAAACCTCTACTTCTGAAGATCGGCCTCTTCCATCAGGAATTTCTGGAATTTTTCGTATTACCCCACTGTACCTCCCCGCTTCTCTTGGGGCTTCCCTGGCTCCAGCACCATAACCCTACCTTGGATTGGTCCACTGGGGACATCAAGTCCTGGGGCGCAACATGTGTTAAGAACTGCCTTACGTCTTTGCCAGTCCAAATTACAGCTCCCACGACTCCATTACCGGGTCTACCTGAAGTTTATCGGTCTTTTTCCGTCGTATTTAGCAAGAGGCAAGCTGAGGCACTTCCGCCTCATCGCCCTTACGATTGCCCGATTGATCTTCTACCTGGCACCACTCCTCCTCGCGGACGCATCTATCCGCTGTCTGTCCCTGAAACCCAAGCAATGTCGGAGTACATTCGGGAGAATTTACAAAAGGGGTTCATTAGGAAATCCTCTTCCCCAGCTGGAGCGGGGTTCTTCTTTGTACAGAAAAAGGACGGGTCCCTTCGGCCCTGCATCGATTACCGGGGCCTCAATAAAATTACGGTAAAAAAACGTTACCCATTGCCATTGATCTCCGAACTTTTTGTTCGTCTTCGCGGAGCTAAGATTTTTTCAAAATTGGATCTGAGAGGCGCCTATAACTTAGTCCGCATACGAGAGGGTGATGAATGGAAGACGGCCTTCAACACGCGAGACGGTCATTTTGAGTATCTCGTTATGCCCTTCGGCCTCTGTAATGCCCCCGCAGTTTTTCAGGAGTTTGTTAACGACATTTTTCGGGACCTGTTGTACACCTGTGTTGTGGTCTATCTTGACGACATTCTCATCTTCTCCTCGTCCATCGAAGAACACCATCAGCACGTCAGACAAGTCTTGTCTCGTTTACTGCAACACCATCTTTATGCTAAGCTCGAGAAATGCCTTTTTCATCAAACCGCATTACCTTTTTTGGGGTACATAGTTTCTGCTCAAGGTCTCCAGATGGATCCTGCCAAGTTAAAGGCGGTCCTTGAATGGCCTCGACCAGTCGGTCTTCGTGCAATCCAGCGATTCTTGGGATTCGCGAACTATTACCGCCAGTTCATTTTACACTTTTCCACGACAGTAGCCCCCATCGTGGCCCTCACCAAAAAAGGAGCCAATCCCAAGGCATGGTCTCCGCAGGCTGAAGCAGCCTTTCTTGCATTAAAAAAGGCCTTCGCCTCGGCACCGGTACTTTCCAGACCTGACCCGTCTCGTCCTTTCGCTCTTGAGGTGGATGCCTCTTCCGTCGGAGCTGGAGCAGTACTTACGCAACGATCCTCGTCCGGCAAAGCACGAACTTGCGGATTCTTTTCTAAAACTTTCTCTCCTGCCGAGAGGAACTACACCATTGGAGATAGAGAGCTATTAGCCATCAAATTGGCGCTGGAAGAATGGAGACATCTCCTCGAGGGGTCTATCTACCCAATTTCCATTTTTACTGACCACAAGAACCTCTCTTATCTGGAATCCGCACAACGCTTAAACCCTCGTCAGGCCCGTTGGTCACTCTTCTTTGCACGCTTTAATTTCCAGATCCACTTCCGTCCAGCTGCAAAAAACATCAGGGCAGACGCTCTCTCCCGTTCCTCGGATGTCTCGGATAAGGTCTCTTCTCCTCAGTTTATAATTCCACCCGATCGTCTGGTTCACTCTGCTCCCGCTGCTCTAGTATTAGGTCCTCCGGGGAGGACCTTCGTACCTGTCTCACGTCGCCTATTAATACTAAAATGGGGTCATGCCTCCCATACTGCTGGTCACCCTGGAATCAAGAAGACCTGCGCCATCATCTCCAGATACTACTGGTGGCACACGTTAGCAAACGATGCCGCAGAATTTGTACAAGCCTGCACTTCGTGCGCGCGCAACAAGACCCCTCGTCAACGTCCCGCAGGTCTTCTCCAACCACTTCCCATTCCGGACATCCCCTGGTCTCACATCGCCATGGATTTTATCACCGATCTCCCGCCTTCTCAGGGCAATACCGTCATCTGGGTAGTGGTGGACCGATTTTCGAAGATGGCGCATTTCATTCCGTTGCCTGGATTACCTTCTGCTCCCCTATTGGCAAAGAATTTCCTTAAACACATCTTCCGTCTACATGGGCTCCCAACCCACATTGTCTCCGACAGGGGAGTTCAATTCGTATCGAAATTCTGGAGGGCTCTCTGTAATCAATTAAAGGTGAAATTGGACTTTTCTTCCTCGTATCATCCCCAATCCAATGGCCAAGTGGAGAGGGTAAATCAAACTTTGGGGCTGTATCTACGCCATTTTGTTTCCGCTCGCCAGGATGACTGGGTGGACCTGCTGCCCTGGGCAGAGTTTTCTTATAACTTTAAGGACTCTGAATCCACCGGAAAATCCCCTTTCTTTATAGTCTATGGTCGTCATCTCCTTCCTCCTCTGCCTTTACTAACGCCCTCCTCGGTACCTGCGGTCGATGATCTTTCGCACCAGTTTTCTTCCATCTGGCGTGAAACACAGCATTCTCTGGAACAAGCCGTGTCTCGTATGAAAATCCAGGCTGATAAGAAGAGAAGGACTCCTCCTTTATACTCACCGGGGGATAGGGTATGGCTTTCGGCCAAGTATATTCGTTTTAAAATCCCCAGTTACAAACTTGGTCCTCGCTTCTTGGGACCTTTTAAGATCCAACAACGTATCAACCCTGCCTGTTACAAGTTGCATCTGCCACCCTCTCTTCGCATAACCAATTCCTTCCATGTCTCTCTTCTCAAACCGGTGACTGTTAATCGTTTTTCCCCCAAATTATTGGAACCTAAGCCAGTCGCAGGTACTGAAGATACCTTTACGGTCAAAGAAATACTTGCTTCTAAAATCTCCAGAGGAAGACGCTATTTCTTGGTGGATTGGGAGGGCTACGGCCCTGAGGAGAGATCCTGGGAACCGGAGGAAAACATCCTTGATCGGACCCTTATTTCGGACTTCCTTGGTCCTAAGAAGAGGGGGAGACCAAAGGGGGGGGTACTGTTAGGGCGAGCGCTGCTGAGACGCCTCATGGCGCTTCCTGCCGTCCCTCTCCCGGGGCGAGAGCCGCGCTCCCTCCCCGCGGCTTTCCCCGCCGGGTTTCCCCTAGCCCGAGCGCTATTTCCCTTCCTGGCAGCGCCCCTCTCTTACCTGATGTCCTGCCCTCCGTCCGGCGTGGCTGCCGGGGTCTGCGGGCGGCTCCCTCACTTCCTCATTCCTCCCTGCCTCTCCTGCGCGCACGTCCCCGGCCACTAGGGGGCGCGCGCCGCAATACTGTTGAATTTAAAGGGCCAGTGCATCACTAATTGGTGTCCGGCCGTCCAATCCGGTAATGACACTTCCTTTTTATTCTGGCCAGCCCTTCTTCCTCTGCCGGATTATCGGTGTGTTTCCGTGATTGTCTGTAGTTAATCTGTGGCTTTCTTGTGTATGACCTCGGCTTACCTTTTTGACCACGAACCTCCGCTGCCTGTCCCGACCTCGGTCTGTCTCTTCGTCTGTGAACCTCCGCTGCCTGTCCCGATCACGGCTTGTCTACTCGCTGCTGAACCCTCGCTGCCTGCCCTGAATCTGGCTACTCACCGTGACCATCGTTTATCTCTGCTGTACAACGCCTCGGCAAATTGTGGAACTGTGCCGCCGTTGGGGGGTAGCGACCTGGGAGTCATCAGCCGCACAAGACCAACCTGCTTCGCGGCGGGCTCTGGTGAAAACCGGTGGCTCCTTAGACCCCGCTTCCCTGACGCGGTACTCACCAACAGTTTCACAGTTCCACGCTTCATTTGTTCCTTCCGGGTCGTAACATCTATGGTCTTTCACTAAGTAGTAACTAGGCCTGAAGATGTTAACACAAACAAAATGATGAAACTCTTAGATGTGCGTAAGTGATGCTCTGATGAGAGCAATTCAATGTGCTCCAGTATGCTTCAAAAATGTTTTTTTTTCAGAGACTGGCCTGCGTGGAAATGAATCGGGCATGGATCAGCCAAGATTTCCACCCACCAATGCCTGATGCATTAGAGTAGATTGATCATGGGGCCAGACCAACACTAAAGAAATATGGATCGTGCAAAACAGATTTAAGGCGCTGCTCTCCAGTTACAGACATTCCTCCGCATCAGACCACAAGTAATTATTGAGAAAATGCTTTACGTTACTCTCACTTTTTATTAATATTCTTTGGATATGATATCTGTGCCGAAAATCTGTATATGTTCTCTTAATGCTGCTGCCAACTCCAGGGTGTGTCTTTCTGGCAATTTTGGGCTCCTGCTGCTCCTGCTGTCAACTCCAGTGTGTCTTTCAAGCAATGTTTGGGCTCCTGCTGCCGCTGCTGCCAGCTCCAGTGTGTCTTTCAAGCAATGTTTGGGCTCCTGCTGCCAACTCCAGTGTCTCTTTCAAGCAATGTTTGGGCTCCTGCTGCTCCTGCTGCCAACTCCAGTGACTCTTTCAAGCAATGTTTGGGCTCCTGCTGCTGTTGCTGCCAACTCCAGTGTGTCTTTCAAGCAATGTTTGGGCTCCTGCTGCTCCTGCTGCCAACTCCAGTGTGTCTTTCAAGCAATGCTTGGGCTCCTGCTGATGTTGCTGCCAACTCCAGTGTGTCTTTCAAGCAATACTTGGGCTCCTTCTGCCGCTGCTGCCAACTCCAGTGTGTCTTTCAAGCAATGTTTGGGCTCCTGCTGCTCCTGCTGCCAACTCCAGTGTGTCTTTCAAGCAATGTTTGGGCTCCTGCTGCTGCTGCTGCCAACTCCAGTGTGTCTTTCAAGCAATGTTTGGGCCCCTGCTGCTCCTGCTGCCAACTCCAGTGTCTCTTTCAAGCAATGTTTGGGCTCCTGCGGCTCCTGCTGCCAACTTCAGTGTCTTTTTCAAGCAATGTTTGGGCTCCTGCTGCTCCTGCTGCCAACTCCAGTGTCTCTTTCAAGCAATGTTTGGCTCCTGCTGCTCCTGCTGCCAACTCCAGTGTATCTCTCGAGCAATGTTTGGGCTCCTGCTGCCAACTCCAGTGTCTTTTTCAAGCAATGTTTGGGCTCCTGCTGCTCCTGCTGCCAACTCCAGTGTGTCTTTCAAGCAATGTTTGGGCTCCTGTTGCTCCTGCTGCCAACTCCAGTGTGTCTTTCAAGCAATGTTTGGGCTCCTGCTACTCCTGCTGCCAACTCCAGTATCTCTTTCAAGCAATGTTTAGGCTCCTGCTGCTGCTGCTGCTGCTGCCAACTTCAGTGTGTCTTTCAAGCAATGTTTGGGCTCCTGCTGCTCCTGCTGCCAACTCCAGTGTGTCTTTCAAGCAATGTTTGGGCTCCTGCTGCTCCTGCTGCCAACTACAGTGTCTCTTTCAAGCAATGTTTGGGCTCCTGCTGCTGCTGCCAACTCCAGTGTGTCTTTCAAGCAATGTTTGGGCTCCTGCTGCTCCTGCTGCCAACTCCAGTGTGTCTTTCAAGCAATGCTTGGGCTCCTGCTGCCGCTGCTGCCATCTCCAGTGTGTCTTTCAAGCAATTTTGGCCTCCTGCTGCTCCTGCTGCCAACTCCAGTATGTATTTCAAGCAATGTTTGGGCTCCTGCTGCTCCGGCTGCCAACTCCAGTGTCTCTTTCAAGCAATGTTTGGGCTCCTGCTGCCGCTGCTGCCAACTCACGTGTGTGTTTCAAGCAATGTTTGGGCTCCTGCTGCTCCTGCTGCCAACTCCAGTGTGTCTCTTAAGCAATGTTTGGGCTCCTGCTGCTCCTGTTGCCAACTCCAGTGTGTCTTTCAAGCAATGGTTGGGCTCCTGTTGCTCCTGCTGCCAACTCCAGTGTCTCTTTCAAGCAATGTTTGGGCTCCTGCTGCCGCTGCTGCCAACTCCAGTGTGTCTTTCAAGCAATGTTTCGGCTCCTGCTGCTCCTGCTGCCAACTCCAGTGTGTCTTTCAAGCAATGTTTGGGCTCCTGCTGCTCCTGCTGCCAACTCCAGTGTGTCTTTCAAGCAATGTTTGGGATCCTGCTGCTCCTGCTGCCAACTCCATTGTCTCTTAAGCAATGTTTTGGCTTCTGCTGCTGCTGCTTGCAACTCCAGGTTGTGATTCATCCAATTTTTGGGCTCCTGCAGCCAACTCCAGTGTCTCTTTTACTCAATGTTTGGGCTCCTGCAGCTGCTGCTGCTTGCAACTCCAGGGTGTGAATCAGCTAATTTTTGGGCTCCTGCTGCTGCCAGCTCCAGGGTGTGCTTTCCAGGCACTGTAGGGTCCCCTCATAGTGATGCCACTTCAGCTCTCTGCAATTGTGCCGCTTTGCGATTCTATTAGCGATGCCTCCGATCTGCATGTGATAATTATTTACAGTATTATTTCACTAACCCAGCACGCATCCTATGCGTGTTACAGCAAGGCAGAATGGTTTAGGAGGCTCAGAAATAGCCGTTTTTAATAGCGTTTCGTCGCGAATAAATTCGCAAAGTTCGCTCATCTCTAATCATTAGGAAGTGGCTTGATGGAAAACATACCACCCAGAAGAAATTTTATTTGGAGCTGCAGCCATGGCAAGCCTTTGCTCAGCCGCACTCTCAATATATTTCTGGAGGGCATGATGCGTTTTGGCGTTTTGGCATCTGTTTTCCCACTTTTGCTGGCTGGAACAATGTCAAGCTGATTGATTACACACATGTCCCCCCCCCCCCCCCCCCGGCTGATGAGTATGAGTAAGTTTCGGTTTGTGGCAGATTTTTTATTTGTTTTACTGAATTTCTTCTTTTTTTTTAATAAACCAACTACATATTTTTCTTTACCAGATCTTGTCACAAAAGTCTCTGCTTGTTGACAACTGAGCAGTCTCCTCTCTCCAACCCTATAGATGCCTGTTTTTATTTCCTGACCCTTTTTTGTTGTTTTTTTTTGGCTTCCAGAAGATAGCACTTAATGTTTAGTGTGTGTGGGTTTTGGGTCCCAATCTGCATTTCTTCTTTCATTGGCCATGCAATTAAGCCAAATTGGACACTGGCCATGAAAATTGGCTCCAATTAAAAATGGGATGACTCAGTGGAACCCAGTTTACTACCTATTGGATTTGGATTGAATATGTTCCAATGTTTAAAATAAGTATACTTTGTTTAGTGCCTATTGTGAATGCAATGTTCTTGCATGCGTCTTGCTTTTTTAGGTGACAAGCACCAAAGATCCCTTGTAACTGCATGTACAAACAATATGACTTACAGTGTGACTCAAGGTGTGATCAAAGCAGGTCAGCCATATTGTGGATACTCCATGTAAAGGGGAGTCAGTGGCTGCATGTTTAATGTAATGGGTCTGAGGGAGATACTACATCACTGGCAGCTGACTTTGGGTAAAAGGTGCCAATGATGGTGCTGGTTGTGGTTCTTGCGCTAGAAAAGGAGTGACAAATTGCTGCACACATAAACACAGGAAATGTTTGTATGTAGTTGTCAAATTCTAAACTTAAAACTTAAAGCTTAAGGCACAACGCAATACCAGTAGACTGCATGTGCAAACAAACTCCAGGGCCAGGTAAGGGAGTGGTATGGGTGATGTAGCCAGATGGGCAAGGTACAGCGTGCCACATCCTTAGCTCTTATTTTTGGGGTAGTGACCACATGATACTGCCACATGCTCAAATCTTTGGGGTGTGTTGGGAATTCACTTACGCTTGTGCTTTAATGTACCACCGAGTTTAGTTGTGCGGTTCTAACTAGCTTTTCTGATCCCTGACAACATAGTGAATGTTGCCCTCACACATTTAAAAACACTCGTCCCACAACTAAGTTTAATTTGATGTCCCTCTCTGGATGGCAATTGTTGTTGCCAGTATAACAGGATCTCACAGTCCCAAAAATAATTCCTAATACTGCAACTTACCACTGCCAGGCCCCACCAATCTGAGTCAATGGTTCCAGAGACACCCTCCTCTGGGGTACATGAAGGTAGACACAAGCTTTTCAGCTTGGGTGAGCACTAGCTCTGTGGGAGGCCATCTCCTGTTTGTAATCTAAAAGAAACAACCAATTAGGTTGTATTATTAATTTAGTAGCCAAACATGTAGAACACATAATTATGCATTATTGTTACCTTTCTTGATGTGTTGCTTTTTACGGACAGATCCTTTGAGGTCATTTTATTTAATTTTGATGTTTCACCTTCTTAGGGCCAGGCTCCACCACATTGCCCTTGCACAGTATTTTTATAGGCCATAGGGGATTGATTAAATGTAACTTTATTGTTTTTGTATGAGCATGTGATTTCCCCTACGCTATTCCAGCATCTGCTGGGGCATGGTAAAAAATTGCTCAACCACTATTCACAAAGGCTCAACAGGCTCAACACTTGTAGTCCTCGTCTGGACATGTTTACACCTGTAAGATGTATGCAGGTGTAGGCATTGCCAGCGATTCAATGAGCTGCAAAATTTGGGACTAGGTATTGCGCTCACATGCATAGCTGTGAAGGCATATGGTGGTGCTGTAGTTATAATGTGAATAGTTACAAATTCAGCACCTTTGATTTGGTACTCCACTTGGAAAATGGTTGACTATATTAATACAGTCACCACTAATTACTTCTTTAATTGTAAAATTGGTTGTATGGGCACACGCAAATGAGCTGGCATGCAAAGTGACAAGGACCACGCTGACCTAGCTGGGTTTGGCGAAGAAGATGTCTGGCTCAACAGGTTCCACAACCAGCAGCTGTCAATGGTCCAAGAATCAGGTTAGTGAAATGTTACCAAATAAATCCTAGAACATGAAGACATGGATTGTGGAGAACTAATCTGTAATGTTCCTTTAGAGCTGAAGGACCCAGAGGAAGGGTCAGCACCACCATGTAGGAACGTGCCTCAAAAACCCAACCAGAATCAGTCTAGTAAGTATGGATGAAATCACAGAGACGGACATGAGGTGGAATAGCCATAGGCAGCATAGGGGGAAATGCTGGTAGTTCACACTGCTTTGTGGCTTACCTGGCTGGGTGTAGCCCCTCTTCACACAGCCCATCTCACTCCAAGCTTGCACTAGAATTCACTCCCTCCACTTCCTGTCTCCCAAGTCCCCCCAGCATCTCCAATCATACCCATTCTCACTATACTGTAGCAAAAAAATATCTACCCCTGACACATTATCTGCCACTTTAATACTCTTCCTTTAAAAGTGCCCACACAGTTGTTGACTCGAAAACACTTTAGGGACAGGGCTCGGCAGCCTATGGTCTGGTCATGGCTGGCCTAGGCCAATAAATTTCAGAGCAGATCTGACTTGCTATTTGAACTGTTTGCAACGTCATAGCTCACATACTGACCTGTTAACGTACTTACAGTGGTTCTGTATTATCGAAGTTTCTTTCCATAATAATAACTTTAAATAGATTATCCTTTTTCCTTAAGTGTGCTTTTCATCACCTTATTTTCATGGTATAACAACTGTCATAATACTGACTCATCTGATGTTAGACCTTCAAGGTACATATGTAAAGAATGTTCCAGGCTACACACGGGTGGCTGTAATTTAAGTAATTGTTTTAATCTGGAAAAGCAGTAGCTGTACCACTGATAATATGAGTCGTATAGAGGACTGAATTTGTATCCAATTTGTTGCTAATTTAAAATAGGCCTCTGTACCTTTTCTTTTTAGTTAATATCGCTTACTTTCTTTGTGTTTACTTGTTTCTTTATTGTTTACTTACTTTACTTGTATCTGCTGATCAGTTTAAATAACTGAGAGGGGGTGCATAATATTTATAGGCATTGTCTACTGAAAAAAAATTGTTTTGTTAACCAAATTTTGACATATATATAATGACCAAGCAGTAAACATTACCTATTTTTTATTCTTGTCTGATTCTTTTATTCATTTCCTGTGCTTTCTAAATAACAAGTTCCTAGATTAAAGATCGTGTGCCTACATATTAAATTGTCTTGTAGAGCGCGATTACCATAAATCTTCTGCTTACATTGTGATTCAGTTTAATGAGAAATTGGGCAGTATTATTGGAACTTGTGTTATTGATTAGGGATGAGCGAATCGATCCGGACGAACCCGAATTCATTCCAAATTTCAGGAAATATTCGATTCTGAACTAATCCGAATTTCCCCGCGATTCGATCGATCGAAGTTTTCCTTTAAACTCCATTTACTTCAATTACAGGCATTGTAAAATGGTGGATGGACATATCTGGACATATCCCCTGGGGCAAGTAATCATGGGAAGGTCACATGCAGCCTATCAGCAGCCAGGAAGCCCCGTGACGTCACCGAGCTATATAAAGCGCCGGCCATCTTGCTGGTGCGCATTTCAGACTTGCATTTGTGAGACAGCGGTGGTTGCTGCAGACAGGGACAGACAGTTAGCGATAGGTAGGGAGAGTTACAGATAGGTAGGGAGATTTACAGATAGGTAGGGAGATTTAGAGAGGCAGACAGAGCCAAGGAAAGATAGTGGAAAACCAGAACAATCCAGGGACAGCATAAAAGTGACAGGGTGATTTGCCTGATCAGTTTTCAATCCAATTTGATTTCTTTGTGTTGTAAACCATAATCTGCCTTGCCACTGTGCATGCCATCTATGCAGTGCCTTATGTAATCCTATCTGTTATACTAAATAAGCGTTGTTCAGCATCAGCTTTATTAAGCTATTGCATTTTGCATAGGTTTTTGTCCTGCCGTCAATACACCAGGCCACAGGGTATCCCAAACCACCACGTGGCACCCTATCTGTTATACTAAATAAGCGTCTACAGACTCAGCTTTATTAAGTTATTGCATTTTAAATTGGTTTTGGCCTGCTTTAAATACACCAGGCCGCAGGGTATCCCAAACCTGCACGTTGCACCCTATCTGTTATACTAAATTAGCGTTGTTCAGCATCAGCTTTATTAAGCTATTGCATTTTGCATTGGTTTTTGTCCTGCTGTCAATACACCAGGTCGCAGGGTATCCCAAACCACCACAAACCGCCGCAGGTGACTTGCCAGACCCAGAGCCTTGTGAACTGGTATAAGGGGTCTCATGGACTCCTTACCAGTTCACAAAGGGTTAACTGTGAAAAAAAAACACCACACAAGGAATAAAAGTATTTTATTAAAAAAAAAAAGGATCTCCTGCCACCTCCTTCCCCGGCACCGATCACGGGCATCTGACAGCTGAGAACGCTGAAGCCGGAGATTGGGGCCAGGATGGCATCATTAGCCCCGCCCCCAAGGGCGGCAAGATGGCGCCCGCCTTCGAGGATAAAAGGGGAGAGAGCCTTCTGGGCTCTCTCCTGAAGATCTGTAAGTCCTGGGGGGGGGATCAGAGGCCCCCCAGGTGAAGAGGAGGGACAGCGGGAGCCAGCGCACACACAGGTAAGTGAATGTCATTTTTATTTTTTTTTACAGTTAGCAGCTGCTGCTGCAGAAGCGAGGGGGGCAGTCTATTCCGGGGGCTCTCCTGGAGCTATCCGTGCCCCCATGGGGGATCGGATGGCACCAAATTAAAGAGGAGACCCGTCCGAGGGGTCAGGTGAGTATTTTTTTTTCTTTGCCCACTAGCAGGGGTAAATGCCAGGCACGTAAATTTTACGTCGCTGCCACTTAAGTGACGGAGAGGCAACCACGTAAATTTTACGTGGCTGGCATTTAAAGGGTTAAATACACCAGGCCGCAGGATATCACAAACCACCATGTTGCACCCTATCTGTTATACTAAATAAGCGCTGTTCAGCATCAGCTTTATTAAGCTATTGCATTTTGCATTGGTTTTTGTCCTGCTGTCAATACTCCAGGCCGCAGGGTATCCCAAACCACCACGTGGCACCCTATCTGTTATACTAAATAAGCATCTAGAGCTTCAGCTTTATTAAGTTATTGCATTTTGATTGGTTTTTGTCCTGCTGTCAATACACCAGGCCGCAGGGTATCCAAAACCACCACGTTGCACCCTATCTGTTATACTAAATAAGCGTTGTTTAGCATCAGCTTTATTAAGCTATTGCATTTTTAATTGGTTATTGTCCTGCTGTCAATACACCAGGCCGCAGGGTATCCCAAACCACCACATGGCACCCTATCTGTTATACTAAATAAGCGTTGTTCAGCATCAGCTTTATTAAGCTATTGCATTTTGCATAGGTTTTTTCCTGCTGTCAATACACCAGGCCACAGAGTATCCCAAACCACCACGTGGCACCCTATCTGTTATACTAAATAAGCGTCTACAGCCTCAGTTTTATTAAGTTATTGCATTTTGAATTGGTTTTGGTCTGCTTTAAATGCACCAGGCTGCAGGGTATCCAAAACCTGCACGTGACACCCTATCTGTTATACTAAATAAGCATTGTTCAGCATCAGATTTATTAAGCTATTGCATTTTGCATAGGTTTTTGTCCTGCTGTCAATACACCAGGCCGCAGGGTATCCCAAACCACCGCGTGGGACCCTATCTGTTATACTAAATAAGCGTCTACAGCCTCAGCTTTATTAAGTTATTGGATTTTGAATTGGTTTTGGTCTGCTTTAAAAACACCAGGCCGCAGGGTATCCCAAACCACCATGTTGCACGCTATCTGTTATACTAAATTAGCGTTGTTCAGCATCAGCTTTATGAAGTTATTGCATTTTGCATTGGTTTTTGTCCTGCTGTCAATACACCAGGCCGCAGGGTATCCCAAACAACCACGTGGCACCCTATCTGTTATACTAAATAAGCGTCTACAGCCTCAGCTTTATTAAGTTATTGCATTTTGAATGTTTTTTTGTCCTGCTGTCAATACACCAGGCCGCAGGGTATCCCAAACCACCACATGGCACCCTATCTGTTATACTAAATAAGCGTTGTTCAGCATCAGATTTGTTAAGCTATTGCATTTTGAATTGGTTTTTGTCCTGCTGTCAATACACCAGGCCGCAGGGTATCCCAAACCACCACATTGCACCCTATCTGTTATACTAAATAAGCGTTGTTCAGCATCAATACACCAGGCAGAGTATCCCAAACCACCACGTGGCACCCTATCTGTTATACTAAATACGCTTCTACAGCCTCAGCTTTATTAAGTTATTGCATTTTGAATTGGTTTTTGTCCTGCTGTCAACACACCAGGCCGCAGGGTATTCAAAACCTGCACGTTGCACCCTATCTGTTATACTAAATAAGCGTCTACAGCCTCAGCTTTATTAAGTTATTGCATTTTGAATTGGTTTTGGTCTGCTTTTAATACACCAGACCGCAGGGTATCCCAAACCACCACGTAGCACCGTATCTGTTATACTAAATTAGCGCTGTTCAGCATCAGCTTTATTAAGCTATACTAAATACCCTTGTTCATCCTCAACTTAATCAAGCTATTGCATTTTGAATTGGTTTTTGTCCTGCTGCCAAAACACCAGGCCGCAGGGTATCCCAAACCTGCACATTTGACCCTATCTGTTACACTAAAGCAGCTTCAAAAGGCTATTTCTCATAAATATATCGCAGTTTGAATTGTTTTTGTGTGCGCTGTAAAAACACCAGGCTGCAGGGTATCCCACACCTGCACATTTGACCCTATCTGTTACACTAAAGCAGCTTTTAACCCTTTAAGTGCCAGCCTACCTGCAGCATTTCCCACTTCCTATTGCCAGACGATGTTTCACTATTTTGCGCTACACATGTTCAACTGTCATTTTTGAAAGGATTTCCAGGGATTTCCCAGGAAAATGATATATTCTGGGCTCTGAGTCTGGGCTTTAACATGAAATGTCTTGTTTGTATTTTTTAGGTGTATTCTCAATATTTTTGGGTGAAATATGTGAAAAAAATGTAAATAAAATTATTTTTTTACAATTTGTAGTGTTTTTTTGTAATAAAAAATGTAAGTTTGTCGATAAAAATGTATTGCGTGTGAAATCCCAATTTCTCTCGGTTACAGCGATACCACATATGTATAGGTAGACACCCTTTCCTGCCCAGGAGACTCCCCCAAACTGAAATAGTGCTTTAGGGGATTTTCAGAAAAAATACAACTGTGATATGCGCTATGCTCACCTTGCAGTTTTACCAGAAAAACAACCCTTTACATTTGAAATACCCCCAACAAACTATATATTCTCTGGAAGTACACACCTCAAGCTTTCTAGGTGTACCAGGCTTGTTGATGTGCCCATAGTTTTCTGGAAGTAATTCCTCAATGTATTCTTTGGTTGCAAAGAGTTTCCCCAAAAAACGGATAAAAAAGCAGAATCAAAGCCACATTTTCCTAAAAAAACTATATACAAACAAGAAAAAACAAGTTTAATCTGAAAAAGCAACATTCCCCGAACAGAACAACACCCAACATGCATAGGTTCTGTCAAGGGAAGAGTTGCCAAACACCCCAAAGTAAAGCATGTGCGTAACGGTAATTTTACTTGAAAATTTCATCTCTGCAGACAAAGTGCGCACCTTGCGATTTTTCAACCAAAACAACCCTTTACGTTTGGAATATCCCCCATAAACCATATATTCTCTGAAAGTACACATGTTAAGCTTTCTAAGCGTACCCAGCTTGTTGTAGTGGGCTCATCTTTCTGGAATTAATTCCTCAAAGAATTCTTTGGTTGCGCAGGATTTCCCTAAAAAATGTATAAAAAAGCTGAATAAAAAACACCTTTTCCTAAAATATAAATATGCAAACCAGAAAAAACAAGCTAAGTCTGAAAGCGCAAGGTTCCCCGAACAGAACAATACCCAACATGCAGAGGTACTATTAACCCTTTTAATTGCCAGCCTACTTGAGATTTTGTCACCTTCTGTTGACAGGTCATTTTTCCCCATTTTGCGCCATGTTTTGCGCCATTTTTGCACCATTTTTGCTGTAATTTTCATGAAAATTATATTTATATTTTTTTGCAGCAGAGTTTAGGCTTTAACATGAAATGTCTTGTTTGTAAATTTTATTTTGTTTTTTACAATATTATTAGGTAAAAAAATAAATAAATAAATAAATAAATAAAAACATTTTTAGAAAATTGCCTCCTTTATTTTAAATAAAAAATGTATTTTATTAAGGAAAAGCATATTGCATGTGAAAGCCCCATTTCTACCGATTAAAACGGTACCACATATTTATCGGTAGCCCCCCGTTCCTGCCCAGGAGACCCCCCTAACTGAAACAAGTAATCTATAACATTTACAAATAAAATACAACTACCATCCACACTACAAAGGGTTAAATCGAGAAAAAAAAATGACATAGGGTCCCCCCCTCCCTGGGGGGAGGATTTTTAAGGGTTAAAAACCCTTAAAAATCCCCCCAAAAAATTGATATGGGGTCCCCCTTACCCAAAGTAACCAGCCCGGGACCAGCTATGTAGGGCTTGTGGAAACAGGACACAGGGGCCAGCTTTTGTGGCCCCTGGCCCTGCAGGCTACAAGCCCGCATAGCCCGTGGGCCCGGGCTCTTCTTCCCCCCCCCGGGCTTTGGGGAGGCAGGTAATGGGGGTGCCAGGGGTTAATGGCAAGTCACCCGCTAGTCACAGGTGACTTGCCACCTCCCCCAGCCTTGTGAACTGGTATAGGGGTCACGGACCCCTTACCAGTTCACAATGGGTTAAATGTAAAAAAAACCACACACACACAAAAAGAAAAAATTATTTTATTATTATTTTTTTTTTTAATACTTACCTCCCATCCATCCTGGAGCACTGTGTCCCTCGGCGATCACTGGCTTCTGCTCACCTGCTGGAAGCCTTTTATAGCTGCTGGATGACAGAACACAAAGGGTTAATTAAAAAAAAAAATGACATAGGGTCCCCCCTCCCAGGGAGGCGGACCCCATTTTTGGGGGGGATTTTTAAGGGTTAAAAACTCTTAAAAAAAAAAAAAAAAATGACGTGGGGTCCCCCTTACCCAAAGTAACCAGCCCGGGAATAGCTATGGGGGCTTGTAGGCACAGAGTGGGGGGTCAGCTTTTGTGGCCCCCCCACCCTGCAGCCTACGAGCCCACATTGTGGGCCCAGGCTCTTCTGCCCCCCCCTGGGCTTTGGGGAGGCAGGTAATGGGGGTGCCGAGGGTTAATGGCAAGTCACCCACTAGGGCAGGTGACTTGCCAACCCCCAGCCTTGTGAACTGGTATAAGGGGTCTCATGGACCCCTTACC
This sequence comes from Gastrophryne carolinensis, assembly GCA_027917425.1. Classification (NCBI taxonomy): domain Eukaryota; kingdom Metazoa; phylum Chordata; class Amphibia; order Anura; family Microhylidae; genus Gastrophryne; species Gastrophryne carolinensis. Next base: position 357,624,991 of record CM051235.1, on the reverse strand, counting down.
AGTTCACAAGGGGTTAAACGTTGAAAAAAAAACCACACATTAATAAAAAGTATTTTATAAAAAAAAAACAAAATTTTTACTGTACTTACCTCCGATTGCAAGCTCTTGTTCCTCGCCGCTCTGCTGACAGATGCCGGTGATCGGCATCCAGAGAAGGAGGAGGCAGGAGATCAGAGGCTCTCCTGTCACCTCCTTCCAGGGCACCGATCACCGGCATCTGAGAAGCTGAGAAGGCTGAAGCCGGTGATCGGGGCCGGGATGACGTCATAAGGGGGCGGGGCTTAGCGGCAAGATGGCGGCCGCCATCGAGGATGAAAGGGGAGAGAGCCTCTCTGGCTTTCTCCTGAAGATCGGTAAGTCCTGGGGGGGGGATCGGAGGCCCCCCAGGTGAAGAGGAGGGACAGCGGGAGCCAGCGCACACGCAGGTAAGTGAATGTCATTTTTTTTTTTTTCTACAGTTAGCAGCTTCTGCTGCCAAAGCGGGGGGAGGGCGGCCTATTCCGGGGGCTCTCCTGGAGCCATCCGACCCCCCACGAGGGATTGGATGGCACCAAATTAAAGAGGAGACCCGGCCGGATCCAACAAGGGGTCAGGTGAGTATTTTTTATTTTTATTTTTTAAACCAGCAGCGGGGAAATTCAAGCACGTAACACCTACGGGCTTGGCACTTAAGGCCCAGCCAAGCCAGCACGTAGGTGTTACGTGCTTGGCAACAAAAGGGTTAAAGGCTATTTCTCATAAATATATTGCAGTTTGAATTGTTTTTGTGTGTGCTGTAAAAAAAGCTGGCCTCAGGGTATCCCAAACCTGCACATTTGACCCTATCTGTTACACTAAAGCAGCTTTTAAAGGCTATTTCTCATAAATATATTGCAGTTTGAATTGTTTTTGTGTGTGCTGTAAAAAAAAAGGCCTCAGGGTATCCCAATTAGCACATTTGACCCTATCTGTTACACTAAAGCAGCTTTTAAAGGCTATTTCTATATTTCTATAAATATGTCACAGTTTGAATTGTTTCTGTGTCTGCTGTAAAAACCCCAGCCCACATGGGCATTGCCAAACACTAGCATAAATATCTCAAGACTACCTGTCTAATAACTGCTTGCATTTTTCCACAATCAAGGGAGGCCTCCTTTGTATGTGAGGAGGGGGCATCCCAAACACTAGCAGTGATATTTCAAGAGAACCTGTCTATTAATTGGTTGCAGTTTGTAAAGAAAATAACTTTGTCAAATTGCCAGCAGCCATTGCCTTTAACCGGGGGGCATCCCAAATATGCTAGCATGCGTCTTTTAAGAGTGCTCACATTGGAGTTGGCAACAGCAGCATTAGGAGCCCATATATTGCATGAAAGACACACATATGAGCTGGCAGCAGCAGCATAGGGAGCCTATATATTGCCTGAAAGACACACCCTGGAGTTGGCAGCAGCATAAGGAGCTACCATGCATCAGCTACTACCATGGATCAGCCATTGTTGGCTGGAAATCCTGGTTGAACCATGCCTGATTCATCTTCACAAAGGTGAGTCTCTCCACATTATTCGTGGACAGACAAGTTCTCCTTGGCATGACTATGGCCCCCGCCGCACTAAACACCCGCTCAGATGGCACGCTACTGGCCGGGCAGGACAGCTTTTCCAGGGCAAACTCTGCTAGTTGCGGCCACAAGTCAAGTTTAACTGCCCAGAAGTCCAGCGGATCCTCAAGGTGTGTTGGCATGGTCATGTCAAGGTATGACACGACCTGCTGGTTCAGGTCCTGCTCCAGGTCTTCATGCTGCTCATGAGTAGACTCACTATGCGGGTGTAGAAAGCTACTCATTAGCGACTGAAGACTGAGGATGCTGCTGATGGAGCTGCTGCTGCTTCTCCTTCCACCCCCCCAGCAGCCATGGCAGTGGAAGGTGATCGCAGAGGTCCCCTCGAGTCAGACCTGCGAGAGTATGGACCATGGTGCAGATAGGCATCGGCCAACTGAATACGTAGAATGTCTTTGTAGTAGGTCAGTTTGTCCTCCCTCTCGGCGGGTTTAAAAAATGCCCCCATTTTGTGCCGGTTCAGTTCCGACACGGCTTGATCGACCATTCCTGTCTGCTGCCTGTACTGACCTCTGCTTTGTACCCCTCAATCTCTGACCTCCTGGCTTGACCCTTTGGCTACTCCTGACTACGCACCTGTCTCATCCCTGTACTCTGAAGCACCCTCCGGATTGACTACTTGTGAACGAACTCGGTTTTGGGATACCTTGTGGTTCGGCCTTCACCGTAAGCAGCCATCCTTTGCGCCTATTAAGACCTGGGGGCAACCGTGTCCGGTGAGGCGTACCTAGCGTCCCGGCAAACGGGGGCTTGACTATAGTCAGAAGCGGCGGTGGAGATTGGGGGTTGCCTGCTTACAGAAGGCTGGTGTCCCGCTGGGCATCACAGTATGGACCATGGCGCAGATAGGCATCGCCCAACTGACTACGTAGGATGTTTCTGTAGTAGGTCAGTTTGTCCTCCCTCTCAGTGGGTGTAAAAAATTGCCCCATTTTGTGCCGGAAGCGAGGGTCCAATAAGGTGGAGAGCCAGAAGTCATCCCGCTGACAAATGGAGACAATTCTGCGGTCACTACGCAAGCACGTGAGCATGCATCGTGTCATTTGTGCAAGTGACTCGGAGCGACTACCTGTCTCCATCTCCACTGCAAACTGCCACGGTGTGTCTGGGTCCTCTGTCTCACCTTCCTCACAACCCTCTAGCTCCTGTGGCTGCTCCTGCTCCTCCTCTCCTGTCAGATGGTCAGATAAAATGGCCATTTTGTCAAACCTGTGCCCCTCCTCCTCCTCCACTTCAGCCCCCACAGGCTTCATGTGGCTGTGAAATGTATGCGCCATGTCTCTAGTGCCCTGACCAGCCATGATTTCCAACATGTGTTGTAGTACATGAAGCAGTGGAATCACATCGTTCATCTCATAGTCCTGACGACTGACTAATAAAGTAGCTTCCTCAAAGGGCCTGAGCAAACGGCAGGTGTCACGTATGAGCTGCCACTGGTTTACATTGAAGTTACACAGGGGAGTCCCCCTATCCGTTTGGATCATCAAGAAATCCATGAGGGCTTTTCTCTGTTCCTATAGTCGATCCTGCATATGGAGGGTGGAATTCCAACGGGTGGAAACATCGCAAATCAGACTATGTTTGGGGATACCGTTCTGACGCTGAAGCTCAAGAAGGGTGTGCTTGACGGTGTAGGAGTGGCTGAAGTGCATGCAACGTTTCCTTCCCGTTGTTAGGATGTCTTGCAGATGGGGGGGAAGACTTCAGAAAACGCTTGACAACTAGATTGAAGACGTGTGCCATGGCAGGACGCATGGCTCAGGCTTCCTTTTCGCAGTGCAGACAAGATGTTCTTCCCAGTGTCAGTCACCATGGGTCCCATTTGCAGTTTTCGTGGAGTAAGCCATGATTTAATTTATTGAGTTCTCATTTTTAGCAGTTCCTCCCATGTATGGCTCTGTGGCTCAAGGCAAACCATGTGAAGAACAGCGTGAAACCGCCATGTCCTGCACGCTGGAAGGGCACTGGGAAAAAATAAAAAAAAAATATTCAGAAAAAACAAAATACAAAAAAAATAAAAAATGAATTAAAAAATTGGTACAAAAATTCACAAAATATTAAAAAAAGACAATGGAAAAAAATATTTAAAAAAATTCAAAAAAAAAAAAAAATATATATATATATATATATATATATATATATATATATATATATATATGTTTTTAAAAAATACAAAATATGGAAAAAAAAATCCACAAATAAAAAAAAAATTAAAATTTGATAAATTTTATATGTTACTGTTATTATGTTAGATGTTATTGTTGCTATGTTAGATGTTATTATATGTTATTATTATAAATATGTTCAAATAAGATAAATATTAATATGTAATTGACAATTAGCCACTTTTTTCTGTGACACCATTGCTAAGTGCAAGTGCACTGTCACAGGCACAAAGGCCAAGGAGCGTGGAGGCCACAGCGGAGGGACCTGTCCAAGTTGCTGTTGTGGTTGTGCAGGAACCACAATCACCCAGTGGGCCTTAAAGTGGACCAACACCCAGGATTTTGACTATCCTGGGTTTTGGTCCACTGTTTAAAACCCCCCAGAAACCCCCAAACTCACCTCACCACGCTCCCACGGACAAGCGGCGGACAAGGCAGCGCGTCCGCCGCCGCCTCCCGCGCGCCCCTCTGACAGTGCGCGCGCCCGCGCCGGCCATTCCCAAACGGCCGGCGCGGGCGCGCGCACGGCTAGAGGAGCGCGCGGGAGGCGGCGGCGGCCGCTGCCGATCACGTGAGTTCTTTTGGGGTTTTGGGGGGGTCCCTCACCGCGGGACATCCCGATCTCGGATGTCCCGCGGTGAGGGGGGTGATCGGCCCGGGAATCTTATAGATTCCCGGGCCGATCACCCATGGGTGACGGTCCACTTTAAAGGATATGTATTGTCCCTGACTAGGGATGAGCGAATCGATCCGGACGAACCCGGATTCGATCCGAATTTCATGGAAAATTCGATTCGGATCGAATCCGAATTTCCCCGCGATTTGATCGCTCGAAGTTTTCCTTTAACATCCATTCATTACATTACAGGCATTCTAAGATGACGGACGGGACATGTCCAGACATCTACCCCGCGCCAGTGCAAGCTGGGGCAGTCACATGCAGCCTGTCAGCAGCCAGCAAGCCCGGTGACGTCACAGCGCAATTTAAGGCCGGCGGCAATCTTGCTGTTCCTCATTTCTGTATTGCATTCGTGAGAGACAGAACGCTGCTGTAGGCAGGGAGAGAGAAAGTTAGACAGACAGGGAACAACAGGGACAGGCTGGAGACAGGCAGGAGACAGGCAGGAGACAGACAGAAAGTCAGCGAAATACAGGGAAAGTTAGGAAAAATCGGAGGCAGTCACAGGGAGATTTTTTTTTTTTTCATCCAGCCTGAGTGTTACTGGCTGGCTGACTGGCTTTGTTAGCATTTTCAGGCTGCTTATACACTAACCGTGCATATATACTGAACTGATCTTAAGTCTGCTGTGAGGCATCCCATTCTGTGACTACACCAGCCTCTATTTAAGACCATAACCATTTGCACTTATTCTAATTGAAATTAGGCCTGATAAATACACTTTTGCTGTGCATAGCACTACTGGTCCCAGGTGCACTGCTGGTTTTTGGGGCATCCCATTCTGTGACTACACCAGCCTCTATTTAAGACCATAACCATTTGCACTTATTCTAATTGAAATTAGGCCTGATAAAGACACTTTTGCTGTGCATATCACTACTGGTCCCAGGTGCACTCTGCTGTGAGGCATCCCATTCTGTGACTACACCAGCCTCTATTTAAGACCATAACCATTTGCACTTATTCTAATTGAAATTAGGCCTGATAAAGACACTTTTGCTGTGCATAGACTTACTGCTCCCTGCCAGGTGCACTGCTGGTTTTTGTGGCATCCCATTCTGTGACTACACCAGCCTCTATTTAAGACCATAACCATTTGCACTTATTCTAATTGAAATTAGGCCTGATAAAGACACTTTTGCTGTGCATAGACTTACTGGTCCCAGGTGCACTGCTGGTTTTTGGGGCATCCCATTCTGTGACTACACCAGCCTCTATTTAAGACCATAACCATTTGCACTTATTCTAATTGAAATTAGGCCTGATAAAGACACTTTTGCTGTGCATAGACTTACTGCTCCCTGCCAGGTGCACTGCTGGTTTTTGTGGCATCCCATTCTGTGACTACACCAGCCTCTATTTAAGACCATAACCATTTGCACTTATTCTAATTGAAATTAGGCCTGATAAAGACACTTTTGCTGTGCATAGACTTACTGCTGCCTGCCAGGTGCACTGCTGGTTTTTGGGGCATCCCATTCTGTGACTGCACCAGCTTCTATTTAAGACCATAACCATTTGCACTTATTCTAATTGAAATTAGGCCTGATAAAGACACTTTTGCTGTGCATGCTCTCTGGTTTTTGTGGCATCCCATTCTGTGACTACACCAGCCTCAATTTAAGACCATAACCATTTGCACTTATTCTAATTGAAATTAGGCCTGATAAAGACACTTTTGCTGTGCATAGACTTACTGCTGCCTGCCAGGTGCACTGCTGGTTTTTGGGGCATCCCATTCTGTGACTACACCAGCCTCTATTTAAGACCATAACCATTTGCACTTATTCTAATTAAAATTAGGCCTGATAAAGACACTTTTGCTGTGCATAGCACTACTGGTCCCAGGTGCACTGCTGGTTTTTGGGGCATCCCATTCTGTGACTACACCAGCCTCTTTTTAAGACCATAACCATTTGCACTTATTCTAATTGAAATTAGGCCTGATAAAGTCACTTTTGCTGTGCATAGCACTACTGGTCCCAGGTGCACTGCTGGTTTTTGTGGCATCCCATTCTGTGACTACACCAGCCTCTATTTAAGACCATAACTATTTGCACTTATTCTAATTGAAATTAGGCCTGATAAAGACACTTTTGCTGTGCATGCTCTCTGGTTTTTGTGGCATCCCATTCTGTGACTACACCAGCCTCTATTTAAGACCATAACCATTTGCACTTATTCTAATTGAAATTAGGCCTGATAAAGACACTTTTGCTGTGCATAGCACTACTGGTCCCAGGTGCACTGCTGGTTTTTGTGGCATCCCATTCTGTGACTACACCAGCCTCTATTTAAGACCATAACCATTTGCACTTATTCTAATTGAAATTAGGCCTGATAAAGACACTTTTGCTGTGCATAGCACTACTGGTCCCAGGTGCACTCTGCTGTGAGGCATCCCATTCTGTGACTACACCAGCCTCTATTTAAGACCATAACCATTTGCACTTATTCTAATTGAAATTAGGCCTGATAAAGACACTTTTGCTGTGCATAGCACTACTGGTCCCAGGTGCACTGCTGGTTTTTGTGGCATCCCATTCTGTGACTACACCAGCCTCTATTTAAGACCATAACCATTTGCACTTATTCTGATTGAAATTAGGCCTGATAAAGACACTTTTGCTGTGCATGCTCTCTGGTTTTTGTGGCATCCCATTCTGTGACTACACCAGCCTCTATTTAAGACCATAACCATTTGCACTTATTCTAATTGAAATTAGGCCTGATAAAGACACTTTTGCTGTGCATAGCACTACTGGTCCCAGGTGCACTGCTGGTTTTTGGGGCATCCCATTCTGTGACTACACCAGCCTCTATTTAAGACCATAACCATTTGCACTTATTCTAATTGAAATTAGGCCTGATAAAGACACTTTTGCTGTGCATAGTCTTACTGCTCCCTGCCAGGGGTACTGCTGGTTTTTGGAGCATCCCATTCTGTGACTACACCAGCCTCTATTTAAGACCATAACCATTTGCACTTATTCTAATTGAAATTAGCCCTGATAAAGACACTTTTGCTGTGCATAGACTTACTGCTGCCTGCCAGGTGCACTGCTGGTTTTTGGGGCATCCCATTCTGTGACTACACCAGCCTCTATTTAAGACCATAACCATTTGCACTTATTCTAATTGAAATTAGGCCTGATAAAGACACTTTTGCTGTGCATGCTCTCTGGTTTTTGTGGCATCCCATTCTGTGACTACACCAACCTCTATTTAAGACCATAACCATTTGCACTTATTCTAATTGAAATTAGGCCTGATAAAGACACTTTTGCGGTGCATAGACTTACTGGTCCCAGGTGCACTGCTGGTTTTTGGGGCATCCCATTCTGTGACTACACCAGCCTCTATTTAAGACCATAACCATTTGCACTTATTCTAATTGAAATTAGGCCTGATAAAGACACTTTTGCTGTGCATAGACTTACTGCTCCCTGCCAGGTGCACTGCTGGTTTTTGTGGCATCCCATTCTGTGACTACACCAGCCTCTATTTAAGACCATAACCATTTGCACTTATTCTAATTGAAATTAGGCCTGATAAAGACACTTTTGCTGTGCATGCTCTCTGGTTTTTGTGGCATCCCATTCTGTGACTACACCAGCCTCTATTTTTGACCATAACCATTTGCACTTATTCTAATTGAAATTAGGCCTGATAAAGACACTTTTGCTGTGCATAGCACTACTGGTCCCAGGTGCACTCTGCTGTGAGGCATCCCATTCTGTGACTACACCAGCCTCTATTTAAGACCATAACCATTTGCACTTATTCTAATTGAAATTAGGCCTGATAAAGACACTTTTGCTGTGCATAGACTTACTGCTCCCTGCCAGGTGCACTGCTCGTTTTTGGGGCATCCCATTCTGTGACTACACCAACCTCTATTTAAGACCATAACCATTTGCACTTATTCTAATTGAAATTAGGCCTGATAAAGACACTTTTGCTGTGCATGCACTACTGGTCCCAGGTGCTCTGCTGGTTTTTGTGGCATCCCATTCTGTGACTACACCAGCCTCTATTTAAGACCATAACCTTTTGCACTTATTCTAATTGAAATTAGGCCTGATAAAGACACTTTTGCTGTGCATAGTAGTACTGCTCACAGATGCACTGCTGGCTGTTGGGGCATCCCATTCTGTAACATAGCATACCCCTCTTTATTTACACTAAGCAGCTCTCTTATTTACACTAGGCAGGCCTGTTGGAGTGTTACTGCTCACTTTTGGTGTGCATTATATTCTGTTTCATATAGACCCACCGCTGCCTGGGGGTTCTTAAAATATCACCTACTACCACGCCAGTTAGACTATGTCGGGCAGACAAGTGCCTGGAAGTGAAAAGAGGAGTGGCAGAGGCCAAGATTCCGCAGGCAGAGCTCGCAGCAGTCTGGGGGCCAGTAGCAGCAGGAGTCACGCTGAGAGACCTAATCTGCCAGTATCTGCTAGCGGTCGGGTCTCCACCAGTAACGCATCTGCCATGGTAGTTTGGTTGACGCGCTCATCAACAACATCATCACAACTTACGTCTGAGACCCCCAGTCTAGGGTCGGTAGGTTCCTCTGACACAACCCTGAGTTGGCATGCCCCGAGAGCAGTCCCTGTCCTCCCATTGCCTCTGTCCTACGCCGTTCCCTCCCCCAGCGACGTATCCTATGTTTTGGGTTCAGCTCCACTCTTTAGTGAGGAGGACGATCAGAGGACAGTCAGCAGCTACTGCCCAGCCAAGAAATGGAGGTGGCTTCTTTAGCTAGGCAGACAAATAGTGATGTGGACAGTGTCGTGGGTGCTGCGAGCGTTCCAGCTCCTGCGCCAGACACTGTTGACGAATCCACGAACATCAGTGATGTACAGCCACAACTCGGTGATAATGATGATGACGATGAAGCCGATCGCACTTGGGAGCCGGGTGATGAAGGGGCTTCATCGTCATCATCAGGAGAAGAGGGGCGCAGGTTGCCCCGGAGTCAGCAGCTGAGGCAGCAAGGTGGTAGCAGTCAGCATGGGGGCACAATTCCAAAGGCCGGAGCCGGCCGGGGCCGGGGTAGAGCACCTGCTGTGCGGCAGTCTACCTTATCGGGAGGTAGTGGAGCAGGGGTTCCTGGAGTTGGCAACAGCAGCAGTGAATCAGTGAGGCCAGGGGGTGGGAAAAGTAGCTACTCGGCAGTGTGGCAGTTTTTCCTGAAGCATCCGCAGGAGGGTAACATGGCCACATGCAAGATATGTAGGCAAAAGGTGAAGTGTGGCCAGGGTCCAAATGTTGGCACCACGGCCCTGCGTCAACATATGATGCGTCACCATAAAGCGACCTGGGAGAACCGAGGCTCCCAAGGGGTGGTCCAGTCTGCTTCCTCACCAAGTGGCACGCCGCTCCCAATTTCTGCCAGCCAATGCTCCAGCACCTCAGCCGAAGGCAGCTGTGCGTCATACCCATCCTCTGTCGCTCCTGCTCCTCCTCCTCCTCCTCCAAGTCATGCATCCCGCCAGCAATCCATCAGCGAAGCCATGTCCAAGAGACAGCAGTATGCGCCCACTCATCCTACGGCGCAGAAGCTGAATGTGCTCCTGTCCAAGTTGCTGGTGCTGCAGTCGCTCCCTTTTCAGGTGGTGGAATCTGCACCTTTCAGAGAACTGATGGCTTGTGCCGAGCCGAGGTGGAGAGTCCCAAGCCGTCATTTCTTTGCCAAGAAGGCAGTATCAGCGCTGCACAATTTTGTTGAACAGAAGGTGGGCCAGTCCTTGAGCCTGTCGGTGTGTAGCAAAGTGCCCACTGGGTGAATGTGGTCCCTTTGCAGCAGCAGCAGCAACTTGGACAGGTCACGCCGCTTCGGCCTCCACGCTCCCTGCCCGTTGGGCCTGTGACACCATGCGACTCGGCCTCCTCATCCTCCGCCATCTCCTCACCCTCTACTGTAGGCTCAAGTCTCAGTGCCCCTCCAGTCTACCATGTTTGAAGGGCACGGAGGTGTCACGCAGTGCTTCACATGGTTTGTCTTGGCGAACGGAGTCACACAGGGGAGGAACTGCTTAAATGTATTCATCAGGAAATCCAAACATGGCTTACTCCAAGAAAACTTAAAATGGGAATCATGGTTACCGACAATGGGAAGAACATTTTGTCTGCGCTGCGCCAAGGAAGCCTGACCCATGCCCCCTGCATGGCTCACGTCTTCAATCTGGTTGTCAAGCGGTTTCTGAAGTGTTCCCCCCATCTGCAAGACATCCTAACAACTTCAAGGAAACTTTGCATGCACTTCAGCCACTACATACACCGCCAAACACACCCTTCTTGAGCTACAGCGTCAGAATGGTATCCCCCAACATAGTCTGATTTGCGATTTTTCCACCCGTTGGAATTCCACCCTTCACATGTTGGACCGATTATATGAACAGAGAAAAGCCATCACGGATTTCCTGATGATCCAAGCAGATAGGGGGACTCCCCTGTGTAACTTCAATGTCAACCAGTGGCAGCTCATACGTGACACCTGCCGTTTGCTCAGGCCCTTTGAGGAAGCCACTTTATTTGTCAGTCGGCAGGATTACGGGATGAACGACGTGATTCCACTGCTTCATGTACTACAGCACATGTTGGAAACCATGGCTGGTCAGGGCACTGGAGACATGGCGTTTACATCTTACGGCCACATGAACCCCGTTGGAGCTGAACTGGAGGAGGAGGAGGAAGAGGAGGAGGAGGAGTTGCCCAGCGAAACACAGTTTAGGCTTGGCGAAATGGCTGGTTTATCTAGTCAGCGGACAGGAGAGGAGGAGCAGGAGCAGCCAGAGAAGCTAGAGGTTTTTGAGGAAGGCGAGACAGAGGACCCGGGCACACCGTGGCAGTATGCAGTGGAGATGGAGACAGGTAGTCCATCCGAGTCACTTGCGCAAATGGCACGAAGCATGCTCACGTGCTTGCGTAGTGACCCCAGAATTGTTTCCATCTGTCGGCGGGATGACTTCTGGCTGTCCACCTTATTGGACCCTCGCTTCCGGCACAAAATGGGGGCATTTTTTAAACCCACCGAGAGGGAGGACAAACTCAACTACTACAAAGACATTCTACGTAGGCAGTTGGCCAATGCCTATCTGCGCCATGGTCCATACTCTCGCAGGTCTGACTCGAGGGGACCTCTGCGCTCACCTTCCACTGCCATGGCCGCTGGGGGGGTTGGCAGGAGCAGCAGCAGCAGCTCCATCAGCAGCAGCCTCAGTCTTCAGTCGCTAATGAGTAGCTTTCTACACCCGTATAGTGAGGCTACTCATGAGCAGCAGGAAGACCAGGAGCAGGACCTGAACCAGCAGGTCATGTCATACTTTGACATGACCATGCCAACACACCTTGAGGATCCGCTGGACTTCTGGCCAGCCAAACTTGATTTGTGGCCGCAACTAGCAGAGTTTGCCCTGGAAAAGCTGTCCTGCCCGGCAAGTAGCGTGCCATCTGAGCGGGTGTTTAGTGCGGCGGGGGCCATAGTTACGGCGAGGAGAACTCGTCTGTCAACTAAAAATGTGGAGAGACTCACCTTTGTCAAAATGAATCAGGGATGGATCAGCCAGGATTTCCACCCACCAATGCCTGATGCATGCGACTAGATTCAGCATGGTGCCACGTTTTACACTTTCCAAATGGTGCAAAACATATTTATGTCTTTAGGCCAATTTTTGGGCTCCTGCTGCTGCCAACTCCAGGGTGTGATTCATCCAATTTTTGGGCTCCTGAAGCCAACTCCAGTGTCTCTTTAAAGTAATGTTTGGGCTCCTGCTGCTGCTGCTGCTGCCAACTCCAGGGTGTGATTCATCCAATTTTTGGGCTCCTGAAGCCAACCCCAGGGTCTCTTTAAAGTAATATTTGGGCTCCTGCTGCTGCTGCTGCCAACTCCAGGGCGTGATTCATCCAATTTTTGGGCTACTGAAGCCAACCCCAGTGTCTCTTTAAAGTAATATTTGGGCTCCTGCTGCTGCTGCCAACTCCAGGGTGTGATTCATCCAATTTTTGGGCTCCTGAAGCCAACCCCAGGGTCTCTTTAAAGTAATATTTGGGCTCCTGCTGCTGCCAACTCCAGGGTGTGATTCATCCAATTTTTGGGCTACTGAAGCCAACCCCAGTGTCTCTTTAAAGTAATATTTGGGCTCATGCTGCTGCTGCCAACTCCAGGGTGTGATTCATCCAATTTTTGGGCTCCTGAAGCCAACCCCAGGGTCTCTTTAAAGTAATGTTTGGGCTCCTGCTGCTGCTGCTGCAGTCAACTCCAGGGTGCGAATCATCCAATTTTTGGGCTCCTGAAGCCAACTCCAGTGTCTCTTTAAAGTAATATTTGGGCTCTTGCTGCTGCTGCTGCCAACTCCAGGGTGTGATTCATCCAATTTTTGGGCTCCTGAAGCCAACCCCAGGGTCTCTTTAAAGTAATGTTTGGGCTCCTGCTGCTGCTGCTGCTGCTGCCAACTCCAGGGTGTGATTCATCCAATTTTTGGACTCCTGAAGCCAACTCCAGTGTCTCTTTAAAGTCATATTTGGGCTCCTGCTCCTGCTGCTGCCAACTCCAGGGTGTGATTCATCCAATTTTTGGGCTCCTGAAGCTAACCCCAGGGTCTCTTTAAAGTAATATTTGGGCAGCTGCTGCTGCTGCCAACTCCAGGGTGTGATTCATCCAATTTTTGGGCTCCTGCTGCTGCCAACTCCAGTGTCTCTTTAAAGCAATATTTGGGCTCCTGCCCCTCATAGTGATGCCACTTCAACTCTCTGCAATTATGCCGCTCTGCGATTCTATTAGCGATGCCTCTGATCTGCATGTGATATTTATTCAAAGTATTATTTAACTAACCCAGCACGCATCCTGTGCGTGTTACAGCAAGGCAGAATGGTTTACAACCCTATTGAGGCTCTAGGAGGCTCAGAAATAGCCGTTTTTAATAGCGATTCGTCGCGAATAAATTCGGGTCGAAACGATTTTTGTCGGAAAATTCGGCGAATCAGTCGAATCGAATTTTTCAAAAGTTAGCTCATCTCTATCCCTGACCGTAGTTACAGCTCCAGATGTAGGCACCGCTTTGCACTTTGGTACACACTGACAGGCTAAAGGACTGGCCCACCTTCTGTTCAACAAAATTGTACAGGGCTGGTACTGCCTTCTTCGCAAAGAAATGACAGCATGGGACTCTCCACCTCTGCTCGGTACAAGCCATCAGTTCTCTGAAAGGCCCACCAACTCAAAAGGGAGGGACTGCAGCACCTGCAACTTATACAGGAGCACATTTAGCTTCTGCACGTTGGATGAGTGGGCACATACTGTTGTCTCTTGGACATGGCTTGGCCAATGGATTGCTGGCGGAATGACTGACTCGGATTAAGAGGAGGAGCATCTGGAGTGACAGAGGATGGGTATGACACACAGGAGGTGGTGGAGCCTTGGCTGGCTGGAACAGAGAGCGGCGTGCCACTGGGTAATGCAGCAGGCTGGACCACCACTTTGGAGCCAACTCTCCCAGGCCGCGTGATGGTGACGCTGCAAATGTTGACGCAGGGCTGTGGGTCCAACATTGGGACCCTGGCCACACTTCACCTTCTGCCTACACATCTTTTATATGTTAACCTCCTGCGGATGCTTGAAAATGAAAAACTGAAAAACTGCCACATGGCCTTGTAGCTGATTTTTCCAACCAACAGTCCGCGTTAGTTCACTGCTGCTGCCACTACCTGCTGGGAAGATAGCCTGCCGCACAAGGGGTCTACCCCGAGCACATTTGCCTCCATACTTTCCCCTTCTGCCACCATTCTGGCCGCTAAATCTGTCACTCTCCATCACTCCAAGCCTTTAAAAGTGCCCTCAAAACTCACTGATGTCCTCCTCAGGTTCCTCAGCAGTGTCTGCTTAAGAAGCCAAAACGCTTGCAACACCACCTCCCATGCCACTCTCCTCATCACTACTTGCCCGCCTAGTGGAAGAAGCGGCGAGTGTCTCCTGCACTTCTTGGCTGGGCAGTAGCTGCTGATTTTTCAGATTATCATATCACTGAATAGTGGAGCTGAACCCTAAGCATAAGACATAACCGACAGTTGACTGGGGGTGTCAGATGTCACTTGTGATGCAGTGGATGATCGTGTTAACCAATGGATGATGGCAGATGGGTTGCTGGTCAAGACACGACCGCTAGCTGATCCCGGAAAATCAGTCCTCTCATTGAGACTCCTGCTGCCACTCACCCCTAGTCTGCTGCAACCTCTGCTTGATGAATTTAGTCCTCTGCAACTTCTCTGTGCCCATCCTGCCACTTCTCTGCCTGACATACATGAGGGGAGGGCAAAACGCTACACTACACTTAAAACAGGATTTGTCGAAAAGAGCAGCAGGTGTGTAACTATCTATGGTCTTTCACTAAGTAGTAACTAGGCCCTGAAGATTTTAACACGAACAAAGTGATGAAACTCTTAGATGTGCGTAAGTGATGCTCTGATGAGAGCAATTCAATGTGCCCCAGTATGCTTCAAAAATGTTTTTTTTTCAGAGACTGGCATGCGTGGAAATGAATCGGGCATGGATCTGCCAAGATTTCCACCCACCAATGCCTGATGCATTAGAGTAGATTGATCATGGGGCCAGACCAACACTAAAGAAATATGGATCGTGCAAAACAGATTTATGGCGCTGCTCTCCAGTTACAGACATTCCTCCGCATCAGAGCACAAGAAATTATTGAGAAATTGCTTTACGTTACTCTTACTTTTTATTAATATTCTTCGGATAAGATATCTGTGCCGAAAATCTGTATATGTTCTCTTAATGCTGCCGCCAACTCCAGAGTGTGTCATTCTGGCAATTTTGGGCTCCTGCTGCTGCTGCTTGCAACTCCAGTGTGTCTTTAGGCCAATTTGTGGGCTCCTGCTGCCAACTCCAGTGTACCTTTCAAGCAATGTTTGGGCTCCTGCTGCTCCTGCTGCCAACTCCAGTGTGTCTTTCAAGCAATGTTTGGGCTCCTGCTGCTGCTGCTGCCAACTCCAGTGTGTCTTTCAAGCAATTTTGGCCTCCTGCTGCTGCTGCTGCCAACTCCAGTGTCTCTTTTAAGCAATGTCTGGGCTCCTGCTGCTGCTTGCAACTCCAGGGTGTCATTCAGCCAATTTTGGGCTCCTGTTGCCAACTCCAGTGTGTCATTCAATCAATGTTTGGGCTCCTGCTGCTCCTGCTGCCAACTCCAGTGTGTCTTTCAAGCAATGTTTGGGCTCCTGCTGCCAACTCCAGTGTCTCTTTCAAGCAATGTCTGGGCTCCCGCTGCTGCCAACTCCAGTGTGTCTTTTAAGCAATGTTGGCCTCCTGCTGCTGCTGCCGCCAATTACAGTGTCTCTTTTTAGCAATGTTTGGGCTCTTGGTGCTGCTGCTTGCAACTCCAGGGTGTCATTCAGCCAATTTTTGGGCTCCTGCTGCTCCTGCTGCCAACTTCAGTGTCTCTTTGAGCCAATGTTTGGGCTCCTGCTGCTCCTGCTGCCAACTCCAGTGTGTCTTTCAAGCAATGTTTGAGCTCCTGCTGCCAACTCCAGTGTGTCTTTCAAGCAATGTTTGGGCTCCTGCTGCCAACTCCAGTGTGTCTTTCAAGCAATGTTTCGGCTCCTGCTGCCCCTGTTGCCAACTCCAGTGTGTCTTTCAAGCAATGTTTGGGCTCCCGCTGCTCCTGCTGCCAACTCCAGTGTCTCTTTCAAGCAATGTTTGGACTCCTACCGCTGCTGCCGCTGCTGCTGCCGCTGCTGCTGCTTGCAACTCCAGGGTGTGTCATTTTTTGGGCTCCTGCTGCTGCTGCCAACTCCAGTGTCTCTTTCAGCCAATGTTTGGGCTCCTGCTGCTGCCAACTCTAGTGTGTCTTTAGGCCAATTTTTGGGCCCCTGCTGCCAACTCCAGTGTCTCTTTCAGCCAATGTTTGGGCTCCTGTTGCTGCTGGCAACTCCAGTGTCTCTTTCGGCCAATTTTTGGGCTCCTGCTGCCAACTCCAGTGTGTTTCTTCAGGCCAATTTTTGGGCTCCTGCTGCCAACTCCAGGATGTCTTTCAGCCATTATTTGGGCTCCTGCTGCTGCCAGCTCCAGGGTGTGTTTTTCAGGCAGTATAGGGGCCCCTCATAGTGATGCCACCTCAACTCTCTGTAATTGTGCCGCTCTGCGATTCTAATAGCGATGCCTCTGATCTGCATGTCATAATTATCTACAGTATTATTTCACTAACCCAGCACGCATCATATGCGTGTTACAGCAAGGCAGAATGGTTTACAACCCTATTGAAGCTCTAGGAAGCTCAGAAATAGCCGTTTTTAATATCGATTAGTCGCGACTAAATTTTAACCGAAACAAATTTTGTCTGAAAATTCAGCGAATCAGCCGAATCGAATTTTTCAAAGGTTCGCTCATTTCTATTATTGATATATTTACATGACACATAATTACTTCACAGAACTTTTTTTTATAAATACAATATTTAAAAAGCAACTGTAGGTATACGTTATAGTTTTCATGCATATTTATCCCCCATCCCTTAACACCTTCTATATTTATGAGCTTGGCAATTGCCTTTAACCCTTTTTATTGCCAGGCTCATAACACCTACGTGCTGGCTTGGCTGGGCGTTAAGTGCCACGCCCGTAAG
The DNA here is from genome assembly GCA_027917425.1 of Gastrophryne carolinensis. Lineage (NCBI taxonomy): Eukaryota > Metazoa > Chordata > Amphibia > Anura > Microhylidae > Gastrophryne > Gastrophryne carolinensis. The sequence goes on along the minus strand of CM051235.1, from coordinate 357,607,910 downwards.
TGTTACGTGCTTGACTTTCTCCGCTGCTAGCAGGTGACTTGCCATTAACCCCCGGCACCCCCAATTACCTGCCTCCCCAAAGCCCAGGGGGGGCAGAAGAGCCCGGGCCCACATAAGCTATGTGGGCTTGTAGGCTGCAGGGTGGGGGGGCACAAAAGCTGGCCCCCCGACTCTGTGCCTACAAGCCCCCATAGCTGGTCCCGGGCTGGTAATGCTGGGTAAGGGGGACCCCATTTCATTTTTTTTGGGGGATTTTTAAGGGTTTTTAACCCTTAAAATTCCCCCCAAAAATGGGGTCCCCCCCCCCGGGAGAGGGGACCCTATGTCATTTTTTTTTTTAAATTAGCCCCTTATGCTTTGTCACCCAGCAGCTATAAAAGGCTTCCAGCTGCAGCAGGAGTGCAGAAGCCAGATTGATCAGCGTGGGACACAGTGCCCAGGGATGGATGGGAGGTAAGCATATTAAAAAAAAATAAATAATACAACATTTTTTCTCTCTGTCTCTGTGTTTTTTTTACATTTAACCCTTTGTGAACTGGTAAGGGGTCCATGAGACCCCTTATACCAGTTCACAAGGCTGGGGGCTGGCAAGTCACCTGCAACTAGCAGGTGACTTGCCATTAACCCCCAGCACCCCCAATTACCTGCCTCCCCAAAGCCCAGGGGGGGGCAGAAGAGCCCGGGCCCACATAGGCTATGTGGGTTTGTAGGCTGCAGGGTGGGGGGCCACAAAAGCTGGCCCCCCCACTCTGTGCCTACAAGCCCCCATAGCTGGTCCCGGGCTGGTAATGCTGGGTAAGGGGGACCCCATTTTTAACCCTTAACATTCCAAAAAAATGGGGTTCCCCCCCCTGGGAGGAGGGACCCTATGTCATTTTTTTTAATTAACCCCTTATGTTTATAGTGTGGATAGTAGTAGTATTTTATTTGTAAATGTTATAAAGTGCTATGTTATAAAGTGCGATATAGTAGACGGGCAATTAAAAGGGTTAATAGTACATATGCATGTGGGGTATTGTTCGGGGGACCTTGCTCTTTCAGATTTAGCTTGTTTTTTCTTGTTTGCATATTGATTTTTTAAGAAAATGTGTTTTTTATTCTGTTTTTTTATAATATAATTCTTCAAGGGATTACTTCTAAAATGATGAGCCCACTACAACAAGCTGGGTACACTTAGAAAGCTTAACATATGTTCTTTCAGGGAATATATGGTTTCTGGGGGGTATTCCAAATGTAAAGGGTTGTTTTGGTAGAAAAAGTACAAGGTGAGCACTTTTTGTTTGCATATTTGTTTTTCGGAAAATATGAGTTTGATTCTGCTTTTTATTCTTTTTTAGTGAAACTCTGTGCTACCAAAGAATTCATTGAGGAATTACTTCCAGAAAACTGCACCTATGTAAACAAGCCTGGTACACCTAGAAAGCCTGAGGTGTATACTCTCAGGGAATATATAGTTTGTGGGGGGTATTTCAAATGTAAAGGGTTGTTTTCCTTGAAAAACTGCAAGGTGCGCCTAGCGCTTAGCATATTTGTATTTTATCTGAAAATCACCTAAAGCGCTGTTTCAGTTTGGGGGAGTTTCCTGGGCAGGAAAGGGTGTCTACCTATACATATGTTGTAATGCTGTGACCAGGATAAATTAGGATTTCACATGAAATTAGATTTTATTGACAAAATTACTTTTTTATTACAAAAACACTACAAATTGTAAAAAAATAGATTTTTTTGTAATTTTTTGCACATATTCCACCCCAAAATATTGAGAATACACGTAAAAAATGACAAAAAAGACATTTCATGTTAAAACCCAGATTCTGCTGAAAAAAAGAATATATAATTCCCTGGGAAATCCCTTAAAAAATCACAGTTGAACATGTGGAGCGCAAAATAGTGCAAAATGGTCTGACAACAAAGGGTGACAAAAACTCCAGGTAGCCTGGCAGCAAAAGGGTTAAGGGCTGCTTTCCTATTATCTGATGAGTCCCACGGACAATGAGCCCTTTACCTTGCAGATTGTAGAAATGGTTATATGGACACGTGCAAATGAGCTGGCATGCAAAGTGGCAAGAACAACGTTGACCCAGCTGGGTTTGCCGGAGACGATGTCTGGCTTGTCAGTTTCCACTGTCCTCAGTTGGTGAGACCCAAGGACCCATAGGAAGGGTCAGCACCACCATGTAGGAACGTGCCTCAAGAACCCAACCAGAATCAGCCTAGTGAGTATGGATGAAATCACAGAGACAGACATGAGGTGGATTAGCCGTAGGCAGCACAGGGGGAAATGCTGGTAGTTCACACTGCTTTGGGGCTGATCTGGCTGGGTGTTGCCTCTCTTCACACAGCCCATCTTACTCCAAGCTTGCACTAGAATTCACTTCCTTCACTCCACATAGGTGGTACTGTTTTATTTGAAATAATCAGGACAATTAAAAAAAAAAAATGTTTTTACATTTTTCACTCAAAAATATAAAAAAAACACTAGAAATGACAAACAAGACATTTCATGTTAAAGGAAAAACTTTGCCAAAAAAAAATAATATAAACTTTTCCTGCAAATTCCTGCAGTTAATCAGTTAAACATGGTGCGCTAAAACGCAAAATGGTGAAAAATTACCTGTTAACAGAGGGTGACAAAATATCAAGTAGGTTGGCGGTTAAAATGGGTATTTCAAATGTAAAGATTTGTTTTGGTTGAAAAAGCACAAGGTGCGCACTTTGTCTGCAGAGCTGAAATTTTTAAGTAAAATTATCCTTACGCGCATGCTTTGCTTTGGAGTGTTTGGCAACTCCATTGACAGTACCTATGCATGTTGTTTATTGTTCTGTTCGGGGGACCTTGCTTTTTCAGATTTTTTTTTTTTTGCATATTGTTTTTTTTTAGGAAAATGCGACTTTGATTCTATTTTTTTGGGAAACCCTGTGCAACCAAATAATTCATCGAGGGATTACTTCCAGAAACCATCAACAAGCCTCATATACCTAGAAAGCCTAAGGTGTGCACTTTCAGGGAATTTATGGTTTGTGGGGGTATTTTAAATGTAAAGGATCTTCTTTCTTGAAAAACTGCAGGGTGTGCATAGCAGTTGCATTTTATCTAAATCTCCTAAAGCACTGTTTCAGTTAAGGGGAGTCTCCTAAGGGTGGCTACCAATACATATGTGGTACTGTTGTAACCGGGAGAAATGGGGCTTTTACACGCAATTTGATTTTTTTTTATTGAAAAACGTACATTTTTTTTTATTACAAAAACACTACAAAACAAGACATTTCATGTTAAAGCCCAGACAATATAATAATATATATTATTTCTGGGAAATTTCTTCAAAAATCACAGTTGAACATGTATAGTGCAACAGTGAAAAATGATCTAGCAACAGTGAGTGACAAATTCTCTAGATAGGCTGGCAAGAGTTAAAGGGGAACTATTGATGTGAGTTTTGCCCATCAACACAACTGCAATGTGAGTGGGTGTGTGTAGGCAAAGTAGGCCCCAAGACAATTGTCGAACAGTTAGATACTTAGATTGTAGGGGGGGCATTGCACCTTCATTCTATGGACCTTCTAGAGCACTTTGACTGCACTTGGCAGCCATGCCAAGAGGACGTGGCAGAGGAGATTGCGGTTCATCTGAATAACATAAACAAAACCAGCTGCACACACACCCAGGTCCTCTAGCTGTGGTCGGACCTGAAGAGAAGGCAGATACTCTGGGTGAGGGGGGTTTTCTGCCTACACTTAGGTTTCAGGTAAGTGGCTGCTTAATGGAACACTTGCCCCCTAATTCAGAGCTGTGCATACTAATTGTTTTTTTGGAGAAGTGCAGTTTGGAGAGAGTAAAACCCACCCAGTGCCGAAAGGGCCGACCACAGATAATAACCCAGGGTGTGCATGTAAGGCAGGGCCGCATCCCATTGCCACTTTCCACCGCCTCCTCTGCTCAAGATGCAGTCAGGCAGCCGGAAGAACTGGAGCCCAATAGGAGTTAGCAGGTTTGCTGGGTTTTGAGTACCAGCCTCTTGATCAGAGCTCAGGTAGGACAGAAGACAAAATACACCAGAAGACACAAACATTAAGAAAGACAGCTTTGCTAAGTGGTGTTTTTTGGTCCCTGCAGACTCATCTGAACCAGGGGAATAAGGTACCGCAATGGTACCACCCCAGTCAGAGGCAACACAAGACTCAAGTGGGTAAACTGTAACAGTAGTTGGATGTGCCAGGAGCATAGCCCACATCACACCTGCTGCATTATGTGAAATGTTTTCTGTTCCGCACAGACCCTGAGGAAGGCACATCAGCAAGTCACAGGCTAAGCTTGCATAGCCATAGCCATCTCCACAGTAAGTAACGAGCATTGAGGGCAATGGGTAAGGAGAACTTGGACATATGCATATCCCTTTCGCTGCCAGCCTACCTGGAGTTTTTGTCACCCTTGGTGCCAGACCATTTTGCACTATTTTGCGCTCCCCATGTTCAAATGTGATTTTTGAAGGGATTTCCAGGGATTTCCCAGGAAAATGATATATTGTTTTTTTCAGCAGAGTCTGGGCTTCAACATGCGATGTCTTGTTTGGCCTTTTTTTTGTGTATTCTCAATACTTTTGGGTGAAATATGTGCAAAAAAATAAAAAAAAATCTATTTTTTGCAATTTGTAGTGTTTTTTTGTAATAAAAAATGTAAGTTTGTCAATAAAATCTTATTGCGTGTGAAACCCCAATTTCTCCCGGTTACAGCGGTACCACATATGTATAGGTAGACACCCTTTCCTGCCCAGGAGACTCCCCCAAACTGAAACAGCGCTTTAGGGGATTTTCAGAAAAAAATACAACTGTGATATGCGCTATGCGCACCTTGCAGTTTTTCCAGAAAAATAACCCTTTACATTTGAAATACCCCCAACAAACTATATATTCTCTGGAAGTACACACCTCAAGCTTTCTAGGTGTACCAGGCTTGTTGATGTGGCCACAGTTTTCTGGAAGTAATCCCTCGATGTATTCTTTGGTTGCAAAGAGTTTCCCTAAAAAAAGGATAAAAAAGCAGAATCAAAGCAACATTTTCGTAAAACAAGAAAAAACAAGTATAATCTGAAAAAGCAACCTCCCCCGAACAGAACGATACCCAATATGCATAGCTACTGTCAAGGGAAGAGTTGCCAAACACCCCAAAGTAAAGCATGCGCATAACGGTAATTTTTCTTGAAAATTTCAGCTCTGCAGACAAGGTGCGCACCTTGCGATTTTTCAACCAAAACAACCCTTTACATTTGGAATATCCCCCATAAACCATATATTCCCTAAAAGTACACATGTTAAGCTTTCTAAGTGTAGCCAGCTTGTTGTAGTGGGCTCATCTTTCTGGAATTGATCCCTCAAAGGATTCTTTAGTTGCGCAGGGTTTCCCTAAAAAATTTATAAAAAAGCTGAATAAAAAACACCTTTTCCTAAAATATAAATATGCAAACCAGAAAAAACAAGCTAAGTCTGAAAGCGTAAGGTGCCCCGAACAGAACAATACCCAACATGCATAGCTAGTTTTAATCCTTTTAATTGCCAGCCTACTTGAGATTTTGTCACCCTCTGTTGACAGGTCATTTTTCCCCATTTTGCGCCATGTTTTGCGACATTTTTGCTGGAATTTTCAGGAAAATTATATATATATTTTTTGCAGCAGAGTTTAGGCTTTAACATGAAATGTCTTGTTTGTAAATTTTATTCAGTTTTTTACAATATTATTAAGTAAAAAAAATAAATAAATAAAATTTTTTTTTAGAAAATTGCCTCCTTTATTTTAAATAAAAAATGTATTTTATTAAAGAAAACCATATTGCATGTGAAAAATGTGAAAAGCCCCATTTCTACAGATTAGAACGGTACCACATATTTATCGGTAGCCCCCCATTCCTGCCCAGGAGACCCCCCTAACTGAAACAAGTACTTTATAACATTTACAAATAAAATACAACTACCATCCACACTACAAAGGGTTAAATCGGGGGAAAAAATGACATAGGGTCCCCCTTCCCAGGGGGGGGACCCCATTTTTTTGGGATTTTTAAGGGTTAAAAACCCTTAAAAATCCCCCCAAAAAACGACATGGGGGCCCCCTTACCCGAAGTAACCAGCCCAGGACCAGCTATGCAGGGCTTGTAGGAACAGGGCACAGGGGCCAGCTTTTGTGGCCCCTGGCCCTGCAGGCTACAAAGCCCGCATAGCCCGTGGGCCCGGGCTCTTCTGCCCCCCCCTGGCCTTTGGGGAGGCAGGTAATGGGGGTGCCAAGGGTTAATGGCAAGTCACCCGCTAGTGCAGGTGACTTGCCATCCCCCAGCCTTGTGAACTGATATAGGGGTCTTGTGGACCCCTTACCAGTTCACAAGGGGTTAAATGTAAAAAAAAAAACACCACACAGACGCAGAAAAAAATATTTTATTATTATTTTTTTTTTTAATACTTACCTCCCATCCATCTTCCCCTCCCAATCACTGGCTTCTGCTCATCTGCTGGAAGCCTTTTATAGCTGCTGGGTGACAGAACAAAAGGGGTTAATTAAAAAAAAAAAAACGACATAGGGTCCCCCCTACCAGGGGGGGCGGACCCCATTTTTTTTTTATTTTTAAGGGTTAAAAACCCTTAAAAATAAAAAAAAAATTACGTGGGGTCCCCCTTACCCAGCATTACCAGCCCGGGACCAGCTATGGGGGCTTGTAGGCACAGAGTGGGGGGGCAGCTTTTGTGTCCCCCCCACCCTGCAGCCTACGAGCCCACATACCCTATGTGGGCCCGGGCTCTTCTGCCCCCCCCTGGCCTTTGGGGAGGCAGGTAATGGGGGTGCCAAGGGTTAATGGCAAGCCACCCGCTAGCGCAGGTGGCTTGCCATCCCCCCAGCCTTGTGAACTGGTATAGGGGTCGTGGACCCCTTAGCAGTTCACAAGGGGTTAACAGTAAAAAAAAAAAAAACCACACAGATTAAAAAATAACTTTATTAAAAAATAAAAACTTTTTTTTACTTTACTCACCTCTGATCCTCAGCTTCTGTGTCCCTCGCAGCTCTGATGACAGTTATTGTCATCGCTGTCCAGTGGAGGAGGGAGGCAGGTGATCAGATCATCACCTGCCTTCCTCCTCCTGTGGCCAGCGATGACAAGTGTGAGAATCGCAGCCCGGAGCCAGGACGACACCCGGGGGTGTGACATCATATGCCCCGCCCCCAAAGGGGCGGGGTTTATCGGCAAAATGGCCGCGCCCGTCGAGCAGGACAGGGAGAGGGCCTTTCAGGCCCTCTCCTGAAGCTGGAGAGCCAGGGGGGGGCGATCGGAGGCCCCCCTGGTGAAGAGGAGACCCGGCGGGAGCAATCGATCACTAAGGTAAGTAAATGTCATTTTTATATATATATATATATATATTTTTTTTTAACATGTATTTCGGCGGCTGCTGAAGGGGGGGGTGGCTATTCCGGGCTCTCCCCTGCACTCGGGGGGCCTGGGTGGGGGATCGAAGCCCCCCCGGATGAAGAGGAGACCCCGGCCGGATAGAACAAGGGGTCAGGTGAGTGTTTTTTTTTTTTACTTTTACTGTAGCAGGGGAGAAAGTCAAGCACGTAGATTCTACGTGCTTGGCACTTAAGTGGAGTGGATGCAAGCACGTAGAATCTACGTGCTTGGCACTGAAAGGGTTATAGCAGATGTTGACCTGCCTTTCTTTGATTTGTACATGTGCTGTACCAAAAGATTGGACTTTTACTTGACTAAAGGAAAAAAAATATTAAATTCCCAAGTTATATGTTATATTTTTAGCAATTTTAGACGCAAAAAAGGTTCTATTTTTATATATTCAAGAGAAAAAAAAAGTTTTGGAAAAAAAATATATGTTTTAATAAAAAGGTGTGTGGCGGTATTGTACAAAACGACAACCTTAAGGCAGGATGAGAAAGGTAAATTGGGGGGGCAGAAACAACTTAGGGAAAGCAGGTAAGTAAGGTAAGTAAGACAATGAGCCACCGCAGGAAGGACACAAATGCTATATGGAATGCCCCAAGGAAGGAGCGACAACAAGGAGAGATGAGGTGAGTGACACTGCAGGAAGAACACAACATATTACATAAGAGGCACTATGAAGCCTTATGGCTGTCATCAACTGAAGATCTCTCTGCCAGGAGGCACTCATCCTACCAACTCAAAAACACAAGCATTCACCAGCCAAACAGCCCTCAGCAGAAAGCTTTCAACACAAACAGCCCAAGCAACTCACAGCACAACTAACAGTCCCACAAACACAGGCAACTCACAGTTCAGCTAACAGGCAAAAGCCGACAAGCGCCTCAAAGCAGAACTAGAAAGAAAAAGCACACAAACAACTCACCACACTACTAACAGGCCAAAGGGAACTAGTAACACAGACCACAACTAGCAGCCAAGCTCACAACAGCAACTCACAATCCTACACTCAATAATCAAAAAAGACAGCAGACAAATTGTAAAATGGGACAAAAACAAGCCAATGGGTCTCAATGACGTTTTCTCCCTGTACTTACCTGCCCTTCTGAAGGGTTTCAGCTGGAAACTCATGAGGCCATGCATTCGCCTCCATTTGCGGACTCAGTGGGGGCAGGGGCTTACGGGGATGCAAAGGCACGTGGCCACAAGTGGCCATGAATGTGAGACTTGCGAATAAGCCAATAAAGAATAAAAGCACAAGTATTGCGCAAGTCACATGCATATTTGCAAAAATCAAGGTAGAATTCTTGCTGGACTGCTTCAGAAGTAGTAACATGTCTGGACATGAGGCTCGATTCAGAGAGACAAAAAAAAAACTTCAGTTTTAGTGCCGATGTCGTATTATTTTCAAATGTTCCCGCTCTCGTATGAATGTGCGAGTGATTCTATGCATGTCTTGTAAACCTTCTGTAAAGTTTCCGTCCGTTCGTATGTCCGTTCGGAGTACGAGGATGTCATTTTCCATCGAGACTTTTCTGATTCATTTTCTCAGGTAACAACGTAGGCTTTCGTTTTTGCCCTTTTCCCATCGTATCCTCACACGAATCCTTTACGTATCCAGATAGATTCTGTTTCCCTTTTACAAAAAATAATCGTCCAGACGGAAATCCTTACGATCTTGCGCCTGCGCACTACAAACTTAACTCATTAAAGTGCTCGCCTACATATTTGCCACCCTCACTTCTACTACAATGTTTAGCTAAACCACTTAGCACTATCCTCCATCTTCCCTTTTGGACCCTTAAAGCTCACCCAAACCACTTAGCACTATCCTCCATCTTCCCTTTTGGACCCTTAAAGCTCACCCAAACCACTTAGCACTATCCTCCATCTTCCCTTTTGGACCCTTAAAGGTCATCCAAACCACTTAGCACTATCCTCCATCTTCCCTTTTGGACCCTTAAAGCTCACCCAAATCACTTCTCGGTTATGTGAATATTCATCTTTAAATATTTCTGGGCCCATTAGTTTTGTGTTAATGTATTTTGTAAATGAAACGACACTGTAACATTTTTATTTTGGATTCCATCATAAAATATAAAATTTTTAAAAATTTAGGAAATTTCTAATTTTTACAACTATAAAAAAACAAAATACATAGCAATGGCAGGCCACAGAACATTATTCTTCATCTGTGGTCCCCAACGAGTTGCGCAGCTCCTGCATCTCGCCCACCAACTAAAGGACCCTGACACTCAGTTGTGCCACTCTGGCATGTGTGGTCCCTGTTAAAAAACGTAAATTAAAATATTGGTATAACCTTGTTGGGGTCATACTGCAGTGCCCCCCCCCCATATGGTCCAAACACCTAAATCTGGACTTCAAAAGCCAGAGGGTCCTCGCCACCACGGCCCGGGTTTTGCATAGAGCCTGATTAGAGAACCCCTGGCCCGCATTCTGCAGACAAAGAACGGGCATCAGGAGCAAGGGCAGGAGTGGATATGCAGAATCCCCTGAAAGAATATAAAAATAATAACATAAAATACACATTCTAAGCTACAATATTGTTTAACATGCCATCAAGGGCTAAAAACAGCAATAGGTTAAGTCATGAGTCATCAACTATATTCATTGTCATACAGTGAAAATGGATTGATGGAATGTGAGCAAACTTACCCAGGAGCCATCTACCAGATAATTCTCCTGACTCAAACTGACTAAATAAGCCGGAGCTCTGCAATATATAAGCATCATGGGATGACCCTGGATGCCCTGCAAGAACACTGAGGAATCGCATAGCTGGACCAAACACTGCTTGTATGTTTTGTGAGTGGCACATCTTGCGGTTCCTGCAACCAAATATAAAATAATTACACAAAGCAAAGGAAACCGACTAAAACAATAACTCCTACAACAAATTAAGATTCAAGTTCAACAATCCAAATATAATTCACAAAGGACATAAGTCTAAAAAAATATAGCAATTATATGGATGTGTGGGAAAATAAAGGTTTACATGCTAAGGACTAATTAAGGTCAGCATTAAAATGCTTCTATAAGGCATACATGAAATGTATTGATTCAGGTATGCATTGCTATACAATGTATGGCATCAGCCATGCTGATACATGCAATGCCTTGGTGCTAAAGGCGCGCAGACTCCTCCACATAGCCGCAAAACATGTTCAACAATAGCAATCCGAGCCCTCAAAGGTCCCGTAAGTGGATCGGAAATGAAACGGATATATAGGGTGGTGGCCCGTCGGAAATCAGCTCTCTGAATCAGACGGGAACCCATCCCAACAACGGAAGTTATCTGAATGAACGAAAAATTTCCGATTTTGTTTGGAAAATGATCCGAACTAACGGAAATGTTCCGATTTGCTTCCATTCATCGAAAGCGCATATGCACATTTTCCCGAACGCTCGTACGAATGAAAAATGAACGAATAAAAGCAAAAAAAAGACTAACACCCACCCAAACTTTCACAGACAGCTACGAATGTGTCTTTGAATCGAGGCTATGATGCCAATGCGTATGGCCTTCTTTGACAAAGGTAGACCCAGAACATTTATCATTTAGAGTCGAGTTTTTGTACCACCCGTGGTCGAGCCACACCACAGAGGCAATATGCAGCTTTTGTTCATGGCCAAGGAAACATGTCAGCTGTGGCAAGGACTGTGCCCATGCTGACATCTGACAGTGGCCAAAACAGATGTGCTGGGTCTAGGGAAGGAAGCCTCACACATGCTGGTGCAGGGAGCCGCCCTGATTCCAGTGCTGCTCCTGGTCCAAGCTGGACTACAGAGCAAGCATCTGGGTTCAGTCCTGTCACCAATGTGAGAGGTCAAGCTCAGAGGCGTGTGGCAAGTGTGGCTCCAGGTGGTGATGCTAACATGGATCCCTCACCACCCTCCCAAACTCCAAGGAACAGTATCAACAGCCAAGTGTGGTCCAAATTTAAATTATGAAGAAAATATGACACTGTGTGAACTGATCATTGATATAGAACAAGGAATCATTTCTGATCCCAAGTCTAAGTTTATTCAGTTTTAATTGCTTGTTAAACCCTACATTTGCTGCGCAACCACGGATCATCAGGAGGTGGATAAGCCATCCCCAGTGCACATGCACTTCTGCATTAAGCCTATGTGAACAACAGGGGTGGTAATGCACTTCACAGACAGAGGATGCGGGGATGCGGCCACTCTAGCGCCACGTTCTACACAAACGGAGTTGCCTGCATGATATATTAAGTTCAGCAGCCAGCTCTGCTTGGATGGTAGCCTGCACATGCGCTGTAAGACCAAGGAAGGGCTAACCTAATCCAGCTCCGGGGGGGGGGGGGGGTGGATTCACATGATTTGGAATGCCCTGGGGAAAAGGCTGTTAGATTCCATGACGGCCACTGGTGTGTTTTGTTCAGCATTTATAATACACATATAGGCGGCAGTATAGAACGAGTATATGTCACGTCTATTTTGTTTCTGTTTTTTAATAGCCTAATGCCACCACCAGGCAACATTCAGTCCAACAAAACGTTAAGATAGGGAGTCTTTGGACCTCCTCCCCTACTCACATACCAATATCACAGGGGCTCACCAACACGCCCATATCTTAAACATAAATTATGCAAAACTGGCAACATATACAAAAATACACATTTTATTTGTAAACATCTACACCATTAAAAAAGCACATATGTGCAAATTCTTTACAATGTCTTAACATCTAGCACCTCCATGTGTACAAAGACAGTATACAATATTTATAGTCCATATCAGGTTGGGTAGACTAGTTTCGCCTGGAATGGCTTCCTCGGTACCCTTTTATCATTGATATGGGTGCTAATACATCACATCACAACTAGAATGGCAAATTACATCAATATTAGTAATCTTATAAAACATTATGTATCATATACTGACAACATTTGTCAGATCAGAGAATTTTACCTGAGTAAAGCTGGATGGATGCTCATCGTCTAATCGCACACAAATGGGAGGGAGGCTGTAGTGTGTTCTCACTGGCAACGTTGTTCAGATGAGCCAAGGCTCCAATTTATATTCTAAAAAGATGCCATTACCCTCACAAAAGAAAGGGGGATGGGGAAAGTGGGCTGAAAGAAGGAGAAGGAATTATGGTTCATCTTAATGTTCATAAATGGGTCGCATATCACAGCTCTGAGAAAAAGATACTTTGCCGGCTGTGAGCCCTTAAAAATATATAGGGTGTATACTACCCAGGCTGGCCATAGGTAAGGGATGGTGCTTGAGAAATGGAGGACACCACACAAGCAAATGCAGGAAGAGTCCATGCTGCACACAGGCAGAGAAAAAAAGAGAGTGAAAGTAAAACAATTGCAGATATCTACCATAAGCCACTTACATATGTGTAGAAACGTCACAATGATAAATGGGTATAATACCCCTGAAGCCACCCCATGGGGGGGCTTACACCGTGAGGTTAACAGCATGCGAGCATAGTAGAACCCATCAACCTTAGTCATTAAGAACATGCATGGATAATATAATAGGAGTGTGTTGGAACAACCCCTGATGGGGTATCCATAGGGTAGAGAGAAAAATATTAGATTCAGATGCCAGGCAGTCATGTACAAATACCTGTAGGCTAGCATGTAGTGTCCGAGATTTCTCCAGCTCAGGTGCCGTTCCGGACCACGTTCTCAGACGGGTTCTAGCCCTAGAGATGGTAAGGGGGGCTAAGTGTTCATCCCCGTGATGGAATGTCCATGGCCGCGTGTGTCCAGCCCGTGCTTCCGGGTGCGTGCTGGCGCATGAAATACGCCATCACAGGGGGCGGGGTCCAGGCAGGGGGCACGCGTCATGCACAGCGCAAGGCCGCGCACGCGCTTCACACTCCCGGCGATGTTGATAGAGGGGAGTGATACCGCCTCCCCCCAAGGCTTACTGTGCGCACGCATGCGCAGATAGTCAAGGCACGTCCGCATAGCCAGAGCATCAGTGCCATCGGCCATACCTTCGTGCAAGAGGCGCGTCCTCGCTTCCCCGTGAGGCCACGCCCCCCTAGGCACACGCACGTCCATGGATCGGGGAGGAAGACTGGTTGGCACCTGGTCACTCAAAAGCTACTAAAATGCCTGCATGGGACTGCGCCAAAATGGCGAAATATCCCAAAGACTAAACATGAATGATTTAGTCAGATATTTGTCTATATTTAGATGTAGATATGTACCTACTAAACTGGTTTATTCGTACATCATAAAGAATTCCCAAAAGAATAAAAGAGCATCTATGAAAGAAGGACATTTCCACAGTCTTGGTGAATCATTCTAATAAAGGCATGCTGTCCAAACCATATAGACATCAGGCCAGCAGGGGGAGTGACTACCATCCCTATATCTTTCCATATGGCTAATCCTTCTGGGAGTTATTTACCAATGATAATTGTTATGGACGCCAGAATTTCATCCTTACTGCTGGGCTTATGTCTAGTTGCTCCCAATTGTATTACGCCCAGAAAAGGGAGCATCCATCCAGCTGAAAAAACAGAGGGAAAGAAAAACAGTTATAGAAAACAATGGGTTCAAGTGTGACTTCACTCCGACCCTTAAATTAGTATATGGATGAAGAACACTACAGATACATTATATTTACAGTTTAAAATACCAATAGGGGTGATAAGCAATGTGGGAATGAACTTTATTTACAACATGATAAAGTAAAGACAGAGGGGGCTGCCCTAGGGTGAATATCCCTGATGACCAAACATTCACAAAAAGGGGGCAAAGCTCAAAGATTAATTTAAGCCGGGGGGATAGTGGGCCTTAAAGTAGCTAATCCCCCTCGCCTCTCTTTGTAGCGTCAGTTTTTCCAAGTTCCCCCCTCGTACGTGTGGGTGTATGCGGTCTATTCCTACGACTTTGATTCCAGTCGGATCTTTTTGGTGGTTAATAAGGAAGTGTCTCCCCAACGGGGTTTTCAGATTTCCACTCCTTATATCATAAGTGTGTTCGTAAATTCTTTGTTTGAGCTCTCTATTCGTTTTTCCTATATAAAATCTGCCACAAGGGCAGATTAGTATGTACACGATGTGCTTGGACTTACAGTTTACATAGTGTTTTAGTTTTAAAGTTGGTTTATTTGTCAATTGTAATGTTTTGGTTTGGAATAAAAATTTGCACATATTGCAATTTTGGCATTTATAGGTGCCAACCGCAGTGCAGCATGTGCGTCTATTTTCTGGTGTAAAATGGCTGTGTACTAATTGATCCTTAAGATTGCGTGCCCTTCGGTAGGTAAATTTTGGTTTAGGTGAAATAAATCTTGATATTTCGCTATCGTTGGTCAAAATCGGCCAATATTGTGAAAAGATCCTTTTAGTGTCTGTGTGATGTTCAGTGAACGTCAAGATCATGGACAGAGGGGAATCCCTGTCTTTCAATCGGGGTCTGTACAGAAGTTCCTGCCGGGATCGTGACTTGGCTTTTTTGTAAGCTCTACGGAGGATTTTTGATTTGTATCCCCTCTTGGAGAGGCGTATCCGTATATTGTTTGCCTCCTTCTCAAAATCCGGCTCACGTGTGCAGTTTCGTCGGGCCCTAATGTATTCCCCATACGGTATACTTGACAAGAGATGTCTAGGGTGAGCACTCGAAGCCCCCAAGATAGTATTTGCTGCTGTCGCTTTACGATAGAAGTCTGTAACCACTTGCCCAGCAGGATCTAACATTATCGCTAGGTCAAGGAAGTTGACTTTGGTTTGGCTATATTCCAATGTAAATTTAAGATTCAAAGTGTTTACATTGATTTTTGTAACAAATTGGGTGAGCTCTAATTCAGTGCCTGTCCATATAATGAATATATCATCTATGTACCTGTGCCACGTGAGAATGTGGCACAGGTACTTAGCCAATTCGTCCTCACCCCACAACCTCCTCTCCCAACCACCCAGATACAGGTTAGCATACGATGGGGCACATGTTGTCCCCATCGCTGTCCCCTGTATCTGGTGGTATAGTTGTTGGTCAAAGAGAAAGAGGTTGTGGGTGAGGACGAAATGTAGAAGCTTAAAGTGGACCAACACCCAGGATTTTGACTATCCTGGGTCTTGGTCCACTTCGGTGGGGCACCCCCGATCGGGGTGCCCCGCTGTGTGAAACCCCCCCTAACCCCCCGAATAACTCACCTCTCCCCGCTCCCAGCGCCAACGTACAAGGAACGTCTAAGCGGCGGCCGCCGCCGCCGCCTCCCTCGCGTCACTTTTGGCGGGCGCGCGCACGCCTACAGGGGCGCGAGGGAGGCGGCGGCGGCGGCCGGCCGCCGCCGAAGATAAGGTAGGTGAGTTGGGGTGTTTGGGGGGGGTTTCACCCCGCGGGACATCCCGATCTCGGATGTCCCGCGGGGTGGGGGGTGATCGGCCCGGGAATCTTATAGATTCCCGGGCCGATCACCCGTGGGTGTTGGTCCACTTTAAGGAGGAAAACATTGGGGTCATGTTGTTCTATGTCAAGTTCGTTTAGAAACATGCGAACTGTTTCTAGTCCCTTGTTATGGGGAATGCTGGAGTATAGTGCCTCCACGTCCAGGGTTACGAGATAGGAACCCGGGGTCACCCACATACCGTCCAGGATTCGCAGAAGATGGCCGGTATCCTTCAGGTAGGAGGGCAGTTGGTGTACCAATGGTTGGAGGTAATGGTCGACGTATCTGCTGGCCCTGTCCGTCAGGGACCCCATACCTGACACAATAGGTCTGCCCGGTGGTGTTAAGGTAGACTTGTGTACCTTCGGTAGGGCATAGAAAGTTGGTATAACTGGGTAGGGGACCCTGAGGAAAGCGCCAGCAGAGCGGTCGACCACCCCTCCACGTTCTGCCTCTTCAATAAGGCTGTGGTAGACCTCCGAGTCCTCACGGGCCCTGGACATGGAGGCACATTGGTACCAGTCTTTGTTGGCCAAAATAGTATGGCACATATTGACATAGAACGGTTTGCTCATGACCACAATGTTTCCCCCCTTATCAGCCGGTTTGACAACCAAATTGTTGTCTGTCTCGAAATCCCTTATTGCTGATTTTAGATCAGGAGGTATCTACAAAGGTAGCAACGTGTGTATTTACATTTAGGGAAGGAAAATACGTAGATTGATTCTTGAAGTGTCTGGGTTTTGGTGTGATCATGGGAGTTATGCCCGTGGCCTCTAGCCCCAGATCAATAAGCTCCTGTTCTAATACAATATTTTCACTAGAGTGCAAAGAGATGCAGGTCCTTCATGACCTCAAAAGAGTCAGTCCGGCTCGTGGGACAATAATTTAGGCCCAACTTCAGAAGTTTTTCTTGAGCAGGGGTTAAGACACTATCTGAAAGATTTATAATATCAACTTAATCAGTATCTGCCGAGGGTTCCTTATTCATATAGCTCACTGGGTTATCTCTTTGCCTAGTACTTACGTTGGAAGACGTTTTGGGCCTATTCCGACGTCGTCTAATGTTCCTTTTTCTATTTCTGGTAACCCTAAAAAATCCTCTCGGCTCTGATGTAAGTTCGCTGATGTGTCTCTGTTAACCTCCTCATCTCTCCGTTTGGTTTTGGACCTAGTTATTCTATCGTCTTGGGCCTGATCTATTCGTCTATACCGTGGGCCTCTTGTTCTAGATTGTCTATAGCTCTGGCCTCGAGCTTGATTCATCATGGAGTGATCCGTGTTTCTACTCAAGGGTCTTTCCCGGGATGAGGAGGAATCTGAGGTCGATAGTACCCTCAAGCCCTGCTCCCTTCTAGTCGGTCTAGTGTAGATGGGGGGCCAGACATTTCTCTTTATAAGCTTTCTTGTCCCTCTGGATTTTTGTTCTTTTGTTTGTATAATGTCCTTATTAATTCTTTCTATCGATTCCTTAACGCTCCTATCCTTGTTTGTAAAAAGATCATCTTTTTTAATTTTCTTTAATTCCTCTACCGTGCTCTGTAGTTCTGTCTCTAAATTTGTTAGTTGGAGTTTGTGGTGTTCCAGTAAGAGCTTCATTAGATTTAAAGAGCAGTTTTGTAAAATTTCTTCCCATTTTGTTTTAAAGTTTTCTGAGACCTTTCCTACTTGTGGAAAGAGTCTCAGGCGTAGACCTTTGGGAACAATATCATTCTCTATATACTCCTCTAAGTAGTGTATATCCCACCACGTTTTGGACTTTTTATACAACAAATTGTGGAGAGTATTAAAGGAAGAGTGCGATCCTCATGTTCAATTGTCATCTTATTGTCAATCCTACATTGTGTTAAATCTTTAATCATACCATCCCAATTCGTACTTGTTAAATCTGTCATAGTGGAAAGTGTAATAGCTGATTTTAAAGGGTCAAAAAGCCAAATAATGGAGTGACGACACCGCTGAGCCCGTTGGTTCAGCAACCGTAGTGTAATACCCCACTGTTGTGGGATATATCCTAAAACAGGGGTACAAGTCTAACCGGCCTTTGCCTCAGTCCAGTTGAATTATATACATGTATTTTTTAGCGGGGAGTTACTCTGTGTGGAGTCCCTTCCCTGTTGACCTGACCCACCGTGTCCTGTGTAACTGAAGAAAAAATATGGAAAATGGATCATATAATAGTACAAAAGTACAAGGGGCTGGTTAGTCTGGTGGCCCCATAATAATGCCAACAAAACGTTAAGATAGGGAGTCTTTGGACCTCCTCCCCTACTCACATACCAATATCACAGGGGCTCACCAACAAAACAACACGCCCATATCTTAAACATAAATTATGCAAAACTGGCAACATATACAAAAATACACATTTTATTTGTAAACATCTACACCATTAAAAAAGCACGTATGTGCAAATTCTTTACAATGTCTTAACATCTAGCACCTCCATGTGTACAAAGACAGTATACAATATTTATAGTCCATATCAGGTTGGGTAGACTAGTTTCGCCTGGAATGGCTTCCTCGGTACCCTTTTATCATTGATATGGGTGCTAATACATCACATCACAACTAGAATGGCAAATGACATCAATATTAGTAATCTTATAAAACATTATGTATCATATACTGACAACATTCAGTCCACATTGCTCATCCGCCCATCTGTGACCTGGGTCAGAGTCTGTTAGCACACTATCAGACGGACCTAGAACACGTGAACCATCAAGAAGATGTGGCTTCTGCTAACAATGCTTAAATTGCTAGCCTATGCAGAAGCGTCATGAGTATTTTGTCTCCTGCATGTACCTCCACATGTTGCTGAGAACACGCTGTACAGCTGTAAGAGAAGAAAATAAACAATGTTTCAGCTTAGGGGAACAGATAGTCCAAGCACTAAATGGGTACTCTGCATTTCTCAACTACTTATACCCTGTACAACAGGTGCCACAATGCTGTGTGTCCCACAAATATTGTGACACCTTGGGTACCCAAGGCAGAGGTTGTTAGAGGGCAATAAGCTTTTGGCAAAACACACAACAGGGACATTATGATGTCACTCTTACTGACAAATGATTGTGCACAGTGGACTAATTTAGTTATTGAGGGGCACATACATGTGCAGCGGCAGACTGGCCATAGGGAGACCCGGGACAACGCCCAGTGGCCCACACTGCTTTGGAGTCAGTTGGGCTGCTGCTAACACCCATATTCTATCCCTGCCCCCTTAGTCTCCCTCTCAGCCCCCTGCACCCAGCCTCACTGCAACCAAAGGCCAAGGAACCACAGCCCACAATGCTATAGCCAAGGCATCATGATTGGGGTCTCAGCTCACTTGTGGCCCCAGTCCGCCACTGTACATGGGGCGCCACTAGTGTTAAAGGGGCTAAAATGGAAGGCCTATTGAATTTCAAGGGATAATGTGACATTACAGTTAATTGATAACAAGGCAATATCAATTTTTACCCTGGATCAGTGCACCCGCACCTCTGCTGCAAGCCTAATGAAAAGGGATGGAGCACGCATCAAGCATGGGGAGGGGCAGCCACTGTTATTAGGGGACCAGTCTGCAATGTGGCCCCTCTCCAACAGACATGGGTGGCACCATAATCACCTGGCATGTGTCTAATGTACAGAGGGTCCCATGGAATGACAGCCTCTACCTTCATATGGGAGGAGGAGGCGGAACATGTATTAGATCTGTGGACTCCAGCAGGAAAGTGTTCGGTCTTGTTATTTGTTGCATTGAGGTGGGCGGGTTTGGGTGTATGTGAAATAAGTGGGTGGGGAAATGTGAAATAAGGGGGTGGTGTATGTGCAATAATTGTGCGTGGTTTCAGAAATCAGTTGCCGGTGTGCACAGACTCATTCCATCCCCCCCCCTTAATTTCATATACACCACCCCTTATTTCACATACCCACCCCTTTTTACACATACCCCGCACTTTATTGCTCATACCTCTCACCCAGTCATTGCACAAACCTTGCCCCTTCTGTCATACCCCACCCCTTATTTCACATACCCCCCATACAATTATTACATAAACCCCACCCCTTGTCATACCCCACCTCTTATTTCACAGGCACCACCCACCCAGTCATTACACAAACGCTGCCACGTCTGTCATACCCCACTTCTTATTTGACACCCCCACCCAGTTATTTCACAAACCCCGCCCCTTCTGTCATACCCCAACCCTTATTACATATACCACCCATGCAGTAATTTCACATACCCCTTCTCTTATGCCAATTGTCCCCCACACTGTACCTCTGTAAAAGACCACACCCACCAATTGGCCAGACCATGAATTCTTGACAGTCCTAGGCCTGTTCAACCAGTGTGGGGAAGGGGGATATCTAATTGACAGGCCTAAGCCAGACAAAATGCATTCTGCATTGAAGCAATGCAGTATACATAACAGTATGTGGCCCACAGAAATGACCTAGGTGACTTACTCTTATCGCCATGTGTCTAGAGGAGTCTAAAAACTTGGCATCCTCTGGCTAGTGTTGTCGTGCCCACTAGTCCCAACTCCTTGGCTTCCTGGTACACGACACACATGCACAGGCGGATGTTCGCTAGCGATGAGGTAGAAACGGTGCTAAACAGTATTGTACGCCATACTTCACCAGCAAATTCTGCATTTTTACCTAGCATTTAGCAACGTAATCTGTGCGAAACGATCACAAGTTTTTTCATTGGAAAACGCACATCGAAATTAAGATGTATGCTTTTTATAGTACTTGAACGCAGCAGCAAAAGAAGTCACTTGAGTCAGAAGAAGCTAACAGTGTTTTTGGGAGTTGTTTCATCCCTTGGAAAAATACATTTATAAAGTTTGTTCAGTATGAAAAAAAGACAGATGCATATGTATGTGTGCTAGTTATAGGAGCTGTTAGGGGCAAGGCACATTAGGATAAAAATGATCAGGAATGATTTTACAAGCTATCGCCAGACTTTAACGTTGTTTACTATGGCATGGGCCAGCAAAAGCTAGCCAATGGTCGCACCGCTCGCAGGCTGCCGCCCGTCACCTACGCCTTCTCAATAAATATGAAGAAAGAGCTCATCGGAGAGTGTTTACATTTCGCACACAAAACATGAAAAAATAAAGCAGAAACATCAGAAAAGGGTGGCAAAACGTTTAGTAAATTACCGTATGTTTTGCCCTATAAGATGCACCTGCCCATAAGACGCACCTAGGATTTGGGGGAGAAAAATAAGAAAAAAAATATTTTAAACCAAAAACGCACCATTACAGACAGTGTGGCATTCCCCTTTCCCATTGGCCGTGTGGAATGCCCCCATTCCATAGACAGTGTAGCATACCCCCATCCCATTCCCCATATAGGCAGTGTGGCATTCTCCCCCATCCCATTCTCATATAGGCAGTATACACCCCATTATCATAAGCAGTTTGGCATTCCCCCTCCTATTCTCCATAGAGGCAGTGTGCCCCCCCATTCCCATTGGCTGTGTGGCATCCCCCTTCCCCCATTAGTATAGGCTGTGTGGCATCCCCCTCTCCCCCCATAGGCTGTGTGGCATCCCCTCTCCCCCCATTTGTATAGGCTGTGTGGCATCCCCCTCTCCCCCCATAGGCTGTGTGGCATCCCCCTCTCCCCCATAAGCTGTGTGGCATCCCCCTCTCCCCCATTGGTATAGGCTGTGTGGCATCCCCCTCTCCCCCCATAGGCTGTGTGGCATCCCCTCTCCCCCCATTTGTATAGGCTGCGTGGAATCCCCCTCTCCCCCCATAGGCTGTGTGGCATCCCCTCTCCCCCCATTTGTATAGGCTGTGTGGCATCCCCCTCTCCCCTCATAGGCTGTGTGGCATCCCCCTCTCCCCCCATTTGTATAGGCTGTGTGTCATCCCCCTCTCCCCCCATAGGCTGTGTGGCATCCCCCTCTCCCCCATAGGCTGTGTGGCATCCCCCTCTCCCCCATAGGCTGTGTGGCATCCCCCTCTCCCCCGATAGGCTGTGTGGCATCCCCCCTCCCCCCAATTCCCATAGGCTGTGTGGCACCCCCCTTTCCCCCAGTCGGCTTAAGTAAAAAAAAAAAAAAAGTTAAACTCACCTCTCCACTGACACCGCTCCAGTGAGCGGCCGGCTCCGTGAATGGGGCAGGCGTGGCCTGCGCCGCGTCAGCATCGGCACAGGCCACGCCCACCCCATTAACGGAGCTGGCCGTAAGAAGCAGCCGCGGGCTCTGTCCCGGCCCCGCCGCTGCGATCGCTGTCTTTTATCTGCTGCTTCTTCCGCCTGGGGCACATGCGAGCAACCAGGTCAGGGCAGCAGGTGGGCGTGGCCTGCACCGACTTGGTGCTGGCTGCGCCCACCCGCTGCCCTGACCTGGGTAAAAGACAGCGATCGCAGCGGCTGGGCCGGGACAGAGCCCCCGCCGCTACTCTGGGCTCCCGCAGTATGACAGGCAACGTGGGAGCACTGGGAACGGGTGAGTTTTTTTTTTTTTTACATTCGCCCGATAAGGCGCACAGACATTTTTCCCCCACTTTTGGGGAAAATAAGTGCGTCTTATAGGGCGAAAAATATGGTACCCCCTTAATATCTTTTTTTTTTTCAGAGTGACATCTTGAGTAAATCACTGAAAGACAGTTTAAGATACATACTGCAGGGGAAACTCAGCAAATACTTTAAATGCATATTTATTTGTCATCCATTAAAGCTATGCCAGTCATAATTTATTTATAAAGCAATATTGTATTTAGTAATGCAGTAAAATATCTTGTACACATTATATGCAATGCATAATACTCATTAAATATTTTAGTAATGTTTTCCAGCTTTCAAAGGACCCCACATCCTTATGATCAAATGTTTTATAAATTCATATGCATTTCCGATGTTTTGGGTTTTTTGTGTTTCTATTGATTCATTTATAATTTTGATTTAGAGAATTGATATGCCCAAAGGACAGGTCCCACATAACACTGTCAGAACAAGCTGACACCCTGACTTGTCATACCACATTTAGATGATTCCAGCTTTTACAAAACTAATTGTTTATGTATCTAGATTACTGAATACTGTTCAACTGACCATAAACCGTTAGGATAGAAGGATAAGGATTTTGTTAGTAAAATGGAAAGATTATGAAAAGCTTCTACACTATCAACCTTAATTTGGTTGGGTTGGTTGGCTGAAATCTCAGTATATTAATCAGGGCCTGAAAACTTCTAGCTCGTCCGAGGGGTGAATTCTGCATCTTTGCTTGAATGGCTCCTAGTATGCAAGTAAACAGGTGATATAGGTATGTTTTAAACAGCTTGACACATTGCCAGCTGATGAAGGGATTAACAGTCAGTATTGTCTTTAAACTTTGACTTTTATATTATTTGAAAACAGATTAACCATGTCCTTAGAAAGGTTACATTAAAACAAAACATGTATCAACTGCTCTTAGTGTCCTGGTAATGAATTTAATAAAAATACTCAAAGGAAAAATTGGGGGAAATGTAAGGAAAATGAAATCTTCTTTTGGTTCAACCAATGGCATACAACTACATACCCGGGGAAAACAAAAATTAAAATTGCTAACAGAAATACCAAGCAGCATTGAGGGTAGAAAGCATCCAAACATTAATGTACCTGGGGTGGGGGAGCAAAATAGATTGAGCTGTTTTGGGGGGTTCTGGTTTACTAAGATTAGTTTACTAACTAATCGCAGCTAATGTATGAATGCTGCCAGAGTATATGAAAGCGCTCCTCCCTGATTGACCACCTGCTAACAACAGATGACTTGCCAGCCTCTGAGCCTTGTGAACTGGTATTGGGTATCATGGATCCTTTATTGTTTTTATTTTTTTACTCATCTCCGATCCTCCACCGATCTCTGATGAGAAATGCTGGTGATTGGTGGAGAGGGGCTGGCGAGGCAGGGGATCAGAGTCCTCTGTCCCTTCAACCTCTCTCCACCAATCACCGGCATGAATGAGGATCATCTGCCAGGAGCGTGATGACATTGCGAGACTTGTGGCAGACAGGAGCGATGGTGTAAGCAGGGGGAGGTGGCCTGTTTTGAGCCCTCTCCTTTCAACGGAAGAGTCTGGGGGGGATGGGAGGCCCCCTGGGTGATGAAGATCACAGGCTTTTTTGCTTTCACAAGTGTCAGTGGCAGTGGAAATGGGCGGGGGGGGGCTGTTTTGGGCCCTCTACTGAAGCTCTGAGACTCTGGACGGGGGAACGGGTCCTCCCCATGGGAAGAGGAGACCCTCAGCGCTGAATCCAGGGCAGAGATGAGCATTTTTTAATTAATTTTTTTACAGTAGCAGGGTAAAATGCCAAGCCCGTAGTTTTTATGTGCTTGGCACTTCATGGTAGGAGAAGCAAACACCTAGAAACTACAGGCTTGGCATTTACAGGGTTACACAGATATTTTAACTCACCCAGATTTCCCTGGAGTTATTTCTGACTCTTACTTCATCACCCTTTCATTGGCTCCAATTAGCCATTAAAAACTACCCAAAGAACTACCCCCTCTCCACCAGTAGCACTGACAGTTTTCTGGCTGGGAGTCAAGTGAGAAGAGACGAGATGAGGGGCCTTCACTTCCCAATTGGGGGAACGTCAGAGTAGCAGTGGGGACCACCAGATACAATGGAACACTGAACTGAGCTGACAAGTCTGGGTTGAATTTAACTTAAACCTGAATCCAAACAGCAAGTGTGAAAGTCACGGTGCAGATTTTGTGGCAATGTACTTTTTATTTCGGGTTAATTATTAGGCCATGTACGTCATTGATTTTTTTGTCACATGCAACTAAAACGCAGCCCAAACTCACTGTAAAATGTGTCCCTTTTGTCCCCAGCAGTGATTTTTTGTAGTACTGTAATAAAGAAACACTAACCAGCACCGGAAAAATAAAAATACAGCTTCAAAGAATTCAAGGAGGAAAAAAAATGTTGAGCGCCGGATATGAGGGGAACTAAGTGGTGCTCACTAGCATTGGGATTATTGGCCATCGGGTCCAACAGACACTGTTATAGGCCCGCCAATACCTAAGTGCAACAAAGTTTTCAATGCAGCGACTGCTAGCACCAATGTAGGAGCAAATTAGACACTAACAAGACACTACAAGACCAGTGCTATAGCCACAAAAATGATGCTAAAAAGCGCACATCATAAATAAGGTCCTTAGTCATTTTTGCTTCTCCTTCCATCTGGAAATTCCATTCTGGCGTACTGTTGCTTTGACAATGAGTATCAGCAGCAGTAGATGGGGCAACATGACACAAACTTTAGACAGTCAGGGCTGGCCAATCATATACTCCTGCACCTGTAGTCACATGCTTTTAGAAGAAAGCACAGACAATCCGGTCTCACCACACATACCGCTAATCATAGTGTACATGTATTTAAGAGGCCAGTTGTGTTGCTAGGACACAAAACCCTACCGGCAAAATTTGGTCTGAATTTAGCTTTAAACCCAATCCAGACAGCAAGGCTATCTGGTATTGACAAGCAAATAGCCATCGTTTTTGTACATTAAAAAGATGTTTTAAAATGTTCATGGTCCTTGCTTTTTTTCCTATTTTACTAACTTATTAAGATTTCTGTCAGTATGCTCTCTAACTTTAACCTGCTAATCATGCCCACAGGAAATTTGTTGTTTGAATTTGGAAAGTTCACCAAGAACACCCTTCAGTTATTCTAGATTCTTGGCTTTTAAGCAAATAATTCGAAAGTACCGTGTGCTTTCATTCTTTCTTTTGTACAAATTAAGAATCATAATTGTGTGCAGATGAAGAAACAGCGTGAAGATAAATGTTATGACTTATTAAGCAATGAAATATTACTTCATGCTAATGTACTGTTTTAATAAATGGCTCCTGAGAAACATCCACCACCTTTGTACATTCACGCTTACTGTGTTGGAGGGTACAATGTTATTTTGTTGTAGGATTCAATTTAATGTAAGCATAGCTGCTACCCCCTCACACACAGCATGGCGTCACTGAATCTACGTTCTTTCATGGCAAAATCACCCACGAGAACATCAGAGCCATGGAAATGAATCACTGTTCTACCAGGAATTTGCACAGTGTTCAGCTCTGGAAGGTAACCTTGACTTCAAAGTGAAGCTTGGTCTGAGCCATCCCGCACTGGCAGAATCCGCAGCCGCCGCTAAGATGAGGTTACTTTTGTCTTCGGAAGAAAGTCCCTTACTATTGATTCCAAGGCTTCTTTGAACAAACTTCTGAAAAAAGTGAAGTTACTTTCCGAAAATAATACAGTTACTTTGAAATTCATGAGGACAAAGTTTCCTTGTGAGGATAAATATTGTATGTGTAACATAATAATTTTTACTGAAATGCAAACATAGAAAAGTAGATTGATAGCTTTTCTTTAGCAACAATATAATAAATAAATACACTTTTTATAGTAAGTTATAATAGCAAGTTATGTTAAAATGTATTTGGTATATTTTTAAAATAATGGTAGTTGCTTATGAGACAGATCTCTGGTGCATCTCCAGAACTTCACTAAGTCAATGGAAACTAAAGTAGAAATATCAAGGCTTTTTTTTAAATCATATGATAATTAGTGATCATTTCGGATCCGGGATGAAGCTAGATTTCACCCGGATCCGGGATGAAGCTAGATTTAACCAGGATCCAGATTCGCTCTGGTTTGGCTTATCCCAAATGAGAAACCATTTTCATTTTTAAGTTTGTACATGCTCAAATATGTTTTCTCTAATGCTTGATCTCCAAACATCTGACTTTGCATTCAGTTGTAAAAAAACCCAAGTAATGTATGTTATGACCCCATCGTTTTATCATTGTTTTAGGTTCTCATACTTTACCAGTTGCAAAAAATATCTCCAAGTGACAAGCTGAAAGCAGAACAAAACACAGGAGTTTATGATCCTTGCCACATGAACATTCTGACTTTGACTACCCTCAGTTTACATTTAGACAGAGGAGCTCTCCTGCCCTATCCGAAAGGCTGTGTGTGGGAGTGTGCCTCAGTCCAAAGATGCTGGGGATGTGACCTGCATTGTTTACATAGATGTAGGAGGCAGGTCAAAGGTTAGTTTGCTGGTTTGATGTGCCTTCTTTATTTTTTTTCCCAACAAAAGTTCAATAACTTCTTGGTTCAGTTTGAGATCCAAGAATTATTGAAATATACTGTCCTTAAAAAACAGAACTGGTTTGCAAGCAAACTTTGCAAAAGACTTTACTCCCCACCACCACTGCCTTCACAGTGAATACAGCCTGCTTCTCAATTCAGTGTGAGGTACCATGCTAGGCACTGCACTTCATCTACTCTCCTACTCTCTTTTTATCTTAAACTTGGAAAAAACACAAATTTTTCACAAAATGGTTCCTAGTGCAGAGGGGCATTCCAATTGCAGATGCCCCCCCTGCAAATCAACACAGTTAAACCAGAAAAATCTTACCTTTCTCCTAGGTCCCCCATGCAAAATCAAGCAATGTGATGGCCACTGTGGTCACATGGTTGCCGGTTTAAAATTAATTAATTTTAAAAAAGAAAAAGCTACATTGATTTCTATGTTCTGCTGCATAAAAACTGGGCTAGATTGCCAGCTTCTGCCAATGTTTGCTAGCTTTTTAGAAACACCACCACCTTCTCTGTATCAAAAATTAAGCAAAAATAGAAAACTGTTCTGTGGTAAGATGAATCAAAAATTGTTACTTTATTATGAAAACAGGACTCTGTGTCCTGCAGACATAAGGGGAGAGGGACATTCCAGTTTGTAGTTAGTACTTAGTTTCAGAGCTTTTTGGTATTAGGTTGCAGGTTAGGTGTCTATGGGTTGGTTAGCGTATACATCTTGAGGTAACACTTAGCTGCATATATAGGCTTTGGAACAACATATGCTACAATCTAGACAATGTCATTTTTGGAGAAAATTTTTATTTTTTACTGAAGACTGGGTCTGAGTCTGGGTGCTAAACTGTCCTGCAGTCCAGGCCTTTTACCCATGTAAAATACTGTATTTGGTGCATTATGAAATGAGGAATCCTGAAAAGAGGACAAAGGACTGTTGAGTGGCTAGTATCCTATTATATAGGACAAGAGTGAGACAACATTCCTTTCCTGAAACCCAAGCAACGATCCTCCTCATTATCCAGACATCTGTAGACTGTTGTAAAAGGAATACAAGATGACTTGCTTTTATTAGCTTCTAAATTAGTTTTTTTTTTCAAATTAACTGTAAAAATATAAATATATGTATAAATATATGAGATTTGCAAATCGTTGCACTCTTGTTCTGCCATCACTTTATACTGAACCCATTTTATAGATCTGGTAGCTTTAGTAACTATGCAGCCCCAACCAAACCAGGCACATGGCTGGAGTTAGCTAATAATCACTACAGGCATCTTCCCATATAGCTAATGCCACAGTTGCTTTAAATAGACTAGCAGCGGCAGGGTGTGAACGCCGCAATGGTATGCAATTTATGCAGCAGCTTCAGCATATCTGTATAATGGGCCAAATAGCTTTACACCACATGTGCCAGCCACTGGATGTGTCTCAACCTAGCTTGGCCCAAGGCTGCTTCTAGGTTCTGCTCACCACCTTGCTGGGCTCTAGGTGCAGCGGCAGCAACCACTCACCTGTCTGCTCCTGGATGTCGGTCCACAGCTCCTGGCTTGTGTGTGGTCTTTTGCCCAGACAGATGATTTTCAGAGGCACATGAGGAGACAGGGGAGGAGGAAGTAGAGTAGGAGGCAACAGGATGCAACAAGTGAGGTCTGGCAATCCTGGCTGATGGAAGTACATGTAGCAAAGCGCTGCGCTGCTAGGGCCTGGCATCCACTACATTATCCAAGTGGGCATTTGAAGATATGTATCATCCCTACCCAAGCTTAGTTACTCGTGTGTCAGTTGTGATGTGAACCTTGCAACATATAGCATTGCCCAGTGTCCACCTTCTTTTCTCCACAACCCACTGGTGCAGGGCAAGGATGGCCTGCCAAGAATAAAGGCAGCTGGGAATGATGTATTGTGTGGCAGCCACGGACATAAGATTTGTATCAGCACCACGCTCTAACTAACTGAGGTAACTGCCCCCCCTCGCTGTAAGATTTTTAAAGCTCTCCAGCTCCACGGCCAGAATGGAAACATTTTAAAGGCAAGCAATTTACTAATGATCACATTCAAGACCGGGGGTGTGGGTGAGATGGAATAGAAAGCTGAAAGTTGCCATGGGATGGTGTCAGCAGGTCTGGTGGTCTCACATCCTTCCTTGTGGGGGGAGACAAAAAAAAAGGGGAGGTGGAATAAAAATATATTATTAGTACTAGCAATAACTAATACTAATACTAACGAATACTAACCAGTAATACTAATTATAACCGATTACTAATTACCAACTAATACTAACTAGGGCTAATAAAATTAATAATACTAATACTATGTTTTTCTGGTTGCTTTGCAGGAATGTTGTGCACAGCTTCAATGACTGGTGGCAAAGCATGCAACTGACCCGTGTTTTCCTCCTCCTCGTTCTAACCTCGTAGCACCATCAGCGCTGATCATATTGGTGGCATATTAGAAGCACAGTAGCACAGGACACATGTCCCTCATAGAGGCCCACTCATTCTTGGTGCTACTAGGTTCAGCACACCACCTTGCTGGCCTTCAGGTTCATCATCAGCAACCACTCATCTGCTTACTCCAGCAGGAGGCAATGAGTGGAGGCATAACAATAATACTAACAATGTTTTTTTTCTGTTTGCCTTGCAGGTTCCTGTTCATATACTTCATTAACAATTTATGTTATTGTTATGCCAGTTGATGGGCTCTGCATTCCTCCCACACCGTTCATTTCCAGCCATGCTACCGCAAAAATGGTGCATTCTCCACACTGCTGTGAGGGAAAGTCCACTTTAGAAGCCTCCAAAACTGTCCCTTGGCTGTCTGCTTTTAGTCCAGCAACCCACCCTGCAATCCACATGTGGAGTAGCCTGAGACTTTAGAAAATGAGCCTTCCTGTTTATATAATTTTAATTTTGAATAATACTAAGAACGTTTTTTGGTCTGATTTGCAGGTTCCTGCCCATGGACGTGGAGCAGAGAACACATGAATGCATGTTTTTTTGTAACATATGCAAAAGACCCTGTTCTATACATGTATCAGCTTTTAGAAGACTATAAAGGAGATCTTCATATCATATCTTACTCTAATGATCCTCCTCCAGCGGAAAGAGAGCCAGGAGAGGTTGTAGACAGCCTAGTTGGGAAGCAATTGGAATATGCCAAAGAAGATGGCTCAAAAAGGACTGGCATTGTAATTCATCAATTGAAATCCAAACCTTAAGTATACTTCATCAAGTTTGATGACGATTTCCATTATGTCTATGATTTGGTGAAGGAGACCTACAAGAACCCTGGTGCTTGCTTGCACCATAGAGAAAAAATGGAATGGCAGAGGGATGAAAAAAATAAAACAATATAATAATAATACTAACAATGTTTTTCTGTTTGCTTTGGTGGTTCCTGGTGATAGATGTCATTAACAATTTTTGCTATTGTTAAGCCAGTCACTGGGATCTGTGCTCTTCGCCTGCCATGCCACCATGAAAATGGCACATTCTCCACCCTGCTGTGAGCTCAGAAACCTTCAAGTGTCCCTTGGCTGGCTGCTGTCAGTCCTGCAAGCCATGTGTGTCTTGTTGTCAGTGCACTTCTTGAAAAAATGCCACACTGGGGAGATCCTTTGAAGCAGAATTGCTCATTGTCTGGGCATGGTGGGCAGTGGGCAGGCAACTCTTCCTCTGAAATCTGATTGCCTTCAGTCCACGTTGGGTCTAGGACTTTGTCATCACCCCTCGATTGTCTTCCACCCACTCCCTACCCTCCTACTCAGCTTCCACATTGCTGAAAGCCACAGCAGTCGGCACTTGGGTTTTATCCTCATCGATGTCCTGCGATGGTCCCCTGGCTAGGTCCTCATCCTCCAACACAAGTTGTTGTGTAACTGGGGCAAACCATTAAAAATAGCTTTTACCCTATTATGTCCTTCCACCTAGGAGCTCCAGTGTTGTTGTACAAGAGATTTTCCCCTTTATTGCAATCTGGGCTTACCTTGGATGCCACCACATATTAATGTCACTGCATACCTCCAATCAGTGGTCTAACTAAATGTCACAGGGCCCTGGTGCATACATTTAATGAGGCCTTTCAAGGCTCATACAGTAAAGTTTTTTTTTTTTTTTTTAACTCAATCTTTTAGCTTAATTGGATGCAACTAGATATCTAAAGACTGAAACAGGAGAGAAGAATTGTGCTTCCTTTCTCGAAATAAAGCCAAGTAAGCACAAATCTGATAAATATGGTGGAGGAACAACAATGATGGTCCCCCCTGACCTCCTGGGCCCCTATGCGATCGCACCCCCTTCACCCTCTCTAGTTACGCCCCTGCCTCCAATGCACCGTTGCCAACCATATTTGACAGTGTACCCCTCCTATATTAGTCTCCACACAACCTCTTATACTTCCTGAGTGTCTATTTAATCCCTTTTATGCACCAATTCTATCCACCTTTCCCATTTTCCGTCACCACCTTAACTACACTGCTTTCCACCTTTACATAAGTTTGATGTTGAGGGCCAGATCATATGGTTTAGACAAATTAATCCATTACTATCTAATTGCATATTGGTGTTCAATTAATAATAGCAACAAATTAAACTTTTTGCACATACTTTTTATTATATTATAATATATGAAGAATACAGTACCAAAATATAAATCCATACTGAAATATAATGCATTGAACTAATGCCAACATCTTTCAGGAGACACTGTGGTTGAAGGGTTCCACTTGCAAGATCAACTGACATATCAGTGAGCAAATATTAGCCTTATCATCTACCATACTAGATTTATCTGTAGTGTTTTTTGCATTTAACACAAGAGACAGGAACTGTGTCTGGCAAAGTAATATGCTCAATGGTACACTTTTTCCCTTCACAGAAAGCAAATGAAACAAAACAGACAGGTGTTATAAATTAGTCTTGAACACATGCCTAGGGCAGCCGAACAGCAAAGAGAAAATTTAGTGCACTTGGTTGCTCTTAGAAAAAGACCTGTCTGCTGTTCCAGCAGATTTACTGATGTGTGAAGATAATTTAGGTCCAACATTATCAGTAAGTCTTACTGATTGCTCCATGTACAAATGGTTATGGCTTTATATTTGTGTATGTAGAGCAAGTGTAAGATAAGATAAGAGCTTGAAAATTGCTCAAAAGAAGACATTTCATGAAATTTATCCTGGTGAGTCATTGTAAGATGTACCCAAGTTATTAATGGGCATACAAAACTCCTAAGTTTACAATCTAAAGTCACTGTAGCAGGGATCTTTGTGCCTTATCATAATTATACTAAACAAAGAGATATCTATAGTATATCAGGTATCTTGATATAACTAGGGCGTGAATTCTGTCTGTAAAAGGATCTTGAGGCCAGCTCACACCATGAAAGATATGGCGCAATTTTTTTCAAAACATTCCTTGGCACTCAAAGGGTGATAACGACCAGGTTGCAATTAGTTACACCTTATAAGTCCTTACATCTGCATCTTTTACCATTAAGGTTACTGAAAACATTTTCTTCCTATGAAAATGTGATTTTCATATACAATAGATACATTATTATAAATGTAGTACTTCAATATCAGGAGCTATACACACTTTGGATGTATTGACACAATAACACATGTTTTCCATAGCTGTAAATCTCTAACTGTTTTGCAAATACTGTATGTCTGTGAAATTTCTCATTCACCCAGGTCATAGTATATGTGTAGAAATAAACCAAGCAGGATCGGATTAAATGTGGTGGAAGCCCCAGGGCACAAAACCTGGTGGAGGCCCCAGATACTGTATTTTTCCTTAGTCCAGCCAAGTAACAGATTGATGGATGTCTGGCACCCATCCACTTACTAGAGTCAGATTGAGCCCCTTGTACCACCCTTGTGTGTGCTGCTCGGGAACACCTGCTTTGCCATTCTGGGGGAAGGAGGTGTAGTCGCCCCAGCTAGTCCAGCAGAAAAAGTTCCTCCTACATTGAGCTGCCAGTGGCTGTGCTTGGTGGCAAATATGCAGTAAGCCACCACCGATTGACAGTTCTGCACCCACCCATCCCTGTAGTGTTGCTGACAGCAGCTTTGCTGTTCCTCATCCTGCCCTGTGGTGGCACTGCCGCTGATAGCTTCATTGCCGACCCGCGGTACTAGCTGCATCCCTCTGGCCATACATTAACCTATAATGCTCTAAATAAAAGGAATAAGTGTTAGGTTTATTATAAAGAGAGGGGAGTGGTAAGAAGGGGGAAAACCTATTTGGAGTAGTCAAGAGGTATTTTTTCTCCCCAACACTCAATATTGTCAGATGGAAACAGGCACAGATTGGTAGCAGGAGCAAGATATCCTGAAAGAAGACTGGGGGTATCCCTTCGAATAATTTCGACAACACCCATACACCCACTGTACTACTTCTCCAACATGCCATGCAATTGTTTTTCTTATTATTTATATTATTGATATTGCTAGAATTAGCAGGTTACATGTCTGTGTGTCAGAGCCATGCTTCATGCTCACCAAAACATGTCCTTTGCACTTGTGAACATGGCAAGATACATGAAACATGTTATCCTGTGTCAAAATGAGGGCATCAAGGTTGCCGGAACTAGTCTGTGGCATATCACTATGGTCAAAGTTAAAATTAAAAATGGGGACAAAGTACAGCACTATACTGTACAGTATTTAGGCTTCTGGCATTGGACAGCTGTGTTGAAAGCTAAAATAAAAATGTAATTAAGTCAGACATCTTCAAGAGTGTAATTCACTCTTAAATCACTCTGGCTGAAGCATGTGCCCTTTCAGTTGTGCCAACTTGAAGCATGTGCAGGCATTACAGAATCAAGTTTGCAAACATGGGCCTGCGGGCGACATAACAGCAGTTAAAGCTGAAACGGAGACAAAGTACAGTACTGTTTATAAGGTAACCAATAAAACTTACAAAACACATGAAACAGAGCAAACATGTATCAATGCACCATCATAGAGCAGAAGAAATAAATGACAAGTGGATTTTACACTTGCAATCAGGAAAGTCAGTATTAATGTTAACCGTTAACTTTAGGCATTAACTTTTTATTTGTATGTTGGCATGTTAACTAGAGATGAGCGAGTAGTGAAATATTCGAAATTTCGAATTTCGATTCGAATAGACCGCGTTACTCGACTACTCGACCGATTATCGAATCCCATTATAGTCTATGGGAAAAAAATGCTCGCCACTTGGAAATCTCAATTCGACCACTTGGAGGTCACCAAGTCCACCCTGAAACATCAGAAAATGATGCCAACACTGCTGGAATGCAACTGGGACAGCAGGGGAAGCATGTCTGGGTGCATATAACGCGCCCAAGTCGCACTATTACGCCACTATCACAGCCACTCAACAATACACTCCAAACACAATATAACTTCTACGTAAAGTGAGACAAGACAAGGAAACCTTCTTTCCTCTACATTGCCATGGACCCCAAGCCAAACTGTACACAAAAGAAGAACAAAATTCTGCACCCCTTAAAATCACGTTGCCTAATGACAACCACAGATGGCATAGGCAAGGGGGAAAATAAATAGACCCCACCCCTAATTGTCATTGTGTGTGTGTGTGTGTGTGTGTGTGAGATGTGGTCAGACATGTCCTCTTGTGTCATTGTGTCACCCCAGCAGTAAGGGAAGCTTAAAGGAGGAGGTATGTTACAGTGTGTTACCCCAGCAGTAAGGGATGCTTACAGGAGGAGGTTTGTTACAGTGTGTCACCCCAGCAGTCAGGGAAGCTTACAGGAGGAGGTTTGTTACAGTGTGTCACCCCAGCAGTCGGGGAAGCTTACAGGAGGAGGTTTGTTACAGTGTGTCACTCCAGCAGTAAGGGAAGCATACAGGAGGAGGTTTGTTACAGTGTGTCACCCCAGCAGTAAGGGAAGCTTACAGGAGGAGGTTTGTTACATTGTGTCCATTCAGCATAGTAGCCCTAATAATAAGGACTCTCAATGACTCTCTTGTCTTCTGGTAGCTGGTATATATGGTGGTAAATGCGATATTCTGAGCTTCTGGGGCCCTGCCTGCCTACATATGAGCTATATACTGTTCAACATAGTAGCCCTAATAAGGGCTCTCAATGACTCTCTTGTCTTCTGGTAGCTGGTATATATGGTGTGTGAGAAGGGTATGGTTTGGGAGAACAGATATCTGCCCTTGAAATGGTTAAACTGTGAATGGTAAGCCTTGGGTGTGTCTCTGGTAACCAAAGGGTTAACACAGACACAGTATAAGCAGGATTGATAGTCTGTGTTGTCGATGTTGGCCATAGCTAACATAGACAGATTGTAAAATACGTACTGGGACCTGCTTGTTCTGGAGTGAGTGAGGTTGGTAGTGGGACGCTCACTCCACCCGGGGGTTCGGTCCGGGGCTTCCACAGCCCGCAGCTGTGGATCCTCGGGTCCTAATTTAAAGCTCACTGCAGATCTGAAGAGGGTGGCCATACCCGGAGAGCTGACTGCTGGACTAGAGGAGGTATTGAACGGGCCACACAACGCTTGTGATTGGTAACTGTGGGCCGGATAGCCAGTCCCACGTATAGCTAGGGATTGTTACATAATAGTGAGTTGCTTAGCCGAGCAGGATTTATTTTTGTTTAAGCCTGATGTTAAGGCCCTGTGGTTGTTGGAAGCTACAAGTGTGAAATAAAAACACTTGAATTGAACTGTATCCTGTCCGTGACCCTGCTTACTGCACAGCTACCAAGTATCTACCAGAGCGGTTCCCCACATATGGTGGCTTGGAGCGGGCACAGTGCAGTGAAACATACACTGGGTGCATGTCCTGGCCTTCAACAAGCAACAAGCCACAGCCATGGATGAGCTAATTAAACAGCTGGTTCAGTCCAACTTCCAGCAACAGAAGGCACACTCTGAGGCTATGCAGGCCCAGCAACAGGCCAACTTACAGCAGCAAGAAACTAACAGGCTGCTAGCACAGCAGATGACAGCACTGGCGGCTGCACAACAAAAGCTGGGTGCAGCGATACCGGAGCGGGATGCCAGGAGAGAAGTTCGGAAAGCCATGACAAAGATGACGTCAGAGGACGATGTAGAGGCCTTCCTAACAGGCTTTGAAAGAGTGGCCACCCGTGAAAGGCTGCCGCAGGAATACTGGGCAGAGGTTCTGGCACCCTTCCTCATAGCAGAACCACAGCAGGCCTATTTCGACCTAAGCGAGCAGGAAGCCCGGGATTATGCTACTGTAAAAGCGGAGATCCTAGCCCGTTTGGGAGTTGATATATACCTACGTGCCCAAAGAGTCCATAGCTGGAGGTTCCAAGAGGCGTTACCACCAAGGGCCCAGATGCACCACCTCATCCACCTGGTTCGCAAGTGGCTTCAGCCGGAGACATCAACCCCAGCCAAGATGGAGAAGGTTGTTCTGGACCGCTTTTTGAGGGCCTTGCCAGGTGAGATACAGCAGTGGGTAGGACATGGGGACCCAGCTGACGCTAATACTTTGGTGGGGATGGTGGAGAGGTACTCAGCCACCCAAGCTCTGAGGAAAAAGGCCTCTCCAACCCCAGCCAGCCCCAAGTCCAGAAGGCCTATGGTACCTGCTAACTCCCGGGCCAGTGTAAATCCCTATGTTCAGGTGATGCCCCAGGGGAGGAGGAGAGCGGAGGCTCCTATCTGTTGGACCTGCCAGGAACCTGGCCATATTGCAGCCAAGTGTCCCCATAAACCTGAGCCCATGGACTGCAGCTCTGCCAGGAGGGTTTCCCTTTATGCGGCCCCGGTTTATACTGCTGCTACTCCAGACTCTATGGATGAGCGCCACCTCTGCCAGGTGACAGTGGCAGGGCTCCAGGTGCTGACGCTGTTGGACTCTGGAAGTCGGGTGACTCTAATTAATGGATCCCATATTAACCCGGGGACTGTCACAGGCCACACAGTTGGGGTCCGGTGTATTCATGGGGACGTGAAAGACTATCCTACTGCCATTGTGACCATCCAGACCCCCTGTGGAGAAAGTCAACATGAGGTTGGGGTTGTCATGAACTTGCCCCATGACCTTATTTTGGGACGGGATTTCCCCTTGTTCTGGACTCTGTGGCGGGGAAATCAGAGGATGGGGAGACCACCCTTAAGATTACAACCCCAACAGAAGAGTCAAGTCTTAGACCCGGAGCCCAATGACCCAGACTCTGGGGTCCCAGCTGTAGGGGTGATCAGTGATGAAAGTAATGGAAGCACTGTATTTCCCCTAAATGTGATGGCCGGTGAGACTGAAGAGTTAGTGACTGGGCCACAGTTTTCAGATTTGGAGGTATCCCATGACAACTTTGGCACAGCACAACTCCAGGACCCTACACTGGTCCGGGCTAGGGAAAATGTTGTGGTGGTGAATGGGGTGCCCCAGCACGCCAATGCTAATCAGATATTTCCCCACTTCATGGTTGACCAAGAACTTTTATATCGGGTTGACAAAATGCGAGGTGAGACCTGGGAGCAATTGCTGGTGCCCAAGCCTTATCGCCAAACCGTGCTGATGTTGGCTCATAAACATGTGCTTGGGGGACACCTAGGTGCCACAAAAACGTTGGATCGCATCCTGCAGCGGTTTTACTGGCCAGGGGTATATACTGAGGTTAAACGTTATTGTGAATCATGCCCCGAATGTCAGTTGCGTGCTCCTATGGGTCATTTTCGGAATCCATTAGTACCTCTTCCCATCATCGAGGTCCCATTTGAAAGGATTGCCTTGGACTTGGTAGGTCCGTTGGTTAAGTCTGCCCGGGGGCATCAGCATATACTTGTAGTGATGGACTACGCTACACGGTATCCTGAAGCCATTCCCCTGCGGCACACATCGGCGAAGCTGATAGCTAAAGAGCTATTCGCCATGTTTTGCCGGGTGGGCCTGCCCAAGGAGATCCTCACGGACCAAGGTACCCCTTTCATGTCTAAAGTCACCAAGGAACTATGTAAACTCTTTAACATAAAACAATTACGCACGTCGGTATACCATCCTCAGACGGACGGATTAGTGGAGAGATTCAACAGAACCTTAAAGAGTATGCTGAAAAAGGTGGTGGACAAAGATGGGAGGGACTGGGATGTTATGTTGCCCTCTTTAATGTTCGCAGTCCGGGAGGTACCCCAAGCTTCTACGGGGTTTTCTCCCTTTGAATTAGTCTATGGCAGACATCCCAGAGGCCTGCTGGACATTGCAAAGGAGACTTGGGAACAGGAGCCCACCCCCCACAAAAGTGTTATAGACCACATCGCCAGTATGCAGGACAGGGTGGAAGCCATTATGCCCATCGTTAAGGAGCACATGGAGGCTGCTCAGAAGGCTCAAAGCCGGGTTTATAACAGGTCAGCCACAGTAAGGACCTTTAAACCTGGTGACCGTGTTTTGGTTCTGGTTCCCACAGTGGAGAGCAAGTTTCTAGCCAAGTGGCAGGGGCCGTATGAGGTATTGGAGAAGGTGGGTGAAGTAAACTACAGGGTACATCAGCCTGGTAGGAGGAAGCCTAAGCAGGTGTACCATGTCAATTTACTCAAAGCATGGAAGGACAGGGAGAGTCTGCTTACAGAGAAGTCTCCGGTTAAACTCCCTTCTGTGCTACCCCCTCAGGCTACCGTTAAGCCTGCGGAGGTGGGGGCAGAAGTGACGATTGCAGATACCCTCACGAAAGGACAACGCCAAGAGGCTCTAGAATTTGTAGCTAGGAATACAGACGTGTTTTCAGAGTTACCAGGGTACACGTCCGTAATCAAGCATGACATTGTCACGGAGCCTGGGGTGAAGGTTCGGCTAAGACCATATCGAGTCCCTGAGGCTCGTCGTCAGGCCATTGCAGAGGAGGTTAAGAAAATGCTGCAGTTGGGAGTCATAGAGGAGTCCAAAAGTGAATGGGCCAGTCCCATTGTTCTGATTCCCAAGCCAGATGGTACCCTACGTTTCTGCAATGATTTCAGAAAATTAAATGAAGTTTCTAAATTTGACGCCTATCCCATGCCACGTATAGATGAGCTTATTGAGAGACTGGGAGGTGCTCGATATTTCACTACGCTCGACCTCACCAAGGGATACTGGCAAGTACCCCTGACAGAAAGCGCTAAAGAGAAGACAGCCTTCATCACCCCTGAGGGCCTATTCCACTATGTCGTGTTACCGTTCGGGCTTCACGGGGCCCCCGCGACGTTCCAACGCTTAATGGACGTAGTGCTAAAGCCTCACAGGAGATACGCCTCAGCATATTTGGATGATATTATCATCTTCAGCGATGACTGGGAGAGTCACTTGGCCAAAGTACAGGCTGTAGTGAACTCTTTAAGGGCAGCCGGCCTAACTGCAAACCCCAAGAAGTGTGCGGTCGGGATGGAGGAGACACGCTACTTGGGGTATGTGATTGGACGAGGCATAATTAAACCCCAGGTCAACAAGGTTGACGCTATCCAGGAATGGCCTCAACCTGTCAGCACCAAACAAGTCAGGGCATTCCTGGGCATTATTGGGTATTACAGGCGGTTTATACCCAACTTTGCCACGCTGTCAGCTCCCCTGACTGACCTTTCGAAAGGAAAAGGGTCCGTCATGGTGCGGTGGAATGCACAAGCAGAAAGCGCTTTTCAGGCCTTGAAGTTGGCATTATGTGGATTCCCCATCCTCATTACGCCAAACTTCAAGAAAAAAATTTATTGTGCAGACCGATGCGTCAGATGTAGGGTTAGGAGCTGTCCTGTCTCAGGAGGTGAATGGAGAGGAGCACCCAGTTACCTACCTGAGCAGAAAACTCACACCAGCTGAGAAAAACTACAGCATTGTAGAAAAAGAGTGTCTGGCGATAAAGTGGGCCTTAGAAGCACTAAGATACTACTTGCTGGGAAGACGGTTCCGTCTGATAACTGACCACTCGCCCCTCACCTGGATGAGTAGGTCCAAGGAGAGGAATGCCAGAGTCACAAGGTGGTTTTTGTCGTTGCAAAACTTCAGTTTCTCAGTGGAGCACCGAGCTGGGAGACTGCAAGGTAACGCGGATGCCTTATCCCGGACCCATTGTTTGATGTCAGAAGTTCGCCCCAGTGGGTCTGAACTGAGGGGGAGGGAGTGTGAGAAGGGTATGGTTTGGGAGAACAGATATCTGCCCTTGAAATGGTTAAACTGTGAATGGTAAGCCTTGGGTGTGTCTCTGGTAACCAAAGGGTTAACACAGACACAGTATAAGCAGGATTGATAGTCTGTGTTGTCGATGTTGGCCATAGCTAACATAGACAGATTGTAAAATACGTACTGGGACCTGCTTGTTCTGGAGTGAGTGAGGTTGGTAGTGGGACGCTCACTCCACCCGGGGGTTCGGTCCGGGGCTTCCACAGCCCGCAGCTGTGGATCCTCGGGTCCTAATTTAAAGCTCACTGCAGATCTGAAGAGGGTGGCCATACCCGGAGAGCTGACTGCTGGACTAGAGGAGGTATTGAACGGGCCACACAACGCTTGTGATTGGTAACTGTGGGCCGGATAGCCAGTCCCACGTATAGCTAGGGATTGTTACATAATAGTGAGTTGCTTAGCCGAGCAGGATTTATTTTTGTTTAAGCCTGATGTTAAGGCCCTGTGGTTGTTGGAAGCTACAAGTGTGAAATAAAAACACTTGAATTGAACTGTATCCTGTCCGTGACCCTGCTTGCTGCACAGCTACCAAGTATCTACCAGAGCGGTTCCCCACAGGTGGTAAATGCGATATTCTGAGCTTCTGGGGCCCTGCCTGCCTACATATGAGCTATATACTGTTCAGCATAGTAGCCCTAATAATAAGGACTCTCAATGACTCTCTTGTCTTCTGGTAGCTGGTATATATGGTGGTAAATGCGATATTCTGAGCTTCTGGGGCCCTGCCTGCCTACATATGAGCTATATACTGTTCAACATAGTAGCCCTAATAAGGGCTCTCAATGACTCTCTTGTCTTCTGGTAGCTGGTATATATGGTGGTAAATGCGATATTCTGAGCTTCTGGGGCCCTGCCTGCCTACATATGAGCTGTATACTGTTCAGCATAGTAGCCCTAATAATAAGGACTCTCAATGACTCTCTTGTCTTCTGGTAGCTGGTATATATGGTGGTAAATGCGATATTCTGAGCTTCTGGGGCCCTGCCTGCCTACATATGGGCTATATACTGTTCAGCATAGTAGCCCTAATAATAAGGACTCTCAATGACTCTCTTGTCTTCTGGTAGCTGGTATATATGGTGGTAAATGCGATATTCTGAGCTTCTGGGGCCCTGCCTGCCTACATATGAGCTATATACTGTTCAGCATAGTAGCCCTAATAATAAGGACTCTCTTGTCTTCTGGTAGCTGGTATATATGGTGGTAAATGCGATATTCTGAGCTTCTGGGGCCCTGCCTGCCTACATATGAGCTATATACTGTTCAGCATAGTAGCCCTAATAAGGGCTCTCAATGACTCTCTTGTCTTCTGGTAGCTGGTATATAT
The DNA here is from genome assembly GCA_027917425.1 of Gastrophryne carolinensis. Taxonomy (NCBI): domain Eukaryota; kingdom Metazoa; phylum Chordata; class Amphibia; order Anura; family Microhylidae; genus Gastrophryne; species Gastrophryne carolinensis. Next base: position 357,566,506 of record CM051235.1, on the reverse strand, counting down.
GGTGGTAAATGCGATATTCTGAGCTTCTGGGGCCCTGCCTGCCTACATATGAGCTATATACCGTTCAGCATAGTAGCCCTAATAAGGGCTCTCAATGACTCTCTTGTCTTCTGGTAGCTGGTATATATGGTGGTAAATGCGATATTCTGAGCTTCTGGGGCCCTGCCTGCCTACATATGAGCTATATACCGTTCAGCATAGTAGCCCTAATAAGGGCTCTTAATGACTCTCTTGTCTTCTGGTAGCTGGTATATATGGTGGTAAATGCGATATTCTGAGCTTCTGGGGCCCTGCCTGCCTACAAATGGGCTATATACTGTTCAGCATAGTAGCCCTAATAATAATGACTCTCTTGTCTTCTGGTAGCTGGTATATATGGTGGTAAATGCGATATTCTGAGCTTCTGGGGCCCTGCCTGCCTACATATGAGCTATATACTGTTCAGCATAGTAGCCCTAATAAGGGCTCTCAATGATTCTCTTGTCTTCTGGTAGCTGGTATATATGGTGGTAAATGCGATATTCTGAGCTTCTGGGGCCCTGCCTGCCTACATATGAGCTATATACCGTTCAGCATAGTAGCCCTAATAAGGGCTCTCAATGACTCTCTTGTCTTCTGGTAGCTGGTATATATGGTGGTAAATGCGATATTCTGAGCTTCTGGGGCCCTGCCTGCCTACATATGAGCTATATACCGTTCAGCATAGTAGCCCTAATAAGGGCTCTTAATGACTCTCTTGTCTTCTGGTAGCTGGTATATATGGTGGTAAATGCGATATTCTGAGCTTCTGGGGCCCTGCCTGCCTACATATGGGCTATATACTGTCCAGCATAGTAGCTCTAATAATAAGGACTCTCTTGTCTTCTGGTAGCTGGTATATGTGGTGGTAAATGCGATATTCTGAGCTTCTGGGGCCCTGCCTGCCTACATATGAGCTATATACCGTTCAGCATAGTAGCCCTAATAAGGGCTCTTAATGACTCTCTTGTCTTCTGGTAGCTGGTATATATGGTGGTAAAAGCGATATTCTGAGCTTCTGGGGCCCTGCCTGCCTACATATGAGCTATATACCGTTCAGCATAGTAGCCCTAATAAGGGCTCTTAATGACTCTCTTGTCTTCTGGTAGCTGGTATATATGGTGGTAAAAGCGATATTCTGAGCTTCTGGGGCCCTGCCTGCCTACATATGAGCTATATACCGTTCAGCATAGTAGCCCTAATAAGGGCTCTTAATGACTCTCTTGTCTTCTGGTAGCTGGTATATATGGTGGTAAAAGCGATATTCTGAGCTTCTGGGGCCCTGCCTGCCTACATATGAGCTATATACCGTTCAGCATAGTAGCCCTAATAAGGGTTCTTAATGACTCTCTTGTCTTCTGGTAGCTGGTATATATGGTGGTAAAAGCGATATTCTGAGCTTCTGGGGCCCTGCCTGCCTACATATGAGCTATATACCGTTCAGCATAGTAGCCCTAATAAGGGCTCTTAATGACTCTCTTGTCTTCTGGTAGCTGGTATATATGGTGGTAAAAGCGATATTCTGAGCTTCTGGGGCCCTGCCTGCCTACATATGAGCCATATACCGTTCAGCATAGTAGCCCTAATAAGGGCTCTTAATGACTCTCTTGTCTTCTGGTAGCTGGTATATATGGTGGTAAAAGCGATATTCTGAGCTTCTGGGGCCCTGCCTGCCTACATATGAGCTATATACCGTTCAGCATAGTAGCCCTAATAAGGGCTCTTAATGACTCTCTTGTCTTCTGGTAGCTGGTATATATGGTGGTAAATGCGATATTCCGAGCTTCTGGGGCCCTGCCAGCTACAGCCTGTCTTTCCCTGCTGTGAGCGTCTATCCCTCACTAAGTTCAAGCTGCTAATGCTGACGAAGAGGAAGTGCTGAGTTTTGTAGATTCGAGGTCACATGGTTTTTCCAGCCAATGCGTCTAGACGCCGTTCTCGCGATGCCAGCGTCCTCCCAGGACCTGTCCCACCCCCCCTGCATGGTGATTGGTGTAAAAAACGTGCCAGGGAAGGTGTGAGGGGAAACGAATTGTGAGTGCGCCATCGCCGCTGTACTCGATCGAAATCGAGAATGACGAATAGAGTAGTATTCGATCGAATACCGACTCGGTCGAATACTACTCGCTCATCTCTAATGTTAACTTTTCAAGCAGAAATGATCCCGCACTGCCTATTTAAAATGATGTAGAATTCTGGATGCTGGTTAGGGGGGGGTTAAACCCTTCAGGGTCAAATGTTTAGACAAAACAGATGGTGAATAACCAGCCCAATTCACCAAAACCTCCCCTCCTATCTGTACTGATAGACCGCTCAACAGAATTAGGTACATGAAGTTAATACATATTCTTTATTCTAAGCCAATAGGAAAAGAAAGACATACATTTAAAATACAAAATTAAAACCCCAACCGTGGGGTGTAGCGGGGTATAATTGGACTATATCTGTTCAAATAATAAATCTAGTATCTACAAATGTACACAATGGGACTGTTTGCAAAAGTATATTACAAAAATATTTTGAAAAAGTATATTTACATATTCATACTTGTAATACCCTGATTAAAAGATCAGTATCTATGCAGATTAGAGAATCCAATAGATGCCACGGAAACTACCCCTCAGAAAGTGCTATAGTAAAGTGTAACCGGTGCCAAACACATGCAGTGTAAAAAGATAGTGAACTAAACCGTGAATAAAGGTTGAAAAATGAAAAAAGTGTAAGTGAACAATCAGAGAAAAATCAAAGAAAAAGAGGGACAAAGTGTCCCACTGGTGAAGGCACAGGCACCAATAGGTGCTCAGGTGCTGAGAGTGCTGATATAAGTGCAGAAATAGAAGACAGGAGTAAGTTCCCGGGCATGTATTGATCTGAACTGTACACACTTAAAACAATCACACTGTGCAAATTACATAGAATTTAGTACATGAAATACCAAACAATGTACATTACCGTATCATAAAGTCCAAAACCGCCCACCCACACGGTGCCAACACTGACGCGTTGCGTGGCCGTTACATAAGCCACTTCATCAGAGTGTGGCATGATGTTGTCAGCCCCTGTATATATAGTCCCTTGAATATCCTCTCCACCCCTCACATACAGGAAATGCCTCAAAAAAGCCGCCAAAATTTGGAATGCTAATAAGGGCGGAAGTGGATGAACTGACCACCATGTGTCCACTTCCGCCAGAACGTGAGGGCAGTTATAGCGTGTGTATTATCATGATACATATATTTCCCCCCATGTGTGGCTAGGGCATCATGTGCGGAAGCTGGCCAAATCCCACATAATATGATATAATGCATTTGCCCCACATATGCATATGCATGAGTAGATGAACACTATGCGCACAGCCGAACCCCGGATGTGCGCGCACCCCGCGCCGGGCCCATCAGTGCCCGTCGCGCGTGCGCACACACACACGGAGCACAATGGAGCTGCCGAGCCCTAATGTTCAAGCGAGTATGGGTGTGCTATGCGCTCTGACAGTGTGCCCAGGCCACAATAAGGAACGGAAGCGCGCCTGCCGTCTAAGACGGCCTGGCGCGTCCGTGCTGATAGATGGATGCGCGCTCCCCGCGTCAGGGTTGAATCCTGACAGCGCGAGTGCGCATGTGCGGATGAAGGGGCGGGATTCAGCCCCCTGGTGACGTAGGGCTGTCACTTGTCAGTGTGCACACGGAGGCTGTGGGGAGAGGAGAGCAGGGGAAAAGAGGGGGCGAGAACAGGGAAACAATGTAACACATGGTTACAGCTACAGTACATACATATTATACATAATGGCTAATATTGCTATTTTACAAGACTATGTACAAATGACTATATAATAAAGCTCTACCTTGTCCAAGTATGGGAACCGAGCCTTGGGCAACAAATATAAATACCAATGGGCTAATATTTATATGGGTAAGACTTAAAGCTCACATATTGGGGTTTGTCCCTGTGCGCATTTAATTAGGGACACATATTTATAGTATATACCGTCTGGGGATCTATATGTGTGAGAACACACTGAATGGTGGGTATTATAGTTAGTATATGAGCCTCTTCTAGGGAGAGGGACAGAAAAAGATGGAAATCTTCACAACACTCTATAATAGGAGGGATCTGCATCCCTTCAGAGGCAAACATTTGACATATGATCTGATATTATCGACAGTGCTTGTTTAATTCTAACTAATAAGTTATATAGTAGAATCGAGGGCCTCCTCTATATTTCGAACATATTCACTCCAAATACATGGAGAGCAGGAAAAAGGAGAAAGAAGGAGAGAAGGGGAAGGGGGAGGGAAGGAGGGGAGAAAAAGAACAACTGTGCCATTGCACAGATTCTAAGTTCAGTCCTATGTCGTCTCTAGTCTTCAGTGATCCCAGCGGGGGAGAAGTCCTGGATGGTGTATTTCAGACTATCAGTGGATCTTGGATGGTCCGATCTGATTCCCATTCCTATCAAGTCGATTCATTTTCATTCGGTACACTTGAGAGGGTAGAGTCACACATATACTGGGATCTAGGATATACTGGGATCTCTCCTAGTGTTTGTTTCCGTTGGTTCCGTTGTGTCTTATACTGTAAGAGGTCTTCTCTAGGCGTCTGTGATGCTCTCAGGATGGCTCTTTGGATTACTCTCGTGGGATATCCACGTTTCTTGAAGCGCCTCTTCATTTCCAGAGATTCCTTTTTGAAATCCTCATCCCTCGAGCAGTTCCTTCTTGCCCGCAATAGTTGTCCCACCGGTATACCCTCTTTACATCTCTGTGGATGGAAGCAGATTGAAAAATGTTTGGATCGCTGGACTGTTGTTCCAGGGTGGTACAAAGGTAGATGGCTTTTTTAAGATGGACTTCTTTTGCACATCTTCAATGGAGTCTTGTTCTCCTAATAAGTCCATTAGATCCGAGAGGGCTTGTTCCTCCTTGTCATTCCAATTTAGATCAGAGGAGTTGGAGACAAAATCGGGATTATCAAAAAACTTTTTTAATGATAGTTGTCTGCAAAACAGATACACATCTTTGATGGTGAGAAATTTGTTTAGTCTGTTTGTCGGTGCAAAACTTAGTCCCCTCCTAAGTAATGATAGTTGTGTTGCAGTGAGTTCAATATCGGAGAGATTAACTATCTCTAATTCCCTAGATGTCAGTCCCTGAGTTGTGGTCTGGTTTGCATCCTTCTGTGCGGTGATTGTCTCTTCTGTCTGTTGTCGTGTGACCTGAGCCTCCTGTGTTCCCAAATATTCGGATTTCTGAGGTCCGAATGGTATGTCCCTCTTTTTGTTTTTGTTTTTGGTCTGTCCCCTCCTGGTTCGTCTCTTTCTTGATTTAGATCTAAAAAAATGTTCCTGATTGGAAAGATCGGACCCTTGGCTGCTGAAGGAGGAGTGTCTAATAGAACTATTGGTCCCAATTTGGTCTCTGCTGGCGAGGTCCCCATGAGTATCCCCTGGGGTTGCCTTGATGCTTCCATCTATAGAGGCGGCTGTTGAGGACATCAGCCCGATCTCTATCTAGTTTGTGTTTTTTATTAGAAAAGATCTCTTTTTCATATTTGTCCATGTCCTTATTGATGGAATCATTAATAGATTGTAGGTCCTCTTGAGTCATTTGGGACTCCAAACCTCTATATAGATCCTGTAACTCTTGTTTAACCTTGTTTAAGAGCTTTCTATCTTCCCTGATCAACATGTCGATCAGGGAGAGGGAACACTGTGTGAGATGTGTTTCCCATTCTGACCTGAAGTCCTCGGTCACTTCCCAGGTGGGCAAAATTTGGACACGGAGGCCACGTGGGATCAGTTTTTCTTCCTTGTAAATTTCCAGACTGTGGATATTCCACCACAGTCTTAAATAATTGCGTCTAGCTTTTTTAATGCACTGTAAGGTAGTGATGTAATGCTGCCCCCTATGCACATCAGACTGTATTCTATGTATATCTCGTAATTCCCCTAAGCGGGATGCCCAATCATGTTCTAAACTTTCAAAATTCATGTTTAAAGCGTGCTGGGAAAGGCTGGATGAACAAGTCACCAGCCGTGACTGGTAGGGTATACTTTTCAAGCAGAAATGATCCCGCACTGCCTATTTAAAATGATGTAGAATTCTGGATGCTGGTTAGGGGGGGGTTAAACCCTTCAGGGTCAAATGTTTAGACAAAACAGATGGTGAATAACCAGCCCAATTCACCAAAACCTCCCCTCCTATCTGTACTGATAGACCGCTCAACAGAATTAGGTACATGAAGTTAATACATATTCTTTATTCTAAGCCAATAGGAAAAGAAAGACATACATTTAAAATACAAAATTAAAACCCCAACCGTGGGGTGTAGCGGGGTATAATTGGACTATATCTGTTCAAATAATAAATCTAGTATCTACAAATGTACACAATGGGACTGTTTGCAAAAGTATATTACAAAAATATTTTGAAAAAGTATATTTACATATTCATACTTGTAATACCCTGATTAAAAGATCAGTATCTATGCAGATTAGAGAATCCAATAGATGCCACGGAAACTACCCCTCAGAAAGTGCTATAGTAAAGTGTAACCGGTGCCAAACACATGCAGTGTAAAAAGATAGTGAACTAAACCGTGAATAAAGGTTGAAAAATGAAAAAAGTGTAAGTGAACAATCAGAGAAAAATCAAAGAAAAAGAGGGACAAAGTGTCCCACTGGTGAAGGCACAGGCACCAATAGGTGCTCAGGTGCTGAGAGTGCTGATATAAGTGCAGAAATAGAAGACAGGAGTAAGTTCCCGGGCATGTATTGATCTGAACTGTACACACTTAAAACAATCACACTGTGCAAATTACATAGAATTTAGTACATGAAATACCAAACAATGTACATTACCGTATCATAAAGTCCAAAACCGCCCACCCACACGGTGCCAACACTGACGCGTTGCGTGGCCGTTACATAAGCCACTTCATCAGAGTGTGGCATGATGTTGTCAGCCCCTGTATATATAGTCCCTTGAATATCCTCTCCACCCCTCACATACAGGAAATGCCTCAAAAAAGCCGCCAAAATTTGGAATGCTAATAAGGGCGGAAGTGGATGAACTGACCACCATGTGTCCACTTCCGCCAGAACGTGAGGGCAGTTATAGCGTGTGTATTATCATGATACATATATTTCCCCCCATGTGTGGCTAGGGCATCATGTGCGCAAGCTGGCCAAATCCCACATAATATGATATAATGCATTTGCCCCACATATGCATATGCATGAGTAGATGAACACTATGCGCACAGCCGAACCCCGGATGTGCGCGCACCCCGCGCCGGGCCCATCAGTGCCCGTCGCGCGTGCGCACACACACACGGAGCACAATGGAGCTGCCGAGCCCTAATGTTCAAGCGAGTATGGGTGTGCTATGCGCTCTGACAGTGTGCCCAGGCCACAATAAGGAACGGAAGCGCGCCTGCCGTCTAAGACGGCCTGGCGCGTCCGTGCTGATAGATGGATGCGCGCTCCCCGCGTCAGGGTTGAATCCTGACAGCGCGAGTGCGCATGTGCGGATGAAGGGGCGGGATTCAGCCCCCTGGTGACGTAGGGCTGTCACTTGTCAGTGTGCACACGGAGGCTGTGGGGAGAGGAGAGCAGGGGAAAAGAGGGGGCGAGAACAGGGAAACAATGTAACACATGGTTACAGCTACAGTACATACATATTATACATAATGGCTAATATTGCTATTTTACAAGACTATGTACAAATGACTATATAATAAAGCTCTACCTTGTCCAAGTATGGGAACCGAGCCTTGGGCAACAAATATAAATACCAATGGGCTAATATTTATATGGGTAAGACTTAAAGCTCACATATTGGGGTTTGTCCCTGTGCGCATTTAATTAGGGACACATATTTATAGTATATACCGTCTGGGGATCTATATGTGTGAGAACACACTGAATGGTGGGTATTATAGTTAGTATATGAGCCTCTTCTAGGGAGAGGGACAGAAAAAGATGGAAATCTTCACAACACTCTATAATAGGAGGGATCTGCATCCCTTCAGAGGCAAACATTTGACATATGATCTGATATTATCGACAGTGCTTGTTTAATTCTAACTAATAAGTTATATAGTAGAATCGAGGGCCTCCTCTATATTTCGAACATATTCACTCCAAATACATGGAGAGCAGGAAAAAGGAGAAAGAAGGAGAGAAGGGGAAGGGGGAGGGAAGGAGGGGAGAAAAAGAACAACTGTGCCATTGCACAGATTCTAAGTTCAGTCCTATGTCGTCTCTAGTCTTCAGTGATCCCAGCGGGGGAGAAGTCCTGGATGGTGTATTTCAGACTATCAGTGGATCTTGGATGGTCCGATCTGATTCCCATTCCTATCAAGTCGATTCATTTTCATTCGGTACACTTGAGAGGGTAGAGTCACACATATACTGGGATCTAGGATATACTGGGATCTCTCCTAGTGTTTGTTTCCGTTGGTTCCGTTGTGTCTTATACTGTAAGAGGTCTTCTCTAGGCGTCTGTGATGCTCTCAGGATGGCTCTTTGGATTACTCTCGTGGGATATCCACGTTTCTTGAAGCGCCTCTTCATTTCCAGAGATTCCTTTTTGAAATCCTCATCCCTCGAGCAGTTCCTTCTTGCCCGCAATAGTTGTCCCACCGGTATACCCTCTTTACATCTCTGTGGATGGAAGCAGATTGAAAAATGTTTGGATCGCTGGACTGTTGTTCCAGGGTGGTACAAAGGTAGATGGCTTTTTTAAGATGGACTTCTTTTGCACATCTTCAATGGAGTCTTGTTCTCCTAATAAGTCCATTAGATCCGAGAGGGCTTGTTCCTCCTTGTCATTCCAATTTAGATCAGAGGAGTTGGAGACAAAATCGGGATTATCAAAAAACTTTTTTAATGATAGTTGTCTGCAAAACAGATACACATCTTTGATGGTGAGAAATTTGTTTAGTCTGTTTGTCGGTGCAAAACTTAGTCCCCTCCTAAGTAATGATAGTTGTGTTGCAGTGAGTTCAATATCGGAGAGATTAACTATCTCTAATTCCCTAGATGTCAGTCCCTGAGTTGTGGTCTGGTTTGCATCCTTCTGTGCGGTGATTGTCTCTTCTGTCTGTTGTCGTGTGACCTGAGCCTCCTGTGTTCCCAAATATTCGGATTTCTGAGGTCCGAATGGTATGTCCCTCTTTTTGTTTTTGTTTTTGGTCTGTCCCCTCCTGGTTCGTCTCTTTCTTGATTTAGATCTAAAAAATGTTCCTGATTGGAAAGATCGGACCCTTGGCTGCTGAAGGAGGAGTGTCTAATAGAACTATTGGTCCCAATTTGGTCTCTGCTGGCGAGGTCCCCATGAGTATCCCCTGGGGTTGCCTTGATGCTTCCATCTATAGAGGCGGCTGTTGAGGACATCAGCCCGATCTCTATCTAGTTTGTGTTTTTTATTAGAAAAGATCTCTTTTTCATATTTGTCCATGTCCTTATTGATGGAATCATTAATAGATTGTAGGTCCTCTTGAGTCATTTGGGACTCCAAACCTCTATATAGATCCTGTAACTCTTGTTTAACCTTGTTTAAGAGCTTTCTATCTTCCCTGATCAACATGTCGATCAGGGAGAGGGAACACTGTGTGAGATGTGTTTCCCATTCTGACCTGAAGTCCTCGGTCACTTCCCAGGTGGGCAAAATTTGGACACGGAGGCCACGTGGGATCAGTTTTTCTTCCTTGTAAATTTCCAGACTGTGGATATTCCACCACAGTCTTAAATAATTGCGTCTAGCTTTTTTAATGCACTGTAAGGTAGTGATGTAATGCTGCCCCCTATGCACATCAGACTGTATTCTATGTATATCTCGTAATTCCCCTAAGCGGGATGCCCAATCATGTTCTAAACTTTCAAAATTCATGTTTAAAGCGTGCTGGGAAAGGCTGGATGAACAAGTCACCAGCCGTGACTGGTAGGGTATACTTTTCAAGCAGAAATGATCCCGCACTGCCTATTTAAAATGATGTAGAATTCTGGATGCTGGTTAGGGGGGGGTTAAACCCTTCAGGGTCAAATGTTTAGACAAAACAGATGGTGAATAACCAGCCCAATTCACCAAAACCTCCCCTCCTATCTGTACTGATAGACCGCTCAACAGAATTAGGTACATGAAGTTAATACATATTCTTTATTCTAAGCCAATAGGAAAAGAAAGACATACATTTAAAATACAAAATTAAAACCCCAACCGTGGGGTGTAGCGGGGTATAATTGGACTATATCTGTTCAAATAATAAATCTAGTATCTACAAATGTACACAATGGGACTGTTTGCAAAAGTATATTACAAAAATATTTTGAAAAAGTATATTTACATATTCATACTTGTAATACCCTGATTAAAAGATCAGTATCTATGCAGATTAGAGAATCCAATAGATGCCACGGAAACTACCCCTCAGAAAGTGCTATAGTAAAGTGTAACCGGTGCCAAACACATGCAGTGTAAAAAGATAGTGAACTAAACCGTGAATAAAGGTTGAAAAATGAAAAAAGTGTAAGTGAACAATCAGAGAAAAATCAAAGAAAAAGAGGGACAAAGTGTCCCACTGGTGAAGGCACAGGCACCAATAGGTGCTCAGGTGCTGAGAGTGCTGATATAAGTGCAGAAATAGAAGACAGGAGTAAGTTCCCGGGCATGTATTGATCTGAACTGTACACACTTAAAACAATCACACTGTGCAAATTACATAGAATTTAGTACATGAAATACCAAACAATGTACATTACCGTATCATAAAGTCCAAAACCGCCCACCCACACGGTGCCAACACTGACGCGTTGCGTGGCCGTTACATAAGCCACTTCATCAGAGTGTGGCATGATGTTGTCAGCCCCTGTATATATAGTCCCTTGAATATCCTCTCCACCCCTCACATACAGGAAATGCCTCAAAAAAACCGCCAAAATTTGGAATCCTAATAAGGGCGGAAGTGGATGAACTGACCACCATGTGTCCACTTCCGCCAGAACGTGAGGGCAGTTATAGCATGTGTATTATCATGATACATATATTTCCCCCCATGTGTGGCTAGGGCATCATGTGCACAAGCTGGCCAAATCCCACATAATATGATATAATGCATTTGCCCCATCTCTAATGTTAACATAAAGGAGATGTATCACAAAATTGTGTAATATATGAAAAATCTATATAAACACATCGACTAATGAGAGGAGGGGTCACCTTTACACCCGAACTGAATAAAAACTCCCACCAAGCTTGTGGTTTCTTCTCCTTGTAGGAATAAAATCCAAGGGTAGCATATTTAAATGTATCAGGCCTGTCACTCATTAAAAGAAATAAATAATCCTGGCTAGATATTTCCTGATTTCGGGTGTATAAGTGATTCCTCCTCCCACCATCCAGCATATTTTGAACCTTCGCTTGTTCCAATTTCTGACCTCAGACCTATTTCCAGCTGCTCGCTTATAACTCCTCTTCTAACAGGAAACCTTGTGTTCTATTGCAGGGAAGCTTCCCTGGAACATGTGACTTAGACGTTGCTGCTCAGTCAAACCAATTCCACATCATCCATATCAAAGAAAACAATAGGCTTTGTGGAATTAAGGAGGTTAGCATCATGGTTTGTTAAAATTTCCAATTTACTCAGCAAAAAATAATAAATAATGACCATCCAAATATGACACCTCAGCCTTCCCTCCAGTAATCTTGATACCAACTGTATGCATGGGGTCTCTAGGGTGTGCCCCACTCTCTCCGGTCATTTCTAGCCTTTCATTGATAATAGTTGGAAAAAAAGCAGCAGAAAGAGTTGATGGCCACATGCAGCATACCGAGCAGAGTCACAGAAAAGAATGTGGTGGAAAAAGCTTAACAGGCAATTATTGTGTCTTACTTAGTTCCATATTTCATTCGTCTAAACACTAAGAAGAGGTTGTGAAAAATTAAATTTTCCTCTCTGTGTACTATAAAGCAAAATATTCAATTTATAAAAGTGATACATTTTCCAAAAAAACTAAATATACTTCTGGGAATGTTTCAGATCAAAATGAATGCTGCATTTTTATGTCCACTTGATCTTATGGATCTATGTTAATTGGATTCTGCTACCTTAGCAATTTTTCTCTGCACCATATATGTACAGAACATTTTAAATACAAGTTAAACTAACATGATGCATTGTCTCATAAAGTCAGGGAAACACCCCATGGAGTTTCTTTGTCGTACCAAGCCGTAATTTTCAGTTTTATCATAGCTGATGACAGCCAGAAGCTCTCTATCAGTAATCCTTTCAGCTGAAATTGTTTCTAAACCCCTATGCTGCTTTGTGTTAAAAGTGTTATTCTTCAATAAACTGATTTAAAACTGTTCAGGGATTAGAGCAAAGAAAGGCAAAGATGTAACTAAGTTTTTTAAGGGATGTCTTCTATGTTGGTTGGTTGGTTGGCAGGTTTGTGAATAATTTATACAATATATTCCAATGGGAGTAAATAAAGTTTGTGATATTTTGGCTTCCATTGAATTATCTTGTTAAATGTAATTACAATACATAAATTAAATAAAAAAATTGAGGTGAAGCACAAGATAATACTAATGCTTAATATTCTCTAACTGACCTCTAATGATAACATCGACAATAGATGGAGCTGTGGCATATAGATTGGTGAGGGAAAGGGGCACCTAAATAAACAGTTCCAAATTCAAGTGGCGAGCTAGCCACATAAATAGGCTTTTACCCCTTTTCTTATATTACCACAAAGAGCCCTATCAATCAACATATTCTACAGCATCTCACAGAATGTTAGACTTTGTTATATAATAAATATAAATATATAAATATAATTTTTAAATAAAATTACTCAATCCAATTAATTTTGCTCTTTTTTTTTAGCTTTTTCAAGGATTTTTGCATCTACAAAATGGTGAAACTGTGTATCCGTCTCGATGCCAGGCTAATAAAAAGAGATGGGGAACAGTATGAACTTTTTGTTCAACACACTTCTGTCACACAGTCTGCTATGGGGATGATGGGGGTTGTTTTGTCACACAATCTGCTAGGAGTGATGGGGGGGATTCTGTCATACAGTGTCTACTATTGAGATGATGGAGGTTGTTCTGCCACACAGTCTCCTATGGGGGTGATGGGGGATTCTACCACATATTCTGATATGGGAATAATGGGGGATTCTGTCACAGTCTGCTATGGGCATGATGGGGGTTATTCTCCTGCACAGTCTGCTATTGTGGTGATGAGGCGATTCTGTCACACAGTCTGTTATGGGAATGATGGGGGCTTCGTCACACAGTCTGCTATGGGGATGATGGGGGATTCTTTCACACAGATTGTAATAGGGTTATGGGGGTCTTAATCATTTTTTTATAAAAGATACATAATATTGGTTCTGTTCCTGCCCCATTTTGTGCAGGGCAATCTCCCTGGTGTTAGCCCCGATTTGCGCTCTGAAACCCATAAAAAAATGTATATTTTATTTTTTTTTATTTAATTTTTTCATTTTCTGTTATTATTTTGAGTACTTTCCCTACCTCATTTTGTGCAGGGAAATCGCCCTGGTGTCCCCCAGATTTGCGGCCCTCTAGCCCTTGCTACCTGCATTGTACAGCTATTTTTGGGCCCCCAAGCTCGGGGCCCCTTTGATTTCAATGGGGTTTGGGTCAAGTTCCCAAACTTTAGCAGGTTCGCTTATCACTAGCTATGATATAACTAAATATGTAAAACTTAAAAATGTATTGTATAGCTGTTAAAATGTATTTGAGAAAGGATTCAGACGTGTCTGAAATGCGTCTTTAACTTATACTTGGAATGTCGTTTTGTATGCTGCTTTTAAACAACTTTCTTCATTAAAACAGGATATATATATATATATATATATATATATATATATATATATACGGGAGTGCATGCCGCCTTTGCTATTTGTTACTAATAGATGCCAATCGACAAGCTTTAACCTCCTGACCACCCCCACCACCCAAATTAACCTGCACCAGACACAGTAATGTATTTATTTCTATATTGGCACATTAACTATATCAAAAATAGTTATAAAAAGGACACTGCACACACACACACACACACACACACACACACACACACACACACACACACACACACACAAACACACATATATATATATATATATATATATATAAAGAACTGGACCAATCAAGTACCAATTCACATTTTAATATCACTAAAGAAACAATAGAGATGAGCGAACTGAACATTTCAAACTTGGCACTTAGGGGTGTCTTTAATACCATTTTTTTAAATTAACCCTATACCTTCTAACTGGGTCTGCTTATTGCCCTGTTGACACTGACTTACCTACCTCTCACACTGGGGTGGTGTGGCACTTAGGAGTGTTTTTAATAAAATAATATTTTTTTTTAACCCTATACCTTCTTATTGGGTCTGCTTATTGCACTGTTGGCACTGGTCTACCTACCTCTCACTTAGGGGTGTCTTTAATACAAGAAAAAATTATTTTCTTGTATTACACCTGCTCATGTCTGTCAGATTTTATTATTAGTGTACACCCAACTCCAGAAATCTCATGTTTTTCCCCACCTGGGACAATAGAGGCAGTGATACCAATAGTGGAATTGTAAAACTTTACTAATTGTTGTGTCCCTATCAGAAGTAGCAAAAGCACTCGCACAGGCATCATCCTCAGGTCATCCTGTTAAAGGCCTGGTGGGAGGGTTGAAACATCTCGGTGGGAGACCTCTCAAATCCACACCCCAATCATACCTTGAGAAAATCTCTGATCAACACTAGAGATGAGTAAACTGAACCGTTAGGCACCACCCACATGTTGCCCAAGGAGAGCAGGACAGGGTCACATGGTTACTCACGTCATCTGATGACATGTATAGCCCCAGCCAATCAGGAAGAACTTAAGATGAGCTGGGAGTTGTCATGGGAAAGTCATGTTCTGGGTTGTCTGTCCACCATTTTGAAGTTGGCTGCTGAACAGATGGGATCACTGTGTGGAGCTTTAGTAGTTGGACAGAGCTTTTCATAGTTTTTAGGACAAAGCTATTAAACTGGACAAACAGTCTGGCACAGTTGGAAAAGAAAGGTAGTGGCTATTTTAGAGCATCCTCTCCCAGCATCTCAGCCACGCTGTTGCCTGGATTAAACTGACTTAACTGACCATGCACATTAACAGGAAACCCAGCAGCACTTCCTGTTTGAAGGTGCCCTGCACATCCATGAGCCGTCATTTTTTTCTAAAATTTACTAAAGCAGGAATTAGAAAAAGGTAAATGAATTTGTATGTGCAGATATCTAAATTGCCATGGGGAGAGATGCATATGAGCACTGCTTGTTGTGTTGGTTTAAGTCATTTTTGACTTTTTGTCCGCTTCAAGACAGGAGCAGGAATGACAGGGACAGTTTACAATTTTTTGAGGGAAAGACTAGAAGAATAGCGGAGTCAGGACACCAAAACATTTGTCAATCAGTGTGTTTTTTTTCTGAGGGGCACAGAGAATAGCAGACAGTTTAATCGGCCTGGGAGCTGGGATCTTTTTTCTGCATTTCTGTTGTGATGTTTCAGTCTGCCATTTGGAGTGCTTACCTTCCAACTTTTTAGGGTGGGAAAGTGGGGCAATTTTTAAAGGCCACACCTCATTGATTGATGGATAGGAGATAGGGTGTAACAGTTACAACAATATAAACACTTCAAACTTTTTCACCAGACAATTTATTTGGGGGGACACCTTTCATTTATCCTGATATACATACTGCAGTATTTTCCCTGGATATAAGAATATTCATGCAAATGTGGCTGCTGCTGCTGCTGAGGCAGTGATTGAGAGAGAAAAGTGTCACTCAAGATCCCAATGCATTGAAAGATACAGGCCCCCAGCTTCTGCTGAGAAAATGATTTCAAGAGTGAACCAGACAGGTATATTTTTAGGATAAGTATGCAAATGTACTTTTTAAAAGGTTTTAGGACTGTTCTAACTTGGGTGGTGTTGGAAAGATACTGCATAAAAAGGCAATTGTTACACCATTGCGTCGGGCTACATTTGGCACTATCGTAAACTGTTTTCCATTTCTAAATTGAAGCAGAAATGGCCGAGATATCAGGGTTTACATTCTCTTTTTCATCCCGTCCCTCAATCTACTTTGAAGAGCAGGACAGGATTGCTGGTCCCTCCATCTTCCCGTCCCTCATCCAAATTCATCACATTGCTGCCAGCACAGAGAGCTGGTTAACATATGCAGCGTCACAGTTCCAAGTGCCACACCCACTTTCTTCAGAAAATCATAGGCTAAACCTGTAAACCCTGATATCTCGTCCATTTCAGTTTAGGAAAACAGTTTAGGACAGCGCCAAATGTAGAACAATGTAATGGCCCCATCATCTGTGTGAGGCCTGAGATCAGGGAACAAACCTGTAGAGGACTGGGGAATGTGAACTGGGTCCTGAAAACCCGGCATGGACCATTTTTACCCAGCAGAGCAGGGTAAAAATACACACCCTTTATACATTTTCCATACACATTACCACATATCCCCTCCCCTCTTCTGCAGACTCGAGGTCTGACAATTTTCACCGACCATACAGTAGACTCGGGACAAAGCATCTACATTCCCCTGTAACTTCCCCGGCCTACGTTCCACTTTAAACTTATCTCTATTTCTCTGCAGAAATTTCCTGACCTCCTACGTTTGTTTGCCCAACAAGGATTCACCAATTTTGACTGGGGGAACGGTCTGCACAGCCTCTTTAACTCTAGTAGGGGTAACTACTAAAGCGTCACAATCCTTCCACGGCTTGATCAGATTTATATGGTAAATATGGTAGGGCATTCTTTTACCAGGCTGATGAACCTTGTAGTTCACCTCACTCACCTTCTCTATGACCTCATAGGGACCCTGACACTTTGCAAGAAATTTACTTTCACCCGTGGGTACTAATACCAGAACCCAGTGGCCAGGATTAAAGGCCCTCACCCTATTGTATATTCTGCTCTGGGCTACATGTTCAACGGACTTAACGATGGGGAGGGTTACAGGTTCTGCCGTAGATTCTTCACTGCCGGCAGAAGTGTTACCACTTTCCCACAACTCCCAGAACAAGGGAAAATCACGTCCGACTTTTGCTTGGTACATTAGGAGCTTTACCACACCTACTTCACAGTTCAGTGTTCCAGCGGGGTTCTCAAACTTACCCACGGCTACAGAGTAAGCCACGATATCCCCACTTCTGCAAAGCACGCTAACATTTTTCTTTTGTACATAACTTCCCCGCACAAGGTTGGCCCGGACCAAAGTAACCAGGCTACCTGAGTCTAACAGCGCTTTCACTGGTCAACCATTCACTTTCAATATCACAATATTTGTCTCAGTCTCTGACCGCTGAATGGCGGTACACGTGGGTTCTGCAAACAGGGACCTTTGTAGACTGGCGTCACATTCCATGGGCTCAGGGGAGAGGGGACAATCCATGGATATGTGCCCCCACTCCAGCACTGGGGACCACGGAACCTCCTCGCTCGGGTGTCCTCCCTAGGATTAGGGGGCCTCTGGGGATCGGGATCAGTCTTTTTCCCTCTTCCACACACCTCCAATAGGGACTTGCTTACCCCCCATAGTCACAGGTCTGCTGGTCTTGGAGGGTTCTGGTGCTGATGAAGGTGCTCCTCAGTCGCGATAAA
Source organism: Gastrophryne carolinensis (assembly GCA_027917425.1). Classification (NCBI taxonomy): domain Eukaryota; kingdom Metazoa; phylum Chordata; class Amphibia; order Anura; family Microhylidae; genus Gastrophryne; species Gastrophryne carolinensis. The sequence goes on along the minus strand of CM051235.1, from coordinate 357,548,801 downwards.
TCTCTCAACCAAGTTGACCAGTTGCGCAGCAGTCTGCAGTTCGCCTTGTCCCACCCATCATTGTAGTTTGGCAGCAGGGTCCGAAAAAAATGGTCCACCACGACTTTCTCGACGATATGCGCAGGTGTGGAATGCTCTGGCTCCAACCATTTTTGGACAAGATGAATTAAGTCATACATCTGTGACCAGGCAGGTTTATCAACAGAAAAAGTCCAATTATGTACTCTCCGGGCCCGGACCACCAGCGTAACACCCAGGCGAGCAAGGATCTCCATTTTAAGTTCTGCATAGTCCCGTACCTCTTGCTCCCTGAGGTCAAAATACGCTTTTTTGGGTTCACCTGCCAGAAACAGTGCAATCACGTTTGCACAGCAACTGGCAGCTGCTCTCTCTCAGCCATGCGCTGTAATACAGTGAGGTAGGCCTCGACATCATCCTCAGGGGTCATTTTTTGTAGGACCCGCTGTACAGCTCTCCTCGCACCATCTGTCTCAACCGGGCTTCTCTCCGGTTGTGAGACTTTAGCCAAAACAGTCTCTCTGAGCGTAGCAATCTGTTCCATCAACAGGTGGTCTGTCTCCTGCTGCTGAAGATTAGCCTGTGCTAGCTGTTTTATCACCTCCTCAATGTTAGACATCTTGGTTGACGTTTTCACCATGCTCTGTTAAATGCAGCATTTTGTCACTCCATTGCCCCTAGCAACAGTCTATGCCCGCATCCTCCAACAATTGTGAGAGATTGGGGCAAACTGCAGTGACACTGACAACAGTTCTCCTTCAACAATTAACGACAAGTTTTATTGAAACTAAAATGTTTAACAGCAAAAAGGTCTCTTATTTCAGAGGTTGCAGCATGCAATGCAATAAATCAAGCGGTTACTTCACCAACTTAATGAAAGTCCATGGTTTGATACTCCAGCAAGTTGCAAGTCCTGGATATGTCAGGTCCGCTTACAGGGCATATAAGCTCACGCTGCTTATCCACACAAGTCCAAGTTTTGGGGTCGCAGAAGCCAAGTCGTTTGGCTTAAATCCAGTTCTCTTATTCACCACTGAGCAGTACAGCCTGGGCTCCTTCCTCCAGGCTGGTCAACAGCAAACTGACAGGCTCAGCGGCTCCTTTTGTTTCAGCTTCCCCTGCAATCAGCCTCATCACCTGTGTGAGGCCTGAGATCAGGGAACAAATCTGTAAAGGACTGGGGAATGTGAACTGGGTCCTAAAAACCCAGCATGGACCGTGACTGATACAGCATAGCAGGGGAAAAATACCCACCATTTATTACTTTTCCATACACATTACCACAAAGGCTTAAAAAAGCTAGATTTTACCATTTTACTACAGTAAATTTATTACTAATTATTGGCCATATATGAAGGAATCAGTTGAAATCGTATTTGGAGTCTGAGTCAGAGTTGGGCCCTAATATAATTGAGGAGTGGGAGTCAGGCTTTGGCTTACTGACTCCACATGTCTGGTAGCTATGGCCAAGGACAATACAAGTGTGTCATGGCCCCAAGAATGTCAGGAGTTTGTAACACATCAGCGGTTGTGCCGATCCTCTTTAACCTCAGACACCAGGTGCCTATCCTCCTCTTCCTCAACAGGTGGGAGAAAGGGGAGTGTAGTTTACCCTCCATACCTTCATCAGTGCAAGGGAAAGCACTGCCACATCTTATTACACATGCTGAGTCTGGGGAAAAAAAAGCCATAAAGAGGAGGAGTTGCCGTCGTGCATACATGAGGAAATCTACTGCTGGCTGTCCCCACATTAGCTTAGATTAAGCAATGTGGTCGCAAATAACAGGATGAATATTGTGGCTGTGTTCTGTCTAAGTTGCATGACACATGCTTCATGTCTGGCAAATGTGATCAAGTCTGTCGCTTCTAAAAACATTATGTTGGTCTGCTGGATGTGCTCGTCGTGTCCAGGAGTGTCAGATTTAGCAGATCCTATGCCTTAAAACATGCTCTCCTAGACTTGTAGAGCCAGAATGGTCTACCTGAATACTGCTTAATCTGTGATGTTCTGATGCACGTCCACCTTATATATGCTGGACCCCCTTGACCAGCAGAACAAAGTGGTACATAATTTCGTCATGCAGCAAATGTCCAGCTTTTCCACACAGTGTAGTTTTTTAGCTCCAGCATTGGTAGCTGATCAGAGACGTGTTGCTCAGATCCACTGAACTTCTGGGTGAGCAGATTGGACCATTGACCAGAGATAGCCTAGTTTACCATGGGAGTCCTGTCTTGTCCACCCATATGGGTTGATTCAAAGAAACATGTAACAGCTTGGATTTGGCTCACGATCATCCTATTTTTTACGTCCGCTCGTGCGTTCGTATGAACTTGCGAGTGATTCAATAAGCAAATACGTTTCTATCCTAAAAGATACGTCCGTTCGTATGATATCTCCCGAACTTGCCTCAGTCAGTTGCCAATCGTAAAAATCACGTTCATGTGCTCACCTGTTGCGGCGGCAGCCTGTTTTTTCGGCTGCTTCCATCGTCCAGCTCTTCCAATTACTTGCGTTTGCCTCTAGTTTTCATTGGTTTTTGGCCTCTTAGATTCGTGCGTTCGTATTTTTATAAGATCTTGCGCATGCGCACCCTCAACCAGAAACTTACATAAACCCCGTAGCGGCTGCATCCAACTTCATTTCTCGGTCCCTCAAACTTACCTAAACCCTTTAGCGCTTGCATCCAACTTCATTTCTCGGTCCCTCAAACTTACCTAAACCCCTTAGCGCTTGCATCCAACTTCATTTCTCGGTCCCTCAAACTTACCGAAACCCTTTAGCGCTTGCATCCAACTTCATTTCTCGGTCCCTCAAACTTACCTAAACCCTTTAGCGCTTGCATCCAACTTCATTTCTCGGTCCCTCAAACTTACCTAAACCCTTTAGCGGCTGCATCCAACTTCATTTCTCGGTCCCTAAAACTTACCTAAACCTCTTAGCGCTTGCATCCTTCTTCATTTCTCGGTCCCTAAAACTTACCTAAACCTCATAATGTACATATGTCTAGATGTTTCTAACCGTGTTTTTTCTTGTTTGTGTAATTGTTTGTGTTTGCGCATATTAGAAAAGACACATTTATGAAGTATTAAAATATAATTTATTTAAAATTTTTTGGGGGATTTGGTATATTTTTGTCTGTCAATTTTTTGTTTTTATTGGGGTGTTTGGTTTCCAACCCCTTTTTTTTTTGGTAAAATTGGTTTTAATACAAAGATATTAAAAATTTTTTGGCCTTGCCTTAAAAACAGAGTAACATTTTATGTTTTTTTTCAAAAAGCCAAAACTTTAAAACATTTAAAACAAGAACAAAGTTTGTAAAACTTTTAACCAAAGTAGCCAGGACCAAGGGCACTAATCCTCCTCGTCTTCTTCATCTGTTGGCCCCAACGTCGCCTGTATGGCCAGCAGCTCGGCCACCAACTCCTTCATTCTTTTTTTTTTCTCCGCCAATGTTTTGGGGATCATCCCTGTAACCAATAGAGAAAGAAACATAAATCGGAGTCCCAGACCGGTTTGTATGCTGGAAATAGATTTGGGGTTAATCAAATACATGTAAATGCATGACATATGTCATTCTTCAAAGGGATACAGTTAATGCATTTCCCACAGGTAAGTCTTTAAACTCCTTAAACCGGACCTTCTACATTATTTAATGAAAACCACTAACTATTCCCAACTGATTCTGCACCAGATCAAAGTAAATTTGGAATTTTTTTGGATTACAGCGCCGCCATCTGGACTCTGAAGCATAACACTTAATGAGGAGTGGAGAGTTGGATAAAGTACAGGGGAGTAGGTTACAGTGGTGCGTTGGGAATCCAGAGCATAGCTGGGTTGAGGGAAAGGTCATCACTCACACAATGCATGGCAGCACCTTCCTTTTTTCAATCTGTATCCCATGCTGCCTGTAAATATTGTGCATTCCATATTCCCCAATATTGGTTTTGTTCTGTCTAATAACATGCATTAGATGGCTGAAGGGTGTTTTTCCATGTTTCTAATCTGTAGGTACAGTGTGATGGCTAAGTCTTTGGTTCTTAATACTAGTTTGGGTCCTCTTTAAGCTAACGAAGTGCCCACATGAAAGTGTGAACTACACATTGGCTACGCCTTTAGTTATGTGTGTGTTATTAGCTAAGCAAACATTAATATGAATAATGGCATGGAGACTTACGGAGTTGGTGGCCGACAGATGGCTGGTTGGGGCCAACAGGCTGCCCTTGGTCCTGGCTCTGCTGTGAAGAAGTCCCTGGAGAAACATGTGACATTTGGTTAGTATTTGTAGAGAGTCACTATCCCCAACATATCTGGCTCCCAGTCTGGCTGACATCACTCACCTTCGCCAGGATCTCCTTCCAGCATCTCTGCTGCCTCCTCCTCCACTATCTCACCCGCTCCAGAAGCTTCTACAAATACATAATAAAGGAGAACTTAGTTTTTGGCCTGCCATGTATATCTTTGTGCCTATACATGAAGAGTGACATACCAGAGCCTTCCCCATGCGTGGCCAGGTATGACTCCACGCCCACGCGCCTTGGCCCCTCCTCTGTGGTAAGGTCCAGGGGCTGGTCTGAGGAGGCCACAGAGGAGGGGTAGGTCCGTCGCCCGGGAGATCCACCACCTTCACTCACAGATGCAGAGTCATGCAGCACTGGTCGGCCTGTACGTCTCCGGGTGCGGCGAATTCTGAAATCCATTTCCAACACTACCAAAGAAAAGTCATTATAAATAAAGGCATAACTTAGACATTTGGAACATATACCATGCAATTGGTTTGTACTTACTTGGGAAATGGATCCCAAAAAACCTCCGCACCCGGGGCATGTGCAGACGCTTCAGGTCCGACCAATGCTGCATTATCTGGGTGTGAGTGAAGGTGGTGCTGGTCACACGGTGGATCTCGGCGATGATCTCCCGGGCGATGTCCCTTTTCTCGCACACATTGGGCGCGAAGTCATACCGGCGCTGAAGCATGATCTGAAAAACATAATGGACACAGAGCTTTTACTTTTACACACAGACCCATATGTGTTGCATCACAAGTTGAGTATTTAATGTCATTAACACACACATTTCGAATGGCCGCCATTTTTGGGGAGTGCCTTAAAGAGGACGTTGACTGTGATTGACAGTCTGGTCTTATGTTATATGTATCACACACCATGTACATACAGATAATAGCCAACATCAAGAATCAGGCCACCTGCATCTATGGCATGTTAGGATGGTTTAAACATCCAAGATGTAGCCTAATGCTTAGGCTTTTGGACCACGTGTGTGGCTTCCCGTTGTGTTTTTATGGCTTAGGACAACAGTGTTCCGCAAACATCCGCATCAAGGTCCGAGACAGGCCAGGTTTGACAGCTCGCCCCGCTACTCCACAGGTTAATTAACTGTTGCTAAGCCGGAGCAATTGGCCGAATTAGGACATCAGCATAGACAGGTGAAAACGTGGCCAGGCTCGGCCCTTGAGGATGAAGTGTGAGGAGCCAGTGATTAAACATTAAGAGACCCCAAACTAGTTCCCAACGCATCATTTACATTTAGGCCATCATTGACTATTCTATTAAAATGCACAGGCAGCCACTTACCAGCATGAGGATCTCTTCCTGTTGACGGGTGAAGATAGTGGGCGCCATCTTTAGTCTTCTTCCAGGCAGCAGATAAGTGAAACCCCAGCGGTTTCCTGGTTCCGCTCGAACGTACGTTCGTACGAGCGCGTAGTCGTGCGCATAGGCGTCACACGCTGGGCTCATTATTTAAAGGTCCCTTCCCCCCAAGCTCATTCTCTTTGAGCATTTCTGTACGATGGCACCAAAAAAGGCGATGAGCAAGCGACCCCAGGCAAGCAAGACCGCGGAGGGCCCCACCACAAGGTCCCAGCAAGCTGGCCGAAAACTGAGATCCAAGACTCCCACCTCGGCCCCACCAAGGGACCCTGGACCCTCAGGTACCCAAAAAAGGGGCCCCAAGCCTCGTGCCCCTCCTGCAGCCAAAAAGCTGGCAACTGCAGCACCCACCACCTCTGCCCCCAGAACAGGCAGCACCAGTGAGCCCACACCGGCCATGCCTTCAAGTAGGGCAGTTCGGAAACCCATGCCCCGCAGCAGGGCCCGAACCCCATCCAGGGCCCGAAGTACAGCCAGAGGGCGAAGAACACAATCCAGGGCACGAAGCCCAGACAGGGCCCGAACCCCATCCAGGGCCCGAACCCCATCCAGGCCCCGAAGCCCATCCAGAGGCCGCAGATCCAAAACCAGGGCCAGAAGCCCCTACAGGCCCAGAAGAACCCAATCCAGGGCCAGAAGCCCCGACAGGGCCCGCAGCTCCCAATCCAGGGCCAGAAGCCCCTACAGGGCCCGCAGCTCCCAAACCAGGGCCAGAAGCCCCGACAGGGCCCGCAGCTCCCAATCCAGGGCCAGAAGCCCCTACAGGGCCCGCAGCTCCCAATCCAGGGCCAGAAGCCCCTACAGGGCCCGCAGCTCCCAATCCAGGGCCAGAAGCCCCTACAGGGCCCGCAGCTCCCAAACCAGGGCCAGAAGCCCCGACAGGGCCCGCAGCTCCCAATCCAGGGCCAGAAGCCCCTACAGGGCCCGCAGCTCCCAATCCAGGGCCAGAAGCCCCTACAGGGCCCGCAGCTCCCAATCCAGGGCCAGAAGCCCCTACAGGGCCCGCAGCTCCCAAACCAGGGCCAGAAGCCCCGACAGGCCCAGAAGAACCCAATCCAGGGCCAGAAGCCCCGACAGGGCCCGCAGCTCCCAAACCAGGGCCAGAAGCCCCTACAGGGCCCGCAGCTCCCAAACCAGGGCCAGAAGCCCCGACAGGCCCAGAAGAACCCAATCCAGGGCCAGAAGCCCCGACAGGGCCCGCAGCTCCCAAACCAGGGCCAGAAGCCCCTACAGGGCCCGCAGCTCCCAAACCAGGGCCAGAAGCCCCGACAGGCCCAGAAGAACCCAATCCAGGGCCAGAAGCCCCTACAGGGCCCGCAGCTCCCAATCCAGGGCCAGAAGCCCCGACAGGGCCAGAAGAACCCAATCCAGGGCCAGAAGCCCCTACAGGCCCAGAAGAACCCAATCCAGGGCCAGAAGCCCCGACAGGCCCAGACGAACCCAATCCAGGGCCAGAAGCCCCTACAGGCCCAGAAGAACCCAATCCAGGGCCAGAAGCCCCCGACCTGGCACCAGCCGGGAACCTAGCCCCCCAAGAGGGCCCCGAATTGCCCCCATGACCACATCTACACCTGGAAGTTCGGTGGCCAGCCACGCAAGAACACCCAGTCCCTTGGCCAGTCCAGTCCAGTCATTGGGAAGCCACCAATCCGGCCATTCCCCTACCCAGCCCCAGGCCATAATGTCACCACATGTGTCTGCACACATGGAGGAGCAGCCAAGCCAACCATCTGGCCGCACATTGCGCCGCGGCCAGTTGAGTGGGAGATTCTCCCATGACCAAAATATGGCATTGGCTAGTGGCCTTACATTATACTATGACGAGCTATATGGGAGCAAATCCAAACACACCACCAAGCAGCGCAAGATGGAATTGTTTGAAACCATCCTCCGACAAGTAAATGCAGCGGGGGAAGAGAGGAAAGATGTGTCCCAAATTCAGAAGAAAATCTCTGATCTGAAGTATGCTGTACGGCAAAAAGAAATTAAAAGGCATAATTACAGGTAACTAAATGTTTACGCTAAATCTAATGTTTTGGATGTACTGTATGCACCTTTTCTGAGTCCCAAACAATTTTCTCTTTTCAGCCTGAAAACTGGCGGTGGCTTTCCATCTAAATTGGAGTTTACCCCTGCTGAGGAGATTGTGCTTGGACTTCTCCATCCGGTCGCGGTCGGTGGACATGCTGGTCTAAGGGACACAGACTCACCGACCCGTACCCACGGTGAGTACTCTTAAATCTGCATGTTTGCCTGTTTGCTAAATAATCGACAGTTCACTAGTAACAAGCTAACGGGATGCCCCTATGGTTTGCCTTGCTTGGCCTCGCACTACTGTGGCTGTTTGTGTCCTCTTTTTGGCCCTGGGAATCACACATTTAGGCCCACAGCCATTATGGCAAAGTTCAAATGTCCAATTGTATTGTTAAAGTCATGACGTTTCGCAAGATAACTGAGATATTTGGAATCAATCACAAAACACACATCATTATGTATGGGTTGCCTTTTGCTTGTGTGAGTTGTGTTTGAGTTAACAATTTAATTAGCCACCCACAAACATATGTGACCAAGAGCAGCGAGACTCAACTGGCGGCCCGGGGTCCCAATGCGGACCTTGCCACCACATTCAAGGACCCCTGCCCAGACAGCCCTGCACTCAGTTACTTCTGTGTTGACGTGCTCAGAGCTGCCCCCTTGATCGGCCATGTAGTGGTTGGTCTCCTGCCCAATGTCATGGCTCCGTGAAACATAGCATTGCAATATGAAGTACTGCCCAGGAAGTGGCATTGCAAGGTACACAGTAACTTATTTAAATTTTCACTGGCCACAATCGGGTCCCGCTGCCCCTGCTCTGGCCCATGTGCCACAGTACCCCCATGCCCCCCCCCACATAAGGCCCATACATTTGTAACAGATTGGCTCCATCCATCCCATCACCATCAATACGTTAACTCCCCCCTTTAGCCATCCAATCCCTGTCCCCTCAGCTCTGGCCCATCCAGCCCAGCAAGGGCAAGCAGCCTTTATTAGTTGGCACTTAGAAATCTCCAGCCCCTCCACCAGTGTCTTTATTTTTAACTAGACACCCCCTGCGTCAGCACCATGGCCAGACATTCACCTCTCACCACATACCTTTAAATGGGCGTTTCAAACAATTGTTTGAGTAGGCCGGACCTAGCGAATGGTAGGCTAAATCCAAAAATGTGCCCTGAAAGTTGGATGCTGACTGGGTACACTTCATGACTTAGAACTGAGGTCACTTAGCAGTTTGTCCGAGCCATTGCACCTATGTAAACTTGCGTGGGTTTGAACAAAGGTCACCATTGCTCTAGAGTTGAATAATATTACAAATAGAGCTATATTTGATTACATATCCCAAAAAAGGTTATGTGTGTGTGTTTACGTGGTTTTTTTTTCTCTTCTTCAGCCCAGCATGATCCCTCAGCAAGGGTAAACTCACCCCCCAGTTTGGTTATGCCTACCAGGTCCGTACAGCATCGGAGCCCAGATCAGAGATTTTCGGTAAGTTAATTTAGTAGCATAAATACTAACAAGTGCTTAAGAATGTGTTAAACTGTTGAAATCCAAAATTGGGACGCAAACTTAGCCTTTTTTTTTTGATATGTCCCTACAGACCCGCACACTCATGGAAGAGATCCAGGACATGGAGGAAGATGATGATGTCTCCGTACAGGGCACGTCGGATGAACTCCCCCTGGGTCCCAATTTGGAACTGCTCCATAATGTTTCTCTGGCCAATCCTCAGCAGCAGAGTGAATCTCCATCCATTGTGCTTGCACATGGGGAGACTGACACTACAGTCCCCAGTGTTCACTCTGCTGCTGAGGATTTGCAAAGCAGGCCGGTTGCTGTTGAGGGTACGACACCACGCGGCAGGGCACGCCCAAGAGCCAGGGTAATTGTGCGGCGGACTCCATTACGCCGCCCCACAATTTCCCAGGGGAGGCAGAGTGCCCTGCTTCAATTATGGACCCAACAAAGGGACTCTTATGACGCCCAGCTCGTTACAGAGCGTGAGCAAAGGCATGCCGACATGGTGAACATCCATACCAGTCTACAGGGCATCCTCGCGGAGTTGCGTACCCTCAACAGCAACGTGGCCAATGCAAGTAATGGCATCCAGTCAGCCATGGCTGAGATGACCAATATGCAGAGAAACATTGTGGAGCAGTTTCAAATTCACAATGCTGCCATGGCCCAGGCTAGGTCCCATTCCCATGGACCTCCACCTGGACCTCCACCGGGGTATTATGGGCAGCCACCCTATTAAGCCATGGGTGTGTGGGACATCTTTTCTCTTAACCCCCACTGTATTTACTTGTCCTTTGAGGTTTCAAACAATCCATTTTGTGTTGCTCTGGCAGGTTGTGTTTTGTATTTGCTCCCATATAGCTCCTTAGAGTAATGCTTAAGGCCACTAGCCAATGCCATAGGTCTATGTGGAGTTTATCTGGCCACTTATGGCTTTACCTATGTATTTGGTTGGTGCTCCTCCTGTTTGCAGACATGTTTGTGTGACATTATGGCCATGCCCAAATATCCCTGGGCACAGGCAATATTAATGACTGGACTAGGCTGGCCTTTGGACTGGGTGTCCTTGTTTGGTTGTGCCACTCACTTCCAGGTGTAGATGTGCTCGATGTTTTTTTTAATGTTATCCATTTGTTACCACAGATGTATGTGGACTGATTTCTGTTAACCACTATAATTTTTCATTTGCTAAGTAAAACAAAAATTTCACTTCCAATACTTGTGGCGTTTTTAGTGGGAAGACATTTTTAACAGCTTGGGCTAAACCAGATAATTTTGGTTTGAAGAGGTGTAACAATGCAAAGCTAAAGCTAAGGAAACTACATGAAATACATTAGGCAACAATTAAGGTCGAAATGTTTTACTTAGAGGTAATGCCACATTAGGGCAAAACAACATATGTTTCAAAAAGGATAACACAGACATACAGAATGGTGAGACAGGGAAAAAAGTTAACTAAAATGCTGGCTGATCAGGTTGGCTCGAACAGATTGGCCAGACTCACTGGGGGGCCCCTCAAAATTCTCGGCTTCATCCTCGACGGCTGAAGAGGGCAGGCTGTCCACATAACGTGGGACACGTTCCATGATGGCAAAATTGTGCAAAACAGCACATGCCATTATAATGTCGATCACTTTCTTGGGATCATATTGCAGGGCCCCCCCAGTATGGTCAAGGCAACGAAAACGTGTCTTCAGCAGACCAAAGGCCCTCTCCACAACAGCCCGGGTCTTGCGATGCGCACGGTTATACGCTTCCTGAGAGGCATCCTGGGGCCGCAGCACAGGCGTCATGAGCCAGGGTAGAAGTGGGTACCCGGAATCACCTTAAACAGAGAATTAAATGTAATCAAAATTAAAAAGGCAACACAACCAACACCCAAAATTTCACAGATATCATAATGATGTAAGGTAAAGTGTTCCCAAAAAAATACAGGGCACATTAGGGCCCACAAAAATTGCACTAAGGTATCACCTAAATAAAAATGGCACTTCTATATACCAATTAATTAGCAAACAAACGGAACGGCCAAGGGTATTTGTATTTTACATATATTTGTAGTTTTCAGACATGTTACAATTAGGATGCTGCGGAGGGCCTATCCACATTTCTCTGGAAACTACAATGTATGCAGTTTAAGTCCACTTTGACATTTAACGACCAATAGTCCCAAAGGAGCCAAAGGTCAAAGATCCCTATCCACATTTCACTGGAAACTACAATGTATGCAGTTTAAGTCCACTTTGACATTTAAAGACCAATAGTCCCAAAGGAGCCAAAGGTCAAAGATCCCTATCCACATTTCACTGGAAACTACAATGTATGCAGTTTAAGTCCACTTTGACATTTAAAGACCAATAGTCCCAAAGGAGCCAAAGGTCAAAGATCCTTGGGTATAAACTCCAAACCAATATATTTAGGCACAAGGAACTTACAGACATCCTAACTAAAGGGAAAACATTCTGAAGGCCACAGCGAGACAAGGATTTTTAGGGTAAGTTCCTAATATATGAGCCAAGAAAAAGGCAGTTGTACGCTTCTGTAAATTTATCCTTAAAAAACATATCAACAAATACAAGATTAATGCCACATTTAATAACACACAAATAGGACACACTTACCAAGCAGCCATGCCCCCGAAAATTCACCTGCCTCAAATCGCCGAAACAACCCAGATCGCCGGAGGATATAGGAGTCGTGGGACGATCCGGGGTAGCCGGCAAGGACACTCATAAACCGCATATCCGGACCAACCACGGCCTGGACATTAAGTGAGTGTCCCATTTTACGATTCCTTAAGGAAAAAACATACAAAAAGGGTAATTGATATTTGACCAAAACTAATAAATTAACCTCAAAACATGTCTGCACTCTATTGGGAAAGACTAATGAAAAGCCGAGATAAAGCAGCTACACAAATGAGGGATAAACAAATATGCTGGCGCAAAGGAAAACAGGTTACATGACACGTTGGGCAACATAATAACCAATCTCAATACCTATATATATACTCGTCGGCTGCCCTAGGTACGAGTGCCACATGTGTGCAGTCAATTGCACCAATAACGTTGGGCATGTCGGCCACATTATAAAACCCAAGCTTAATGGCGTTTCTGGCTGCCATATCATCAGGAAAATAAATATATTTTTGAGTTATGGCAGCCATGCCTTCCAAAAATTTAGACAGTGCGCGGCTCAGCGTAGGCTGTGACATCCCCACAGAGAGGGCACCCAGCCTCTGGAACGAGCCGTTCGCCAAAAATTGCAGGCAGCCAAGCATCTTGGTCATACCTGAAATTGCATGCCCCTTCCTTGTGGTGCGGGCTAACCATGGCCGCAGCTCACTATATAATTTATGGAGGGAAGCGCGATTAAGCCTGGTCAGCTCGAACAGCTCAACATCATTCATGCTATCGATGTTCATGCGACGACGCAGGGGCAATCTGCTCTCAGACATCTCGATCAACTCAATGCCAAAAAGCATAAGCCCTTGATGTGCCACAAACTCGCTCCGCTCCATCCTACTCCCGAGGCCAAATAGCTGCCGGCAAACATTTCGTAAAGCAGCTCTTTAATGGGCTTCAAAACAATTAGCAATCACCTCTCTGAATTGGGCGCAAGCCCATGTGAAGGACGTAAAAAATAGGATCGGACGCAAATAATACGATTTGGACGGGAAAAACACACGAACTAACGCAAATTATACGATTCTCGTACGAAATGCGTATGTTCATATACGTCTATGCGCGAACGATCGTGCGAATACGAAATGGCCAAAAAAACCAGAAAAAATGACAAACACCCACCCAAACTTACGATTCTCGATACGAAATCACTTAACTTTTGCTCTTTGAATCGAGGGGATAGTGTAATGTCAGAAAGGGTTTTCAGTGCAGCAGGTGGTGTTATCATCCCTAAGCGAACAAGGTTGTCCTCCAAAAGCATTGTAAAACTAACTTTTGGAAAGATGAAACAGGCATGGATATAAGTTTAAAATCCCTGGAAGTCAACCCTGTGATGCCCAAAATAGGCAAATTTTTCACTGCATGCAAGAAGCTAGAGATGAATGAATCGATCCGGATGAACCCGAATTCTTTCCGAATTTCAGGAAATATTAGATTCTGAACGAATCCGAATTTCCCAGCGATTCGATCTATTGAATTTTTCCTTTAAACTCCATTTACTTCACTTACAGGCATTGTAAAATGGTGGATGCGCATGTCTGGACATATCCCCTAGGGCAAGGTATCATGGGAAGGTCACATGCAGCCTATCAGCAGCCAGGAATCCCGGTGACGTCACAGTGCTATATAAACGGCGGCCATCTTGCTTGTGCGAGTTTCAGCGTTGTATTGCGGCCAGAACGGAGCTGTTTAGAGCCAGGGAGAGACTAACAGAGAGCCAAGTAGAGCCAGGGAGACCCACAGAGTGCCAGACAAGACCAGGGAACGATAGGGAAGATAGGAAAAGATCGAGGCAGGGACAGCAGAGAAAGTAACAGGGAAAGCATTTTTTTTTATTTTCATTTTATTTAATAGCCAGATCACCAGTTTTAAATTGCTTTTGTTTCTGCTGTAAAAACCCCTGCCCACTGTGCATCCCATGTTGGCAGTGGCGCATTTTACCCTATCTGTTATACACAAGCAGCTGTTAAAGGGGATTTCTTCTAACTACAGTTTTTATTGTTTTTGTGTCTGCTGTTAATACCCCTGCCCACAGGGCATCCCATATTAGCACATTTGACCCTATCTGTTACACACAAGCAGCTGTTAAAGGGATTTCTTCTAACTAGATTACAGTTTTAATTGTTTTTGTGTCTGCTGTAAACGCCCCTGCCAACAGGGCATCCCGTATTTGCACATTTAACCCCATCTGTTACACACAAGCAGCTCTTAAAGGGGATTTCATCTAACTAGAGCACAGTTTTAATTGTTTTTGTGTCTGCTATAAAAACCCCTGCCCACTGGCCATCCCATATTAGCACATTTAATCCTATCTGTTACACACAAGCAGCTGTTAAAGGGGATTTCTTCTAACTAGATTACAGTTTTAATTGTTTTTGTATCTGCTGTAAAAAACCCTGCCCACATGGCATCCCATATTAGCACATTTGACCCTATCTGTTACACACAAGCAGGTGTTAAAGCGGATTTCTTCTAGCTAGAGCAGTTTGACTTGTTTTTGTGTCTGCTGTAAAAACCCCAGGCCACTGTGAATCCCATATCAGCACATTTGACCCTATCTGTTACACACAAGCAGCTCTGAAAGCAGATTTCATCTAACTAGAGCACAGTTTGAATTGTTTTTGTGTCTGCTGTAAAAACCCCTACCCACTGGGCATGCCATGTTTGCACATTTAACCCTATCTGTTACACACAAGCAGCTCTTAAAGGGGATTTCTTCTAACTAGATTAGTTTTAATTGTTTTTGTGTCTGCTGTAAAACCCCAGGCCACTGGGCATCCCATATTAGCACATTTAACCCTATCTGTTACACACAAGCAGCTCTTAAAGGGGATTTCTTCTAACTAGAGCACAGTTTTAATTGTTTTTGTGTCTGCTATAAAACCCCTGCCCACTTGGCATCCCATATTAGCACATTTAATCCTATCTGTTACACACAAGCAGCTGTTAAAGGGGATTTCTTCTAACTAGATTACAGTTTTAATTGTTTTTGTATCTGCTGTAAAAAACCCTGCCCACAGGGCATCCCATATTAGCACATTTGACCCTATCTGTTACACACAAGCAGCTGTTAAAGGGGATTTCATCTAACTAGATTACAGTTTTAATTGTTTTTGTGTCTGCTGTAAAAACCCCAGGCCACTGGGCATCCCATATTAGCACATTTGACCCTATCTGTTACACACAAGCAGCTGTTAAAGGGGATTTCTTCTAACTAGATTACAGTTTTAATTGTTTTTGTGTCTGCTGTAAAAATCCCTGCCCACAGGGCATCCCATATTAGCACATTTGACCCTATCTGTTTCACACAAGCAGGTGTTAAAGCAGATTTCTTCTAACTAGAGCACAGTTTGAATTGTTTTTGTGTCTGCTGTAAAAACCCCAGGCCACTGGGCATCCCATATCAGCACATTTGGCCCTATCTGTTACACACAAGCAGCTCTGAAAGCGGATTTCATCTAACTAGAGCACAGTTTTAACTGTTTTTGTGTCTGCTGTAAAAACCCCTGCCCACTTGGCATGCCAGGTTTGCACATTTGACCCTATCTGTTACACACAAGCAGCTCTTAAAGGGGATTTCTTCTAACTAGATTACAGTTTGAATTGTTTTTGTGTCTGCTGTAAAAACCCCAGACCAATGGGCATCCCATATTAGCACATTTGACCCTGTCTGTTACACACAAGCAGCTCTTAAAACAGATTTCTTCTAATTAGATTACAGTTTGAATTGTTTTTGTGTCTGCTGTAAAATCCCCTGCCCACAGGGCATCTCATATTAGCACATTTGACCCTATGTGTTACACACAAGCAGCTCTTAAAGCGGATTTCTTCTAACTAGAGTACAGGTTGAATTGTTTTTTGTGTCCCCTGCCAACAGGGCATCAGGAAATATTCGATTCTGAACGAATCCGAATTTCCCCGCGATTTGATCGATAGAAGTTTTTCTTTAAACTCCATTTACTTCAATTACAGGCATTGTAAAATGGTGGATGGACATGTCTGGACATATCCCCTGGGGCAAGTTATCATGGGAAGGTCACATGCAGCCTATCAGCAGCCAGGTGCCCCGGTGACGTCACAGCGCTATATATACGGCGGCCATCTTGCTGGTGCGTATTTCCGCCTTGTATTGTGGCCACAACGGAGCTGTTTAGAGACAGGGAGGGACTAAGAGAGAGTCAGAAGAGTCAGGGAGACCCACAAAGTGGCAGACAGAACCAGGGAAAGATAGGGAAAAATCGGGAAAGATCGAGGCAGGTACAGCAGAGAAAGTGACAGGGAAAGCTTTTTTTTAATTTTCATTTTACTTCATTTGCCAGATCAGTTTTAAATTGCTTTTGTTTGTGGTGTAAAAATTCCTTGCCACTGGGCATCCCATCTTGGCAGTGGCCTATTTAACTCTATCTGTTAAACACAAGCATTTCTTATAACTCGATTAGTTTAATTTTTTTTTGTGTCTGCTGTAAAAACCCCAGCCCACATGTGCATCCTATTTCAGCACATTTGACCCTATCTGTTACACTAAAGCAGCTATTCTAAGTATGTCACACACCCCGCTTCAAGAAATTCATAACGTGTGGGTAATACTGACCTGTAGAGGGCGATATGCAGAGATGCCAGGAAAAAAGAGAGCCCCTCCCGGTCCTTAAATACCTGGGACCTCCCACTCATTACCCAGTCTTCATCTCTGCAGACGGCGAGCAAGTCAGAAGATGTGGTCTCCTCCTTGCACAGGGGGATTTCAGGTAGCCGGGATGACTCCCGGCCCTTTAGTTATCTATTTCCGCCTGGATCTTTTTTTTTTCTGTTACCACATGCCTCCCAGCCTAGGCTGACAGTGAGGGTAGAAAAGCACCCTTGGTGCTTAAGAGCAAATGCTCTCCCGTGAGACCCTATATAAGAGGGTAGGCGGTCATCCGGGGCGGTGACCCCGGTTTGGGATGCCCCGTCCCTTGACCTTACACTTTGGGTGGTCCCCCCCTTTGGGTAATGCCCCTCTCTCTAGCGGGATAGTGGAGGGTAGGAGCAGGGCCCCTTATTCGGTGTTAGGTCCAAATTTTGTAATCATTAATTCTTAATAATGTTTTAATGTATTAATTTATTAAATTATCCTCCCAATAGTTATTAACTTATTTATTACTTCATAACAGCGTGTATTTCTCTGTCAAAACGGCGCTGTGGCCGCCATTTTTATGCAGGCTTTCTCCCTGAGGTAAAAGGGGCGGGGCCGGGCGTCAGGGTCAAAGCCCCGGCCCGCTCCCCTCCTTCTGTCTCTTCTGAGACCGGCGCCGCGGCCGCACATGGCTGCGGTGCCGGCCTTTTTGCATTGTCATGGCGGAGGGGAGCTTCTCCCCTCATGCTTTCACTCTTGGGGGCGGGGCCGGGCTTTCCAGCGCTGCGGCCCGCCCCTGTGTCACAGGCACCGCTGAGGTGCTTTTCTCGGTGCCTGTTTCCTCAGAAGGAGCTGGCCACGCCCCCCTTCTCTCCTCAGAGCTGCTCTTTACCTCACGGAGAGAGGAAGCTGTCTTCAGGACCACAGTGAGTGGCCCGGTGGGCCCCCCTTCTAACCCCTCACCAATAATTATATATTTTTATGTCATATATATATATATTTTACACTCCGCTTTTCTTATTAGCCTTTTTTATTATGTCTTTCAGATATAACCTACAGTGGTGTTAGGGGGTTTCTCCCGGTCCTAGGGTCCCTGGGTTCTTAATTGGCTTTTTGCAAATCCTCCCACTTGGGACATTAAAGGGGCATCCCGGGTTGCTTATATGCGTAATTCCCTCGGTCATTGCAACCAACTATAAGTTCACCTTATGGAGGCATCCCCGGATACTGGGCTCGGGCTCCCCTCGGGGCAATCCCGGAAGTGTATGGGGTGTGGGGCATCCCTTACTGGCGATGATGTATATCTGTGTATACCATGCGCACAGCAGACTATTACGCGGCAGTCCGGACCCCAGGCGTCTGGTTCAGCGCCGCCGGTCTCTCCTCCCCCCCCTCCCAGTTTGATCCGTGCCCAGTCTGACGTTGTCATGGGCGGGCAGTTGCAATCGGAGATGTGTGCCCGATTGGCCAATCTTGAAAAATTATTCTCCAGCACGGTCACCAGAAAGGCTCCGGCTAAGAGAAAGCACTTGTCGCCGTCTTCACCGGCGGCCGACTTGGATGATCTTGATAATCTGGACTGGTCTGATTACTCCCAACTTGAGGAAGGGGGAGTATATGAAGAATCAGATAATTCAGACGATCAGCAGTTTGTGGGTGCTGATACCGAGCGGGGCTTGGGGAGGTCTTCGGATACTCCTAATGTTCTGGCTCAGATGTTTGAGGTTTTGGCTATTTCTCCTCCTGAGGCGGTTCCACAGCAAAAGGGGGAATTTTTCGAAGAATCCAGGCCGCGCTTGGAATTTCCTAACCAAAAGCATTTTGATGGGATTATTGCTAAGGAATGGGAGAGGCCTGCCCGGCTCCCAGGTGTCCCTCAGGGTTGGGACAAAAAATATCCCTTTCCCTTGGATACGGTTAAGCGTTGGGCGTCCCCTCCCGAGGTGGATGCACAGATTCTGGGTTTATCCAACACTACTGTTTTAAATTCTCCTGATTGCTCCACGCTTAAAGATGGTGAGGATAAACGCATTGACCAAATGGCTTGTCATGGTTTTGCCAGTGTTGGGTCAGCCATGAGGCCGGTTTGTGCTTCAGCGCTGCTGGTGGTGGCTACCAGGTCGGTGGTCAGGGACCTGTTGACTTCTTCCGGGTTAGATCCGGATAGTGACGAGTTCCTTGGCCTTAAAAGGTGTGAATTGTTTTTGTCATTTGTACTAGCCGCCTTGGATGACACACTGATGATGTGTGGCAGAACGTCGGCTCCATTGGTGACTATTCGGCGTTCGGTTTGGTTGCGCCAGTGGGCGGCTGATTTTGTGTCTAAAAAGTCGCTGACCGCTCTTCCCTTTGTGGGATTACGGCTCTTTGGTGAGAAGTTGGATTCAGTTGCCAAGGGTGGTAAGTTACCTCAACGCAAAAAACAGCGTCGTCCCTTTCGGGGGGCGGGTTCCTTTGCTCCTTCCTTTCGTGGGGCTAGAGCTGGCAGAGGAATTGTTTTCCCCGCAGCCAGAGGAGATTCCTGGAACAGGGGCAGAGGACGTGCCCGCCCAGGATACAGCTGGGGCTCTAAGCCCAAACCCGCTGCCAAGCCAGCTCAGCAATGAGGGGGCGCCCTCACCCATGTGGGTGGGGGGACGGCTGCAACACTTCTCCCAGGTCTGGGACCGGGAGGTCTCGGACAGATGGATCCGGGAAGTGGTGACTTCCGGCTACAAGCTGGAGTTCGAGCTCCGGCCCCCTCCCAGATTCCTCAGGTCTCGGGTGCCTTCGGACCTTCTGGCCGCGCAGGAGCTCCAGGCAGCAGTAAAGAGTCTGTTGGATATGGCAGTTATTTGCCCAGTGCCCCCCTCAGACAGGGGTCGGGGCTTTTATTCCAATCTGTTCACGGTGCCCAAGAAGGACGGCTCGGTTCGACCCATTCTGGATCTAAAGATCCTCAACAGGTTCGTCCGTCCGCGGAAATTTCGCATGGAAACGCTGCGTTCAGCTATCCATTCTCTTCGGCAGGGGGACTTTCTGACGTCCGTAGACATCAAGGACGCCTATCTGCATGTGCCGATTTTTCCAGCGCACCAGAGATTTCTCAGGTTCGTGGTGGAGGATCGGCATTTTCAGTTTGTGGCACTTCCTTTTGGTCTTACCTCGGCTCCAAGGGTTTTCACCAAGGTGCTGGCCGGGGTGATGGCTCTCCTCAGAGCCCAGGGTATTTGCATTGTCCCTTATCTGGACGACCTTCTCATTATGGCATCTTCCTTCAGCCAAGCGGTATTGGACACCAGAACTGGGGTGTCCACTCTGGAGAGATTCGGGTGGGTGATCAACTACCCCAAGTCCTCCCTTTCTCCATCCAGGTTAGTGTCTTTTCTGGGAATGTCCCTGGATACTTCCCAGGCCAGGGTGTTTCTTCCTCAGTCCAAGGTTCTCTTGATTCAGGAGTTGGTTCGACTCCTCCTGTCTATCCCTCGTCCGGCCATCAGACTGGGGATGAGGCTGGTGGGATTGATGGTAGTCTCCTTCGAAGCGGTTCCCTTTGCTCAGTTCCACACAAGGACACTCCAGCTCCATCTGTTGGCGGCCTGGGACGGGTCACCACTGTCGTTGGATCAGTCCTTCCTGATGACCCCTCGAGTTCGGTGCTCCCTTCAGTGGTGGCTGGATCCAATCAATCTGTCGAGGGGCAGATCCTTTCTGGCCCCTTGTTGGGAGACGGTCACCACGGATGCCAGTCTATCAGGATGGGGGGGTTCTGGAAGGATCGTCAGTTTCAGGGACTGTGGGGGCCTCAGGAGGCTCACGAGTCCATCAATGTTCTGGAATTGAGGGCCATCAGGATGGTTCTGTTTCGCTTGACTCATCAGTTGCAAGGATTGCCGGTTCAAGTCCGGTCGGACAATCGGACGGCGGTCGCCTACATCAATCACCAGGGAGGGACTCGCAGCAGGAGTGCCCTCAAGGAAGTGTCTTTGATTCTGGCCTGGGCGGAAACCCACGTCCCGTGCATTTCAGCAGTTTACATTCCGGGGGCGGAGAACACGGAGGCGGACTCTCTGAGCAGGTTCTCAGCTCACTGGGGGGAATGGTCTCTCAGCCCCAAAGTGTTTCGCTTGATTTGTCTCAGGTGGGGGTCCCCGGTGGTGGACCTCTTTGCCTCTCGTCACAATCACAAACTTCCGACATTTGTGTCTCTCTCACAGGATCCACTGGCTCTGGCAGTGGATGCCATGTCTCTGAACTGGAGGGATCTGGGGTTTCTGTATCTGTTCCCTCCATTTCCCTTGGTGGCCAGAGAGGTGCGCAAGCTGGCCCTGGAGGGTGTGTCAGCAATTCTGGCCCTGCTGCCGGATCTGCTCACCCAGGATCAACTACGTTATCCCAATTTACCAACGCTGGCTTTGATGGCGTGGCTGCTGAAACCTCCATCTTGAAGGAGGAAGGTCTTTCCGATGCTGTGATTCGAACTCTCATTAGTGCTAGGAAGCGGTCTTCCTCTAATATCTACTATAGGACTTGGAGGTCTTATATTGATTGGTGTGAGATCAGGGCGTTGCCTTGTAGGGAATTTTCCATCTCCAGAATCCTGGAGTTTCTTCAACATGGTCTGGACCTGGGGCTCCAGCTTAGTACTCTGAAAGGGCAGGTTTCTGCCCTGGCGGTGTTCTTTCAAAGGTCATTTGCCCTACATCCTTTGGTTAAGACTTTTTTCCAGGGAGTCACACACGTGCGGCCTCCTAGAAAACCTTTGCTCCCTGTTTGGGATTTGAATTTGGTTCTTTCTGCTCTTCAGGATTCTCCCTTTGAGCCCTTGAATGATATTGCCTTGTCTTCACTTACGCAGAAGGTGGCCTTTTTGGTAGCCATCACTTCGGTTAGGCGTGTCTCTGAGTTGGCGGCTTTGTCCATTCAAGCCCCGTACTTTGAGGGGCATCAGGACAAGGTGGTTTTTCGTTTCAAGTCCGATTTCCTTCCTAAGGTTGTTTCTGCCTTTCACCTAAACCAAGACATTGTCCTGCCCTCTCTGTGTCCTTATCCCAGCAATGACAAGCAGAGGGCCCTGCATTCTTTGGATGTGGTTCGTGTTGTGAAGTATAATTTGGAGGTAACGTCTTCCTTTCGTAAGACGGATGCCTTTTTTGTGGTGCCCTCCGGGCCCCGAAAAGGCTTGGCGCCTGCCAAGTCTTCCATTAGTAAATGGATCCGTCAGACCATAGTTGGGGCCTATTCTGCCAAAGGGAAGGTACCCCCTTTTCGTGTTACTGCTCATTCTACTTGTGCGGTTGGGGCGTCCTGGGCTTTTCAGCACCAGGCCTCTGTTGAGCAAGTTTGTAAGGCTGCTACTTGGTCTTCTGTTCACACTTTTTCCAAGTTTTACAAGGTTGATGTTCGGGCCTCAGCGGATGCTGTGTTTGGCCGCAAAGTTCTGCAAGCTGCAGTGGTTTAAGTTGTGCCTTGTTGCCTTGTTTTGGATCCCCGCCCCTTTATGGACACTGCTGTTGGATGTCCCACACGTTATGAATTTCTTGAAGCGGGGTGTGTGACATACTTAGAATAATACCATTTTGTGAATACTCACCTGTAAAATGGGTATTATAAGTATGTCACACACCCCGCTTCACCCTGCCCTTTTGTATTCTGGATCCTTTATATGGTGAACTTTGCGTTGTTATGCTTTGTGTTGGGCTCTTCCTGGTCCTTTACCTTACTGCTGTTCTTATACTGGGTAATGAGTAGGAGGTCCCAGGTATTTAAGGACCGGGAGGGGCTCTCTTTTTTCCTGGCATCTCTGCATATCGCCCTCTACAGGTCAGTATTACCCACACGTTATGAATTTCTTGAAGCAGGGTGTGTGACATACTTATAATACCCATTTTACAGGTGAGTATTCACAAAATGGTATTTTTAAAGGCTATTTCTCATAAAGATATTGCATTTTGAATTGGTTTTTGTCTGGTTTAAATACACCAGCCCACATGGGCATCCCAAACCAGCACATGTCACCCTATCTGTTATACTAAATAAGCGTTGTTCATCCTCAGCTTAATCAAGCTATTGCATTTTGAATTGTTTTTGTCCTGCTGTCAAAACACCAGGTCGCAGGGTATCCGAAACAAGCACGTTGCACCCTATCTGTTAAACTAAATAAGCATCTTCAGCCTCATTTTAATCAAGCTATTGCATTTTGAATTGGTTTTTGTCTGCTTTAAATACACCGGCCCCATGGGCATCCCAAACCAGCACATGTCACCCTATCTGTTATACTAAATAAGCGTCTACAGCCTTATTTTAATTAAGCTATTGCATTTTGAATAGTTTTTTGTCCTGCTGTCAAAACACCAGGCCGCAGGGTATCCCAAACCTGCACGTAGCACCCTATCTGTTATACTAAATAAGCGTTGTTCATCCTCAGCTTAATCAAGCTATTGCATTTTGAATTGTTTTTTGTCCTGTTGTCAAAACACCAGGCCGCAGGGTATCCCAAACCTGTACATGTCACCCTATCTGTTATACTAAATAAGCGTCTTCAGCCTCATTTTAATCAAGCTATTGCATTTTGAATTGGTTTTTGTCTGCTTTAAATACACCAGCCCCATGGGCATCCCAAACCTGCACATATCACCCTATCTGTTATACTAAATAAGCATCTACAGCCTCTTTTTAAATAAGCTATTGCATTTTTAATTCTTTTTTGTCCTGCTGTCAAACACCAGGCTGCAGGGTATTCCAAACCTGCACGTAGCACCCTATCTGTTACACTAAATAAGCGTTGTTCATCCTCAGCTTAATCAAGCTATTGTATTTTGAAGTGTTTTTTGTCCTGCTGTCAAAAAAACACCAGGCCGCAGGGTATCCCAAACCTGCACGTAGCACCCTATCTGTTATACTAAATAAGCGTCCTCAGATTAATCAAGCTATTGCATTTTGAATTGGTTTTTGGTCTGCTGCCAAAACACTAGGCCGCAGGGTATCCCAAACCTGCACGTAGCACCCTATCTGTTATACTAAAATGTTCATCCTCAGCTTAATCAAGCTATTGCATTTTGAATTGGTTTTTGGTCTGCTGTCAAAACACCAGGCCGCAGGGTATCCCAAACCTGCACGTAGCACCCTATCTGTTATACTAAATAAGCGTTGTTCATCCTCAGCTTAATCAAGCTATTGCATTTTTAATTGTTTTTTGTCCTGCTGTCAAAAAAACACCAGGCCGCAGGGTATCCCAAACCTGTACATAGCACCCTATCTGTTATACTAAATAAGCGTTGTTCATCCTCAGCTTAATCAAGCCATTGCATTTTGCATTGGTTTTTGGTCTAATGCCAAAACACTAGGCCGCAGGGTATCCCAAACCGGCACGTAGCACCCTATCTGTTATACTAAATACGCTTGTTCATCCTCAGCTTAATCAAGCTATTGCATTTTGAATTGGTATTTGTCCTGCTGTCAAAACACTAGGCCACAGGGTATCCCATATTGCCAATTTTCATAGTATCTGGTGCAGAGAAGCAGTTCCTCACTTTATTTAGCTTCTGCTTTTTAAAGTAAACACATTTTTTATCGTACCTATTGCGCATTTCAAATACATAAAAATGTCAGGCAGACAAGTGCCAGGATGTTCAAAGAGGAGTGGCAGAGGCCAAGATTCAGCAGGCAGAGGTCGCAGCAGACTAGGGGCGAGTGGCAGCAGGAGTCACGGTGAGAGACCTGATCTGCCTGTATCTGCTAGCGGTCGTGTCTCCACCAGTAACGCATCTGCCGTTCTAGATTGGTTAACGCGGTCATCCACATCATCACATGTTATATCTGAGACCCCCAGTCTAGGGTCGATAGGTTCCTCTGACACAACCCTGAGTTGGCATGCCCCGAGAGGACAAGTCCCTGTCATCCCATTGCCTCTGTCCTACGCCGTTCCCTCCCCCAGCGACATAACCTATACTTTGGGTTCAGCTCCACTCTTTCGTGAGGAGGACGATCAGATAGAGGACAGTCAGCAGCTACTGCCCAGCCAAGAAATGGAGGTGGCTTCTTTAGCTAGGCAGACAAATAGTGATGTGGACAGTGTCGTGGGTGTTGCGAGCGTTCCAGCTCCTGCGCCAGACACTGTTGAGGAAACCGAGAACATCAGTGACGTGCAGCCACAACTCGGTGATGATGATGATGAAGAAGCTGATCGCACTTGGGAGCCGGGTGCAGAAGGGGCTTCATCGTCATCATCAGGAGAAGAGGGGGCAGGTTGCCCTGGAGTCAGCAGCTGAGGCAGCAAGGTGTTAGCAGCATGGTTGGCAGTCAGCATGGGGGCACAATTGTAAAGCCTGGAGCCAAATGAGGCCGGGGCCGGGGCAGAGCACCTGCTGCACGGCAGGCTACCTTCTCGGGAGGTAGTGGAGCAGGGGTTCCTGGAGTTAGCGACAGTAGCAGTGAATCAGTGCGGCCTGTTGGTGGGAAAAGTAGCTACTCGGCAGTGTGGCAGTTTTTCCTGAAACATCCACAGGAGGGTAACATGGCGACATGCAAGATATGTAGGCAGAAGGTGAAGCATAGCCAGGGCCCATATGTTAGCACCACGGCCCTGCGTCAACATATGATGCGTCACCATAAAGCGGCCTGGGAGAACCGAGGCTCTGAAGAGGTGGTCCAGCCTGCTTCCTCACCAAGTGGCACGCCGCTCCCAATTTCTGCCAGCCAAGGCTCCAGCACCTAAGCTGAAGGCAGCTGTGCATCATACCCATCCTCACGTCATTCCTGCTCCTCCTCCTCCAAGTCATGCATCCCGCCAGCAATCCATCAGTGAAGCCATGTCCAAGAGACAGCAGTATGCGCCCACTCATCCCACGGCGCAGAAGCTGAATGTGCTCCTGTCCATGTTGCTGGTGCTGCAGTCGCTCCCTTTTCAGGTGGTGGACTCTGCACCTTTCAGAGAACTGATGGCTTGTGCCGAGCCGAGGTGGAGAGTCCCAAGCCGTCATTTCTTTGCCAAGAAGGCAGTACCAGCACTGCACACTTTTGTCAAACAGAAGGTGGGCCAGTCCTTGAGCCTGTCGGTGTGTAGCAAAGTGCATGGCAGCGCCGATGTCTGGAGCTGTAGCTGCGGTCAGGGACAGTACATGTCATTAACGGCCCACTGGGTGAATGTGGTCCCTTTGCAGCAGCAGCAGCAACTTACACAGGTCACGCCACTTCGGCCTCCGCGCTCCCTGGCTGTTGTGCCTGTGACACCGTGCAACTCTGCCTCCTCATTCTCCGCCATCTCCTCACCCTCCACTGTAGGCTCAAGTCTCAGTGTCCCTCCAGTTTACTATGTGAGCAGGGCACGGAGGTGTCACGCTGTGCTTCACATGGTTTGTCTTGGTGGACGGAGTCACACAGGGGAGGAACTGCTTAAATTTATTCATCACGAAATCCAAACATGGCTTACTTCAAGAAAACTTAAAATGGGAATCATGGTTACCGACAATGGGAAGAACATTTTGTCTGCGCTGCAACAAGGAAAGCTGACCCATGCGCCCTTCATGGCTCACGTCTTCAATCTGGTTGTCAAGCGGTTTCTGAGGTGTTCCCCCCATCTGCAAGACATCCTAACAACTTCAAGGAAACTTTGCATGCACTTCAGCCACTCATACACCGCTAAACACACCCTTCTTGAGCTACAGCGTCAGAACGGTAGCCCCCAACATAGTCTGATTTGCGATGTTTCCACCCGTTGGAATTCCACCCTTCACATGTTGGACCGATTATATGAACAGAGAAAAGCCATCACGGATTTCCTGATGATCCAAGCAGATACGGGGACTCCCCTGTGTAACTTCAATGTCAACCAGTGGCAGCTGATACGTGACACCTGCCGTTTGCTCAGGCCCTTTGAGGAAGCCACTTTATTTGTCAGTCGGCAGGATTACGGGATGAACGACGTGATTCCACTGCTTCATGTACTACAGCACATGTTGGAAACCATGGCTGGTCAGGGCACTGGAGACATGTGGGTTGATTCAAAGAAACATGTAACAGCTTGGATTTGGCTCACGATCATCCTATTTTTTACGTCCGCTCGTGCGTTCGTATGAACTTGCGAGTGATTCAATAAGCAAATACGTTTCTATCCTAAAAGATACGTCCGTTCGTATGATATCTCCCGAACTTGCCTCAGTCAGTTGGCAATCGTAAAAATCACGTTCATGTGCTCACCTGTTGCGGCGGCAGCCTGTTTTTTCGGCTGCTTCCATCGTCAACCTCTTCCAATTACTTGCGTTTGCCTCTGGTTTTCATTGGTTTTTGGCCTCTTAGATTCGTGCGTTCGTATGTTTATAAGATCTTGCGCATGCGCACCCTCAACCAGAAACTTACCTAAACCCCGTAGCGGCTGCATCCCACTTCATTTCTCGGTCCCTCAAACTTACCTAAACCCCGTAGCGGCTGCATCCCACTTCATTTCTCGGTCCCTCAAACTTACCTAAACCCCTTAGCGCTTGCATCCCACTTCATTTCTCGGTCCCTCAAACTTACCTAAACCCCTTAGCGCTTGCATCCAACTTCATTTCTCGGTCCCTCAAACTTACCTAAACCCCGTAGCGGCTGCATCCAACTTCATTTCTCGGTCCCTCAAACTTACCTAAACCCCTTAGCGCTTGCATCCCACTTCATTTCTCGGTCCCTCAAACTTACCTAAACCCCGTAGCGGCTGCATCCCACTTCATTTCTCGGTCCCTCAAACTTACCTAAACCCCGTAGCGGCTGCATCCCACTTCATTTCTCGGTCCCTCAAACTTACCTAAACCCCGTAGCGGCTGCATCCCACTTCATTTCTCGGTCCCTCAAACTTACCTAAACCCCTTAGCGCTTGCATCCCACTTCATTTCTCGGTCCCTCAAACTTACCTAAACCCCGTAGCGGCTGCATCCCACTTCATTTCTCGGTCCCTCAAACTTACCTAAACCCCGTAGCGGCTGCATCCCACTTCATTTCTCGGTCCCTCAAACTTACCTAAACCCCGTAGCGGCTGCATCCCACTTCATTTCTCGGTCCCTCAAACTTACCTAAACCCCTTAGCGCTTGCATCCCACTTCATTTCTCGGTCCCTCAAACTTACCTAAACCCCTTAGCGCTTGCATCCAACTTCATTTCTCGGTCCCTCAAACTTACCTAAACCCCGTAGCGGCTGCATCCAACTTCATTTCTCGGTCCCTCAAACTTACCTAAACCCCTTAGCGCTTGCATCCCACTTCATTTCTCGGTCCCTCAAACTTACCTAAACCCCGTAGCGGCTGCATCCCACTTCATTTCTCGGTCCCTCAAACTTACCTAAACCCCGTAGCGGCTGCATCCCACTTCATTTCTCGGTCCCTCAAACTTACCTAAACCCCGTAGCGGCTGCATCCCACTTCATTTCTCGGTCCCTCAAACTTACCTAAACCCCGTAGCGGCTGCATCCCACTTCATTTCTCGGTCCCTCAAACTTACCTAAACCCCTTAGCGCTTGCATCCCACTTCATTTCTCGGTCCCTCAAACTTACCTAAACCCCTTAGCGCTTGCATCCAACTTCATTTCTCGGTCCCTCAAACTTACCTAAACCCCGTAGCGGCTGCATCCAACTTCATTTCTCGGTCCCTCAAACTTACCTAAACCCCTTAGCGCTTGCATCCCACTTCATTTCTCGGTCCCTCAAACTTACCTAAACCCCGTAGCGGCTGCATCCCACTTCATTTCTCGGTCCCTCAAACTTACCTAAACCCCGTAGCGGCTGCATCCCACTTCATTTCTCGGTCCCTCAAACTTACCTAAACCCCGTAGCGGCTGCATCCCACTTCATTTCTCGGTCCCTCAAACTTACCTAAACCCCTTAGCGCTTGCATCCCACTTCATTTCTCGGTCCCTCAAACTTACCTAAACCCCTTAGCGCTTGCATCCCACTTCATTTCTCGGTCCCTCAAACTTACCTAAACCCCTTAGCGCTTGCATCCCACTTCATTTCTCGGTCCCTCAAACTTACCTAAACCCCTTAGCGCTTGCATCCCACTTCATTTCTCGGTCCATAAAACGTAAGAAAATCACATAATTTACATATGTCTATATGTTTCTAAGTGTGTTGTTTCTGGTTTGTGTAATTTTTTGGGTGTGTGCATATTAGAAAAGACACATTTAGGAAGGTTTAAAATATAATTTATTTAAAATATTTTCTTTGTTTTGTTTTTAATAATTTTAAAAACTTTTTTTTTTTTTTGGGTTTTTTTTTGTAAACTTTTTTTTTTTTTGTTCTCAGTAAAACACATATACATTTTTTTTTTATTTTTAACAGTAAAACACATTTTTTTTGTTCTTTGGGTTTTTTTGGTAAAAACATCTTTTTTGTTTTGTTAAAAAAACTATAAAACACTTAGTAACATTTTTAAAACTTTACAAACAAGTTTAAGAAAGGAGCCAGGACCAAGGGCACTATTCATCATCCTCTTCTTCATCTGTTGGCCCCAACGTCGCCTGTATGGCCAGCAGCTCGGCCACCAACTCCTTAATTCTTTTTTTTTTTCCGGCCAAGGTTTGGGGGATCATCCCTGTAACCAATAGAGAAAGAAACATAAATAGGACTCCCAGACCGGTTTGTATGCTGGAAATAGATTTAGGGTTAATCAAATACATGTAAATGCATGACATATGTCCTTCTTCAAAGGGATACAGTTAATGCATTTCCCACAGGTAAGTGTTTAAACTCCTTAACCCGGACCTTCCACATTATTTAATGAAAACCAAAAATTATTCACAAATGATTCTGCACCACCTCAAAGTTATTTAGGGCTTTTTTGGGATTACAGCGCCGCCATCTGGACTCTGAAGCATAACACTTAATGAGGAGTGGAGAGTTGGATAAAGTACAGGGGAGTAGGTTACAGTGGTGCGTTGGGAATCCAGAGCATAGCTGGGTGGAGGGAAAGGTCATCACTCCCACAATGCATGGCAGCACCTTCCTTATTTCAATCTGTATCCCATGCTGCCTGTAAATATTGTGCATTCCATCTTCCCCAATATTGGTTTTGTTCTGTCTAATAACATGCATTAGATGGGTGAAGGGTGTTTTTCCATGTTTCTAATCTGTAGGTACAGTGTGATGGCTAAGTCTTTGGTTCTTAATACTAGTTTGGGTCCTCTTTACGCTAACGAAGTGCCCACATGAAAGTGTGAACTACACATTGGCTACGCCTTTAGTTATGTGTGTGTTATTAGCTAACCAAACATTAATATGAATAATGGCATGGAGACTTACGGAGTTGGTGGCCGACAGATGGCTGGTTGGGGCCAACAGGCTGCCCTTGGTCCTGGCTCTGCTGTGAAGAAGTCCCTGGAGAAACATGTGACATTTGGTTAGTATTTGTAGAGAGTCACTATCCCCAACATATCTGGCTCCCAGTCTGGCTGACATCACTCACCTTCGCCAGGATCGACTTCAAGCATCTCTGCTGCCTCCTCCTCCACTATCTCACCCGCTCCTGAAGCTTCTACAAATACATAATAAAGGATAACTTAGTTTTTGGCCTGCCATGTATATCTTTGTGCCTATACATGAAGAGTGACATACCAGAGCCTTCCCCATGCGTGGCCAGGTATGACTCCACGCCCACGCGCCTTGGCCCCTCCTCTGTGGTAAGGTCCAGGGGCTGGTCTGAGGAGGCCACAGAGGAGGGGTAGGTCCGTCGCCCGGGAGATCCACCACCTTCACTCACAGATGCAGAGTCATGCAGCACTGGTCGGCCTGTACGTCTCCGGGTGCGGCGAATTCTGAAATCCATTTCCAACACTACCAAAGAAAAGTCATTATAAATAAAGGCATAACTTAGACATTTGGAACATATACCATGCAATTGCTTTGTACTTACTTGGGAAATGGATCCCAAAAAACCTCCGCACCCGGGGCATGTGCAGACGCTTCAGGTCCGACCAATGCTGCATTATCTGGGTGTGAGTGAAGGTGGTGCTGGTCACACGGTGGATCTCGGCGATGATCTCCCGGGCGATGTCCCTTTTCTCGCACACATTGGGCGCGAAGTCATACCGGCGCTGAAGCATGATCTGAAAAACATAATGGACACAGAGCTTTTACTTTTACACACAGACCCATATGTGTTGCATCACAAGTTGAGTATTTAATGTCATTAACACACACATTTCGAATGGCCGCCATTTTTGGGGAGTGCCTTAAAGAGGACGTTGACTGTGATTGTCAGTCTGGTCTTATGTTATATGTATCACACACCATGTACATACAGATAATAGCCAACATCAAGAATCAGGCCACCTGCATCTATGGCATGTTAGGATGGTTTAAACATCCAAGATGTAGCCTAATGCTTAGGCTTTTGGACCACGTGTGTGGCTTCCCGTTGTGTTTTTATGGCTTAGGACAACAGTGTTCCGCAAACATCCGCATCAAGGTCCGAGACAGGCCAGGTTTGACAGCTCGCCCCGCTACTCCACAGGTTAATTAACTGTTGCTAAGCCGGAGCAATTGGCCGAATTAGGACATCAGCATAGACAGGTGAAAACGTGGCCAGGCTCGGCCCTTGAGGATGAAGTGTGAGGAGCCAGTGATTAAACATTAAGAGACCCCAAACTAGTTCCAAACGCATCATTTACATTTAGGCCATCATTGACTATTCGATTAAAATGCACAGGCAGCCACTTACCAGCATGAGGATCTCTTCCTGTTGACGGGTGAAGATAGTGGGCGCCATCTTTAGTCTTCTTCCAGGCAGCAGATAAGTGAAACCCCAGCGGTTTCCTGGTTCCGCTCGAACGTACGTTCGTACGAGCGCGTAGTCGTGCGCATAGGCGTCACACGCTGGGCTCATTATTTAAAGGTCCCTTCCCCCCAAGCTCATTCTCTTTGAGCATTTCTGTACGATGGCACCAAAAAAGGCGATCAGCAAGCGACCCCAGGCAAGCAAGACCGCGGAGGGCCCCACCACAAGGTCCCAGCAAGCTGGCCGAAAACTGAGATCCAAGACTCCCACCTCGGCCCCACCAAGGGACCCTGGACCCTCAGGTACCCAAAAAAGGGGCCCCAAGCCTCGTGCCCCTCCTGCAGCCAAAAAGCTGGCAACTGCAGCACCCACCACCTCTGCCCCCAGAACAGGCAGCACCAGTGAGCCCACACCGGCCATGCCTTCAAGTAGGGCAGTTCGGAAACCCATGCCCCGCAGCAGGGCCCGAACCCCATCCAGGGCCCGAAGTACAGCCAGAGGGCGAAGAACACAATCCAGGGCACGAAGCCCAGACAGGGCCCGAACCCCATCCAGGGCCCGAACCCCATCCAGGCCCCGAAGCCCATCCAGGGCCCGAACCCCATCCAGGCCCCGAAGCCCATCCAGAGGCCGCAGATCACAAACCAGGGCCAGAAGCCCCTACAGGCCCAGAAGAACCCAATCCAGGGCCAGAAGCCCCTACAGGGCCCGCAGATCACAAACCAGGGCCAGAAGCCCCGACAGGCCCAGAAGAACCCCATCCAGGGCCCGAACCCCATCCAGGCCCCGAAGCCCATCCAGAGGCCGCAGATCACAAACCAGGGCCAGAAGCCCCTACAGGCCCAGAAGAACCCAATCCAGGGCCAGAAGCCCCTACAGGGCCCGCAGATCACAAACCAGGGCCAGAAGCCCCGACAGGCCCAGAAGAACCCCATCCAGGGCCCGAACCCCATCCAGGCCCCGAAGCCCATCCAGAGGCCGCAGATCACAAACCAGGGCCAGAAGCCCCTACAGGCCCAGACGAACCCAATCCAGGGCCAGAAGCCCCTACAGGCCCAGAAGAACCCAATCCAGGGCCAGAAGCCCCGACAGGCCCAGACGAACCCAATCCAGGGCCAGAAGCCCCTACAGGCCCAGAAAAACCCAATCCAGGGCCAGAAGCCCCGACAGGCCCAGACGAACCCAATCCAGGGCCAGAAGCCCCTACAGGCCCAGAAAAACCCAATCCAGGGCCAGAAGCCCCCGACCTGGCACCAGCCGGGAACAGAGCCCCCGACCTGGCACCAGCCGGGAACCTAGCCCCCCAAGAGGGCCCCGAATTGCCCCCATGACCACATCTACACCTGGAAGTTCGGTGGCCAGCCACGCAAGAACACCCAGTCCCTTGGCCAGTCCAGTCCAGTCATTGGGAAGCCACCAATCCGGCCATTCCCCTACCCAGCCCCAGGCCATAATGTCACCACATGTGTCTGCACACATGGAGGAGCAGCCAAGCCAACCATCTGGCCGCACATTGCGCCGCGGCCAGTTGAGTGGGAGATTCTCCCATGACCAAAATATGGCATTGGCTAGTGGCCTTACATTATACTATGACGAGCTATATGGGAGCAAATCCAAACACACCACCAAGCAGCGCAAGATGGAATTGTTTGAAACCATCCTCCGACAAGTAAATGCAGCGGGGGAAGAGAGGAAAGATGTGTCCCAAATTCAGAAGAAAATCTCTGATCTGAAGTATGCTGTACGGCAAAAAGAAATTAAAAGGCATAATTACAGGTAACTAAATGTTTACGCTAAATCTAATGTTTTGGATGTACTGTATGCACCTTTTCTGAGTACCAAACGCTTTTCTCTTTTCAGCCTGAAAACTGGCGGTGGCTTTCCATCTAAATTGGAGTTTACCCCTGCTGAGGAGATTGTGCTTGGACTTCTCCATCCGGTCGCGGTCGGTGGACATGCTGGTCTAAGGGACACAGACTCACCGACCCGTACCCACGGTGAGTACTCTTAAATCTGCATGTTTGCCTGTTTGCTAAATAATCTACAGTTCACTAGTAACAAGCTAACGGGATGCCCCTATGGTTTGCCTTGCTTGGCCTCGCACTACTGTGGCTGTTTGTGTCCTCTTTTTGGCCCTGGGAATCACACATTTAGGCCCACAGCCATTATGGCAAAGTTCAAATGTCCAATTGTATTGTTAAAGTCATGAATTTTTGCAAGATAAGTGAGATATTTTGAATCAATCACAAAACACACATCATTATGTATGGGTTGCCTTTTGCTTGTGTGAGTTGTGTTTGAGTTAACAATTTAATTAGCCACCCACAAACATATGTGACCAAGAGCAGCGAGACTCAACTGGCGGCCCGGGGTCCCAATGCGGACCTTGCCACCACATTCAAGGACCCCTGCCCAGACAGCCCTGCACTCAGTTACTTCTGTGTTGACGTGCTCAGAGCTGCCCCCTTGATCGGCCATGTAGTGGTTGGTCTCCTGCCCAATGTCATGGCTCCGTGAAACATAGCATTGCAATATGAAGTACTGCCCAGGAAGTGGCATTGCAAGGTACACAGTAACTTATTTAAATTTTCACTGGCCACAATCGTGTCCCGCTGCCCCTGCTCTGGCCCATGTGCCACAGTCCCCCCATGCCCCCCCCCCACATAAGCCCCATACATTTGTAACAGATTGGCTCCATCCATCCCATCACCATCAATACGTTAACTCCCCCCTTTAGCCATCCAATCCCTGTCCCCTCAGCTCTGGCCCATCCAGCCCAGCAAGGGCAAGCAGCCTTTATTAGTTGGCACTTAGAAATCTCCAGCCCCTCCACCAGTGTCTTTATTTTTAACTAGACACCCCCTGCGTCAGCACCATGGCCAGACATTCACCTCTCACCACATACCTTTAAATGGGCGTTTCAAACAATTGTTTGAGTACCCCGGACCTAGCGAATGGTAGGCTAAATCCAAAAATGTGCCTTGAAAGTTGGATGCTGACTGGGTACACTTCATGACTTAGAACTGAGGTCACTTAGCAGTTTGTCCGAGCCATTGCACCTATGTAAACTTGCGTGGGTTTGAACAAAGGTCACCATTGCTCTAGAGTTGAATAATATTACAAATAGAGCTATATTTTGATTACCTATCAAAAAAAAGGTTATGTGTGTGTGTTTACGTGGTATTTTTTTCTCTTCTTCAGCCCAGCATGATCCCTCAGCAAGGGTAAACTCACCCCCCAGTTTGGTTATGCCTACCAGGTCCGTACAGCATCGGAGCCCAGATCAGAGATTTTCGGTAAGTTAATTTAGTAGCATAAATACTAACAAGTGCTTAAGAATGTGTTAAACTGTTGAAATCCAAAATTGGGACGCAAACTTTTTTTTTTTGATATGTCCCTACAGACCCGCACACTCATGGAAGAGATCCAGGACATGGAGGAAGATGATGATGTCTCCGTACAGGGCACGTCGGATGAACTCCCCCTGGGTCCCAATTTGGAACTGCTCCATAATGTTTCTCTGGCCAATCCTCAGCAGCAGAGTGAATCTCCATCCATTGTGCTTGCACATGGGGAGACTGACACTACAGTCCCCAGTGTTCACTCTGCTGCTGAGGATTTGCAAAGCAGGCCGGTTGCTGTTGAGGGTACGACACCACGCGGCAGGGCACGCCCAAGAGCCAGGGTAATTGTGCGGCGGACGCCATTACGCCGCCCCACAATTTCCCAGGGGAGGCAGAGTGCCCTGCTTCAATTATGGACCCAACAAAGGGACTCTTATGACGCCCAGCTCGTTACAGAGCGTGAGCAAAGGCATGCCGACATGGTGAACATCCATACCAGTCTACAGGGCATCCTCGCGGAGTTGCGTACCCTCAACAGCAACGTGGCCAATGCAAGTAATGGCATCCAGTCAGCCATGGCTGAGATGACCAATATGCAGAGAAACATTGTGGAGCAGTTTCAAATTCACAATGCTGCCATGGCCCAGGCTAGGTCCCATTCCCATGGACCTCCACCTGGACCTCCACCTGGGTATTATGGGCAGCCACCCTATTAAGCCATGGGTGTGTGGGACATCTTTTCTCTTAACCCCCACTGTATTTACTTGTCCTTTGAGGTTTCAAACAATCCATTTTGTGTTGCTCTGGCAGGTTGTGTTTTGTATTTGCTCCCATATAGCTCCTTAGAGTAATGCTTAAGGCCACTAGCCAATGCCATAGGTCTATGTGGAGTTTATCTGGCCACTTATGGCTTTACCTATGTATTTGGTTGGTGCTCCTCCTGTTTGCAGACATGTTTGTGTGACATTATGGCCATGCCCAAATATCCCTGGGCACAGGCAATATTAATGACTGGACTAGGCTGGCCTTTGGACTGGGTGTCCTTGTTTGGTTGTGCCACTCACTTCCAGGTGTAGATGTGCTCGATGTTTTTTTTTTAATGTTATCCATTTGTTACCACAGATGTATGTGGCCTGATTTCTGTTAACCACTATAATTTTTCATTTTCAAAGTAAAACACAAATTTCACTTCCAATACTTGTGGCGTTTTTAGTGGGAAGACATTTTTAACAGCTTGGCCTAAACCAGATAATTTTGGTTGGAAGAGGTGTAACAATGCAAAGCGAAAGCTAAGGAAACTACATGAAATACATTAGGCAACAATTAAGGTCTAAATGTTTTACTTAGAGGTAATGCCACATTACGGCAAAACAACATATGTTTCAAAAAGGATAACACAGACATACAGAATGGTGAGACAGGGAAAAAAGTTAACTAAAATGCTGGCTGATCAGGTTGGCTCGAACAGATTGGCCAGACTCACTGGGGGGCCCCTCAAAATTCTCGGCTTCATCCTCGACGGCTGAAGAGGGCAGGCTGTCCACATAACGTGGGACACGTTCCATGATGGCAAAATTGTGCAAAACAGCACATGCCATTATAATGTCGATCACTTTCTTGGGATCATATTGCAGGGCCCCCCCAGTATGGTCAAGGCAACGAAAACGTGTCTTCAGCAGACCAAAGGCCCTCTCCACAACAGCCCGGGTCTTGCGATGCGCACGGTTATACGCTTCCTGAGAGGCATCCTGGGGCCGCAGCACAGGCGTCATGAGCCAGGGTAGAAGTGGGTACCCGGAATCACCTTAAACAGAGAATTAAATGTAATGTAAATTAAAAAGGCAACACAACCAACACCCAAAATTTCACAGATATCCTAATGATGTAAGGTAAAGTGTTCCCAAAAAAAAACAGGGCACATTAGGGCCCACAAAAATTGCACTAAGGTATCACCTAAATAAAAATGGCACTTCTATATACCAATTAATTAACAAACATCTGCACGGCCAAGGGTATTTGTATTTTACATATATTTGTAGTTTTCAGACATGTTACAATTAGGATGCTGCGGAGGGCCTATCCACATTTCTCTGGAAACTACAATGTATGCAGTTTAAGTCCACTTTGACATTTAACGACCAATAGTACCAAAGGAGCCAAAGGTCAAATATCCCTCTCCACATTTCACTGGAAAATACAATGTATGCAGTTTAAGTCCACTTTGACATTTAAAGACCAATAGTCCCAAAGGAGCCAAAGGTCAAAGATCCTTGGGTATAAACTCCAAACCAATATATTTAGGCACAAGGAACTTACAGACATCCTAACTAAAGGGAAAACATTCTTAAGGCCACAGCGAGACAAGGATTTTTAGGGTAAGTTCCTAATATATGAGCCAAGAAAAAGGCAGTTGTACGCTTCTGTAAATTTATCCTTAAAAAACATATCAACAAATACAAGATTAATGCCACATTTAATAACACACAAATAGGACACACTTACCAAGCAGCCATGCCCCCGAAAATTCACCTGCCTCAAATCTCCGAAACAACCCAGATCGCCGGAGGATATAGGAGTCGTGGGACGATCCGGGGTAGCCGGCAAGGACACTCATAAACCGCATATCCGGACCAACCACGGCCTGGACATTAAGTGAGTGTCCCATTTTACGATTCCTTAAGGCAAAAACATACAAAAAGGGTAATTGATATTTGACCCAAACTAATAAATTAACCACAAAACATGTCTGCACTCTTTTGGGAAAGACTAATGAAAAGCCGAGATAAAGCAGCTACACAAATGAGGGATAAACAAATATGCTGCCGCAAAGGAAAACAGGTTACATGACACGTTGGGCAACATAATAACCAATCTCAATACCTATATATATACTCGTCGCCTGCCCTAGGTACGAGTGCCACATGTGTGCAGTCAATTGCACCAATAACGTTGGGCATGTCGGCCACATTATAAAACCCAAGCTTAATGGCGTTTCTGGCTGCCATATCATCAGGAAAATAAATATATTTTTGAGTTATGGCAGCCATGCCTTCCAAAAATTTAGACAGTGCGCGGCTCAGCGTAGGCTGTGACATCCCCACAGAGAGGGCACCCAGCCTCTGGAACGAGCCGTTCGCCAAAAATTGCAGGCAGCCAAGCATCTTGGTCATACCTGAAATTGCATGCCCCTTCCTTGTGGTGCGGGCTAACCATGGCCGCAGCTCACTATATAATTTATGGAGGGAAGCGCGATTAAGCCTGGTCAGCTCGAACAGCTCAACATCATTCATGCTATCGATGTTCATGCGACGACGCAGGGGCAATCTGCTCTCAGACATCTCGATCAACTCAATGCCAAAAAGCATAAGCCCTTGATGTGCCACAAACTCGCTCCGCTCCATCCTACTCCCGAGGCCAAATAGCTGCCGGCAAACATTTCGTAAAGCAGCTCTTTAATGGGCTTCAAAACAATTAGCAATCACCTCTCTGAATTGGGCGCAAGCCCATGTGAAGGACGTAAAAAATAGGATCGGACGCAAATAATACGATTTGGACGGGAAAAACACACGAACTAACGCAAATTATACGATTCTCGTACGAAATGCGTATGTTCATATACGTCTATGCGCGAACGATCGTGCGAATACGAAATGGCCAAAAAAACCAGAAAAAATGACAAACACCCACCCAAACTTACGATTCTCGATACGAAATCACTTAACTTTTGCTCTTTGAATCGAGGGGATGGTGTCTACATCTTACGGCCACATGAACCCAGCTGAACTGGAGGAGGAGGAGGAAAAGGAGGAGGAGTAGCCCAGTGAAGCACAGTTTAGGCTTGGCAAAAGGGCTGGTTTATCTAGTCAGCGGACAGGAGAGGAGGAGCAGCCAGAGGAGCTAGAGGGTTGTGAGGAAGGCGAGACAGAGGACCCAGACACACCGTGGCAGTATGCAGTGGAGATGGAGACAGGTAGTCCCTCCGAGTCACTTGTGCAAATGGCAGGAAGCATGCTCACGTGCTTGCGTAGTGACCACTGAATTGTTTCCATTTGTCGGTGGGATGACTTCTGGCTCTCCACCATATTGGACCCCCGCTTCCGGCACAAAATGGGGGCATTTTTTAAACGTGCCGAGAGGGAGGACAAACTGAACTACTACAAAGCCATCCTACGTAGTCAGTTGGCCGATGTCTATCTGCGCCATGGTCCATACTCTCGCAGGTCTGACTCGGGGGGACCTCTGCGCTCACCTTCCACTGCCATGGCTGCTGGGGGGTTGGCAGGAGCAGCTGCAGCAGCTCCATCATCAGCAGCCTCAGTCTTCAGTCGCTAATGAGTAGCTTTCTACACCCGCATAGTGAGGCTACTCATGAGCAGCAGGAAGAACCAGCAGGTCATGTCATACCTTGACATGACCATGCCAACACACCTTGAGGACCCGCTGGACTTCTGGGCAGCCAAACTTGGATTGTGGCTGCAACTAGCGGAGTTTGCCCTGGAAAAGCTGTCCTGCCCGGCAAGTAGTGTGCCATCTGAGTGGGTGTTTAGTGCGGCGGGGGCCATAGTTACGGCGATGAGAACTCGTCTGTCAACTAAAAATGTGGAGAGACTCACCTTTGTGAAAATGAATCAGGGATGGATCAGCAAGGATTTCCACCCACCAATGGCTGATGCATGCGACTAGATTCAGCATGGTGCCAGGTTTTACACTTTCCAAATGGTGCAAAACATATTTATGTGTTTAGGCCAATTTTTTGGCTGATGCCAACTTCAGGGTGTGCCTTTCAGCCAATTTTGGGCCTCCTGCTGCTGCCAACTCCACTGTCTCTTTCAAGCTATGTTTGGGCTCCTGCTGCTGCAGCTTGCAACTCCAGGGTGTGATTCATCCAATTTTTGGCCTCCTGCAGCCGACTCCAATGTCTCTTTCACGCAATATTTGGGCTCCTGCTGCTGCTGCTTGCAACTCCAGGGTTTAATTCATCCAATTTTTGGGCTCCTGCTGCCAACTCCAGTGTCTCATTCAAGCTACGTTCGGGCTCCTGCTGCTGCTGCTGCTTGCAAGTCCAGGGTGTGATTCATCCAATTTTTGGACTTCTGCAGCCAACTCCAGTGTCTCTTTCATGCAATGTTTGGTCTCCTGCTGCTGCTGCTGCTTTCAACTCTAGGGTGTGATTCATCCAATTTTTGGGCTTCTGCAGCCAACTCTAGTGTCTCTTTCATGCAATGTTTGGGCTCCTGCTGCTGCTACTTGCAACTCCAGGGTGTGATTCATCCAATTTTTGGGCTCCTGCAGCCAACTCCAGTGTCTCTTTCACGCAATGTTTGGGCTCCTGCTGCTGCTGGTTGCAGCTCCAGGGTGTGATTCATCCAATTTTTGGGTTCCTGAAGCCAACTCCAGTGTCTCTTTAAAGCAATGTTTGGGCTCCTGCTGCTGCTTGCAACACCAGGGTGTGATTGATCCAATATTTGGCCTCCTGCAGCCAACTCCAGTGTCTCTTTAAAGTAATGTTTGGGCTCCTGCTGCTGCTTGCGACTCCAGGGTGTGATTCATCCAATTTTTGGGCTCCTGCAGCCAACTCCAGTGTCTCTTTCACACAATGTTTGGGCTCCTGCTGCTGCTGCTTGCAACACCAGGGTGTAATTCATCCAATTTTTGGGCTCCTGAAGCCCACTCCAGTGTCTCCTTAAACCAATGTTTGGGCTCCTGCTGCTGCTTGCAACTCCAGGGTGTGATTCATCCAATTTTTGGGCTCCTGCTGCCAACTCCAGTGTCTCTTTAAAGCAATGTTTGGGCTCCTGCTGCTGCTTGCAACTCCAGGGTGGGATTCATCCAGTTTTTGGGCTCCTGCTGCCAACTCCAGTGCCTCATTCAAGCTATGTTTGGGCTCCTGCAGCTGCTGCTTGCAACTCCAGGGTGTGATTCATCCAATTTTTGGACTTCTGCAGCCAACTCCAGTGTCTCTTTCATGCAATGTTTGGGCTCCTGCTGCTGCTGCTTTCAACTCCAGGGTGTGATTCATCCAATTTTTGGGCTCCTGCAGCCAACTCCAGTGTCTCTTTAAAGTAATGTTTGGGCTCCTGCTGCTGCTTGCGACTCCAGGGTGTGATTCATCCAATTTTTGGGCTCCTGCAGCCAACTCCAGTGTCTCTTTCACACAATGTTTGGGCTCCTGCTGCTGCTGCTTGCAACACCAGGGTGTGATTCATCCAATTTTTGGGCTCCTGAAGCCAACTCCAGTGTCTCCTTAATGCACTGTTTTGGCTCCTGCTGCTGCTTGCAACTCCAGGGTGTGATTCATCCAATTTATGGGCTCCTGCTGCCAACTCCAGTGTCTCTTTAAAGCAATGTTTGGGCTCCTGCTGCTGCTTGCAACTCCAGGGTGTGATTCATCCAGTTTTTGGGCTCCTGCTGCCAACTCAAGTGCCTCATTCAAGCTATGTTTGGGCTCCTGCAGCTGCTGCTTGCAACTCCAGGGTGTGATTCATCCAATTTTTGGACTTCTGCAGCCAACTCTAATGTCTCTTTTATGCAATGTTTGGGCTCCTGCTGCTGCTGCTTACAACTCCAGGGTGTGATTCATCCAATTTCTGGGCTCCTGAAGCCAACCCCAGTGTCTCTTTAAAGTCATATTTGGGCTCCTGCTGCTGCTGCTGCCAACTCCAGGGTGTGATTCATCCAATTTTTGGGCTCCTGAAGCCCACTCCAGTGTCTCCTTAAATCAATGTTTGGGCTCCTGCTGCTGCTTGCAACTCCAGGGTGTGATTCATCCAATTTTTGGGCTCCTGCTGCCAACTCCAGTGTCTCTTTAAAGCAATGTTTGGGCTCCTGCTGCTGCTTGCAACTCCAGGGTGGGATTCATCCAGTTTTTGGGCTCCTGCTGCCAACTCCAGTGCCTCATTCAAGCTATGTTTGGGCTCCTGCAGCTGCTGCTTGCAACTCCAGGGTGTGATTCATCCAATTTTTGGACTTCTGCAGCCAACTCCAGTGTCTCTTTCATGCAATGTTTGGGCTCCTGCTGCTGCTGCTTTCAACTCCAGGGTGTGATTCATCCAATTTTTGGGCTCCTGCAGCCAACTCCAGTGTCTCTTTAAAGTAATGTTTGGGCTCCTGCTGCTGCTTGCGACTCCAGGGTGTGATTCATCCAATTTTTGGGCTCCTGCAGCCAACTCCAGTGTCTCTTTCACACAATGTTTGGGCTCCTGCTGCTGCTGCTTGCAACACCAGGGTGTGATTCATCCAATTTTTGGGCTCCTGAAGCCAACTCCAGTGTCTCCTTAATGCACTGTTTGGGCTCCTGCTGCTGCTTGCAACTCCAGGGTGTGATTCATCCAATTTATGGGCTCCTACTGCCAACTCCAGTGTCTCTTTAAAGCAATGTTTGGGCTCCTGCTGCTGCTTGCAACTCCAGGGTGTGATTCATCCAGTTTTTGGGCTCCTGCTGCCAACTCAA
Organism: Gastrophryne carolinensis; assembly: GCA_027917425.1. Taxonomy (NCBI): domain Eukaryota; kingdom Metazoa; phylum Chordata; class Amphibia; order Anura; family Microhylidae; genus Gastrophryne; species Gastrophryne carolinensis. The sequence continues at coordinate 357,506,753 of CM051235.1, read as the reverse complement.
GTGCCTCATTCAAGCTATGTTTGGGCTCCTGCAGCTGCTGCTTGCAACTCCAGGGTGTGATTCATCCAATTTTTGGACTTCTGCAGCCAACTCCAATGTCTCTTTTATGCAATGTTTGGGCTCCTGCTGCTGCTGCTTACAACTCCAGGGTGTGATTCATCCAATTTCTGGGCTCCTGAAGCCAACTCCAGTGTCTCTTTAAAGTCATATTTGGGCTCCTGCTGCTGCTGCTGCCAACTCCAGGGTGTGATTCATCCAATTTTTGGGCTCCTGAAGCCAACTCCAGTGTCTCTTTAAAGTAATGCTTGGGCACCTGCTGCTGCTTGCAACTCCAGGGTGTGATTCATCCATTTTTTGGGCTCCTGAAGCCAACTCCAGTGTCTCTTTCTTTTTTTTTTTCCATAGTTTTTATTTGGATAAAAGCAAAACAATAATCAGCATAGTGACAACGCACAGAAGTTTTTCCAACTACACATACAGTCATTAAAGATCGCCAAAAGTGACAAATATGCAAACAATATGACTAATTATAAGCAAGATATATTAAAAACTGGAAAAAAGAAAAGGAAGAAACAAAAACAAAGTGGAAAAAAGAGAAAAAGAGGGGTAGAGGGATAGAGGGGTGAAAGAGTAAAAGGCTAAGAGGGTAAAGGGGTAAAGGGTGGGTTCCAGGCTTCCATTCAATTCGCTAGAAGAGACACGACGGGGCTCTAAATTGTGAGAAGAACACAATTGAGACCCCCTGGATGAAAATGAGAAATCCAGCCTCCCCAGATGGATAGGAAGGGGGCAAAATCCCCCTTTAACATAGCCGCCATCTTCTCAAACATCATAACTTCATTAACCCGGGTGATAAGGCTTCCCCTGGTTTCTTCCACGACTGGGCAATGATCAACTTCGCTGCCGTATTAATGTGCCTAATAAGGACAAACTGAGAACTCGAGCAGTTAGGGGGTTTCAAGTTGAGAAGCGACAATTGAGGGGATAAAGTTAGTTTTAGACCGGTGGCCTTGTTAATAACATAAAGGACCCTAGACCAAAACTGTTTCACTATCCTACACTCCCACCAAGTATGAAAGTAAGTACCAGGGGACCCGCAACCTCTAAAGCAATCGCACGAGTATGCGGGGCAAAATTTATGAATTTTATGTGGAACAAGGTACCATCTAAGGAGGACCTTAGTGTTGACCTCCTGAGCGCCAACATTAAGGTATCCCGAAAAAGAATGTTTCCAAACCGCCTTCCAATCTCCATCTGATAGAATTACATTCAAATCATTACACCAGGAAGCCGTATGTTTTGGAGGCTTCACATCCTCCGATTCAGACAGCAATCTGTAGACAGACGCGATCACACCTTTGCCCATAGGTTGCTCAAGGCAGATTCTCTCAAAACTCTTAAGAGGGGGGAGTGGGGCATCATTCCTGTATTTAGACCGGACATAATGGTTAATTTGCAAGAAGCGAAAAAACTCCCTCCTCGGCAAATCATGCAAGGATCCCAATTCGGCAAAGGAGAGCAAACCCTGGTGAGAGAATAGATCCCAAACTCTGGTCAATTTATGACTTCTCCACCACTCAAAGGCCACCGGTTCCACAAAGCCTGGGGAAAATTCCGGATTTCCAAAAAATGAGAGAAGTGGAGAATGCTGTGAAGCTAGATTCCCGCGCTTCTTATTGGCCCTCCAGATTCTAAGAGAATGCTGCAGTACAGGGTTAGAGAGGCTCCTACAAGCCGCGGGGGGGAGCCACAGTAGGTTATGTATAGAGACCGGGAAACAAGATGACTCCTCAATATCAACCCACAAAGGTCTATCACTGTCCCCATGCAGGACTGCCAATTGGGCAATTTGACAGGCATTATAGTAACGTACAATATTAGGGACACCCAAGCCGCCTCTCTGTTTAGATCTATAAAGCGTACCACGTTCAACCCGGGGCCTACCCCCACCCCAGATAAATTTATTTACATCAATTTGGAGAAGCTTCAGGGCCGCTGCCGGCACAGAAATCGGTAATACCCGAAAAAAGTAAAGTAATTTGGGGAGCCATGCCATCTTCACTGCAGCAATCCTGCCAAGCCAGGAGAGATTTAATTTGGCCCAGTTACTCAGGAGGGACCCCAGGGTCCTGAACAGATTAGGATAGTTTGCCCCGTAAAGAGAGGCATACTCAGACGTCAGCTGTATCCCCAAGTATTTAATGCACTTAGCCTGCCAGTGGAAGTCAAAAGAGGCCTTAACAGTATGCAAAACATTATCAGGCAGGGAGACATTAAGGGCCTGAGATTTAGCTGAGTTAATTTGCAGGCCTGAAATCTTAGAGAAAGAATCAAGGTCTTTGAAGAGGCAGGGAAGGGAAATAATCGGGTCCTTGATCACCATAAGAATATCATCAGCAAACAGTGATATCTTATGCTCATATCCCCCCACCTTTATGCCCGCAATACTGCTGTTGACCTGGATAATTCTGGCGAGGGGCTCAATGGCTAGGGCAAAAAGGAGGGGGGAGAGAGGGCAACCCTCTCTTGTGCCCCTACCCAAAATAAAGCGTTCCGAAGAGTAGCCCGAGTACCTAACAAATGCCCCCGGACTGGCGTAAAGGGAGGAAATCCAGTTCAAAAAAGACAGACCCAATCCCCATTTATCAAGGGTGAAATGCAAATAATCCCATGCAACAGTGTTGAATGCTTTGCGCACATCGAGCGCCAGCAGCATGGTATGATAGCCTTCCACCTTTGCGCGATGTAATAAATTTGCAATTTTCCTGATGTTATCTCCCGCTTGACGCTGAGGCATAAACCCCACCTGCTCCTTGGAGATAAGCAAATTGATAAACCCGTTGAGTCGAGCCGCCAGAACCTTTGCCAAGATTTTGACATCAACATTCAACAGTGAGATTGGCCTATAATTAGACCATATCGTGTCGTCTGTGTTAGGCTTGGGGATCATACTGACTGCAGCTGTAAGCGCATCAGAACTCCAAGCGGCTCCCTCCCTCAGGGCATTAAACGCTGTTGTCAAATGCGGAGCCAAAATCTGGCCAAACTTTTTATAGTACATCGCTGTGAAGCCATCAGGACCTGGCTGCTTTCCGACTTTTAAAGATGTTATAGCCTCCTGCACCTCACCAGACTCAACGGGCCTATCAATGAGCTCCCTAGCACCGGGGGGGAGAGTGGGCAAGTTGAGTTGTCCAAATAGCTCTTCAGCCTTATTCACATTTAAACATGATGCGGGTTTATATAGTCCATCGAGGTGTTTCGCAAATGTCGCCACAACCTTTGCAGGATTGCTAGACAGATGGCCCTCTATCGTCCTAATACGTACCGGTTTGGGTTTCAGCATGATTCCCCTAAGCCTTCTCGCTAGGGGAGTGTTGGGCTTATTGCTCAGGCGATACCAGGGAAACCTAGATTTGTTCAATTGGCAGGCAGCTTCACCCGATAAACATAGATTAAGCTGACTAGCCACTTGATTGAGGTGGATCCTATTCTGTTTGGAGGGTCGATTTTTGAAGTCGGTCGAGGCTACCTGATATGCGTCTGTTAGGGCCAGGAGCTTCTCTCTATATAACGCCTTACGTCTTGCAGATTCCTGCATTAACAGCCCTCTGATCACGACCTTATGTGCCTCCCACAGCGTAACGTTTGAGCTGACTGAACCTTTGTTAAAGCGGAAAAATTCCTGGATCCCCGCACGCACCTTCTCCAGGAATGCCTCATCTGCCAACATTGGTTCATGTAACTTCCAACACCTCTGAGGTCCTCTCTGGGTAAGGGTCAAAAGGTCCACTGAAACAAGGTCATGATCAGACCAGGCTATTGGAATAATACACGCCCGTGAAAGTTGGGGGAGGGAGGATTGCTGCAGGAAAACATGGTCGATCCTTGTAGAGACCTTATGGGGACATGAGTAGTGGGTGAAGTCCCGCTTGGCTGGGTTGAACTCCCGCCATGCATCTACCAGGTGGTATCTATGCAACAGGGCCTGAAATGCTTTCCCAGAGGATCTACTTCTAGGTGCAGCAAAAGAACCGTCATCCGCTTGCCTATCCAAAGTGGGATGAATGGTCTGATTAGAATCACCGGCTACGATGAGAAAGCCTTTCTCGACTTGATGTAGTTTCTTAAAAAAATCTTCCAGGAAGGCATTTTGGTCCTGGTTAGGAGCATAATAATTCGCAATCGTAACAGGCTGGTCCTGAAGCATGCCCACCACAATAAGGAAACGACCCAGAGGGTCGCGTACTACATGCTCCAGGGAAAAGGGAATCGAGCGCTTAAAAGCGATTAAAACTCCCCGCTGCTTGGTGCATACAGAAGCAGCATAAAACAAAGGATAATCGGCACTAAGAAATTTAGGAGTACCTTGCTTAGTATAATGCGTTTCTTGAAGACATACAATGTCCGCTCGGAGTGACCTCAGTTGCCTGAAAGCTTTTACTCTCTTCTGGGGAGCGTTCAGGCCCTGCACATTCAAGGAGATTAATCTAACCGCCATCATCTTCAGGGATTGAAGCCTTCATACGAGGAGGCACAGGAACCCACAGGAAAGACAAAGGGGGACAGGAGAAAGGTAAAAGGAAGACAAGAATAGCATAACAAAAGATAACCTGCTCACCATGAAGGCGAAAACGCCTTCCCAACTTTGCGATCCCGCCAGGGCGGGATAAATTTCCGCCCCTTTGGGTATAACAAAACAGAGTGACGAAGGTATCCCACTGGGACCCCATCACTAAGAGAGTGTACCACTAACCCTTCTAGGGGGCAAGAATTAAGTGCTTCCGTTCCCACTGATGAAAAGAGAAAAGGATCAGTGAGAAGGGGAGCCAGGAGTGAGCATACGACTGACACGCGAGCGCCCGACCCCTCCATGAAAAAAACGATGAAATAAGTAAACAACAACATCATTAAACCAGGTCGTTACAAACAGAGCATAAGACCCGAACAAAAGTTACATTAGTTTCAATGAGGGGAAACAAGAAATGTAAGATAAACAGACACAATTTAAATTTAAAGCTAAACATTAAAATGGTCCCAACACACAATATAACTTACTTCAAAACTGTGAGGGAGAGAGCAAAATGCTCAAGTCCATCACAACGGGCATAACCCTCATAACAAGTAAATGACAAACCCAGGAAATAAACTGAACCGCCGCAGCCTAAGAAAGGTGAGGGGCAAGACCCCTAGACAAAAAACACAGGGTAACCTGCCCCTCAGCCCTCCCCCGCCACTGGCTTACCAAATCTGTGGATCAGCGCCGCCGCCGATTTTCCGGTCCTCTGCGTGGTTCTCCGCGATTCACGTTGTTCTTTAGAAGCTGGCGAGAAAGAAAGCGCTCTTTTCTTTTGTGGAGGATCAGCCTGGCTAACACTGAGATGCTGGAGGTTCGCCGAGGCAAGCACCCGATCAAGTTCCTGAGAAGAGGAGGCCTCAAAGTGTGTGTCCTTATAAGAGAAAGAAATCTTAAAGGGAAACCCCCATTTATATCTAATGCCGTGGGACTGTAAAATTTGCAGGGCCGGTTTCATAGCACGTCTTCTTGCTAAAGCTTGAGGTGCCAAATCCGCAAACAACTGGTATGAGAAATTCTGGAAATCTAAAGAGTCCCGCCCGCGCGCCGCAGTCATAAGGAGCTCTTTAGTGCGAAAAAAAATGCAACTTGACTAGGACATCACGCGGGAGACTGTCGGCCCTTTTTTTTTGTAAGGCCCTATGAATTCGATCAAACTCCAGTCTCTCGATTGGAATCGAAGGAACTAGTTCCTGAAAGAGTGCTGTAACTGTTGATTGCAGATCCAAAACAGATTCCGGGATCCCTCTGATCCTAATGTTGGCTCGCCTCGATCTGTTTTCAACATCCTCAAGCTTATGAAGCAATACTAGATTTTCCTCACGCAATGTATCCATATCATCTCTCAGCGAGGACATATCAGATTTCTGAGTCGTTGCTTGATGTTCTAAATCCCCGACCCTCTGACCCAGTTCCTTAATATCAGCAGACAGGGTATTGGTAATCTGAGTAGTGATATTCAGCGCCCATTTTTCTAGCGCTCTTTCCAGAATTGCTTCATATCCGTCAAGGGGGGGAGGGTGGGATTTAGGAGGTGAGCCCTGTAGGGATTCATCCATCCAGGACTCGTCCTCTGGAAGGAGACCAGACGTATTGTGAGGATCGTTCTGGGTAGCAATAGGATCAGACATTGTGGTATTTAGTAGATCCAGCTGTTACACTATTCACAAAAGCTTGACAAGCACATATAGGAAGGTCAAATAAGATGAACTGAACTAGCGATGAGGTCCTGGAGATTAATCTCAGGGTCACAAACGGCAGATAGCGTGTAAAGCTGCAATGGCCCTTTAAATAATGCAGTCTGGTTGGAGTGAACTGCTGAGTAGGAAAGTGGATACTCCCGGCCAGAGGCACCCCACTGAAAGCTTTTAGCTACACAGCCCCCCACTTGAACAGAACTACACCGGCCCTTTAAATGTTACAGATGGCCTGGATGCTGCAGCTCAGGGTATGTACACTAACAGATCCTCCTATCAAGCATCCCCCAGCAGAACAAGAAGCTTACTAGAGGATAGGCTGGAGCGTGGCAGAATGGAGAGCAATAAGGAGGGCTGTGCTTGCCCTTTAAGAGCTAAAATCCTCCATAGGAACGCTGCTGGGTGAAGGGACAGAACCATGTGACAGGGCACCTGCTGGCTAGCAGAGATGAGGTATGAAGCACCGGGATGCGGGACATGAGTTCAGCTAACCTTGCAGCCGACACAGCACAGGGCAGGGAGCTGCTGTCAGCAAAATGCCGTCTTTCCGGCCGCACCGATCACCCGACGGGGGCCTCCACTCACCGCCACAGAAGCGCACAAAACTCGGGGGGGATGGTCCCCTGGATGATGCGACCCTCCTGGGCCGAAAACCACCGGGTCCCGCAAGCGGAGGAGGTCAGGGCGCTCGCTAGTCTGCGGAGCCGCCGGTTCAGGCTGCCATCACGGCTCCACGCGCATGCGCACTCCCAGTGTCTCTTTCAAGCAATGTTTCGGCTCCTGCTGCTGCTTACAACTCCAGGGTGTGATTCATCCAATTTTTGGGCTCCTGCTGCCAACTCCAGTGTCTCTTTAAAGCAATGTTTGGGCTCCTGCTGCTGCTTGCAACTCCAGGGTGGGATTCATCCAGTTTTTGGGCTCCTGCTGCCAACTCCAGTGCCTCATTCAAGCTATGTTTGGGCTCCTGCAGCTGCTGCTTGCAACTCCAGGGTGTGATTCATCCAATTTTTGGACTTCTGCAGCCAACTCCAGTGTCTCTTTCATGCAATGTTTGGGCTCCTGCTGCTGCTGCTTTCAACTCCAGGGTGTGATTCATCCAATTTTTGGGCTCCTGCAGCCAACTCCAGTGTCTCTTTAAAGTAATGTTTGGGCTCCTGCTGCTGCTTGCGACTCCAGGGTGTGATTCATCCAATTTTTGGGCTCCTGCAGCCAACTCCAGTGTCTCTTTCACACAATGTTTGGGCTCCTGCTGCTGCTGCTTGCAACACCAGGGTGTGATTCATCCAATTTTTGGGCTCCTGAAGCCAACTCCAGTGTCTCCTTAATGCACTGTTTGGGCTCCTGCTGCTGCTTGCAACTCCAGGGTGTGATTCATCCAATTTATGGGCTCCTGCTGCCAACTCCAGTGTCTCTTTAAAGCAATGTTTGGGCTCCTGCTGCTGCTTGCAACTCCAGGGTGTGATTCATCCAGTTTTTGGGCTCCTGCTGCCAACTCAAGTGCCTCATTCAAGCTATGTTTGGGCTCCTGCAGCTGCTGCTTGCAACTCCAGGGTGTGATTCATCCAATTTTTGGGCTCCTGAAGCCAACCCCAGTGTCTCTTTAAAGTAATATTTGGGCTCCTGCTGCTGCTGCCAACTCCAGGGTGTGATTCATCCAATTTTTGGGCTCCTGAAGCCAACTCCAGTGTCTCTTTCAAGCAATGTTTCGGCTCCTGCTGCTGCTTACAACTCCAGGGTGTGATTCATCCAATTTTTGGGCTCCTGCTGCCAACTCCAGTGTCTCTTTAAAGCTATGTTTGGGCTCCTGCTGCTGCTTGCAACTCCAGGGTGTGATTCATCCAATTTTTGGGCTCCTGCTGCCAACTCCAGTGTCTCTTTCAAGCTATGTTTGTGCTCCTGCTGCTGCTGCTTGCAACTCCAGGGTGTGATTCATCCAATTTCTGGGCTCCTGCAGCCAACTCCAATGTCTCTTTCACGCAATGTTTGGGCTCCTGCTGCTGCTTGCAACTCCAGGGTGTGATTCATCCAATTTTTGGGCTCCTGCAGCCAACTCCAATGTCTCTTTCACGCAATGTTTGGGCTCCTGCTGCTGCTTGCAACTCCAGGGTGTGATTCATCCAATTTTTGGGCTCCTGAAGCCAACTCCAGTGTCTCTTTAAAGCAATGTTTGGGCTCCTGCTGCTGCTTGCAACTCCAGGGTGTGATTCATCCAATTTTTGGGCTCCTGCTGCCAACTCCAGTGTCTCTTTCAAGCTATGTTTGGGCTACTGCTGCTGCTGCTTGCGACTCCAGGGTGTCATTCAGCCAATTTTAGGCTCCTGCTGCCAACTCCAGTGTCTCTTTCAAGCTATGTTTGGGCTGCTGCTGCTTGAAACTCCAGGGTGTGATTCAGCCAATTTTTGGGCTCCTGCTGCCAACTCCAGTGTCTCTTTCAAGCTATGTTTGGACTTCTGCTGCCAACTCGAGTGTCTCTTTCAAGCTATGTTTGGGCTCCTGCTGCTGCTTGCAACTCCAGGGTGTCATTCAGCCAATTCTTGGGCTCCTGCTGCCAACTCCAGTGTCTCTTTAAAGCTTTGTTTGGGCTCCTGCTGCTGTTGCTTGCAACTCCAGGGTGTCATTCAGCCAATCTTTGGGCTCCTGCTTCCAACTCGACTGTTTCTTTCAAGCTATGTTTGGGCTGCTGCCGCTGCTTGCAACTCCAGGGTGTGATTCATCCAATTTTTGGCCTCCTGCTGCCAACTCCAGTGTCTCTTTAAAGCAATGTTTGGGCTCCTGCTGCTGCTGCTGCTTGCCACTCCACGATGTGATTCATCCAATTTTTGGGCTTCTGCTGCCAGTGTCTCTTTCAACCAATGTTTGGGCGCTGCTGCTGCTTGCAACTCCAGGGTGTCATTCAGCCAAATTTTGGGCTCCTGCTGCCAACTCCAGTGTCTTTTTCAAGCTATGTTTGGGCTCCTGCTGCTGCTGCTTGCAACTCCAGGGTGTCATTCAGCCACTCTTTGGGCTCCTGCTGCCAACTCAAATGTCTCTTTCAAGCTATGTTTGGGATGCTGCTGCTGCTGCTTGCAACTCCAGGGTGTCATTCAGCCAATGTTTGGGCTCCTGCTGCCAACTCGAGTGTCTCTTTCAAGCTATGTTTGGGCTGCTGCTGCTGCTGCTGCTTGCAACTCCACGGTGTGATTCATTCAATTTTTGGCCTCCTGCTGCCAACTCCGGTGTCTCTTTCAAGCTATGTTTGGGCTGCTGCTGCTTGCAACTCCAGGGTGTCATTCAGCCAATTTTTGGGCTCCTGCAGCCAACTCCAATGTCTCTTTCACGCAATGTTTGGGCTCCTGCTGCTGCTTGCAACTCCAGGGTGTGATTCATCTAATTTTTGGGCTCCTGAAGCCAACTCCAGTGTCTCTTTCAAGCTATGTTTGGGCTACTGCTGCTGCTGCTTACGACTCCAGGGTGTCATTCAGCCAATTTTGGGCTCCTGCTGCCAACTCCAGTGTCTCTTTCAAGCTATGTTTGGGCTGCTGCTGCTTGAAACTCCAGGGTGTGATTCAGCCAATTTTTGGGCTCCTGCTGCCAACTCCAGTGTCTCTTTCAAGCTATGTTTGGACTTCTGCTGCCAACTCGAGTGTCTCTTTCAAGCTATGTTTGGGCTCCTGCTGCTGCTGCTTGCAACTCCAGGGTGTCATTCAGCCAATTTTTGGGCTCCTGCTGCCAACTCCAGTGTCTCTTTCAAGCTATGTTTGGGCTGCTGCTGCTGCTTGCAACTCCAGGGTGTGATTCATCCAATTTTTGGGCTCCTGCTGCCAACTCCAGTGTCTCTTTCAAGCTATGTTTGGGCTGCTGCTGCTGCTTGCAACTCCAGGGTGTGATTCATCCAATTTTTGGCCTCCTGCTGCCAACTTCAGTGTCTCTTTCAACCAATGTTTGGGCGGCTTCTGCTGCTTGCAACTCCAGGGTGTGATTCAGCTAATTTTTGGGCTCCTGCTGCTGCCAGCTCCAGGGTGTGTTTTTATGGCACTATAGGGGCCCCTCATAGTGATGCCACCTCAACTCTCTGCAATTGTGCCGCTCTGTGATTCTATTGGCGATGCCTCTGATCTGCATGTCATAATTATTTACAGTATTATTTCACTAACCCAGCATGCATCCTATGCGTGTTACAGCAAGGCAGAATGGTTTACAACCCTATTGAGGCTCTAGGAAGCTCAGAAATAGCCGTTTTTATTAGCAATTCAGTGCGAATAAATTCGAACCGAAACAAATTTTGACGGAAAATTCGGCGAATCGAATTTTTCAAAAGTTTGCTCATCTCTAATTTGCACATTTGACCATATCTGTTACACACAAGCAGGGGATTCTTCTAACTAGATGACAGTTTTAATTGTTTTTGTGTCTGCTGTAAAAACCCCTGCCCACAGGGCATCCCATATTAGCACATTTGACCCTACCTGTTACACACAAGCAGCTGTTAAAGGGGATTTCTTCTAACTAGAGTACAGTTTGAATTGTTTTTGTGTCTGCTGTAAAAACCTCAGGCCACTGGGCATCCCATATCAGCACATTTGACCCTATCTGTTACACACAAGCAGGTGTTAAAGCGGATTTCTTCTAACTAGAGCACAGTTTTAATTGTTTTTGTGTCTGCTGTAAAAACCCCTGGGCACTGTGCATGCCATGTTTGCACATTTACCGCTATCTGTTACACACAAGCAGCTCTTAAAGGGGATTTCATCTAACTAGAGCACAGTTTTAATTGTTTTGTGTCTGCTGTAAAAACCCCTGCCCACTAGGCATCCCATATTACCACATTTAACCCTATCTGTTACACACAAGCAGCTCTTAAAGGGGATTTCATCTAACTAGAGCACAGTTTTAATTGTTTTGTGTCTGCTTTAAAAACCCCTGCCCACAGGGCATCCCATATTAACACATTTAACCCTATCTGTTGCACACAAGCAGCTCTGAAAGCGGATTTCTTCTAATTAGATTACAGTTTGAATTGTTTTTGTGTCTGCTGTAAAAACCCCTGCACACTGGGCATCCTATATTGCCAATTTTCATAGTATCTGTTACTTTTTAAAGTAAACACATTTTTTAAGTGCCTGTTGTGCATTTCAAATACATAAAAATGTCAGGCAGACAAGTGGCAGGATGTTCACAGAGGAGTGGCAGAGGCCTAGATTCAGCAGGCAGAGGTCGCAGCAGACTAGGGGTGAGTGGCAGCAGGAGTCGTGGTGAGAGACCTGATCTGCCAATATCTGCTAGCAGTCGTGTCTCCACCAGTAAAGCGTCTGCCGTCGTAGATTGGTTAACGCGGTCATCCACATCATCACAAGTTACATCTGACACCCCCAGTCTACAGTCGATAGGTTCCTCTGACACAACCCTGAGTTGGCTTGGCCCGGGAGCAGTCCCTGTCCTCCCATTGCCTCTGTCCTACGCCGTTCCCTCTCCCAGTGACGTATCCTATGCTTTGGGTTCAGCTCCACTCTTTCGTGAGGAGGACGATCAGATAGAGGACAGTCAGCAGCTACTGCCCAGCCAAGAAATGGAGGTGGCTTCTTTCGCTAGGCAGACAAATAGTGATGTGGAGAGTGGCGTGGGAGGTGGTGTGGTGAGCGTTCCAGCTCCTGCACCAGACACTGTTGAGGAAACCGAGAACATCAGTGACGTGCAGACACAACTCGATGATGATGATGATGATGAAGCCGATCGCACTTGGGAGCCGGGTGCAGAAGGGGCTTCATCATCATCATCAAGAGAAGAGGAGCGCAGGTTGCCCGGAGTCAGCAGCTGAGGCAGCATGAGTGCAGTCAGCATGGGGGCAGAATTGTAGTCTGGAGCCAAACGGAGCCGGGGTATATCACTTGCTGCACGGCAGGCTACCTTCTCGGGAGGGAGTGGAGCAGGGGTTCCTGGAGTTGGCGGCAGTAGCAGTGAATCAGTTCGGGCTGTTGGTGGGAAAATTAGCTACTCGGAAGTGTGGCAGTTTTTCATCAAGCATCCGCAGGAGGGTAACATGTCCACATGCAAGATGTGTAGGCAAAAGGTGAAGCGTGGCCAGGGCCCAAATGTTGGCACCACGGCCCTGCGTCAACATATGATGCATCACCATAATGCGGCCTGGGAGAACCGAGGCTCCGAAGAGGTGATCCAGGCTGCTTCCTCACCAAGTGGCACGCTGTTCCAAATCTCTGCCAGCCAAGGCTCCAGCACCTCAGCCGAAGGCAGCTGTGCGTCATACCCATCCTCTGTTGCTCCAGATGCTCCTGCTCCTCCTCCTCCTCCAAGTCATGCATCCTGCCAGCAATCCATCAGCGAAGCCATATCCAAGAGACAGCAGTATGCGCCCACTCATCTTACGACGCCGAAGCTGAATGTGCCCCTGTCCAAGTTGCTACTGCTGCAGTCGCTCCCTTTTCAGGTGGTGGACTCTGCACCTTTCAGAGAACTGATGGCTTGTGCCGAGCCGAGGTGGAGAGTCCCAAGCCGTCATTTCTTTGCCAAGAAGGCAGTACCAGCGCTGCACAATTTTGTTGAACAGAAGGTGGGCCAGTCCTTGAGCCTGTCGGTGTGGAGCAAAGTGCATGGCAGCACCAACGTCTGGAGCTGTAACTAAGGTCAGGGACAGTACATGTCGTTTACGGCCCACTGGGTGAATGTGGTTCCTTTGCAGCAGCAGCAACTTGAACAGGTCACGCCGCTTCAGCCTCCTCGCTCCCTGCCCATTGGGCCTGTGACACTGTGCGACTTGCCTCCTCATCCTCCGCCATCTCCTCACCCTCCACTGTAGATTCAAGTCTCAGTGCCCCTCCAGTCTACCATGTGTGCAGTGCATGGAGGTGTCACGCTGTGCTTCACATGGTTTGTCTTGGCGAACGGAGTCACACAGGGGAGGAATTGCTAAAATTTATTCATCAAGAAATCCAAACATGGCTTACTCCAAGAAAACTGAAAATGGGAACCATGGTTACCGACAATGGGAAGAACATTTTGTCTGCGCTGCAACAAGGAAGCCTGACCCATGCACCTTGCATGGCTCACGTCTTCAATCTGGTTGTCAAGCGGTTTCTGAAGTCATCCCCCCATCTGCAAGACATCCTAACAACGGCAAGGAAACTTTGCATGCACTTCAGCCACTCCTACACCGCCAAGCACACCCTTCTTGAGCTACAGCATCAGAACGGTAGCCCCCAACATAGTTTGATTTGCGATGTTTCCACCCTCCATATGTTGGAACGACTATACGAACAGAGAAAAGCCATCACGGATTTCTTGATGATCCAAGCGGATAGGGGGACTCCCAATTGTAACTTCAATGTCAGCCATTGGCAGCTCATACGTGACACCTGCCGTTTGCTCAGGCCCTTTGAGGAAGCCACTATATTTGTCAGTCGCCAGGATTACGGGATGAACGACGTGATTCCACAGCTTCATGTACTACAACACATGTTGGAAACCATGGCTGGTCAGGGCACTGGAGACATGTCGTCTACATCTTACGGCCACATGAACCCCGTTGGAGCTGAACTGGAGGAGGAGGAGTGGCACAGTGAAGCACAGTTTAGGCTTGGCGAAATGGCTGGTTTATCTAGTCAGCTGACAGGATAGGAGGAGCAGGAGCAGCCAGAGGAGCTAGAGGGTTGTGAGGAAGGCGAAACAGAGGACCCAGACACACCGTGGCAGTATGCAGTGGCGATGGAGACAGGTAGTCCCTCCGAGTCACTTGCACAAATGGCACGAAGCATGCTCACGTGCTTGCGTAGTGACCCCAGAATTGTTTCCATTTGTCAGCGGGATGACTTATGGCTCTCTATCTTATTGGACCCTCGCTTTTTTACACCCACTGGGAGGGAGGACAAACTGGCCTACTACAGAGACATCCTACGTAGTCAGTTGGCCGATGCCTATCTGCGCCATCATCCATACTCTCGTGGGTCCCTCTGCGCTCACCTTCCACTGCCATAGCTGCTAGGGGGGGTGGGTGGCAGGAGCAGCAGCAGCAGCTCCATCAGCAGCAGCCTCAGTCTTCAGTCGCTAATGAGTAGCTTTCTTCACCCACATAGTGAGGCTACTCATGAGCAGCAGGAAAACCTGGTGCAGGACCTGAACCAGCAGGTCATGTCATACCTTGACATGACCATGCCAACACACCTTGAGGATCCGCTGGACTTCTGGGCAGCCAAACTTGACTTGTGGACGCAACTAGCAGAGTTTGCCCTGAAAAAGCTGTCCTGCCCGGTCAGTAGCGTGCCATCTGAGCGGGTGTTTAGTGCAGTGGGGGCCATAGTAACACCGAGGAGAACTGGTCTGTCAACTAAAAATGTGGAGAGACTCACCTTTGTGAAAATGAATCAGGAATGGATCAGCCAGGATTTCCACCCACCAATGGCTGATGCATGCGACTAGATTCAGCATGGTGCCAGGTTTTACACTTTCCAAATGGTGCAAAACATATTTATGTCTTTAGGCCAATTTGTGGCCTCCTGCTGATGCCAACTTCAGGGTATGACTTTCAGACAATTTTTGGGTTCCTGCTGATGCCAACTTCAGGGTGTGCCTTTCAGACAATTTTTGGGTTCCTGCTTATGCCAACTTCAGGGTATGCCTTTCAGACAATTTTTGTGTTCCTGCTGCTGCCAACTCCAGGGTGTGTCTTTATGCCAATTTTTGGGCTCCTGCTGCCAACTCCAGTGTCTCTTTAGGCCAATGTTTGGGCTCCTGCTGCTGCCAACTCCAGTGTGTCTTTAGGCCAATTTTTGGGCTGCTGCTGCCAACTCCAGTGTCTCTTTCAAGCAATGTTTGGGCACCTGCTGCTGCTGCTGCCAACTCCAGGGTGTGTCTTTCAGGCAATATATGGGCTCCTAATGCTGCTGCCAACTCCAATGTGATTTTCAGGCTATATATGAGCTCATTATGCTGCTGCCAACTCCTGGGTGTGTCTTTCAGGCAATATATGGGCTCCTAATGCTGCTGCCAAAACCTGGGTGTGTTTTTCAGGCAATATATGTGCTCCCTATGCTGCTGCCAAGTCCAGAGTGCGTCTTTCAGGCAATATTTGGGCTCCCTATGCAGCTGCCAAATTCAGGGTGTGTTTTTTAGGCAATATATGGGCTCCCTATGCTGCTGCCAACTCCACTGTGTGTAGTGACGCCTCTGATCTGCATGTCATACTTCTTTACAATAGTATTTAACTAACCCAGCATGCATCCTATGTAGAGATGAGCGAACTTTTGAAAAATTCTATTCGACTGATTCGTCGAATTTTCCGACAAAATTCGTTTCGATCCAAATTTATTCGCGACGAATCACTATTAAAAACGGCTATTTCTGAGCCTCCTAGAGCCTCAATAGGGTTGTAAACCATTCTGCCTTGCTGTAACACGCACAGGATGCGTGCTGGGTTAGTTAAATAATACTTCAAATAAATATCACATGCAGATCAGAGGCATCGCTAATAGAATCGCAGAGCGGCACAATTGCAGAGAGTTGAAGTGCCATCACTATGAGGGGCAGGAGCCCAAACATTGCTTTAAAGAGACACTGGAGTTGGCAGCAGCAGGAGCCCAAAAATTGGATGAATCACACCCTGGAGTTGCAAGCAGCAGCAGGAGCCCAAAAATTGGCTGAAAGTGACACCGGAGTTGGCAGCAGCAGGAGCCCAACAATTGGATGAATCACACCCTGGAGTTGCAAGCAGCAGCAGCAGGAGCCCAAACATTACTTTAAAGAGACACTGGAGTTGGCTTCAGGAGCCCAAAAATTGGATGATTCACACCATGGAGTTGGCAGCAGCAGCAGCAGGAGCCCAAATATTACTTTAAAGAGACACTGGAGTTGGCTTCAGGAGCCCAAAAATTGGATGATTCACACCCTGGAGTTGGCAGCAGCAGCAGCAGGAGCCCAAATATTACTTTAAAGAGACACTGGGGTTGGCTTCAGGAGCCCAAAAATTGGATGGATCACACCCTGGAGTTGGCAGCAGCAGCAGCAGGAGCCAAATATTACTTTAAAGAGACACTGGGGTTGGCTTCTAGAGCCCAAAAATTGGATGAATCACACCCTGGAGTTGCAAGCAGCAGCAGCAGCAGGAGCCCGAACATTACTTTAAAGAGACACTGGAGTTGGCTTCAGGAGCCCAAAAATTGGATGATTCACACCCTGGAGTTGGCAGCAGCAGGAGCCCAAATATTACTTTAAAGAGACACTGGAGTTGGCTTCAGGAGCCCAAAAATTGGATGATTCACACCCTGGAGTTGGCAGCAGCAGCAGGAGCCCAAATATTACTTTAAAGAGACACTGGGGTTGGCTTCAGGAGCCCAAAAATTGGATGAATCACACCCTGGAGTTGGCAGCAGCCCAAATATTACTTTAAAGAGACACTGGGGTTGGCTTCAGGAGCCCAAAAATTGGATGAATCACACCCTGGAGTTGGCAGCTGCAGTAGGAGCCCAAATATTACTTTAAAGAGACACTGGGGTTGGCTTCAGGAGCCCAAAAATTGGATGATTCATACCCTGGAGTTGGCAGCAGCAGCAGCAGGAGCCAAAACATTACTTTAAAGAGACACTGGGGTTGGCTTCAGGAGCCCAAAAATTGGATGAATCACACCCTGGAGTTGCAAGCAGCAGCAGGAGCCCAAACATAGCTTGAAAGACACACTGGAGTTGGCTTCAGGAGCCCAACAATTGGATGAATCACACCCTGGAGTCGCAAGCAGCAGCAGGAGCCCAAACATTGCTTTAAAGAGACACTGGAGTTGGCAGCAGGAGGTCAAAAATTGGATGATTCACACCCTGGAGTTGGCAGCAGCAGCAGGAGCCCAAACATTACTTTAAAGAGAAACTGGAGTTGGCTTCAGGAGACCAAAAATTGGATGAATCACACCCTGGAGTTGGCAGCAGCAGCAGCAGGAGCCCAAATATTACTTTAAAGAGACACTGGGGTTGGCTTCAGGAGCCCAAAAATTGGATGAATCACACCCTGGAGTTGGCAGCAGCAGCAGCAGGAGCCCAAACATTACTTTAAAGAGACCCTGGGGTTGGCTTCAGGAGCCCAAAAATTGGATGAATCACACCCTGGAGTTGGCAGCAGCAGAAGCCCAAATATTACTTTAAAAAGACACTGGGGTTGGCTTCAGGAGCCCAAAAATTGGATGATTCACACCCTGGAGTTGCAAGCAGCAGCAGGAGCCCAAACATTGGCTGAAAGAGACACTGGAGTTGGCAGCAGCAGGAGCCCAAAAATTGGATGAATCACACCCTGGAGTTGCAAGCAGCAGCAGCAGGAGCCCAAACATTACTTTAAAGAGACACTGGAGTTGGCAGCAGGAGCCCAAAAATTGGATGATTCACATCCTGGAGTTGGCAGCAGCAGCAGCAGGAGCCCAAATATTACTTTAAAGAGACACTGGAGTTGGCTTCAGGAGCCCAAACATTGGATGATTCACACCCTGGAGTTGGCAGCAGCAGCAGCAGGAGCCCAAATATTACTTTAAAGAGACACTGGGGTTGGCTTCAGGAGCCCAAAAATTGGATGAATCACACCCTGGAGTTGGCAGCAGCAGCAGCAGGAGCCCAAATATTACTTTAAAGAGACACTGGGGTTGGCTTCAGGAGCCCAAAAATTGGATGAATCACACCCTGGAGTTGCAAGCAGCAGCAGGAGCCCAAACATTACTTTAAAGAGACACTGGAGTTGGCTTCAGGAGCCCAAAAATTGGATGATTCACACCCTGGAGTTGGCAGCAGCAGCAGCAGGAGCCCAAATATTACTTTAAAGAGACACTGGAGTTGGCTTCAGGAGCCCAAAAATTGGATGATTCACACCCTGGAGTTGGCAGCAGCAGCAGGAGCCCAAATATTACTTTAAAGAGACACTGGGGTTGGCTTCAGGAGCCCAAACATTGGATGAATCACACCCTGGAGTTGGCAGCAGCAGGAGCCCAAATATTACTTTAAAGAGACACTGGGGTTGGCTTCAGGAGCCCAAAAATTGGATGAATCACACCCTGGAGTTGGCAGCAGCAGCAGGAGCCCAAATATTACTTTAAAGAGACACTGGGGTTGGCTTCAGGAGCCCAAAAATTGGATGATTCACACCCTGGAGTTGGCAGCAGCAGCAGGAGCCAAAACATTACTTTAAAGAGACCCTGGGGTTGGCTTCAGGAGCCCAAAAATTGGATGAATCACACCCTGGAGTTGCAAGCAGCAGCAGGAGCCCAAACATAGCTTGAAAGACACACTGGAGTTGGCTTCAGGAGCCCAAAAATTGGATGAATCACACCCTGGAGTTGCAAGCAGCAGCAGGAGCCCAAACATTGCTTTAAAGAGAAACTGGAGTTGGCAGCAGGAGGTCAAAAATTGGATGATTGACACCCTGGAGTTGGCAGCAGCAGCAGCAGCAGAAGGAGCCCAAACATTACTTTAAAGAGACACTGGAGTTGGCTTCAGGAGCCCAAAAATTGGATGAATCACACCCTGGAGTTGGCAGCAGCAGCAGCAGGAGCCCAAATATTACTTTAAAGAGACACTGGGGTTGGCTTCAGGAGCCCAAAAATTGATTGGATGAATCACACCCTGGAGTTGGCAGCAGCAGCAGCAGGAGCCCACACATTACTTTAAAGAGACCCTGGTGTTGGCTTCAGGAGCCCAAAAATTGGATGAATCACACCCTGGAGTTGGCAGCAGCAGCAGCAGGAGCCCAAATATTACTTTAAAGAGACACTGGGGTTGGCTTCAGGAGCCCAAAAATTGGATGAATCACACCCTGGAGTTGGCAGCAGCAGGAGCCCAAATATTTCTTTAAAGAGACACTGGGGTTGGCTTCAGGAGCCCAAAAATTGGACGAATCACACCCTGGAGTTGGCAGCAGCAGGAGCCCAAACATTACTTTAAAGAGACCCTGGGGTTGGCTTCAGGAGCCCAAAAATTGGATGAATCACACCCTGGAGTTGGCAGCAGCAGCAGCAGGAGCCCAAATATTACTTTAAAGAGACACTGGGGTTGGCTTCAGGAGCCCAAAAATTGGATGAATCACACCCTGGAGTTGGCAGCAGCAACAGCAGGAGCCCAAACATTACTTTAAAGAGACCCTGGGGTTGGCTTCAGGAGCCCAAAAATTGGATGAATCACACCCTGGAGTTGGCAGCAGCAGGAGCCCAAATATTACTTTAAAGAGACACTGGGGTTTGCTTCAGGAGCCCAAAAATTGGATGAATCACACCCTGGAGTTGGCAGCAGCAGCAGGAGCCCAAACATTACTTTAAAGAGACACTGGAGTTGGCTTCAGGAGCCCAAAAATTGGATGAATCACACCCTGGAGTTGGCAGCAGCAGCAGGAGCCCAAATATTACTTTAAAGAGACACTGGGGTTGGCTTCAGGAGCCCAAAAATTGGATGAATCACACCCTGTGGAGAGTCATGTGGAGAAAAAGTAGCTTAGTTAGTAATATCTACATAAAATTATGAATAAACAAATGCAAAAGTATTGCCAAAGTGAAGTTTTGTTTGAGGGTGTGTTTCCACCTTTTAATTAAATCAGAAACAACAAGGTATCATTGCCTCTGACTAATTAGCCCTCAAAAATTCTTGGAATTTTTAATCTGGAATCATGTCTGTTCCGTCTTATCCGAAGAATATTAATAAAAAGTAAGAGTAACGTAAAGGATTTTTTATCAATACTTACTTGTGGTCCGATGCGGAGGAATGTCTGTAACTGGAGAGCAGCGCCTTAAATCTGTTTTGCACGATCCATCTTTCTTTAGTGTTGGTCTGGCCCCGTCATCTATCTACTGGAATACATCAGGCATTGTTGGGAGGAAAGCTTGGCTGATCCATGCGCCATTCATTTCCACGCAGGGCAGTCTCTGGAAAAAAAAAAGTATGTATAAACCAGGGTCTTTTTCATATAAAAACAAATGGTTATTTTTGCTTTTAAACCATATGTTCCACAGCTTTACCAGTCATTGTGTCAGCCAATGAAGCAACTTTGTCTGGAAGTGCTGCAAAAGCAGTCTACTGCAACACAAGTGGCATCTGACACCCCCAGTCAACTGTCTGTTGTCTGTCTGTTATGCTTTGGGTTCAGCTCCACTATCCATTGATGAAGATCTGATAATCATAAAATTCAGCAGCTACTGCCCAGCCAAGAAGTGGAGGAGACACTCGCCTCTTCTTCCACTAGCCGGCAATTAGTGATGAGGAGAGTGTCGTGGGAGGAGGTGTTGCAAGCCGAGGTAGTGGAAGAGGGTCCCTGGAGTCTGCGGTGGTGGCGGTGGCAGCAGCAGCAGCAGTGAATTATTGGGGACTGTTGATAGGAAAAATCAGCTACTCAGCGATGTGTCAGTTTTTCATGTTGCATCCACAATCCTGTGGAGAAAAAGTAGGTTAGTTAGTATATATACATAAAATTATGAATAGACAAATGCAATAGTATTGCCAAAGTGAAGTTTTGTTTGAGGGTGTGTTTCCACCTTGTAATTAAATCAGAAACAACTAGGTATCATTGCCTCTGAATAATTAGCCCTCAAAAATTCTTGGAATTTTTAATCTTGATGTCTGAGGGATTTCTCCTCTCAGACAGCGTCACCATAAGTCCAGCCTGCTGCATTACCCAGTGGTGGACCTTTCAGAGAGCTGATGGCTTGTGCCGAGCCGAGGTGGAGAGTCCCATGGCATGGTTGTTGAACAGAAGGTGGGCCAGTCCTTTAGCCTGTCAGTGTGTACCAAAGTGCACAGTGTTGTCTACGTCTGGAGCTGTAACTATGGACTCATGGTGGACAATATATATCCTTTTAGGCCCCCTTGGTGATTGTGGTTTCACGCTGTTCTTCACATGGTTTTCCTTGACCAACAGAGTCACACATGGGAGGAACTACTAAAAATGAGAACTCAATCCATGAAAGCATTGCTTAATCCACGAAAACTGCAAATTTGGACCCATGGTGACTGACACTTGGAAGAACATCTTGTTTGCGCTGCGACAAGGAAGCCAGAGTCATGCGTCCTGACATGGCACACGTGTTCAGTCTAGTTGTCAAGCTTTTTCTGAAGTCTTGCCCCCATCTGAAAGACATCCGAACAACAGGAAAGAAAGTTAGCATGCACTTCTGGCACTCCTACACCACCAAGCACAACCTTATTGAGCCTCAGCGTCAGAACGGTGTACCCCAACATAGTCTGATTTGCGATGTTTCCACCCGTTGGAATTCCACCCTCCATATGCAGGATCCACTATAGCAGTGGTCCCCAACCCTGTCCTCAAGGCCCACCAACAGGCCAGGTTTTGCAGATCTCCACAAAGATGCACAGGTGGAGTAATTAGTGCAGCTGCAGAGCAATAGAGCTGGCTATTTGGAGATTCAAAAAACATGACATGTTGGTGGGCCTTGAGGACAGGGTTGAGGACCACTGCACTATAGGAACAGAGAAAAGCCATCACGGATTTCTGGATGATCCAAACGGATAGGGGGACACCCCTGTGTAAATTCAATGTAAACCATTGGCAGCTCATACGTGACACCGACCGTTTGCTCAGGCCCTTTGAGGAAGCTACTTTATTAGTCAGTTGCCAGGACTATGAGATGAACGATGAGATTCCACTGCTTCATGTACTACAAGACATGTTGGAAACCATGGCTGGTCAGGGCACTGGAGACATGGCACATACATTTCACAGCCACATGAAGCCTGTGGGGGCTGAAGTGGAGGAGGAGGAGGGGGTGGGGCACAGCAAACCACAGTTTAGGTTTCACAAAATGACCATTTTATCTAGTCATCTGACAGGAGAGGAGGAGCAGGAGCAGCCACAAGAGCTAGAGGGTTGGGAGGAAGGCGAGACAGAGGACCCAGACACACCGTGGCAGTTTACAGTGGAGATGGAGACAGGTAGTCCCTCCGAGTCACTTGCACAAATGGCACGATGCATGCTCACATGCTTGCGTACTAGTGAGCGCAGAATTGTCTCCATTTGTCAGCGGGAAGACTTCTGGCTCTCCAACTTATTGGACCCTCGCTTCCGGCACAAAATGGGGGCATTTTTTACGGACAAACTGACCTACTACAGAGACATCCCACGTAGTCAGTTGGGCGATGTCTATCTGTGCCATGGCCCATACTCCCGCAGGTCTGACTCGGGGGGACCTCTGCGATCACCTTCCACTGCCATGGCTGCTGGGGGGGTGGAAGGAGCAGCAGCAGCTCCATTAGCAGCAGCCTCAGTCTTCAGTCGCTAGTGAGTATCTTTCTACACCCGCATAGTGAGTCTACTCATGAGCAGCAGGAAGACCTGGAGCTGGACCTCAAACAGCAGGTAATGTCATACCTTGACATGACCATGCCAACACACCTTCAGGATCCACTGGATTTGCTGGGAAGCCAAACTTGACTTGTGTCCGCAACTAGCAGAGTTTGCCCTGGAAAAGCTGTACTGGCCGGACAGTAGTTGATTTAGATGGCAACTGGGCTGCTCTATATAATGAAGCAAAATGGCAAATTTACCTCACAATATAAGCTATTGCCCCTCAGATTTACACAGGGGCTGCTCCATATTATGCTGCAAAATTGCAAATTTACCTCACAATATAAGCTATTGCCCCTCAGATTTACACAGGGCCTGCTCTATATAATGAAGCAAAATGGCAAATTTACCTCGCTATATAAGCTAATGCCCCTCAGATTTACACAGGGGCTGCTCCATATAATGCTGCAAAATGGCAAATTTACCTCACTATATAAGCTATTACAGCTCTATATAAATAAAAATAAATAAATAAAAAAAGGGCCTGTAGAAGCTTATTTAGTATAACAGATAGGGTGACATGTGCTGGTTTGGGATGCCCATATGGGCTAGTGTTTTGGCAGCAGTACAAAAACCAATGCAAAATGCAATAGCTTAATAAAGCTGATGCTGATCAACGCTTATTTAGTATAACAGATGGGGTGCAACATGCAGGTTTGGGATGCCCTGCGGCCTGGTGTATTTAAAGCAGACCAAAACCAATTCTAAATGCAATAACGTAATAAAGCTGAGGCTGTAGATGCTTATTTAGTATAAACAGATAGGGTGCAACGTGCAGCTTTGGGGTGCCCTGCGGCCTGGTTTATTAAAAGCAGTCAAAAACAAGTGCAAACTGAAGTAGCTTAATAAAGCAGCTGATGCTGATCAACGCTTATGTTGTATAACAGATAGGGTTAAAATAGCATGTGCCTTGGGATGCCCGTGTGGACTGGTATATTTGAAGCTGAACAAAAAGTAACAATAATCCAAGTACGAGAAATGCTTGTGCTTAACAAATAGGGTTAAACAGCATGTGCCTTGGGATGCCCGTGTGGCCTGGTATATTTTAAGCTGAACAAAAAGTAACAATAATCCAAGTATGAGAAATAATTTTGACCTTCTTTACAGCGCCATACTTTGAAAAAAATCCTTAATTTCATGCCGATCAATCCAAAGGTCAATGCCCCCAACAAAAATAGTGTTCGGCATAAGTTTTCCTTCTGGAAGGACGTAACCTTTAGTTTACATGGTTGGGGTAGGTTATCTTACAAATTGGGATACCCCAGGCAGCAGTGCAATTGAAAGAGACAGATTGTAATGCAGGCCATACGCAAGCAGAGAAACTCAGGCTGCAACAGGCCTCTTTAGTTTACATGGTTGGGGTAGGTTATCTTACAAATTGGGATACCCCACTGTATATGAAACCGAATATAATGCACACCCAAAAGTGGACAATCAGCATCCAAGAGGCCTGCTTAGTTTAAATAAGAGAGCTGCTTAGCTTAAATAAGAGAGCTGCTTAGTGAAAATAAGAGGCCTGCTTAGTTTAAATAAGAGAGCTGCTTAGTGTAAATAAGAGAGGTAGGTTATGTTATGTTACAGAATGGGATGCCCACAGCAGACTTGAGATCAGTATATATGCACACAGCAACAGTGTGTAAGCAGGCTGAAACAAGCCAAATTACTTTAAATAACTGTGCAGCTTACAGTGAATGCAGAGGCTAATGGTATGTTACAGAATGGGATGCCCCAAAGCAGACTTGAGATCAGTATATATGCACACAGCAACAGTGTGTAAGCAGGCTCATACAGGCCAAATTACTTTAAATAATTGTGCAGCTTACAGTAAATGCAGAGGCTAATGGTATGTCACAGAATGGGATGCCCCAACAGCCAGCAGTGCACCTGGCAGCAGTACTACTATGCACAGCAAAAGTGTCTTATCAGGCCAAATTTCTATTAGAATAAGTGCAAATGGTTATGGTATTAAATAGAGGCTTGTGTAGTCACAGAATGGGATGCCCCAATAGTCAGCAGTGCACCTGGCAGCAGTACTACTATGCACAGCAAAAGTGTCTTTATCAGGCCAAATTTCTATTAGAATAAGTGCAAAGGGTTATAGCAGTAAATAGAGGCTGGTGTAGTCACAGAATGGGATGCCCCAACAGGCAGGAGTGCACCTGGCAGCAGTACTACTATGCACATCAAGTGTGTTTATCAGGCCAAATTTCTATTAGAATAAGTGCAAAGGGTTATAGCAGTAAATAGAGGCTGGTGTAGTCACAGAATGGGATGCCCCAACAGGCAGGAGTGCACCTGTGAGCAGTAATACTATGCACAGCAAAAGTGTGTTTATCAGGCCAAATTTCTATTAGAATAAGTGCAAAGGGTTATAGCAGTAAATAGAGGCTGGTGTAGTCACAGAATGGGATGCCCCAACAGGCAGGAGTGCACCTGTGAGCAGTAATACTATGCACAGCAAAAGTGTGTTTATCAGGCCAAATTTCTATTAGAATAAGTGCAAAGGGTTATAGCAGTAAATAGAGGCTGGTGTAGTCACAGAATGGGATGCCCCAACAGTCAGCAGTGCACCTGGCAGCAGTACTACTATGCACAGCAAAAGTGTCTTTATCAGGCCAAATTTCTATTAGAATAAGTGCAAATGGTTGTAGTATTAAATAGAGGCTTGTGTAGTCACGGAATGGGATGCCCCAACAGGCAGGAGTGCACCTGGCAGCAGTACTACTATGCACAGCAAGTGTGTTTATCAGGTCAAATTTCTATTAGAATAAGTGCAAAGGGTTATAGCAGTAAATAGAGGCTGGTGTAGTCACAGAATGGGATGCCCCAACAGGCAGGAGTGCACCTGTGAGCAGTAATACTATGCACAGCAAAAGTGTGTTTATCAGGCCAAATTTCTATTAGAATAAGTGCAAAGGGTTATAGCAGTAAATAGAGGCTGGTGTAGTCACAGAATGGGATGCCCCAACAGTCAGCAGTGCACCTGGCAGCAGTACTACTATGCAGTACTATTATGCACAGCAATTTGGTCTTTATCAGGCCAAATTTCTATTAGAATAAGTGCAAATGGTTATAGTATTAAATAGAGGCTTGTGTAGTCACAGAATGGGATGCCCCAACAGGCAGGAGTGCACCTGGCAGCAGTACTACTATGCACAGCAAGTGTGTTTATCAGGCCAAATTTCTATTAGAATAAGTGAAAAGGGTTATAGCAGTAAATAGAGGCTGGTGTAGTCACAGAATGGGATGCCCCAACAGGCAGGAGTGCACCTGTGAGCAGCAATACTATGCACAGCAAAAGTGTTTTTATCAGGCCAAATTTCTATTAGAATAAGTGCAAAGGGTTATAGCAGTAAATAGAGGCTGGTGTTTTTATCAGGCCAAATTTCTATTAGAATAAGTGCAAAGGGTTATAGCAGTAAATAGAGGCTGGTGTAGTCACAGAATGGGATGCCCCAACAGGCAGGAGTGCACCTGTGAGCAGTAATACTATGCACAGCAAGTGTGTTTATCAGGCCAAATTTCTATTAGAATAAGTGCAAAGGGTTATAGCAGTAAATAGAGGCTGGTGTAGTCACAGAATGGGATGCCCCAACAGGCAGGAGTGCACCTGTGAGCAGTAATACTATGCACAGCAAGAGTGTGTTTATCAGGCCAAATTTCTATTACAATAAGTGCAAAGGGTTATAGCAGTAAATAGAGGAAAAGCAAGATGTCCGCCGACTTAAATAGCGCTGTGACGTCACCGGGCTTGCTGGCTGCCGATAGGCTGCATGTGACTGCCCCAGCATGCACTGGCGCGGGGTAGATGTCTGGACATGTCCCGTCCGCCATCTTAGAATGCCTGTAATGTAAATGAATGGATGTTAAAGGAAAACTTCGAGCGATCGAAGCACGGGGAAATTCGGATTCGATCCGAATCGAATTTTTCATGAAATTCGGATCGAATCCGGGTTCGTCCGGATCGATTCGCTCATCCCTAATCCTATGCATGTTACAACCAAGCAAAACATTCTGCAACCCTATGGAGGCTCTTGGATGCCCAGAAATAGCCGTTTTTAATAGGTGTCCTACCAGTTTATTACATGTTACTTTTTAATTTGGTTTATAACTATCACAAATTGGCCTAGATTCAAGGTTGAAAAAATTCTAATGGTAGTAAAAATTTCTCTTTATCAGCAACAAGCCTGAGAATGTCACTGTTGGTTAATCAGCAGCTAGGAAGACAATGAAAGTCAATGGTACTTTTTGACTCCTAAGAAAAGCAGAGGACCTTTTAATCCATTGTAGTAAAAATACCATTGACTTTTATTGTCTTCCAAAGTGGTGATTAAGTAACAGTGAAATTCTCATGCTTTTTTCTCATTAAGTGATTTTTTTTAATACCCTGAGAATTTTGTGACCATCCAGTAATGTAACGTTTGTGCTCAGAGCGGTATACTTATGCTGAGTTTTCTTTGTCCTCTGCATTTGTCTCTCACACTATCATATTGGAGCTTGTTTTTGCTCATTTTTTTATTGACTAGCCCCTATATTAGATACATTTGACTAAAGATTGTGTATATGTTTATTGTATATTGTATATCCAGTGGTTATTTATTAACATATATTTAAAGTATATTGGATGTTTTTAATGTAAATTAAATTTTGGGCATGCCAACAGATGCCCTTCTTCAGGGATAGATCAACCCCTGAAGAAGGGCGTCTGTTGACACGCTCGAAACGTCGGGAAGGTGTTCCGATGGTCTTCATTATATGTAAACTCCATTCTTATTTAAATTCTCATACTGGTTATGTTGCTGCTGTTTGTGTACTTCCATTGTGTGCAGGCACCTGATATTATGGCCAGGACCATGCCTGCCAACGCTTTCTGTTGTATCATATAAATGCTGCTAATCATTATAGATGTCTGTGTTCTCTGTGTGCGTGAATGAGCTTATTGATTTTAGCATGTACAAATCTTCCCCATTGTAGGGAATAAAAAAAGCAATGTATTTAAGTTCATATGACAAATACTATACTCACATCAGGTATTGTTTGGCACAGTGTGAAATATTTGTTTTTTTATAAGTAAGTATTTGTTTTGGTGTGCTGGCTGCTCAATTCCAAATATTGTAGGCTAGGTGGCCCTAATATGGGGATCATAGAGCTCCTTCAGCGCCCATACAATTTACTACTTTTAACATTGCTGGGCCTTCCCGTTCAGACTTACCTTTGTTTTCAAAGGAAGAAACTACTCTTCCACAACTTTCTGGGAGGTTAAGGGGCTCCTCTTGGAGCTAGGCCTAATTTCAACTAGTTTGGAGATTCGGCTGACAGAGATCTCCAGTATCTCTATTGTGGAAGAAGAACAAGGGTGAAGATCCCCTAAAAGATCAAGGGTAGACACCCAAGTAATATGAAGGCCCTATGTCACCTTTCTGATGGGGGAGGATTTAGTCTATCTATGATAGCGGTGGGGTGTTGGGCCAAAGGATCAGGTTGGGAGCAGGTTTAATGCCGTACCTCGAGGATCTCTTTTCATATCTCTGGGGCCCAAGGGTCACTAGGGGGTGGAGAGATTCGCATTGGTTTGGTTTTCTGTGTTTGATGTTTTAGAGCCATTAACTGGCAGTTCTTGTTATGGCGGTCACTAGAATCATGGAGAGCTCCCTTTGAGTTAGAGGGGGCTCTTTTATGATCCTTACCATGGTCTTTGCTGGATAGATTTACCGGGGTTCTCCCCTGCTGGTCGGGTCCCACCTGCTGGTTGGTGTTTCTTTTTATTTCTTTCTCTCTGGCATGTGAGTGGGGCATGCCCAGACATTAGGGGGCTGAGGGGTGCATTTTTGTCTATTTCTGTTTTTTCTTGTGATAGTTGGGAGGTTGTTCTACTTTAGGTTTTGGTAAATGGTGCCTATGCAGTTTTAGTTTTAAATGTGTCTCAGTGTTTGCCGTGTCCTATAGGAAGGACTCGACATTAAGGCCCCCAGAGTACTTGAGAGCTTCTGAGTATTGACTTCTTCCCTGGACACTAGTAGTGTTCATTAGACCCATATTTGGGATGGACTTCATTGGGGCCTTTAATTTTTCAATTTTTTGTATTCTCAGCTCTTTATTACTGAAATAATGATTATGATTATTAATCTTCCCCTTTGTTATGGGGCAATTTGTTTATTGTGGGGCTTCTGAGATAAATGGAAATCTCTTCCCTCAAACAGTGAGCCATGAGCAACTTTGCAGAATCCTGGGAAGCTGGTGAGTGACAGCAATTTTTGCTAATAATTTCAAAGTATTTTCTCACAACATTCAGGGGTTTGATTCTAAAAGGCACCAGCTATTAGGTACTATGGATGAGTGGGTGAGGATTCTAATTTTTCCCTGGACACTTTTAAAGATAAGATTTATAAAAGCAGGGTGTTCACTTTAGCGAGTGTCCACTGTGCTAAATTGCTCACCTATAGGGATATGGTTGATGTTTGGAGGGAGCTTAATCCGACCACAGAGGATTTCCCGTTCTTCTCCCAGGCTATGGTATTTATTCTAGGATAGACCACAATAAGGAGGTGCCATGGACAGATGATTGCCCAGTTTCAATGGAAATCACTAAATTAGGGGTGAATCCCCCGTTTTTTTTGGTGGAGACTCAATGAGTCCCTACTGATTGACCTAGGGGTTATTGCTGAGGTGGAGAGGGAGCTGGTATCTTAATTTTCAGTCAATATGGCCACTGATACTTCAGAAGCAACCAACTGGGCTGCTCATAAAGCAGTTATAAGGGGTTCTGTAAAAGTTGGCAGGAAAAAAAGCGGTATCGTGAGACCCAGAGTGAGTTGGAGTTGGATGATTTATGTAAAAGACCCAAATGTTCTCCACATCAGGAGATAGTGACCGATATTAACTTGGCTAGACTGGAGTTGAACCTTTTGTTGACCACTAGGGCATAGAAAGCCCTAAGATATGGTGGGCATAAGTTTTACCAGGAAGATAAAGTGGGTCCTCTATTGGCTAGATGGCTTTCCCCTAGGGATTAAAGTGGACCAACACCCACGGGTGATCGGCCCGGGAATCTATAAGATTCCCGGGCCGATCACCTCCCTCCCTGTGGGACATCCGAGATCGGGATGTCCCGCGGGGTGAAACCCCCCCAAACACCCCAAACCCCCTTACCTTATCTTCGGCAGCGGCCGGCCGCCGCCGCCTCCCTCACGCCCCTCTAGGCGTGCGCGCGCCCGCGCCGGCCGTCTGTGAATGGCGGGCGCGCGCGCGTCAAGAGGGACGCGCGGGAGGCGGCGGCGGAGGAGCCGCTTGTCCGGGACTGTCAGATTGCTTGTCCGTCGGCGCTGGGAGCGGGGAGAGGTGAGTTTTTCGGGTGATCGGGGGGTTTCACACAGCGGGGCACCCCGATCGGGGTTGCCCCACCGAAGGGGACCAAATCCTGGGTGTTGGTCCACTTTAAATAGTGACAGTCCCCAAACTCAGATCGTCTTTCGGAGTGTATACTAGCAATCTAGTAAAAGTATTAAAGGATTTTTTTCAGTTTTTTTTGTATGATGTCTCCCCCTCCTTTTTGATAGCACCAAAGCGATCATCATCTTTCAAGGTTTTTTTTTTTCCTACATTAGATTGGTTGGATGATGGCATCACAGAGGCAGAACTAATAATTTAGGCCATAGCCCAGGTGAAAATCTCAAAGGCCCCGGGGACAGACGCATGACATGTCAGTATTATAAAACGTTCCAACATCTTCTAGTTCCACATTATAGGCTATGATAATGAATGATATTAGATCCAATCAAACCTATAGAACAGGTTCAAGATGGGATAATAAAATAGCTTATGTCCATAATTAAAAGGAACCAACCATATGGGGAGAAATTAGCCATATGCATTAAAATGGAGAGATCCTAATGCAAATAGGGAATGTTTTGACAATAAGGGATGGACTAGGGTACACTCTAAGACATATCCAAAAGATGTTATTAAAGAACAAAGACCCTATGTACATCCCAACCTCTTTTCCCCTTTGAATAGGTCTCCATTTGGAGAAGGAATCCCTTCTCCTTTTACCAAGAGAGAGGGTGGACAGAGGAAAAAATTGGAGGAATACAGGAGAACAACACTTAAAAAAATGGGAGTAATACAGACCACCCCAGGATATATTATGGTGGGGAGGAGATTGGAAGCAAAGATCAGAAGAGTACCAGCGAGAAGAGGATGAAGAAAGATTAGAAAAGACAAAAAGAAGATATTAATATCTAAAAGGAATCTATCAAAGGGGGAAGGAAGTTTTGACCTTTCACCTCATGTGGACCTAGATCATTTTCAAATGTATGTAGATTGTAATATCTTCATGAGAAAGCTAATTGTGAAAAAATTCTTCTTGTCCAAGAAACTGACCCATGAAATAGATGTTAAAGAGGTGGTCCATACTTCTCTTAAAAATAAATTGGTTTCCAATTTCATTAAGCCTTCTAATCAATATATTAATACATTTAATCCGTTGGTTACTAAAGATAAAAAGAAGTTATCCAACAAGGGTAAGAACAAGCATTCGAGAAAGGAAATATTGAATGAATCCCTAGAAAAAGATATTCGCAGCCTCTCAAAAACGGAGGATGTGATCATTAAAGACGCAGATAAGGGAGGGGGGGGGGGGATTGTGATATGGGATAAAGTCAGCTATAAAAATGCAATTTTAAAACATCTAAGTTATGGGGACAACTATGAAAAACTTTCTGGAGACCCTACTAGTTAATATAAATGGAAATTGGAAAAATGAATACAGTAAGGAATTTACTTAGTGTTCCTCTCAAAAAAAGAACAAGAATTGTGTGTTTCTCATACACCAAGGATCACCACCATTTATTGTTTATCTAAAGTGCATAAGAATAGGGACGTTCCCCCTGGGCGCCCATTAATGAGTGGTATAGGGTCAGTCACATCTAAATTTGGACAATATCTTGATTCTTTTTTGCAACCTCTAGTTGCTAAACGTCCTTAATATATTAAAGATAATCAGGATGTTTTAGGTATACTTGAAGGTTTGGAGATAAAAGAAGACACTTTTCTTGTCATTGCAGATGTATTGTCACTATATACAATCATTTCTCATCATTTAGACCTACAGGCTGTAGATAGTTTTTTTTTTTTTTTTTTTTTTTTTTTAAATAAAGGAATTATGTTAGATTCACAAATTCATTTTTAATAGAATGGCTTATGTTTGCATTAGAACACAATTATTTTTGGTACGATCAAACGTTTTTTAGACAGCATAAAGAAGTTGCGATGGGCGCAAAACTTTCGCCCAGTTTTGCTAATTTGTGAGATTATGGGTACAGCTGTTTATTTACATTATTTCATGCCAGGGGTATTTTTGGGGAAAAGATACATAGATGATTTTTTTGGGAAGGGGATTTACTGTCAGTCACTGTATTTCTGGATTACATTAACAAAAATAAATGGTGTATAATTTTCACAGCAGAATATGATCTCCATAAAGTTCATTTCTTAGATTTAGAACTTGAAAAGAGAGAGGGTAGGATTATTTCATATATGTCTATGAAAAGTTGCCACCATCCCAGCTGGCTACAAAATATTTCTAAGTGACAATTCCTTAGAAAAAGAAGGAATTGTAGCCAACTGAAAGACTATCAAATACAGGCTAGCATTTGGGGACAGAGATTCATTCACAAAGGGATATGACTAGAGATGAGCGAACTTTTGAAAAGTTCGATTCGGCCGATTCGCCGAATTTCACAAAGAAATTCGGGTTCGGCCGAATCGAACTTTTACGAAGTTCCCCATCATAAATGCCGGCATGGTGGGAGCGGAGCCGGCCGGCGGGCCGGTAAAGCCGGCCGGCCCGCTCCCACCATGCCGGCATTTAAAAAACAAAACAAAAAAAAAAAAAGCATTTTTGCCGGCATGGTGGGAGCGGGCCGGCCCGCTCCGCTGTCAGCGGAACCGGCCGGCCCGCTCCCACCATGCCGGCATTTCAAAAAAAAGCAAACACTTACCTGCAGGTCCGGAGCGTGGAGGCCGGCGCCGCTCTCAGCTGTCATCTGAGGGCGCGTCATCAGAGCGCCCTCTGATGACGCGCCCTCAGATGACAGCTGAGAGCGGCGCCGGCCTCCACGCTCCGGACCTGCAGGTAAGTGTTTGCTTTTTTTTGAAATGCCGGCATGGTGGGAGCGGGCCGGCCGGTTCCGCTGACAGCGGAGCCGGCCGGCCCGCTCCCACCATGCCGGCAAAAATGCTTTTTTTTTTTTTTGTTTTGTTTTTTAAATGCCGGCATGGTGGGAGCGGGCCGGCCGGCTTTACCGGCCCGCCGGCCGGCTCCGCTGTCAGGAATTTCAGGAAAAATTCGATCGGCACGAACCACAAAATATTCGGGTTCGTGCCGAATCGAATATTTCCTGAAATTCGGAGCGAATTCCGGTTCGTCCGAACCGGTTCGCTCATCTCTAGATATGACCCCCATCAAAATCTCTGAAACAATAGATGGGGTAGGAAGATGGATGGTAACATATTGATTCATAAGGGTCATAAAAAACAAATGGGAAAAACAAGGGGTAGTGAGTTTGCTTTGGTCACTAGATATATTGATCAATATAAAACAATTAACAAAATTATGAAAAAGCACTGGCACATACTAAAATGTGTGTAGGACCATTTTTTCTCAAAAATCCACGTTTTGATCTACAGAAGGGCTCCAAATCTAATGACTCGATTAGCCGATAGTAACAACAGAAAGAAATGATTAAAATTGATTTTTTTTTTTTTACTGTGGAATGCTGTAAGACATGTTTATTGACTGTAAGGGGAAGGAATAATATTAAACATGTAAAACAATTTATTTCAAAATCAGAAACAATTTCAGATTAAATATTTTATTACTTGTAATGCTGCTAATGTAGTTTACCTTATACAATGTCCATGTGATCTCCAATACATAGGTAGGACCATTAGACAACTTAAGGTCCACATTAGAGAATATCTATACAATGTGGGCAGAGGTTTGGAGACCCACAATCTTTCCACGCATTATAAAATAATGTCATGATTCAGACTCCACCAGCCTTTTATTTATGGTATAGACCAGTGAAAAGTGAGCTGGAGGGGTACAAATATCATTCAAAGCTTGTCCCGGTTGGAATCCAAGTGGATTTTTAATGTGGACAGTCTGTTATGCTATTTACATAAAATACCCAGTTCGCTTTGTGGGTATTTTGCTATTTACATAATGTATTATGGTCATTTTAAATGGTAAGCACTTTTTAATTTCAATTTCTCCTGTTTTGTATTAAAAGATGTAGATATTGTATTTTATATAAATAAAGTTATAAATTTAAGTATTTTTTCATTGTACCGCTGCTTTTAACATTGACAGTGCACTAATTTTCTGTTGGTAGTTATAATATATCACTTTCCAGCTTTTTATTCACCATTAATTACATCATCATGGGTTAGGTCACATGTCCAGATCTCTGTAAGCCCCAGTTGAAGTTGACTGTGACGAAACGTGTTGGGCCGAACCTCTGGATGTGTGACGCTTCTTGGTGGTAGGAGCCTCACATAAGCAGTTAGTGCGTGTATCACTAACTGCTCACATATACCCAGCTGTAGGAGCACTAGGAGATTGATCTCTAGTTCCAAAGGAAGATTACGCTGCAGCGTGATAACTATAGTGTAAGTGCGTGGTCCATGTTAAAGCAGTGCTGACATTTTTGTCTGTTAACAAGGTGGAGTTTCATGTGAGTTTAACATTGGAATACATAGGTTTTTCTTTATTGAAAACAGTATTGCACTATGGTCTGTTGTTTTATACTTTATATGTGGTGGATTGCAAAGTAACACAACGGAAGAAAATTTAAAGCGAGAGGAACGCAGCTAACAACCAAGCTGCATGATATTGTTTCCATGTGGTGAATATAAGCATAAGGATAAATTGGAAACCTCTAATAGCCTTGGGTGTCTGGTAAGCCTTTAGCGCTGAAGGAGACACATTTGTTTTTTTGGAATTCATAGTTATGCAGTAGAAAAATCTTCGAAACTTATATTTGGAATATTAGAAAGATAACTTTTTGCTCTGTGGCATAGACATTTCTGTGTTTATGGGTTTTTATTTTTCTTATGTGGCAATCTGAAGTTTGAGTCTGGGAGAAGATCGGTGTATCTGGAGTGGTGGATGCAAAAAGATCTTTATCGAATAGCGGATTTGCTTTCTCCCCAGGGATTGAGAAAGATTGGATATTTTAGGGAAAAGTTTATGTTGCCTCGATAGGAAGAATTTAAATTTAGGCAAATTACACATTTCAATCAATCGAAGCAGAAGGATGACGCCTTGTTAGCTATGGCTACAATTTTTTAAAAGATTTGTTTACAAGGCCTGGAAGGGAAAGGGAGGAAGAGGGATCTCTCTCCTATATAAACATCTAAGGAGAAACTAGACTACATGTTTAGGTGGGAGGGGGATGTGAGATCCTGGGCTTCAGTTGATGCCCGGATGGTGGCTTGGGCTATTTATTAATCCATCTGCAATTTGGACAGCCACCCAGAGGTGGTCAGCAGAGCCCCTGGCTGTTTTATCTCTCCCGCTACTGCTGCACATGGTGCTAGGCCTATTTAAGTGGGAACCGCCCTCCATCTGGCTCACTCTGTTCCCATAATGTGGATGTATCTCATGGACTCTCTGTAGTGGTGGTGCTGCTGGATCCCAGTCTCTATCTGAATCTTGTGGCAAGCAGGCCTCTCTCTGGTTTCCCAGAGGCTGCTTGGCCTCCTCATGCTCAGAGTCCTCTATACTGCAGGCTTCCTATTGGAGGCTCCTGGAGGCCCCTCAGTTTTTTTTATGTTACCTTTAGTATCTGGCTGTGTTTAGTGTTCTGTACCTTAAATCCAAGGTTTTTCTGTTCTTTTGTCTCGTGGTGTGTTTGTCTTTTGTTCAATAAAACTTCCTTTAGTGCATTAATCCCTGTGTTGTGTCTTGCTCTGGCCAAATAATCTGTTTACCTGGCAGTGAGTTTTATTGGGAGAACTCTCTGGCCTGACAGGGGATTTAACTAGGACAATGGAAAGAGGGGGATGGGAGCATTTAGTGAGGAATGAAAGGCTCACTAAAAATTGTTTGAAAGCTGAAAGTGCTGTACCGGTGGTATATTGTCCTTAGTAGACTGGCAACCATGTTTCCTTTTGCTTTGCCCCTGTGTTTTTGGGTGTGGGCAAAGGGGAGTCATGTGTGGTGGACTTGTCCCAAGGCAACAAAAGTTTTTTGACTTTGTGAGTAAGGCCCTCCATCACTGGATCCCGAAGTCACCATTACTTGCTCTTTTTAATAAGCCCCTTTTGGAAATCTCTAATTCAGCGAGAACATGGGTGTTTTGAATGGCAGTGAAAATGACCATAGTGAGTCAGTGGAAATATCGAAAATTAGACCTCAAACCCTTTTATGGTAAGGTTAATTGGATCTTTAATGAGAAGATGAGCAGTCTGCTGTTGGGTAAAACTTTGCAGTTTGAGGATGCTTGGGCTCCGTGGATGGACTACTTGCATGCTTTCAGGGGAGCTCCTGGCTTTCTTTTTGTTCCTGTAAATTTTTTGTCTTCCTTTTTCTCTTTCTCCCTTTCTTTCTTTTCTGATATTTTCTTTTTATCTTCCTTGTACTTGGGATGGTTATGTAGACTGGTGCATTCATATGTTTAGATTAGGCAAGGGCTATTTGAAGGAAGTGTATTTGTATTGGTTTGAATATCTTTTTTGGAACTAGCTGATGTGCAGTCTGTAAAACTTTCAATAAAACTTATTGGAAACTAAAAAGCTTTTCCAGTTCTCTGACATTCAGCCTGCAATAGCAATTAGGGCAAATATGGCTCTTTCTTAGCTCTTTATTCACTGATGCAGAGGTGGATAGTCTGCATTATCTGCTTAAAGAGGACCCAGAGTATTTCCTTGAACAGCACCACAATCGATCCAAGAAGTTTCAGCCATTACTGGATTACTGGTCTGACTTATTAAATGTGAAAGCCCCTGCCATTATCCAGGGGTCATCTCCCTGTCTGTTACCCCTGGCAACCAAATATCAGTCTCCTGCAACTTTTCTCTCTGGCTCAGCCTTCTCAAATCAGGTTATCCCTTCAGTATATCCTTTTCCCCCAGATCCCAGGCCCAGGCACTTTCCCTGTCAGTCCTCAACTTTCCACAATAACCCAGTCACCATCCACCCATCCACTAACACTCTCCAGCCTCTGTTCACCAGTTGGGCATCGTATCCTGGGACAACATAGATACCTTGTTCCTAAGGCCAAATCCACTTCTCCTCCTGCTCCATTATCCCAACAAACTGAAAAATCCTCAGGCATCCTAGGCAAGAAAACCACATTCTCTGCCTAAATCCCTTCAGCCGTCTTTTGTGCTCCAGCCACCTCAACATCCAAAACCAAACCTAAAAATAAAAGAAGATATTTTCCCACCAAGACTATACAACTTCTTGCTCCCGCCATTCCTGCTTCTTAGCTGTCTCCTGCAGCCATTTCCAGTCTACTTCAGCCATCAATTCCTGCCGCTGTCTTTAGTCCGGTGACTAGCCCTGATGCTGTTTCCAGCCTTCTGGAGTTGTGCACTGTCGCTGTTACCAGCCCTCCGGTGACCACCCCTGCCACTTTTTCCAGTGCTTCGGTAACCAGCCCTGACACTTTTTCCAGTCCTCCGGTGACCATCCCTGCCACTGGTGACTGGTGACTGGACTTGCTGTCTGAAGGGGGCTTATTAAGAAAGTCAGCGCAAGAGATCTTCCGGTGATGAGCCCTGCCACTTTTTCCAGTCCTCCAGTAACTAGCCTTGTCACTGTTTCCAATTCTTTGGTGATTGGACTCACTATGGCAATTTTCACTGCCATACAGACGTAAAACACCCATGTTCTCGCTGATTTAGAGATGTCCGAAGGGGGCTTATTAAGAAGAGCCAGCGCAAGAGATCCTCCGGTGATGAGCCCTGCCACTTTTTCCAGTCCTCTAGCCTTGTCACTGTTTCCAATCCTTTGGTGATTGGACTCAATATGGTAATTTTCACTGCCATACAGATGTAAAACACCCATGTT
Organism: Gastrophryne carolinensis; assembly: GCA_027917425.1. NCBI lineage: Eukaryota > Metazoa > Chordata > Amphibia > Anura > Microhylidae > Gastrophryne > Gastrophryne carolinensis. The sequence continues at coordinate 357,469,108 of CM051235.1, read as the reverse complement.
CTCGCTGATTTAGAGATGTCTGAAGGGAGCGTATTAAGAAGAGCAAGTAGTGGCGACTTTGGGATCCAGTGATGTATATAGTTTAGGTTTGTTGCAGTACTCACAGTTGTAATAAAGTGTTTAGATTTAACTTGCTTTGTGCTATATGCATTACCTGGCTTACCGGAAGGGAACCCAAGTGGGACCATGATAGGAAATTGACCGCCTCATAAAAAAATTAGATAGTGCTGATAAAGTAATGTTAAATGTCATGGAAGTGTAGTACACATTTGGCTATGGAGGCCAGCAAATACTGTATTTGGAGACAAATGGTTGTAATAAGTAGCTATTCTGAGAACAAATTGAGCTAATAATAAGTTAACTAGGAAGACTTAATGGCCCTCCTTGTTGTGAACATCCTCTTTAATAAACTCTTATGCAAAATGTTTTATTAGCTCTATTGGTAATTTATCTGTTTTGCATTTAGTAAAGTGCAATATTCTTCACATAAAAAAGGATTATATTGGAATTTATAAAAATAAGCTGGATTGGTTCTAGAGAGCACATATTTGCTGTCAGCTTTTAAGCCTTGTCTCAGCCAGGCTCGTACAAATGGAACAAAATGGAATTTTACACAGCTCATAAAAGCAAGTGATGGTATATAAACATTACACTGTGATACAAGTGTTTATGGCATAATAGCCGTGAAATTGCATTAGAGGTAATAGAATTAGGGTTTTATTTAACTGCTCATATATCAAACTTCACTGCACATTATGACATTTTGCTAGTCGCCCTGTAGTTATCGCTTCATTTTTCTTTTACTGAAAGGAAGACATGTCCTTCAGAAAAATGAATCTGATGATGACCACATTTTCCCTAATTAGAGGGGTAACATGTTTAGGAGGTGCATTTCCTATTTTAAAACCAGTGAATACCAATACATAGAGCAGAACCGCCATCTGGAATTTTTGGGCTTCTTACAGCAGCAATGTCTGAGCCCCCCCCTTCTATTCAATGTGTAATTGCTTGACCGCTAGCTGAAACTGAGCCTCTGCTCCCAACCAGGCTTACCTCAAAATCCAGACAGACCATATAGGGGCCTAGATGTCACATGATATGTAATGGGGGGGAGCAGACACAATATATGCTGCCTGGTTCCCTCTCTAACCTAGGGGGGGCAGACACAATATATGCTGCCTGGTTCCCTCTCTAACCTATGTGTTATAACTTGGGCCAGACACCCAAATTTATCATCAATGCCAGCAGCAATAGTGTGGCAGCCTACAGGTGTAAAGTCAGGATTGTCATTAACACCACCTGGCCAGGGACCCCGACTTCAGACCTGGGCATCTTGGGCCCCATACTGGTTTCTTGGCTTTTCTGAATTGATGGCTGGCATGACCTAAAGTTATTAAAGTGATTGTCAAGGCACAATCAGAAGTATTCCTTTCAAGTAGGGCAACACTTGCCACTGTTCTATTTTTTCTACCAAAGCTATATGGCCAGAGTAATTTAAAATGAAAATGTTACCTAATATTATTTATGTTGTCTGTAATGGGAGTGGCACAGATCAGTCATACAAGCACACTGTGCAGTGCATTAGATTGAGCTAAAGCGGACCAACAGTCAAAAATCACTTAAACCAGACCAACACGACAAACAGTACTCATATACATCCCCCCCCCCCAGGGCAAGTTAGAGTGCTGCACATAAAAATTAATTTACCCTTTTCTAACTCTTACTGTGGAAAATTTTAAAAACAAAATGGCAGCCCCTGCATTTGCAGGCCAGCTTCAGACAGGAAGTGCTGTCAGTTATGTCAGTTGGGAGAGGCTGTTGGTCCGGTTAAGCTGAGTTGTGGCTGACAGTTTGGAGAGTTCAATTTAGGCTATCACTAACAGAGGGGGCATCAACCTGACACGGGCCTCTGATTGAATTGGTGGTTAGTATCGGGGTAGGCATTGGAGGCAGAGGAATAGGAGAAAGAAACTCCCCTTCCTTTCTGTGACCAGACCAAGGAGACAGTATGTAACACTGCATCAGGTAAGCTGACAGGCAAATGATTGTAAAGTTTGACTGGTTGATTAGTTTAACCTTTTAAATGCCAGCCACGTAAAATTTACGTGGTTGCCTCTCCGTCACTTAAGTGCCAGCCACGTAAAATGTATGTGCCTGGCATTTACCCCTGCTAGCGGGCAAACAAAAAAAAATACTCACCTGACCCCTCGTTGGATCCGGCCGGGTCTCCTCTTTAATTTGGTGCCATCCGATCCCCCGTGGGGGCTCGGATGGCTCCAGGAGAGCCCCCGGAATAGGCCGCCCCCCCCTGCTTCTGCAGCAGCAGCTGCTAACTGTAAAAAAAAATAAATAAATAAAAATGACATTCACTTACCTGCATGTGCGCTGGCTCCCGCTGTCCCTCCTCTTCACCTGGGGGGCCTCCGATCCCCCCCAGGACTTACGGATCTTCAGGAGAGAGCCCAGGAGGCTCTCTCCTCTTTCCCCCTCGATGGCGCCCCCCTTGGGGGCGGGGCTAATGACGTCATCCCGGCCCCGATCTCCAGCTTCAGCCTTCTCAGCTGTCAGATGCCGGTGATCGGTGCCGGGGAAGGAGGATGCCTTCTCTGGATGCCGATCACCGGCATCTGTCATCAGAGCGGCGAGGGACAAGAGCTTACAATCGGAGGTAAGTACAATAAAAAAATTTTTGTGTTTTTTTTTCACAGTTAACTCTTTGTGAGCTGGTAAGGGGTCCATGAGACCCCTTATACCAGCTCACAAGGCTCTGGGTCTGGCAAGTCACCTGCGGCTAGTGGGTGACTTGCCATTAACCCTCAGCCCCCCATTACCTGCCTCCCTAACGGTCAGGGGGGGGCAGAAGGGCCCGGGCCACTTAGTGGCTATGTGGGCTAGTAGCCTGCAGGGCCAGGGGCCACCAACGCTGGCCCCTGCGCCCTGTTCTACAAGCCCCCATAGCTGGCCCGGGTCGGTAATGCTGGGTAGGGGGGACCCTACATCATTTTTTGGGGGGATTTTTAAGGGTTTTTAACCCTTAAAATTTCCAAAAAAAATGCCCCCCCCCCCTGGGATGGGGGACACTATGTCATTTCTTTTTTAATTAACCCTTTTGTGTTCTGTCATCCAGCAGCTATAAAAGGCTTCTAGCAAGTGAGCAGAAGCCAGTGATCGCCGAGGGACAGAGTGCTCCAGTATGGATGGGAGGTAAGTATTAAAAAAATAAATAATAATAAAATATTTTTTCTCTGTGTGGTGTGTTTTTTTTACATTTAACCCCTTGTGAATTGGTAAGGGGTCCATGAGACCCCTATACCAGTTCTCAAGGCTGGGGGGATGGCAAGTCACCTGCGCTAGCCGGTGACTTGCCATTAACCCCCGGCACCCCCATTACCTGCCTCCCCAAAGGCCAGGGGGGGGCAGAAGAGCCCGTGGCCATGGGCTATGCGGGCTTGTAGCCTGCAGGGCCAGGGCCACAAAAGCTGGCCCCTGCGCCCTGTTCCTACAAGCCCTGCATAGCTGGTCCCGGGCTGGTTACTTTGGGTAAGGGGGGCCCCATGTTTTTTTGGGGGATTTTGAAGGGTTTTTAACCCCCTTTCCCTGGGAGGGGGGACCCTATGTCATTTTTTTTCTTGATTTAACCCTTTGTAGTGTGGATGGTAGTTGTATTTTATTTGTAAATGTTAAAAATTACTTGTTTCAGTTAGGGGGGTCTCCTAGGCAGGAACAGGGGGCTACCGATAAATATGTGGTACCGTTCTAATCGGTAGAAATGGGGCTTTCACGTGCAATAGGGTTTTGCAAGGTATGGACCTTGCGGTTTCAGACTTAGCTTGTTTTTTCTTGTTTGCATATTTATATTTTAGGAAAAGGTGTTTTTTATTCAGCTTTTTTATACATTTTTTAGGGAAACCCTGCGCAACCAAAGAATTCTTTGAGGGATCAATTCCAGAGAGATGAGCCCACTACAACAAGCTGGGTATGCTTAGAAAGCTAAACGTGTACTTTCAGGGAATATATGGTTTATTGGGGATATTCCAAATGTAAAGGGTTGTTTTGGTTGAAAAATCGCAAGGTGCGCACTTTGTCTGCAGAGCTGAAATTTTCAAGAAAAATTACCGTTATGCTCATGCTTTACTTTGGGGCTCTTCCCTTGACAGAACCTATGCATGTTGGGTATCGTTCTGTTCAGGGGATGTTGCTTTTTCGCATTATACTTGTTTTTTCATATATATATATATATATATATATATATATATATATAGTTTTTTTTTCGGAAAATGTGGCTTTGATTCTGCTTTTTTATCCTTTTTTTAGGGAAACTCTTTGCAACCAAAGAATACATTGAGGGATTACTTCCAGAAAACTGTGGCCACATCAACAAGCCTGGTACAAATAGAAAGCCTGAGGTGTGTACTTCCAGAGAATATATAGTTTGTGGGGGGTATTTCAAATGTAAAGGGTTGTTTTTCTGGAAAAACTGCAAGGTCGCATAGCGCATATCACAGTTGTATTTTTTCTGAAAATCCCTAAAGCTCTGTTTCAGTTTGGGGGAGTCTCCTGGGCAGGAAATGGTGTCTACCAATACATATGTGGTACTGCTGTAACCGGGAGAAATTGGGATTTCACACACAATAAGATTTTACTGACAAACTTACATTTTTTATTACAAAAAAACACTACAAATTGTAAAAAATAGATTTTTTTTTTTTGCACATATTTCGCCAAAAAATATTGAGAATACACCTAAAAATGACAAACAAGACATTTCATGTTAAAGCTCAGACTCTGCTGAAAAAAACAATATATCATTTTCCTGGGAAATCCCTGGAAATCCCTTCAAAAATCACATTTGAACATGGGGAGTGCAAAATAGTGCAAAATGGTCTGGCAACAGAGTGTGACAAAAACTCCAGGTAGGCTGGCACTTAAAGGGTTAATGTTACTTACACCAGAAGTCCAGTGTAACTGGCTCTGGTGCCAACAATTTCCCTGCCTGCTGCTGACATACTTTTGAGCAGTTAAAATAAAAAACAAAGCTTACCTTCCTAGGCACCACCCTCTGTTTCCCCCATCCAGGGTGACATTTCCACGTTCTAAGATGCTGCCCTGGCTGTGAGCATAGTTAGCCAATTGGTGCTGCAGCAGGGCTCTCTGCGTAATGACCTCGGCAACCATGGTGATTGCTTGGCCTAAAGTTAAGAAACCTGTTTAATGTACATTATACTATGTATTAATTATTTTATTTGTCATTAAAACCTTGTTTCCATCCGAAGGCAAGTGTGTCTGGTCCAATCTTTCCATGCCGGTATGCCCTGGCTGTGGGGCTTCCCATGACAATACCGTACATGAAAGCTTTACTTTAATTACCAAGCAAAATCTCAATTTGTTATTATTTTATTTCTGCCAAACTTCTGCCCAGGTTACCATTTTGTTAGGTCCTTCTGTAATATGTTGCTTTTCCTCAATATATTTCTGCATTATAGTGAAATAAGGAACCATCGCTCAGTATAGCTGCTAAAGCCTTCCTGGTGACAAAAATTTACTTTAAAGAGTCTTCAGTTTTTACCATAAAGCAATACCATAGCAACTAGACTTCTATAAATCGCTTTACTTTGTGTTTGTGTCACAGAAAAAAAATCTTCTATAAAAAATTATCAGTTAGAGATGTATTCACTCTGAAATTAAGAATCTGGTATAGACCCAAGTCCCTCATGATATCCATTAAACACAGTTCAGCATATTTGTAACTAAATCCCCAAAGGCTAAATTTACATACAAATTGCCAGAAGAGCTCCTATAGATCTCCCATAGACTTACAATAGAATATATCACAAAAAAGAGCAAACCACAGAACTTCAGTTTTGGCAAGTCCGGCAAAATAAAAGTTTGGTTACGGTTCACAAACTTGACCCAAACATGAACACAAATGAAATCAATGGTGACCCAAAAATGGCTGTAAGTAGATATAGTAAGGGATAGAGAGCTGCAAAATGGGGGAAGCAATTACCCTGCAATACATTAGGCAGGGAAAGTACTTAAAATAATAGCATTAAATTAAAAAAATTAAAACAAATAAAATAATATTTTTTAAGCAAGTGTACATATGAGGTACAGTACATATGAGGGACAGCTGGTGGGTGGGCAAGGAGTCAAGGGGAGGGAACTAGAGACCAAGCATGTGCTGTGGGAATGGCGGAATGGTGAGTTGTGTGGGCGATCTGTGGTGTTTTATAGAGTGGGTCATCCCAAATCAGGTTTCTCTGGTTAAATAGACCTATTACCAGGATAGTGAAAATCCTGGTGATAGGTCCACTTTAAACAAATACATATGACTGGTGGGTGGGTGAGTCTTGCTAGAGGCAGAATCAGAATGGGACTCTTTAAAAAATAGAAAGTGGCGGCAGGCGAGTTAGGGATGCCCTTTAACATAATGCAGAGTGTGCAGCAGATAGGAAGTGACTCTACACTTACCTGAGCCGGCGTTAAGGCTCTGCATTTTATCATCTCACAGCCTGTCATATATTGTGATGGCTGCCCCCATGAGTAAGTACCTAGTTTCCTCACTCATAGGGGAGGCCATCTTATTGTAGCCCCAACGGTCTACATTTTGTGAGATGAAAAATCGCTGTCTCAGGTAAGTATACAGTCACTTCCTGTCTGCTGCACATTCTGCACTAGGTTAAAGGGCACCTCTCACTCAACACCACCACTATGGGCTAAAAGCTGGTTGACAGTTGATCAGCAGCCCATCAACCAGCTTCACTGAATGCTGAACTGAAACACTACTACTAAATGAAGTTTGTGTTCGGTTTCGGGGAGCTGAATCCAGGAAGTCTGCTAATGACCCAAACTTTGTCCAAGCCATGTTTCAGGAGGAGTGTGTGCTGAAATGCAGTGTTTTGCTTCCTCCAAACATGTAGCATATAATTGAACCAAAGAGCTCTCTTTTCATCATCTCTATCTATAAACATTGTTATAATTGACTTCTGCCAGACTACCTGGCAGTGTCTGGCAGTAGGGATCATCAGATGCAAGAAAGATGTCATCAGGTGAGGCAAGGGTGCAGCAAACAGGGAACAGCAAGCTAAAGTGCTACATTTTTTCTTTAGAATTAATGTATTGGGTCATTAGATCGAAAAGGTTACAAAAATGTACAAATTATTTCCTCTATAAAATGCATTTGTTGGCTTAATGGGACCACAAAAAAATTACAGACGCTAACAAAGAAGTCTAGCAATACTGTACATCTAACCAAGAAGCAGGTATTGTTTTTCTCTTTAAAACATTTTTTTTATAAGTTATATACTGTAAAACTTTAAACACTCTGTATGTATTATATATAGTTTTAAGTAGTTAAGCATAGATTCGTCTTTTACTCCAAGCAGGAAATCACAAGCCTCCTTTGGCAGGCATGAATGGCTGTCAGCGGGTGCACACAGTCAAAGAGTGCAGACATGCCTCTAGTTGTGGCCAAGCTCTGTTTGATTTGAAATTAAGCAGCTAAACTAGCTTCTGTTAGTCGCTCAGTTATAAGAGAGTCGCATTCTCACTAGTTTGTGTAGAATGTGTGGATACCTGCTGAAGCCCTGTTCTGTTTAACCCTTAAAACACAATGGTATGTTGGTATGATAAAAAGACAATAAAATAAGAATACAACTCACCTAATTTCTGCAACCCTCTTCTAATTTTGCCCTTGAGGTTGACATTGGGGTTGACTCAGAGCCTGGTGAGAAAACTCACTTCCTTTTTAGGAGAAAATACTGCCATTTACTTTCATTGTCTTCTGGATGTAAATTTTCACCTGGCTTTTAATCAGCCCCAAGGTAGACAATTAAAGTGAAAGCCATTTTTATCTACTAAAAAAGAAGTGAGTTTTCTTAGCAGGCTCTGAATTGACCCCATTGTGTACAGTAGCTGTGACGGCTATGCTTCTGCAAGGATTGGGTGACTGACATGTCATTCAATGTCTCAGGTCCAGCTTCTATGGTAGAGAGTCCCCACCCATGATAGGATGAAAGAAGGTGAGTTGTTAATCAGGCCTAGCATGGGGGGGGGGGGGAAGGAGGGGGAGAGCAGGGGTCTATCTGAGGCTAGGCTAACACATATCTAAGCTAATAAAGATGCTCAGTTTTGACATTCACACATCTCATCAAGAGTTGAAAAAAATCTTATGGCACAAAAAAATTCATTTCATGAGAAAAAAAGCCAGAGAATTTCAATGTTGCTGAATCACCATCTAGGAAGACAATGAAAGCCAATAGCACTTTTTTACTCCTTTTTATACTGTAGTAAAAAGTGCCATTTACTTTTTTCATTGTGCTCCTAGCTGGTGATTCATCAACAGTGAGATTCTCAGGCATTTTTCCCAATAAATTAATGTTTTACTACCAAGAGAATTTTTTTTCAACTGAATGATGAATCAAGGCCCTGACTTGCAATAAACCTTTAAGATTAGATTTAAGATTGGATTAGATTAACTTTTAGGAAAATTATCTACCAGTAATACCAGTATTTAACCCTTTAACTGCCAGCCTACCTAGTGTTTTTGTCACCCTCTGTTGCCAGACCATTTTTCACTATTTTGCGCTGTACATGTCCAACTGCAAATTTTGAAGGGATTTCCAGGAATATCCCAGGAAAGTTATATGTTTTTTAAGTGTTTTCTCAATATTTCTCAGTGAAATATGTGCAAAAGAAATTTTAAAAATCTGTTGTTTACAATTTGTAATGTGTTTTTGTTATAGAAATGTAAGTTTGTCAAAAAATCATATTGCATGTAAAAGCTCAATTTCTTCCAGTTGCAGAGGTATGTATTGGTAGACACCCTTTCCTTCCCAGAAGACTCCCCAAACTGTAACAGTGCTTTAAGAGATTTTTTATCTAAAATACAACTGCTATGCACACCTTGCAGTTTTTCAAGATAAATAACCCTTTACATTTGAAATAACCCCCAAAACCGTACACATCTCAAGCTTTCTAGGTGAACCAGGCTTGTTGACATGGGCGCAGTTTTCTGGATGTGATCTCTGAATACTTTGGTTGCGCAGGGTTTCCCTAAAAAAGTATTAAAAGAAGCAGAATCAATGCCACAGTTTCCTAAAAAAAAAATATGCAAACAGGAAAAAACAAATTAAGTATGAAAAAGCAAGGTCCCTCAAGCAGAAAAATTCCCAACATGCATAGGTCCTAGCAAGGGAAAAGTAAAGCATGTGTGTAAGGGCAATTTTACTTAAAAATTTCAGCTCTGCAGACAAGGTGAGCACCTTACATTTTTTCAACCAAAACAACCCTTTACATTTGGAATACTCCCCATAAACAATACATTTCCAGAAAGTAGACACGTTAAGCTTTGTAGGTGTACCCAGCTTATTGTTGTGAGCTCATCTTTCTGGAAGAAATCCCTTGAAGATTTCTTTGGATGCACAGGGTTTCCCTAAAAAATGTATAAAGAAGCAGAAATAAAAACACATTTTCCTATAATATGCAAACAAACAAGTTAAATTTGAAAGTGCCTGGTCCCCCAAGCAGAACAATTCCCAACATGCATTGCTACTTTTAACTGCCACCCTACTTGAGATGTTTTCATCTGCTGTTGACAGATCATTTTGCACTATGGTAAAAAATAAATAAAAATGTTGTTTCTTTAAATTTAATAAATAATCTTGTTTATTTTAAGCAAAAAAATATTTTTTTTCAAGAAAACCATATTGCATGTGAAAGCCCCAGTTCTCCCGATTACAACAGTACCACATATGTATCGGTAGCACTTTGTTCCTGCGCAGGAGACCCCACAAACTGGAAAGAGCACTTTATACCATTTACAAATACAACTACTATCCACACTATAAAGGGTTAAAAAACTTGTTGTAGGGTCCCCCTCTCCGGGGGGAACCCTACACTTTTTAGGGAAGAGGTCAAGGGATAAAAACCCTTAAAATTAAAAAAAATGTTGTGGGGTCCCCCTTACCATGTCCCACGCTGAACACTCTAGCTCTCCTGCAGAAGCCTTTTATACCTGCTGAGTAATGGGACATAAAGAGTTCTTCTGCCCCCCTTCCGTCCTTTGGAGAGGCAGGTAATAGGGGGCTGGGGGTTAATGGCAAGTCACCCGCTAGTTACAAGTGACTTGCCAGTCCCCTAAGCCTTGTGAATTGGTATAGGGGTCCCTTACCAGTTCCGCTTGGCACTTAACGGTCGGACAAACGAGCATGTAGAAACTACGTGATTGGCATTTAAAATGCTCTTTTTGTCAGGTTTTTGGCGCCCTTATTGTTTTCCTTTTCTGGAAAGACATTTGTTTTAGGATTGTGACCTACGATTTGTGATTTACTTATCTGCATGCTGTTTTCAAGTTTCCTATATTCTTCTCACTCTTGATAAAAGAGTGGCCTTAGAATCATTTTTCTACTGTAACAAGTGTGCTCATTAGCAGCTTTGGCTAAAGCACACAGCAGCACTCATCTCTCCAGCTGAGAATTCTGCCAGTAACCCTTTTAGCTACTTGAATACAAGGGTGTTTTCCCCCTTCATCTAAAGAGGTTGAATTAGAGCAGACGGGGTTAATACACTTGTGTCTGCCTCGGCCAATCAGATTATCGCTATAGTAGCTAGAATCAGGAAGAGTCTGATCTGTACTTTTAACACACCACTTTGGTGTACATAGCTAAGGTAAACACATTGTTGCTAGGGAAACTGTTTTCTTTTATAACACAGTTGCAAACAAATAGAAAACAAAAACATGAACAGATAAGCTTAGCACATTGACAACATAATATTAGCACACAATAATTTACATTTTTAAAAATGCCATCGAAAGTGGAATTACTCTTTAAAGCTTTGCTAAAGCAGAAACATTTAAAATAAATTGTCAGCATTTAAAAATATGCTTTGACCTTGAAGAGAATAAAAAAAAATTGGCAGGATTTTTCTCATATTTTTGCTAATTGGTATTTTGTTTTTTAACATCTACATTGTGTTATATTTTTTTTGCCTAATTCAAAGTTTTCATCAAAATGTAAGATTGTGTGAAGTTCTTTAAATCATTATGTTCCATTATACAATCCATAGCTTAAAAGCAACAGAAAGGGAACTTTAAACTTTGTTTTGCATACTAAAGGTTTTCTTTGTTTTGTACTTGTATCTTATTAATAATTAAAGTGGTTGCTGGAGAGAGGTGTAATATCTTCTCTGGTCACAGTCAATAAAACTTCAACCACTGAGCAAGAGGCCCCCAGTGTGCAGCTAATAAACTGCCTTAACTCAAACCCACTTCAATGAGGTTTGAGGAAGCAGGAAGTGGTGTAAGCTTCAGTAAACCAGCTTTAAAAGAACAATTCCCTGCTGGCAAATCAGTAGCCATAAAAGTAAAAATGTGTTTGTATCTCAGACTAACCCTGTGCTCTGAGGACTCAGAGGTAACATAAAAGCATGACTTTATGAAGACATTTGAAGGAGGTGACTGGTGACTGATTTACACCATCCGCTCATCTTCTTAATAGAAATAGCAAGACAAGAGGCTTTTAAATTTGATGTGGCTTATGTCTCCTCAGGATCGACAGCAGAGAATAGCTCAACAGTGTTTTGTCCTTTTTGTATTCATATCCGAATCAAGTAATACATGCAAACACCACGAATACATATATATAATATATATACATTTTTTATTGGGGGATTTCAATTTAATTATGAACTAAATGCAATTTTATCTTATTTTCCACATTGTGAAAAACCCTGTTTTCTTAATACTACCACATTAAGGGGTTTATTAATCAAGGTCTAGTCGCTACCGTTCGCTTTCCCAAGCATTTCAATGGACGTTCCTTCAAATCCCTTTCCTGATTCCAATTTTTTTTTTATTCTCAAATAATTGTGTTACATCTCCTGGCCTCGAAAAAGTCATTTTTGAAAAGTTTTTTTTTTTTTTTTTTTTATACAGAATTGTCATTACAGGTCTAGCACTAAAGTGTTAATGTCATAATGTTAAAATAATGTAATTTCATGTGTTTTCGCTTTGTTACTGGTGGATATTTGTTCAAAAACAGACTTTAATCACATAGCGTTTGGCGCGCTAGGCTATAGCGACCAGATTTAGAGCGCCGCTGCTGTGTGAGGGTGATTTTTTGATGAATATGGTGTGAGTCGCTGAGAGTCGGTCGCACTGAGCAGTCGCTGCTGTTCGGTCCCTGCAACGCTGTACTGTTGTTAAATGTGGTGTAGGCGTGGGTCGCTATTGCGCGGAACACTGCCTTGTGTACGCTGTGGTGAATAGAAAACAGTATTGATGCTTTCGATTTTTGCCTATTCTTTAGCCTATTCTTATAGTAACTGAAATACATTTTGTGAATTTTAAATAGAAACAATCTATATAATATGCAAAGCAGTGCTATAGATATTATTTTCCTTTTATTTTTTAATATTTCTAGGCTGTAGCCTGTTATTTATGTTCTTGGTGCGTTCTATAGTGTAAATATAATATATTGGGCATTTCATAGCATTCGTACCTTGCTAGGGGGTTAAAAGGTTTTACTTTCGCTTTCGTTTTATGCACTTCCTGTCTTTGGCCTATGCGGAACCATGGCTCCAAGAAGACCAGCCAGATGCCTTCCCAGCTCCTCTTCCTCATCATCCTCTGATGTCCCTCCCCCACCCCCCCTGAGAAAGAGGCAGCGCGTGGACCCATGAGTTAATGGGCAAATAGTAAAAGTAAGTTTTTCAATTAAATGAGCATTAATGCATTGTGTACAGTGTTTCCTGCTGCTTTAAATGTTTAATGTTTTTTTTTTTAATTTTTAAATCTTTCACAATATAGAACTTATTTCATATAATTTATATGTGTTGTGTTAATGTCAATATTTTAATAGTTACTACTGTGATTAAAGGGGAATTAGTAAAATGTAAATTAATACCAATGGACATACAAAAATTGTATTTTTCTTACATATAACCACTTTTTTTAATTTCTATATTGTGAAATCCACAAGCCCTTTATGGCAGTGTAAAGGAGACCAAATAATTTTTCGATTTGTTCAAAATATTTATCACATCTATCAACATCTAGAATATGATTATGCCCTGAGTGCCAAGAGCAGCATAATGGAGGAGGTGAGGGCCACCGTGTCCCGGAACTTCAAAACAAAATTGACGCCCAAGGCTATTATCCAAAAAATGATCGGACTTCAAGTGCCGGGACAATAAGGGGGTTTACCAGCTTTGCTGCCTTTGCTTCTAGTAAGTTCAACACACATACACAGACTCTATTTTTACATATGTACACAAGCTGCTGTCTTACCATTTCTCCTTTGTGTTTTTTTCCCTCTCTACAGATAAGCCTCCCCTGGGTAAGCACGGGAAGGGTATCCCCGGGGGTTTCGGATGAGTCTGCGGGGGAGGGGCCCTCTCACCAATCCCACATTGAGGACCCAGGGGAGGAAGGGGATGATGCCCCAGTGGAGTCTGCTGCTGGGGTGAGGGCAGTGTGGAGCCCCAGCTCCTCTCAATCCAACTCAGCGGAGTACTCAATCCCATGTGGCCACTCTCAAGTGGGGAGTCCCAGTGGGGAGGAAGGAAGGGGCTCCACCACACTCCCTCAGGGATCAGGGAGTGAGAGGGAGGATCTGATGGGCACATTTTGAGGAGTGGAGGCACTCTGCCTTCACCTTATAGCCCTCCCTGGGATACAAGCGTGGCCAAAGTAGTATTGTTTTAGCTAACACATGGCGAAATGTGTCCTAAAAAAATCAGTCAGATTGAGCTATTCCCTCCACAAAATTTTGAGGGCTATTTTCTATTTCAAATGCAATGTTCTTATGATTGTTTCTATTGTGTTTTTTTCTCAATTTAGATGTTTCCATGCAGACGGACCTCATCGTAATTCTTCCCACCCCATGGCCTGCAAACACGTGAGCCGCCATCTTGTTTTTAAATTTACTATATTTTTTGGGCTGTGGCACTTATTTGTTTCCTTTCTTTCCACAGCTTGTGCAGATGAGCATCACAGACTCTGGCAATACGTGATGGAATTCCACCGAATACTGCTGGAGATGAAGAATGATCAACAGGGTGGGGGGAATTAGGTTTTCTGCTGTGCGGCTGTTTTGGGTCGTGGCCATGTTGGCCTTTTTTTTTTAAATAATAAATATTTATAGTATTTAACATACATTTGTGTTTGGTTTTTATTTAGAATAGTATTGTCTGACTCCACACAAACACCAAAAACACATAAACACATCTGAAAATATTTGTAACCTAAAAAAAAAAAAGAATAACAAAAAAATAAAAAAAAATGCATTAAGAACAAAAAAATGCATTAAGAACAAAAAAAAACTAATAAAAAGAAAAAAAATAAATAAAAACATACAAACAAAATGTGTTTGGGAAACAATACATTGTTTAGAATCTTATCTGGGCAATGTTATCATTGGCATAAGATTCTAAACAATGGTGATGTTAGAGCATCATAGGAACGCTCAGACGCTAGATTGAATAAGGGTGAGTGACTGTACAGTGCCTTTATAGCACTCACAAACACCAAATTCATCAATGTCAGCCATGTTACTACAGCGACTGAGGCGCTCTGTAATAGCGACCCACAGCCGATCATAGCGACCACTAGCGGTCGCTCTGAGCGCCACGCTACAGACGCTCATCTGATGGTACCTGGCGTTAGTAATGAATCAGCCTCCACATCTCCATATATTTTTAATTTCTACAACTTGGCAGAATCATGAAACACTGTGGGGAAAAAAAACAAGAAATAAAACAGAACAAGATACTTTAATTCTTCACAGCACATCTCTCTGTTATTGGAACATGCCACTTTTTTCTGTTGATTTACTGCTCTCCACACATGTCCATTGGTGTCTCAGACAAAGGGAGGGTGTAGTCCAATACCACCTCTAACTGGAGCTGCACACTCCACATCAGGTGTTCTGGTCACAGCTCCGCTATTATAGACTGTGTAAAATATAATACCCTTCATTTTCCCATCTCCATCTTCTACATCAGCTATTCATCTATGGAAAATACTATAATGTGGTGTAGACAATTTTATCTCCTTTTTCAAGTTTGGAAATCTGTGATGCGTTTGCTTTTGCTTTTTGGGCATCAAGCTCTTGTTCCTCAGACTTAAAACGGACCAACAGCCTGGTACAGTTGAAAAAGAAAATTTTGGAGCTTTCTCTCCCAAATGACATTGACACTGACAATGCACAGTAACAGGAAGCAGCACTTCCTGTTTGCAGTGGCCTGCAAGCACGTGAGCCGCCATCTTGTTTTTAAATTTACCATAGTAAGAGTTAGAAAAAAGTAAATTAATTTTTACGTGCAGCAATCTAAACTGCCCTGGTGAGAGATGCATATGAGCACTGTTTGTTGTGTTGGCCTGATTTAAGAGGCTGATTCACTACTAGCGCCACGTATTGGCAAGTGAGTATCTGTATAGTGGCGCTTAGAGCGACCGCTAGTAGACACTGTAAGCAGGTATCGGGCACTGTAACCTATCGTTGCGGTCACTGTAGTAACCTGGCCGGCATTAATGAATGTGATGTGTGCTGGGCGCTCTAACACCAGTATAACGCTGCAGCGAGTGAAAGGTAGCTCCAGCTCAGTGCGCCCGGCACTCGGCGCTCCGCACCATACTTAAGAAAAAACGACCCACACACAGTGTCAGCGCTGTGTGATTAAAGTCTGTTTTTGAACACTAGTAACAAAGCAAAAACACATGGAATGACATTGTTTTAACACTGTGACATAAAATATAAAAAGTCAAAAAAATGTATAAAAGTGTTTTTTTGCAGCCAAGAGAGGTGAAACAATGATTTGAACAAAAAAAAAACTATTGCCAAACACGCATTTTAACACATCCAAATGAAATCCCATTGAAATGTATGGGAGAGCGACACTGAGCAAAAGGTAATACGTGGCGCTCTTGAACCTAGAGCACCGGCGCTATACTCTGAGCCGCCTCTAATTTTACATGTGACGCTACATGGCGCTGTTAGAGTCGCTCACCAGATTCGCTTTTTTAAATGTGGTTTCTCATACAGCGCCCAGTGTTCACCAGACGCTGCCTGCCGCTACAAAGCTATGGCGCTATCCTTTCTTAAATAACCCCTTAGTCATTTTTGACTGTTGGTCTGCTTTAAACCACAGTCTTTCCTAGTTCAGGGTCTTTCGTGTTCACATAAGAGTTGCTTCTCTTCCACCTGTTCCCGACACACCTATGGTATTACTTTAATTTCCATTAAAGACTGAATCGCCTTCATGGGAAAGCCAATATTAGAGGGCACAAACACAGAAAAGGGCACAAAAGCAAACATAGAAACATATTTTGTGGACTCTTAGTTCCACTCTCTGTCAACTAAGGTGCATTTGTAAAGTATTTATCATGTCTAGAAATAATGAATTAATCAGTAAAATGTTAAGAAGAATTGTAATAGTCATATCGAGAGTTGTGGGAAGGTATAAGAAATGGGTAGCAGAGGATTTGAACTTTAAA
The DNA here is from genome assembly GCA_027917425.1 of Gastrophryne carolinensis. Taxonomy (NCBI): domain Eukaryota; kingdom Metazoa; phylum Chordata; class Amphibia; order Anura; family Microhylidae; genus Gastrophryne; species Gastrophryne carolinensis. Next base: position 357,452,613 of record CM051235.1, on the reverse strand, counting down.
AGGAGGCCTTTTTAGTTGTGGTGTGTGTAGATTGCAGGGCTACATCTCAATCAATGGGTAAGATATTGAAGATTCAGCTCCAGAGGGATGTGCTATGAAGGATAATTTGTGAGCTTGCTTTATGAATACTTTGTTTTGCCCATGGTGACCTTTAAATCTGTGAAGGGCAGCTAAACAAAAAGGAGATCTTTTAAATCTATTTCACCTGTGAGCAGAAACATTAAAGGAATTTTAGATATAAAATGTCATTTTTGTTTTACTATGTATAACATTATTTATGTCAGTGTGCTTACTCATTCCTTGCTGTCATTTAAAATAGTTTAATTAATAGGGTTGTGCGTCATGTTTAGAGGGTAAGCCCACTTTTTATTTTCTATTTTTTATTGTGTGACATAATTAAGTCTGCAAAATGCTGTGTTTATGTTTTTTTTTCTTTTATATTTAGTTGCATCTAATGTGTTAACCATATACCAAAGACTTTCTAACTCTGGCTTGATAATCTTCTGATTTGGCTGAGACAGAGACAATACCCCACATCCATGAACTCACAGGCTTAACCCCTGCCACTCTGAATCAACCTTTTTCAAAAGAATAAAATAATAAGGCGGAACACCAAAAATCTGACTAAAACTGAGTTTTCCTTTAAATTCTCCCAAAACATAGTGTTTCAATTCAATATTATCATTATTGTTTATTTATATAGCGCCATCATCTTCCGTAGCGCTTTACAAAGTAGTAATTACAGACAGGGTAGAAACATACGGTGCATATACTATTTCAAATGCAGTTTTACAGATTTTACAGTGGATATTCTGAGTACAAGATACAATAGGGGAGAGAGCCCTGGCCTTGCAAGCTTACAGTCTAAAGGAAGAGAGGTGAAGAGGGGGAAGGATCACAAACAGTTCAGTATTGAGGTTTGTCGCGTATGCCCTTTAGAAGATTGGTTAGGCCGGATTATATGCTTGGCTGAATAAGTGAGTTTTAAGGGTGCCTTTGAGGGTTGTGGTGTGGCGGATTGGGTGCGGGAGGGCATTCCAGAAGATTGAAGTTGCACGTGAGAAGTCCTGGAGGCGGGCGTGAGAGGAGGTGATCAGGGTGGAGGACAGGAGAAGGTCAGCAGCAGAGTGGAGGCTGCGTCTAGGTTGATATTGTTGGATTAGAGATGAGATGTAGGGAGGGGCCTGTTTGGAGAGAGCTTTGTATGCAAGAGTTAGAGTTTTGAACAGGATTCGCAGTGGGACTGGCAGCCAGTGTAGGGATTGGCAGAGAGGAGCAGAACTGGAGGAGCAAGAGGAGAGATGGATGAGGCGAGCAGCAGAGTTCAGGATAGATTGGAGGGGTGCCAGTCTGTTAGTTGGTAAGCCACAAAGAAGGATGTTGCAGTAATCCCGACGGGATATGACCAGGGCATGCACTAGCATTTTAGTGGTGTCAGGTGAGAGGAAAGGACGGATGCGGGAGATGTTTTTAAGTTGGAGGCGACAGGAGGTGGCCAGGGAGTGAATATGTGGTTTGAAAGAGAGGGCAGAGTCCAGAGTGACTCCCAGGCACCGAGCTTGGGGAGTTGCTGTTATTGTGTAATTGTTGACAGAAATAGACGTGTTAGAGAGGGGAGGGGAGTTAGAGGGTGGGAAAATGACCAGTTCTGTCTTGTCTATGTTTAGCTTAAGGTAGCGAGATGACATGAATGAAGAAATAGCTGAGAGGCAGTTGGGGTGGCGAGATAGGAGAGAGGAGAGATCGGGGCCAGAGAGATATATTTGAGTGTCATCAGCATAGAAGTGGTATTGGAAGCCTAGTGAAGTTATAAGTTTGCCAAGGCCATGGGTGTAGACTGAGAAAAGTATGGGGCCTAGGACAGAACCTTGTGGCACACAAACAAAAAGAAAACGGGAGGAATAAATGGTGTTAGTATAGGATACACTGAATGATCTGTCAGAGAGGTAAGAGGTGAGCCAAGAGAGTGCAAGACCTTGAACCCTGAGAGAGGAGAGAATATCAAGAAGCAGAGAGTGGTCGACAGTGTCAAAGGCTGAAGAGAGGTCAAGAAGGATGAGGATGGAGTAGTGACCAATGCTTTTGGCAGTGAGCAGATCATTGGTGACATTGGTGAGGGCAATTTCAGTGGAGTGGTTATGGCAGAATCCTGATTGTAAGGGGTCAAATAAGTTGTTAGTGGATAAGTATTGTGACAGTTCTGAGTGGACATGTTGTTCAAGAATTTTGGAGGAGAAAGGGAGTAATGAGATAGGGCGATAGCTAGAGAGGGCAGAGGGGTCGAGAGAGGGTTTCTTGATTATCGGAGTAATAACTGCATGTTTGTAGGAAGAAGGAAAGGTGCCAGTGGAGAGAGAAAGGTTGGATATGGAGGTTAGGGCTGGAGTAAGGGATGTATAGACAGTTGAGGATTAAGGTGGGATGGAATAGGATCGAGGGAGCAGGTAGTCAGGTGGGCCCTAGAAATGAGAGAGGTTAGTCCAAGCTCAGTTATTGATTGTTTGAAGTGGTGAGGGATTCTGAGAGGCAAAGTCAAGTTGAATGTTGTCAATTCTTTCTTTGAAGAATGTAGAAAATTCTTCTGCTGTTATTTGGGGGGTTGGAGGAGGAGGGCGGAGTAAGGAACTGAAAGTGTTGAAGAGTTGTTTGGGATTCCGGGCTTGTGCAGAAATCAGTGAAGAGAAATATGCTTGCTTAGCAGATGAAAGGGTCGTCCCGAGTTCCTGAAGGGCTTGTTTATAGAATAGAAAGTCGTGATTGGCTTTGATTTTCCTCCATCACCGTTCAGCAGCTCGAGACAGCTGTTTAAATCTGGTTGTGCTTGCATTTAGCCAGGGTTGGGGTTTTTTGGTTCGGGGACAGCTATAGGTGAGAGGGGCGACAGAGTCCAGAGCTGAGAAGAGAGTATTATGGTAGTGTGATGATGCAGCGTCTATGTCCGTGAATGAGGTCAAGGTCTGAAGAGGTTGAAGTGAGGCAGAAAAGGACTGAAGATCTAGGTTTCTTAAGTTCCTGCATTGAGCTGTGGGTTTGTGTGGAGGGGGGTTTGCAGGCATTGGAGAGAGGGTCATAGTCAGCAGATTATGGTCAGAGAGGGTGAGAAAAACGGATGAGAGGTTTGATACAGAGCAGAGATTAGAGAAGAGGTCAATTGTGTGGCCATCTTTGTGGGTGGGTGCAGTAGACCATTGCTTGAGGCCGAAAGATGAGGTTAGTGACAGTAGTCTGGTGGCAGCAGGGTTGCTGGTGTCAACAGATATGTTGAAGTCACCCATGATGATTGCAGGGATGTCTGTGGAAAAAAACTGAAGGAGCCAGGTAGAAAAGTGGTGGAAGAAAAGAGTAGTAGTTCCAGGAGAGCGGTAGATGACTGCGATCTTCAGGTTACAGGGAGAATATAAGCGGACACAGTGAACTTCAAAAGATGAGAAGGATAGAGATGGCTTTGCAGGGAGTGGGTTAAAGGAGCAGAGTTTAGATAGAAGGATGCCGACACCCCCACCCTGTTTGTTGTTGGATCTGGGGGTGTGGCTGAGATGTAGTCCCCCATGTGAGAGGGCAGCGGGTGAAGCTGTGCCTGATGGGGTAAGCCATGTTTCTGTGAACCCCATGAAGGTAAAAGAGTTAGAGAGAAACAGGTCGTCAATATAGGTGAGTTTATTGTGCACTGAGCGTGCATTCCACAGTGCGCAGGTGACAGTGGCGGGAAGGGATGGAGAGTGAGTAATAGTCCGAGAACTGATCAGTCTGGAAATTCGTCATCAAATTGTTAGGTTGCAAGTGTCTTACTAATCTGGTATGGGGGACCTCAACATTTTTTGAGTCCCCAGAAAATTGAAGATGAGGTTTTGGTGGAGGAACGGGAGTAGGGGTGGTTTAAGGTCAGTTGGAGCAGCCTCAGTTTCACTTCCTCAGGTCAGGTGTTGGGTACCTGGAGAAGGCCCTGTAAAGACTTGCAGGGAGGAGTGCGCATGCGCGCGTGTCGGTGATGGCGGCGGTGTGAGTCGGCTCCGCGCCCCGCGGCGATATTGCGGGAGAAACGGCAGCGCAGGAGCTAGCTGTATGCAGCAGAGTGGGAGTGAAACTCACCAGAGACCAGGGGGAAGCCCGGGGCGGTGGCGGTGTCTGAGGGAGAGGAGTCCCGTTGTCAGCAGTGGAGGAGGTGAATCCAAGATGGCGGAGGACATAACCCTGGAGGATCTAGCTGTGATCAACCACAGCGAGGCTTCTTTCTTTGAAGAGGAGAGGGGGAGAACAGGCCTGCAGAGCTCAGCCACGCAGTCTGAAGTAAGTGCTGATTTATTGCACCAGTTTGAAAGTTTATTACAGAAAGCCTTGGCAGCTAACACAACGCTGATTAAAGAGCACCTGTCTAAGGAGCTGGATAGGGCGTCATGCAGCCTGAACACATTAGAGAGCAAGCTGGCTGATGTAATAGTCTCACAAGAAGCTATTGATTCTGATGTTAACCAGCTGAAAATAGATAACTCCCTTTTATCAGCCAAGCTGGAAGTCATAGAGAATCGGGACAGAAGATGTAACCTCAGATTTAGAGGCACCAGAGCACATTGAGGATGTAAAGTCAGCAATCACAGCGCTATGTCAGGAGCTTGTCCCAGGAATTCCAATGGAAAGGCTTGAATTTGATCGCATTCATAGAACCCTGGGCCCCCGCAGACCCGCTGAGGATTTACCTAGGGACATAATAGCGAAATTCCATTTTTATAATACTAAAGAGTTGATCCAGAAAGCAGCACGCCAATCAGCTAGCCTAATGTTTCACGGGCATAAATTCCAAGTTTATTCAGATATCTCTGCGGTTACCATGGTGAGGAGAAGAGAATTAAAACCGCTGCTAGCAATCCTACAGGAGTATAAAATCAGATATAAATGGGGCTTTCCCTTCCGCATAACATTTGCCTATAAAGATTCATCATATTCAGCATCTTCACTGGAAGATTTAAAGGGCCAGATGGTTCTAGCAGGTATTACCAGACCAGCCCAGACCAAGTCTCCCAGAAATGTTGATGATTCACCTAAAGTACAGCGAGCTGGGAAAAGGTTGAGAAAAGGCACTTGGTCCGCAGGATGCAGCTCCTCCCTCTAATTTTCGGATACCTGAAAAGCCCTAATCATTACGGCCTAGTCATTAGGCCCTGGATTTTCTTCCAGTTTCTGGTGTTTTTTTTCTTTATAAAGACTGCCTTGACCTGAAATGCAGGACTTTCAAGTCTCAAGTTGATGTCCCACATGTTCAGTAATTAAGGTGCAAGAGTGGATGTGAAGATATCGACTAGGGATGAGCGAATCGATCCGGTTTTTGTGTGTGCTGTAAAAACACCAGGCCTCAAGGTATCCCATACCTGCACATTTGACCCTATCTGTTACACAAAATCAGCGTTCAAAGGCTATTTCTCATAAATATATTGCAGTTTGAATTGTTTTTGTGTGTGCTGTAAAATCCACCAGGCCTCAGGGTATCCCAAACCTGCACATTTTTACACTAAAGCAGCTTGTAAAGGCTATTTCTCATAAATATATCGCAGTTTGAATTGTTTTTGTGTGTGCTGTAAAAACACCAGGCCGCAGGGTATCCCAAACCAGCACATTTGACCCTATCTGTTACACAAAAGCAGCTTTTAAAGGCTATTTCTCATAAATATATTGCAGTTTGAATTGTTTTTGTGTGTGCTGCAAAAACACCAGGCGCAGGGTATCCCAAACCTGCACATTTGACCCTATCTGTTACACAAAAGCAGCTTTTAAAGGCTATTTCTCATATATATATTGCAGTTTGAATTGTTTTTGGTTTTGCTGTAAAAACACCAGGCCATAGGGTATCCCAAACCTGCACATTTGACCTTATCTGTTACACAAAATCAGCGTTTAAAGGCTATTTCTCATAAATATATTGCAGTTTGAATTGTTTTTGTGTGTGCTGTAAAATCCACCAGGCCTCAGGGTATCCCAAACCTGCACATTTTTACACTAAAGCAGCTTGTAAAGGCTATTTCTCATAAATATATCACAGTTTGAATTGTTTTTGTGTGTGCTGTAAAAACACCAGGCCGCAGGGTATCCCAAACCAGCACATTTGACCCTATCTGTTACACAAAAGCAGCTTTTAAAGGCTATTTCTCATAAATATATTGCAGTTTGAATTGTTTTTGTGTGTGCTGCAAAAACACCAGGCGCAGGGTATCCCAAACCTGCACATTTGACCCTATCTGTTACACTGAAGCAGCTTTTAAAGGCTATTTCTCATAAATATATTGCAGTTTGAATTGTTTTTGTGTGTGCTGTAAAAACAGCAGGCCGCAGGGTATCCCAAACCTGCACATTTGACCCTATCTGTTACACTAAAGCAGCTTTTAAAGGCTATTTCTCATAAATATATTGCAGTCTGATTTGATTTGTGTATGCTGTAAAAATAGCAGGCCGCAGGGTATACCAACCCTGCACATTTGACCCTATCTGTTACACTAAAGCAGCTTTTAAAGGCTATTTCTCATAAATATATTGCAGTTTGAATTGTTTTTGTGTGTGCTTTAAAAAAAACAGGCCTCAGGGTATCCCAAACCCGCACATTTGACCCTATCTGTTACACTAAAGCAGCTTTTAAAGGCTATTTCTCATAAATATATCGCAGTTTGAATTGTTTTTGTCTGTGCTGTAAAAACACCAGGCCGCAGGGTATCCCAAACCTGCACATTTGACCCAATCTGTTACACAAAAGCAGCTTTTAAAGGCTATTTCTCATTAATATATTGCAGCCTGATTTGATTTGTGTATGCTGTAAAAATAGCAGGCCACAGGGTATACCAAACCTGCACATTTGACCCTATCTGTTACACTAAAGCAGCTTTTAAAGGCTATTTCTCATAAATATATTGCAGATTGAATTGTTTTTGTGTGGGCTGTGAAAAAAACAGGCCTCAGGGTATCCCAAACTAGCACATTTGACCCTATCTGTTACACTAAAGCAGCTTTTAAAGGCTATTTCTCATATTTATATTGCAGTTTGAATTGTTTTTGTGTGTGCTGTAAAAACAGCAGGCCGCAGGGTATCCCAAACCTGCACATTTGACCCTATCTGTTACACTAAAGCAGCTTTTAAAGGCTATTTCTCATAAATATATTGCAGTCTGATTTGATTTGTGTATGCTGTAAAAATAGCAGGCCGCAGGGTATACCAACCCTGCACATTTGACCCTATCTGTTACACTGAAGCAGCTTTTAAAGGCTATTTCTCATGAATATATTGCAGTTTGAATTGTTTTTGTGTGTGCTGTAAAAACAGCAGGCCGCAGGGTATCCCAAACCTGCACATTTGACCCTATCTGTTACGCAAAAACAGCTTTTAAAGGGTTATTTCTTATAAATATATTGCAGTTTCAATTGTTTCTGTGTCTGCTGTAAACAGCCCTGCCCACAGGGCATTCCATATTGCCAATTTTCATAGTATCTGTTACAGAGAAACATTTCCTCAGTTTATTTAGCTTCTGGTTTTTAAAGTAAACACATTTTTTAAAGTGCCTATTGCGCATTCCAAATACATAAAAATGTCAGGCAGACAAGTGCCTGGATGTTCACAGAGTAGTGGCAGAGGCCAAGATTCAGCTGGCAGAGGTCGCAGCAGACTAGGGTCGAGTGGCAGCAGGAGTCGCGTTGAGAGACCTGATCTGCCAGTATCTGCTACCGGTCGTGTCTCCACCAGTAACGCATCTGCCGTGGTAGATTGGTTAACGCGGTCATCCACATCACCAAATTACATCTGACACCCCAGTCTAAGGTCGGTACATTCCTCTGACACAACCCTGAGTTGGCATGACCAGAGAGCAGTCCCTGTCCTCCCATTGCCTCTGGCCTACGCCGTTCCCTCCCCCAGCGACGTATCCTATGCTTTGGGTTCAGCTCCACTCTTTAGTGAGGAGGACCATCAGATAGATGACAGTCAGCAGCTACTGCCCAGCCAAGAAATGGAGGTGGCTTCTTTCGCTAGGCAGACAAATAGTGTTGTGGAGAGTGGCGTGGGTGTTGCGAGCGTTCCAGCTCCTGCACCAGACACTGTTGAGGAAACCGAGAACATCAGTGACGTGCAGCCACAACTCGATGATGATGATGAAGATGAAGCCGATCGCACTTGGGAGCCGGGTGCAGAAGGGGCTTCATCATCATCATCATCAGGAGAAGAGGGGCGCAGGTTGCCCCGGAGTCAGCAGCTGAGGCAGCAAGGTGTTAGCAGCATGGTTGGCAGTCAGCATGGTGGCACAATTGTAAAGTCTGGAGCCAAACGGGGCCAGGGCCGGGGTAGAGCACCTGCTGCACGGCAGGCTACCTTATCGAGAGGTAGTGGAGCAGGGGTTCCTGGAGTTGGCGACAGTAGCAGTGAATCAGTGCGGACTGTTGGTGGGAAAAGTAGCTACTCGGCAGTGTGGCAGTTTTTCCTGAAGCATCCGCAGGAGGGTAACATAGCCGCATGCAAGATATGTAGGCAGAAGGTGAAGCGTGGCCAGGGCCCAAATGTTGGCACCACGGCCCTGCGTCAACATATGTTGTGTCACCATAAAGCAGCCTGGGAGAACCAAGGCTCCGAAGAGGTGGTCCAGGCTGCTTTCTCACCGAGTGGCACGCCGCTCCCAATTTCTGCCAGCCAAGGCTCCAGCACCTCAGCTGAAGGCAGCTGTGTGTCAAACCCATCCTCTGTCGCTCCTCCTGATGCTCCTGCTCCTCCTCCTCCTCCTCCTCCAAGTCATGCATCCCGCCAGCAATCCATCAGCGAAGCCATGTCCAAGAGACAGCAGTTTGCGCCCACTCATCCTACGGCGCTGAAGCTGAATGTGCTCCTGTCCAAGTTGCTGGTGCTGCAGTCGCTCCCTTTTCAGGTGGTGGACTCTGCACCTTTCAGAGAACTGATGGCTTGTGCCGAGCCAAGGTGGAGAGTGCCAAGCTGTCATTTCTTTGCCAAGAAGGCAGTACCAGTGCTGCACAATTTTGTTGAACAGATTGTGGGCCAGTCCTTGAGCCTGTCGGTGTGTAGCAAAGTGCATGGCAGCGCCGACGTCTGGAGCTGTAACTACGGTCAGGGACAGTACATGTCGTTTACGGCCCACTGGGTGAATGTGGTCCCTTTGCAGCAGCAGCAACTTGGACAGGTCACGCCGCTTCGGCCTCCGCGCTCCCTGACCGTTGTGCCTGTGACACCGTGCGACTCGGCCTCCTCATCCTCCACCTTCTCCTCACCCTCCACTGTAGGCTCAAGTCTCAGTGCCCCTCCAGTCTACCATGTGTGCAGGGCACGGAGGTATCACACTGTGCTTCACATGGTTTGTCTTGGAGAGCGGAGTCACACAGGGGAGGAACTGCTTAAGTTTATTCATCAAGAAATCCAAAATTAGCTTACGCCAAGAAAACTGAAAATGGGAACCATGGTTACCGACAATGGGAAGAACATTTTGTCTGCGCTGCGACAAGGAAGGCTGACCCATGCGCCCTGCATGGCTCACGTCTTCAATCTGGTTGTCAAGCGGTTTCTGAAGTCTTCCCCCCATCTGCAAGACATCCTAACAACTTCAAGGAAACTTTGCATGAACTTCAGCCACTCATACACCACCAAGCACACCCTTCTTGAGCTACAGCGCCAGAACGGTAACCCCCAACATAGTCTGATTTGCGATGTCTCCACCCGTTGGAATTCCACCCTCCATATGTTGGACCGACTATACGAACAGAGAAAAGCCATCACAGATTTCTTGATGATCCAAGCGGATGGGGGACTCACCTTTGTAACTTCAATGTCAACCAGTGGCAGCTCATACGTGACACCTGCCGTTTGCTCAGGCCCTTTGAGGAAGCCACTTTATTTGTGAGTCACCAGGATTACGGGATGAACGACGTGATTCCACTGCTTCATGTACTACAGCGCATGTTGGAAACCATGGCTGGTCAGGGCACTGGAGACATGGCGTCTACATCTTACGGCCACATGAACCCCGTTGGAGCTGAACTGGAGGAGGAGGAGGAGAAGGAGTGGCACAGTGCACAGTTTAGGCTTGGAGAAATGGCTGGTTTATCTAGTAAGCTGACAGGAGAGGAGGAGCAGGAGCAGCAAGAGGAGGTAGAGGGTTGTGAGGAAGGCAAGACAGAGGACCCAGACACACCGTGGCAGTATGCAGTGGAGATGGAGACAGGTAGTCCCTCCGAGTCACTCGCGCAAATGGCAGGAAGCATGCTCACGTGCTTGCGTAGTGACCCCAGAATTGTTTCCATTTGTCAGCAGGATGTCTTCTGGCTCTCCACGTTATTGGACCCTTGCTTCTGGCACAAAATGGGGGCATTTTTTAAACCCGCCGAGAGGGAGTACAAACTGACCTACTAAAAGACATTCTACGATGCCTATCTGCGCCATGGTTCATACTCTCGCAGGTCTGACTCGGGGGGACCTCTGCACTCACCTTCCACTACCATGACGACTGGAGGGGTTGGCAGGAGCAGCAGCAGCAACTCCTGCAGCCTCAGTCTTCAGTCGCTAATGAGTATCTTTCTACACCCGCATAGTGAGGCTACTCATGAGCAGCAGGAAGACCTGGAGCAGGACCTCAACCAGCAGGTCTTGTCATACCTTGACATGGCCATGCCAACACACCTTGAGGATCTGCTGGACTTCTGGGCAGCCAAACTTGACTTGTGGCCGCAACTAGCTGAGTTTGCCCTGGAAAAGCTGTCCTGCCCGGCAAGTAGCGTGCCATCTGAGCGGGTGTTTAGTGCGGCGGGGGCCATAGTTACGGCGAAGAAAACTCGTCTGTCAACTAAAAATGTGGAGGTACTCACCATTGTGAAAATGAATCAGGGATGGATCAGCCAGAATTTCCACCCACCAATGGCTGATGCATGCGACTAGATTCAGCATGGTGCCACGTTTTACACTTTCCAAATGGTGCAAAACATATTTATGTCTTTAGGCCAATTTTTGGGCTCCTGCAGATGCCAACTTCAGGGTGTGCCTTTCAGCCAATTTTTGGCCTCCTGTTGCTGCTGCTGCTGCCAACTCCTTTTGTAAACAGTGTATGGCCTGTAGAGTAGTGGGGGAGGGATTGCCTAGGTTTTTTAAGGGATTTACCTTGAATGTCCTTGTGGGCTCCAATACATAGGGAGAACAGGGAGACCCCTGAAGATTAGGTTAAGAGAACATCTGTACAATATTAGGAGGGGTTTGGAATCACATAGTGTATCAGCACATTTTAAAAGTGTTCATGATTGTAATCCCAAAGGACTTCGTTTTATGGGTATAAGTATGATCACCCGGAGCCTCAAAGGGGGAAATATCCTAAGAACGCTATCCCAAGCTGAATCCAGATGGATTTTTAAAATGCAAACGATGAAACCATTGGGATTGAATGTAGAGTTCGATCTAAATTGTTTTATTGGCAACAATTGATTTTATCTCTATTGATATTTTTTATTGGTAATTTATTTATTCATTCCTCTTTTATAGTTTATTTAAGATAAGATGGTATCCACATTGGTTATGGTTAGGGTTTAGTTAGGATTAGTGTTTAGGATTAGGGTTAGGGTTAACCCTTTCAGTGCCAAGCCCGTAGTTTCTACGTGCTTGCTTCCACTCCACTTAAGTGCCAAGCACGTAGAAACTATGGGCTTGACTTTCCCCCCTGCTACAGTAAAAGTAAAAAAAAAAAAAACACTCACCTGACCCCTTGTTCTATCCGGCCGGGTCTCCTCTTCATCCGGGGGGGCTTCGATCCCCCACCCAGGCCCCCCCGGGTGCAGGGGAGAGCCCGGAATAGCCACCCCCCCCCCTTCAGCAGCCGCCGAAATACATGTTAAAAAAAAAAATATATAAAAATGACATTTACTTACCTTAGTGATCGATTGCTCCCGCCGGGTCTCCCCTTCACCAGGGGGGCCTCCGATCGCCCCCCCCTGGCACTCCAGCTTCAGGAGAGGGCCTGAAAGGCCCTCTCCCTGTCCTGCTCGACGGGCGATGCCATTTTGCCGATAAGCCCCGCCCCTTTGGGGCGGGGCTTATGAAGTCACACCTCCGGGTGTCGTCCTGGCTCCCGGCTGCGATTCTCACACTTGTCATCGCTGGCCACAGGAGGAGGAAGGCAGGTGATGATCTGATCACCTGCCTCCCTCCTCCACTGGCCAGCGATGACAATAACTGTCATCAGAGCTGCGAGGGACACAGAAGCTGAGGATCAGAGGTGAGTAAAGTAAAAAAAAGTTTTTATTTTTTAATAAAGTTATTTTTTAATCTGTGTGGTTTTTTTTTTTATTACTGTTAACCCCTTGTGAACTGGTAAGGGGTCCATGACCCCTATACCAGTTCACAAGGCTGGGGGGATGGCAAGCCACCTGCGCTAGCGGGTGGCTTGCCATTAACCCTTGGCACCCCCATTACCTGCCTCCCCAAAGGCCAGGGGGGGGCAGAAGAGCCCGGGCCCACATAGGGTATGTGGGCTCGTAGGCTGCAGGGTGGGGGGGCCACATAAGCTGGCCCCCCCACTCTGTGCCTACAAGCCCCCATAGCTGGTCCCGGGCTGGTAATGCTGGGTAAGGGGGACCCCACGTCATTTTTTTTTTTATTTTTAAGGGTTTTTAACCCTTAAAAATAAAAAAAAAAATGGGGTCTGCCCCCCCTGGGAGGGGGGACCCTATGTCTTTTTTTTTTTAATTAACCCCTTATGTTCTGTCACCCAGCAGCTATAAAAGGCTTCCAGCAGATGAGCAGAAGCCAGTGATTGGGAGGGGAAGATGGATGGGAGGCAAGTATTAAAAAAAAAAATAATAATAATAAAATATTTTTTTCTGCGTCTGTGTGGTGTTTTTTTTTTTTACATTTAACCCCTTGTGAACTGGTAAGGGGTCCACAAGACCCCTATATCAGTTCACAAGGCTGGGGGATGGCAAGTCACCTGCACTAGCGAGTGACTTGCCATTAACCCTTGGCACCCCCATTACCTGCCTCCCCAAAGGCCAGGGGGGGGCAGAAGAGCCCGGGCCCACGGGCTATGTGGGCTTTGTAGCCTGCAGGGCCAGGGGCCACAAAAGCTGGCCCCTGTGCCCTGTTCCTACAAGCCCTGCATAGCTGGTCCCGGGCTGGTTACTTTGGGTAAGGGGGCCCCCATGTCGGTTTTTTTTTGGATTTTTAAGGGTTTTTAACCCTTAAAAATCCCCAAAAAAATGGGGTCCCCCGATTTAACCCTTTGTAGTGTGGATGGTAGTTGTATTTTATTTGTAAATGTTATAAAGTACTTGTTTCAGTTAGGGGGGTCTCCTGGGCAGGAACGGGGGGCTACCGATAAATATGTGGTACCGTTCTAATCTGTAGAAATGGGGCTTTCACATGCAATACGGTTTTCTTTAATAAAATACATTTTTTATTTAAAATAAAGGAGGCAATTTTCTACAAAAAAATTTTATTTATTTACTTTTTTTTAATATCAATAATATTGTAAAAAAACAGAATAAAATTTACATTTACATGTTAAAGCCTAAACTCTGCTGCAAAAAATATATATATATAATTTTCCTGAAAATACCAGCAAAAATGTCGCAAAACATGGCGCAAAATGGGGAAAAATGACCTGTCAACAGAGGGTGACAAAATCTCAAGTAGGCTGGCAATTAAAAGGATTAAAAGTAGCTATGCATGTTGGGTATTGTTCTGTTCGGGGGACCTCGCGCTTTCAGACTTAGCTTGTTTTTTCTGGTTTGCATATTTATATTTTAGGAAAAGGTGTTTTTTATTCAGCTTTTTTATAAATTTTTTAGGGAAACCCTGCGCAACCAAAGAATCCTTTGAGGGATCAATTCCAGAAAGATGAGCCCACTACAAAAAGCTGGGTACGCTTAGAAAGCTTAACATGTGTACTTTCAGGTAATATATGGTTTATGGGGGATATTCCAAATGTAAAGGGTTGTTTTGGTTGAAAAATCGCAAGGTGCGCACCTTGTCTGCAGAGCTGAAATTTTCAAGAAAAATTACCGTTATGCGCATGCTTTACTTTGGGGTGTTTGGCAACTCTTCCCTTGACAGTAGCTATGTATGTTGGGTATCGTTCTGTTCGGGGGAGGTTGCTTTTTCAGATTATACTTGTTTTTTCTTGTTTGTATATAGTTTTTTTTAGGAAAATGTTGCTTTGATTCTGCTTTTTTATCCTTTTTTTAGGGAAACTCTTTGCAACCAAAGAATACATTGAGGGATTACTTCCAGAAAACTGTGGCCACATCAACAAGCCTGGTACACCTAGAAAGCTTGAGGTGTGTACTTCCAGAGAATATATAGTTTGTTGGGGGTATTTCAAATGTAAAGGGTTATTTTTCTGGAAAAACTGCAAGGTGCGCATAGCGCATATCACAGTTGTATTTTTTTCTGAAAATCCCCTAAAGCGCTGTTTCAGTTTGGGGGAGTCTCCTGGGCAGGAAAGGGTGTCTACCTATAAATATGTGGAACCGCTGTAACCGGGAGAAATTGGGGTTTCACACGCAATAAGATTTTATTGACAAACTTACATTTTTTATTACAAAAAAACACTACAAATTGCAAAAAATAGATTTTTTTTTTATTTTTTTGCACATATTTCACCCAAAAGTATTGAGAATACACAAAAAAAAGGCCAAACAAGACATCGCATGTTGAAGCCCAGACTCTTCTGAAAAAAACAATATATCATTTTCCTGGGAAATCCCTGGAAATCCCTTCAAAAATCACATTTGAACATGGGGAGCGCAAAATAGTTCAAAATGGTCTGGCACCAAGGGTGACAAAAACTCCAGGTAGGCTGGCAGCGAAAGGGTTAATGATAGGGTTAGGGTTAGGGCTAGGGTTAGGGTTAGGGTTAGGGTTAGGATTGGAGCTAGGGTTAGGGTTAGTTTTAGGGTTAGGGTTAAGGGTTAGGTTTATGGTTTGGTTTGCTTATGATTGATTTGGATGTCATTGGTTATTAATAATTTATTTGAGGTAACTAATAATTGTTATGGATCTAATTTTAACTATTATCAATAAGTTGAGGTGAAAACAATTTGTATTGTTTTAGATATATAATGTAAGAGAGTATAATCTTTTTTTAGACCTGTGTTATATGTTGGTTGTTAATATGTTGTAATGATATTTTATCTAATTTTAAAGTATTAATTACTAATAATGTCATTGTACTATTAGTGGTTCGTTTCCATATTAATTGTGAATTGGGGTTGTCTTGTCAGCCTCCCCTTCTCTCTTTTTTGGAGAATCATATATTATATGAAATGATTAGCATTGTAATTACAGTGTTATTTAAGCGGTTTTAAGTATAAACAAACAAATTAAAGTTTTGGCATATTGGCGAAGGGGTTAAATTTCCCCGCAATAGTAAGTAAATAAATCCTGGAATTAAATTTTCTTATAACATCAAGTAATTTATAACCGGCGCCGGTTTTAATTTGAATAGAATACAGCAGTAGTTTGAGAAAAGAAATGAATCAGTTAACTGACTCATTTACACGTCACATAGTGAAGTGAATAAATTAAGTGACGGAGTGGAGGTCCCGCTGCCTAATGAATAAGTCAGTCTCAACGAAACGCGTTGGGCGGGGTCTTCCACGACGTCACTACGCTACACCTGACTGCTTTCTACAGCGGTGCCTTTGACTTGTATCGCCCACGGCCGGGGCGGCAAGTTGTTTATTGATTTCTTTCCTGCCTGATAATTTAAAGACGAGCAGAGGAGGAGACAGACAGCCCTAATTGACTGAATGCGTGTATAAATTTGTGGAGGGGTAAGCACAATAAAGTTTTTAAATTGCCCATTTCTAAACAGTGTTACGCTATGTGTGGTTTTTAAATCTTTCCCCCCCATTCAACATTTGGAATTGCCGAGTCGTTGGTTCTTGAAGTAATAGAGGATATTGATGTGGATAGTGCCTCCCCTATAACCCATATATTGTTGGAAGACGATCATTTGGAATTATAGCTGTGATTGGAGCCGACTTTTGTTGATGATAAGCCCGTTTTAACTGTGAATCTGGTACGTGCAATGTGATGTTGGTGGTGGTGTCACACGAAGTTTTATGAAAAACACTGCTGGTGAATTATTGCAAGAGACTTTTTAATCAAGTTTCCTTTCCCGCGGAGTCATTTATGTATTCACATAGCCGGTTGCTGCCAACTCCTGTTTCTTTTTGAGCCAATGTTTGGGCTCCTGCTGCTGCCAACTCCAGGGTGTCATTCGGCCAATTTTTGGGCTCCTGCTGCCAAATGCAGTGTCTCTTTCAAGCAATGTTTGGGCTCCTGCTGCTGCCAACTCCAGTGTCTCTTCGAGCCAATGTTTGGGCTCCTGCTGCCCATTCCAGTGTGTCTTTCAAGCAATGTTTGGGCTCCTGCTGCTGCTTGCAACTCCAGGGTGTCATTCAGCCAATGTTTGGGCTCCTGCTGCCAACTCCAGTGTCTCTTTCAAGCAATGTTTGGGCTCCTGCTCCTGCTGCTCCTGCTGTAAAATCCAGTGTCTCTTTCAATCAATGTTTGGGCTCCTGCTGCTCCTGCTGCCAACTCCAGTGTCTCTTTCAAGCAATGTTTGGGCTCCTGCTGCTCCGGCTGCCAAATCCAGTGTCTCTTTCAATCAATGTTTGGGCTCCTGCTGCTCCTGCTGCCAACTTCAGTGTCTCTTTCAAGCAATGTTTGGGCTCCTGCTCCTGCTCCTGCCAACTCCAAGGTGTCATTTGGCCAATTTTTAGGCTCCTGCTGCCAAATGCAGTGTCTCTTTCAAGCAATGTTTGGGCTGCTGCTGCCAACTCCAGTGTCTCTTTGAGCCAATGTTTGGGCCCCTGCTGCTCCTGCTGCCCATTCCAGTGTCTCTTTCAAGCAATGTTTGGGCTCCTGCTGCTGCTGCTTGCAACTCCAGTTTGTCTTTAGTCCAATTTTTGGGCTCCTGCTGCCAAATCCAGTGTCTCTTTCAAGCAATGTTTGGGCTCCTGCTCCTGCTGCTCCTGCTGCCAAATCCAGTGTCTCTTTCAATCAATGTTTGGGCTACTGCTGCTCCTGCTGCCAACTCCAGTGTCTCTTTCAAGCAATGTTTGGGCTCCTGCTGCTGCTGCTGCTGCTTGGAACTCAAGTGTGTATTTAGTTCAATTTTTGGGCTCCTGCTGCTAACTCCAATGTCTGTTTCAAGCAATGTTTGGGCTCCTGCTGCTGCAGCTTGCAAATCCAGGGTGTCATTCAGCCAATTTTTTTGCCTCCTGCTGCTGCTGCTGCCAACTCCAGTGTCTCTTTGAGCCAATGTTTTGGCTCCTGCTTCCAACTCCAGTGTCTCTTTCAAGCAATGTTTGGGCTCCTGCTGCTGCCAACTCCAGGGTGTCATTCGGCCAATTTTTGGGCTCTTGCTGCCAAATACAGTGTCTCTTTCAAGCAATGTTTGGGCTCCTGCTGCTGCTGCTGCCAACTCCAGTGTGTCTTTCAAGCAATGTTTGGGCTGCTGCTGCTTGCAACTCCAGGGTGTCATTCAGCCAATTTTTGGCCTCCTGCTGCTGCTGCCAACTCCAGTGTCTCTTTGAGCCAATGTTTGGGCTCCTGCTGCTCCTGCTGCCAACTCCAGTGTCTCTTTCAAGCAATGTTTGGGCTCCTGCTGCTGCTGCTGCTTGCAACTCCAGGTTGTGTCTTTCAAGCAATTTTTGGGATCCTGCTCCTGCTGCTGCCAACTCCAGTGTCTCTTTCCGCCAATGTTTGGGGTCCTGCTGCTGCTGCTGGCAACTCCAGTGTGTCTTTCGGCCAATCTTTGGGCTCCTGCTGCCAACTCCAGTGTGTGTCTTCAGGCCAATTTTTGGGCTCCTGCTGCCAACTCCAGGATGTCTTTCAGCCAATATTTGGGCTCCTGCTGCTGCCAGTTACAGGGTGTGTTTTTCAGGCAATATAGGGGCCCCTCATAGTGATGCCACCTCAACTCTCTGCAATTGTGCCGCTCTGCGATTCTAATAGCGATGCCTCTGATCTGTATGTCATAAATATTTACAGTATTATTTCACTAACCCAGCACGCATCCTATGTGTGTTACAGCAAGGCAGAATGGTTTACAACCCTATTGAGGCTCTAGGAAGCTCAGAAATAGCCGTTTTAATAGCGATTAATCGCGAATAAATTTGGGTTGAAACGAATTTTGTCTGAAAATTCGGCGAATCAGCCAAATCGAATTTTTCAAAAGTTCTCTCATCTCTAATGTCGACAGATCATGAGGAAAAAAAAAAATATATTTTTTTTTTGTTAATCCTACCTGAACCACAGGACTTCTATGCTTCATGGGGAGGTTGCCCATATTGAATAATTGTGTTAAAAAAGGGACATAAAGCAGTTTTTTTTTTGTGTGTTGAATGTGAGTTATGTTGCTTGTTTGTTTGTCGGTTGGCCTGTCTCTCTCTAATTGTCTATTTGGATGAGTCCACCAATACACTGCGCAGGATAGCTCCTCTATTAGTTATTGAGTGATTATAGCGGTGGTCTCATGGTTCACTCACCCCTGTATTTTGCTCTCTCCTTCCCTGTTTTGGGAAGAGGAGTCTTCTTAGTCCTTTTTTTTTTACTAGCTTTGTATAATGTTTATAGTTGATGTTTTAAAATGTCTTAGCTCTGTTATGCGCCCTATAGTGTGAGATTTTGATAATTCCCGTCTGCCTGCCGGCATATTCATGACGTATTCCAGTTGAATCAAAGGGACTATCCCTCTGATTTTATTATTATATATTCTTCTTTAATTTTTAGTATAATCAAATTTTATTGGTTTTGTAAGAAAATAGGGGGGAGGGATACAGAAGGTAAAAGGGGGAGGGGGGGGAAGAAGGGGTACAGCAGTTATAATTTCACAGTTAAACACAATGACTGATTTTGCTATCCGTTCACATTAATAAGTGACCGCCACGTCTACTCAAAACATGAACCAACTTAGTATATTTATTGTTCCCTTATTGCAAAGGTCTTGGATCCCTTACCATTACTTCAAGGGGAGCAGCGACAGTTCCTTTCCCGACAGGGTCGCGTCCTCATCCTGCTGCTAATTGCAGTTGGATCCCAATGGTAGCATTTTGTTCCTTTTGACCTTCCTACCTAGTTGAAGGGAGCAGTTGAATGTAGGGGGGGAGGAGGAGGAGGGCGTTAAGGATAGAACGCGAGCGAGCGGGCCCCTCATGTCAGGGTAGCAAGGCATTGACGGAGGCAAATAACCAAACTCTAATCCCTAATCAGACCCGGCAGTTTCCCCTCGAGTATTCAGGGCTATACATTGGTTTGTATCAGGGAAGGGAGGTGTGAGTCTCGGTAGGTTAACCAGTCCGCCCAAGTCATCAGGTAGCCATCAGGGGTTTCTTTGTCCCTAGCAATCAGACTTTCCATGTAGCGAATCTGTTCCAGCTCCTGTACCCATTCCATCAGCGTGGGGGGGCTCTGTGACCTCCAATGCCGTGGAATAACCGCCCGCATGGCTGCTACAAAATGTCTAAGCACATCTTTTTTAGAGCTAGAAATTGAACTCTGGAAGAGAGACAGGAGTGCCACCTGCGGCGTGTTAGCTGTTTTGGTTCCAGAGACCTGCTCATAAATGGCAAAGATTTGGTCCCATAAGGCTTTAACAGTTGGGCAACTCCACCAAATATGAGTCATGTCTCCCAACTCCTTCAAGCATCTCCAGCACCTATCATCGTGTGACCCATCAAACCGGTGGATATTCGCCGGGCATCTATACCACCTTGTGAGTATCTTGTAATTCGGTTCTTGGGTAGTAGTAGCTGGTGATGTGCCATGGGTGCAAGCGTATATCTTGGTTAACTCCTCTCTTGTAAACCTAAGACCTAGCTCCTCTTCCCATTTGTCAATAAATTTCAGGGGCGTTGAATAGTTCAGCTTGGTAAGAAGCGCATATAGGGAAGATATTACGCGGGTGGGAGGGGTTTCCTGGGTGATTAATGACTCAAGCTCCGTGGGTGGGCTCCGTGCTACTTCAGCTATGTTATTAGCCGTAATGAATGAGCAGAGCTGTCTGTGCAGGAGCCACGATACGTGCCCGCCTCCCGCCCTCTCCCTCAACTCCCCCAGCAGTGGTGCCCCTCCATCGCTCAGCACCTGCCCCATTGTGGTGTCGTTTGATGCTTCCCAGATAAGAAAACTTTTGGATACAAGCCCTGGTTCAAACGCCGGGTTGCCAAATACCGGCGTTAGGGGGCCGGGTCTGCGTATCAGTTTATGTTTGCTCTGTAGGGGATCCCAGATTTCCAGAAAGTGCTGCATAAGGAATGGAATGGTTTCCTTTTGCGACCTCGACAAGGGGGCAGCCCACGCGATAGTGGCTGGACCGCATGGGGAGAGCGCTTTTTCTAGTTGTACCCATAGTTTATCCTTTGCCCTGTGCTTCCAGTCCACCATCCTCTGGAGAATTGCAGCTGTATGGTAGGCCTTTAAGTCAGGGAGCCCCGCACCCCCCTCCCCCCTATTCCTGAGCAGGGTCGACCACCGTATTCTCGGTTTAGCGACTCCCCACACAAATTTAGAGAAGACAGTTCTCAATCTGTAGAAGAAGCTACCCGGAGGTTTTATAGGAGCCGTTTGAAAGATATATAGGAGTTTGGGTAATATATCCATTTTCAGGCTGTTAATTCTACCAAACCAGGAGAGCGGCCTCTTGGTATATAAGTTTAGGTCTGCTTCAATTTTAGTAAGGAGGGGGGAGTAGTTCAGTTCGTAGATCTTGGAGAGGTTAGCGGGGATTTGGATGCCCAGGTATTGGATAGAATGGGATTTCCATTTAAAGGGGTAGTTAGTCTCTAACCGGCTCACCTCTTGTCTTGGGAGCGAGATGTTAAGGGCTTCTGTCTTAGAGAAATTAACTTTAAAATTGCTCACGGCACTAAAACGATTGAACTCTTTGAGGACAACTGGAAAGGTAGTATGCGGGGATGTCAGATGTAACATTAAATCATCCGCAAAAAGGGAAGCCTTGTAGTGACGATTACCCACCCGTATGCCCTTGATATCAGGGTTGTTTCGAATAGCAACGGCCAGGTGTTCCATGGTAAGAAGACAGTTCTCAATCTGTAGAAGAAGCTACCCGGAGGTTTTATAGGAGCCGTTTGAAAGATATATAGGAGTTTGGGTAATATATCCATTTTCAGGCTGTTAATTCTACCAAACCAGGAGAGCGGCCTCTTGGTATATAAGTTTAGGTCTGCTTCAATTTTAGTAAGGAGGGGGGAGTAGTTCAGTTCGTAGATCTTGGAGAGGTTAGCGGGGATTTGGATGCCCAGGTATTGGATAGAATGGGATTTCCATTTAAAGGGGTAGTTAGTCTCTAACCGGCTCACCTCTTGTCTTGGGAGCGAGATGTTAAGGGCTTCTGTCTTAGAGAAATTAACTTTAAAATTGCTCACGGCACTAAAACGATTGAACTCTTTGAGGACAACTGGAAAGGTAGTATGCGGGGATGTCAGATGTAACATTAAATCATCCGCAAAAAGGGAAGCCTTGTAGTGACGATTACCCACCCGTATGCCCTTGATATCAGGGTTGTTTCGAATAGCTACGGCCAGGTGTTCCATGGTAAGAACATACAGCAGGGGGGACAGAGGGCACCCCTGGCGAGTGCCATTGCTTATTGGAAACGGAGCGGATAATAGTCCGTTCACCCTGACCCTAGCAGTAGGGGAGGTGTACAGAGCCAGAATTTTTGAGAGGAGACCTGGTCCAACACCAATTTGTTTAAGAGAGGCTGCCATAAAGGCCCAGCTCACCCTGTCAAACGCCTTCTCTGCATCACAAGCAAGCAGGCAGGCAGGTGTCTTTGTTTTGGAGACATGCGATATAAGAGTAAATAGCTTGTTGGTGTTGTCCCTTGCCTCTCTCCCCGGGACGAACCCTACCTGGTCCAAGTGGATCAGTCCTGGAAGTATTGGCTGGAGCCTTAAGGCAATAATTTTGGCATAAAGCTTAAGATCAACATTAATGAGTGATATTGGTCTGAAGTTTCCACACACAGTGGTATCTTTGCCTGGTTTGGGTATCACTGAAATAGTTGCCTCCAGGGCCTGACCAGGAAAGGGGCACAGTGCACCAACAGCATTGAAAGTTCTTGTTAATAGAGGGATTAATTGGGATCCAAACTGTTTGTAAAATTTGGGAGAGTATCCATCTGGTCCCGGACACTTACCTGCCGGCGTCTCCCTAATGGCCCGGCCCACCTCTTGCTCCGAAAATGGTTGCTCTAGGGACTCAGCCTCCTCCTGGGGGATCGTAGGGAGGGGGGTGCTAGCTATGTATGCGTCAATTGCCTCAGAAGTCGCTTGGTTCTCTAAAATGGGGAGAGCAGGGTTGTGAATATTGTAGAGCGTATTATAGAAGTCTCTAAAGGTGGCCGCTATAGCAGAGGGAGTGTGTACCAAGGTGCCATCATGTTTCTTAATGGTAGGAACATGCATCGCTGTCGACCTAGGGTGGAGAGTTCTGGCTAACATCCGTCCACACTTATTCGCTTGAGTGTAAAACTGGACCTTGCACTTATCCCTGTAGCTCAAATAGGCCCGGTTATATAAGTTTTGAAGCTTTTCCCTGGCCTCTTGGAGCTCCAGGAGTTGGGTGTTAGTGGGCCTGCTTTTATGTTCTCTTTCCAAGGTGAGGATCCTGTTCAGGGATTTGGTTATTAACGAGGCACGCTCTCTTTTAAGTCTAGCTCCTTGCTTGATGAGTTCTCCCCTGATGACACACTTTAGGGCCTCCCACTGGTAGGGCATGGGGGTAGAGTCCTCCTTGTGGTCCTCAAGAAAGTGCTTAATGGTTTCCTCAATTGCTGAGGAACACACTGTGTCATCAAGGAGACCATCGTTAAGCTTCCACGACCAGCAGGGAAGGGCAAGGCCAGGAAGACGTACAGAGACGAAGACTGGGGCGTGGTCCGACCACAATATGGGTCCAATCCACGCCCCTGGATCCCAGTCCAGGGCATGGTGGCTGATCAGCAAGTAGTCGATCCTGCTATATGAGTTGGCCGCGTGAGAGAAGAATGAATAGTCCCTCCTCGCGCCATTAAGTACTCTCCATGTGTCTACCAATTGGAGATTCAGCAGGGATTTTTTCAACTTGTTGATCTTGCACATGGATACAGCTGCTTTCCCAGATGATGTATCAATAGATGGGTTAAGGGGAATGTTAAGGTCCCCCCCTGTGAAAATCACACCCTCCGCAAAATCTTCAAGCAACCTGAGTACCCTGACACAAAAGCCGACCTGGTCTGTGTTGGGGACATAAATGTTCGCTATTGTATATGTTTTGCCAAAGAGTTTAACTTTAAGAAATAGGAACCTCCCCTGAGGATCAACCTTCGTGTCAAGAACCTCATACTGTAAGGATCTGTGGAAAGCCACTGAAACTCCCTTAGTCTTGCCCTCCGGGTTCGGGGAGTGGTACCAAGATTTGTAGTATCTGCTCTGTATTTGGGGGATGTGACCCGCTTTAAAGTGGGTCTCTTGTAATAGAGCCACCTTAACCCTTTGCCGGTGCAGGTCATAGAGAACCCTAGATCGTTTCTCCGGCACATTAAACCCTTTTACATTGAACGAGCACCCTATGAGTTCTGCCATTTTGCGTGAGTACAGCCCGCTATAAAGTCGCTCACCACCGGACCACCTGAGGAGGGGAAGTCACGGACAGGGGCAGGGGAAATTGGGGAGTACGTAAAGGAAGGGGTGAACCTTAGGGCTAGGGACGGGGGGGCAGGGGGGCCCAAGTAAGAAAAAAAAAAAGAAAGAAAAAAAAAGGGGGGAAAAAAGGGGGGGGTCAGAGAAATCTGGAAAAATTAACAACTATGTGTAACTTATTACGTTCTCCGCTCTACCCATCGCGGGAGAGAGAAGAAAGGCCTATATTGGGGGGGGGGGTGAGAAGTCACAGCCATGGAACAGGAGATACGCTTTCCTTGGTGCCCACAGGGATACATTTCTGAATCAGCTCCATGTGCCCCGGCCGCCGGCCCCGCCAGGGGACAGCAAGCTAGGCTCCGCTCTCGGCTCGGCTAAGAGGCCGGAGGCAAGAGGCACAGGGAAGCCGCCACATTTCTCTCTGTCAGGCAAACCTCGCAAATTACATTCTTAACACTTTAAAACACTCAACAACTGAACTTGTAGGCCACAGGGAGCCCTTGGTCTATAACAATAACAGCCACGGACCCCCCCCCCCCACCAAGCCGGCCCGGACAGGCGGCCCCAGCGGGGGCGACCCCGCCTGATGCGGGGCGCCACCCCCGGACCGCCACCCAACCCCCGGCAGCAACCTGTGGCTCGGGCCTCTATGGGTGTCCGATCGCATGCGTCAAGTTCCGAGCGGCAGCCACAACGAGGAAGTGGCCCAGTCAGCTGCAGTCCATGCGGCTCCTATATCCAGCAGGGGGATCCGTAGCAACGAGTGGATGCCATCATGAGAGGCAACTCCATAATGTCTGCTCCCCGTAGACTAAAGTGTCAAACAAGAACAGGACCCTCAAGCGAGCCGATTCCGGCGGCCGCCTCCCCCGCCGCCCGGCCCCCGAGGACTGCGTGGACGACGTACACCGCGCTGTGGTCGTGGAGGTCCCCTCTCGTCAGCCACAAGATCAGGAGACAGCCAATCTTCAACAGGAAGGGGTGGAATTCCCAGAAAATCAAAAAGGCCCGGCAGCTGGGGAGGGGAACGCAGCAGAAACGAGCGACCCTGCTTCGTGACCACTAGGTGGAAGGGGTGGCCCCACCTGTAGGATGCTCCCACGGATTTGATTTTTTCTAGCAGAGGCCTGAGCGCCCGTCGCATCTGGAGGGTACGCCGGGCGAGGTCCGGCAACAACGTGACCGTGGCCCCGTGATACGAGGAGGGACCTCTCTCCCACGCCTTTCGCATGATTTCCTCTTTGACCTTGTAAAAGTGGATGCGGCACACAACGTCTCTTGGTCGTGTAGGGTCTGTCGATCTTGGTCCTGGAGCTCTGTGAATTCTATCTATCTCAATAGTTTCATCTTGTCGGTGTCCCAACAGCTCGTTAAAGATCGACGAGGCAACAACTTCTAGGTTATTATGCCCAGGTATCTCCGGAAGGCCCCGAATTCTAATGTTGTTTCGCCTCCCTCTGTTCTCCAAGTCATCTAGATGGAGCAGCGTTCTAGTCACATGCTGTGTCGAGTTTGCCTGTGTCTGCTGCATGGCCGCGTACGCCCTTTCCAGGGCCTCCACGCGCTGTCCCGTGGTATCCTGAGTTTGTTCTAGGTTCTGGACTCTTCCGGCTACCTCCGACACCGATTTTGTCACTTCGTCGAGTTCCCTCCGGAACAGAGTCTCCATTCGGTTAGTGTAATTTTCGTAATCCTTCCGCGAGGGGAGAAACTTCAGGAGGACCTCCAAATTGTATTGCACCGTCGGGATCCGGTCCTCGGCGGAGGCAGGCGGCAGCGGCGACCCCCGCCATGCGGCGGGCGACACCCCGGGCCGGGATCCTAGGTCCGCGCTCGGTGACCAGCTTCTCCGGGATATAGGTGGCCCGTGGGCCTGTGCATCAGTGCCCCCGGCGAGGCCCCCAGGCAGTAGGGCGAGCGAGCGGCATCCCCCCACATGCAGTGACAGAGAGTCCACATCGGTTGGGTTCAGAGTGTCCGCTCCTGAATCCACCACTCCTCCTCCAGCGGTTACATGGCTTGGGGGCAGTGACTCCTCTAGGTTTCCCGCCTTCACGGGCATAGGCAGGGACTGCTGTGAGAGATGGCACCCCCCGTCCAGCCGAGGCAATGAAGGGTGTCCCGCTGTAGACCCAACCATCCAGTGTGGCTCTGCAGAAGGTGATCCGGGCTCCCTCTCCCACTCCCAAGCGCTAGACGGCCCGGGTGAGGATGACATGCAGCAATCCGGGGACCCGTCCAAACAATCCACCTCTGGCCAGGAGGAATAATCTAAGCGTGGAGAGCGCGGGGAGCTAGGGCGAGAGCGCACCGCGGGTCTTATGGCTGACCCCTTGGCATATCTCTCAGGGAAGGCATGGCAAGCTGGCATTTCAGAGGCAGGTGGTGGGACACGTTTTGGGGTCAGTGTGGGGAGCATGGGCACATCTCTCCGCCCGCTCTCCTCTTCATTCAGAGGCTTATCAGGCTGCATGGAGCCTCTGTCTCTGCTTCCTGCCTCATCCGTGTGTGCATACTCCGCGGTGGATCGCTCACTGACAGGGCGCCTCTCCTCCCGCTGCTGCCCTGCCTCGCGTTCAGCTGTCATACCTGCAGGGCCGCATCTCTCCTCCGCCGCTCCCGTCACCGGCCGCGCTGTGGCTTCGGGCTCCTGCCCCTCCTTCCTCCGGCGGGCCGTCACAGGCAGGCCTCCAGCGCTGCCTCCCGCCTCAAGTGTAGGTATGCATTCCGCGGTGGATCGCACGCCAGCTGGGCACCTCTCTCCCCGCTCCTGATCCGCCGCCCGATCAGTCATCACCGGCTCAGCAGTGAGGCAGCTTCGCTCCTCCGTCTCTCCCGCCGGCCGCGTCTCCACTTCGGGCTCCCGCCCCTCCGTTCTCCGGTCAGCCATCACCGGACCCACCGGATCAGGGGCCATCCTTTCACCGCTCGCCTCCTCCCGCGGCAGGTAGTCTCTCGCCGGTTCCATCTCTCCTCTCCTCTCATCCCCGTCAGCTCCCGCGGCCGCACGTGTCTTCGGCTTCTGCCTCTCCGGCGCCATATTGCGACTCCCTCATCCACCGTCAGAAGGTCCCCCAGGTGGGAAATAGTGGCGGATCTTGGCACTCTGGGCACTCCCCGCCGATGCCCGGCTCTTCCTGCGTTTAGACATATGAAAATAAGGTATCTGTGGAGGCCAAAAATGGGCTTTTTAGGCACTTTGGGCGCAGAGCTCCTTTGCTCACGTCTTCACACGGCCATGGCAAACCACGCCCTCCCCTTCTTTAATTTTTGTGTCAACTTTGCTATATTGACCAACTCAACAGTTAAATTGTTAAAAATAATTACTTACAAGATAAGCTGCTTACCTGGTCATAAAGAGTATTTGCGGTACTAGGTGAGGGAGTTGGTGTGGATGAGGATTCTCGCAAGTAGGAGGCACGGGGTGTTCCTTTTGGGTACACAGGCCTCAATTTAATTTTTGGTCTAAATAAGAGCCATTAGGAACATTTGCAGGGGCTTCCCTTACATCCTACCATCCTACATACACCTGGCATCCTTTGGGAGAGTCCTCCTATATATCGTTCTTGGTGGTGGAATTTCTCCCTATTTCCCGCTTTCCTTTTTTTTTGTGTGTTTCGTCACATCTGACTAGAGACAGATAAATATTTCTGAAATGACTACTGTGATTCAACTCCCCGCATAAGAGGAGTCTTGCATTTAGGCATTTAGGAAATTTAGAACCCTTCGACCTGCGATCCTGTGCCTACAGGAGACACATTTCTCGAGATCCTCCACTCCCCGGTTCCTGGACGCATCTTACCCTCAGGTATTTATGGCGTGCGCAGATTCCAAACAGAGGGGTGTCCTGATTGGGTTTAGACGTGATGCTCAATTCCACTGTAAGAAGGAGCTTAAAGATCCAGATGGCCGATATTTAATTCTTGTTGGGAGAATGCAAGATTTAGAGATTACAATCACTAACTACTATGCACCCAATACAAACCAAGTAGCCTTTTTATCTGACCTCTTTGATAAAGTGGGTAGTATAGCGCAAGGGATGACAATATTATGTGGGGACTCTAATCTAGTCATAAATCCGTACATGGACAGACAGTCCCCGAGCAATACTTTAGTGAGCCCTCAAATGGTAGCAGCATCTAAGGCGTTCAGAGGACTCTTAGATACTCATTATCTGGCTGACTGATGGAGGGAAGCTAATCCGGGCAATCAAAACTTCAACCACTTTTCCCACCCCCATAATGTGTGGTCGAGAATTGATCATGTCTTTCTAACTCAGGGGTCTATGACCTCATTGAGATCGGCTAAAATTCTCCCAATTTCCTGGTCAGAATGGAATGCTAGTAAAATTAGACTTCTTATTCTGCAGACGGTCTGGATTTTCTTGGTCACTAAATGCTTCTCTTTTTTACCTACTATAAGGGGCAGACTTATCCAGATCGCCTCCAGGAAAAAGAAAGAAATAAATAAATATATAGAAAATCTGAAAGGGAATACCTAAGGGTAGCGGAGGAAGCAAGAAAGCAGTTGACCTCTTCATTGTGAGCTGAGCTACACAGGGTAACACATGAGTTGAATCTTGCTCTGGCAGGGAAGGCGGCGGAGAATGCCCTTCATTGGGTTAAACATAGGTATTACTGCAAGGCCAATAAGCCTGACGCATTGCTAGCCAAAAAATTTAAAACCCCGGAGCAGTGTTTTAACCCTGTTAGACTAAAAAATGAGAGGGGGGACCTGACTAGTAACCCTATCAAAACTGTTGAGATCTTTAAAGAACAACTTAAAAAATTATATGCCAATCGCAACCCGCCTAGATCCGGGGATATGCATAATTTTCTGAGGGGAGTCTCTCTACCTCCCCTGCCAACTGCGAGAAGTTATGGAAAGTGAATTTAGCATCCCAGAAATAGAACGAGTAATTTCAAATTTGAAGCTCAACAAGAGGCCGGGTCCAGACGGTTTTGTGGCAGCTTACTATAAGACTTTTTGTTCTGTGCTGGCACCGAAGTTGAGGGCTATGTTTAATGGGATCCGAGCGGGGGGTTCTTTTTCTCAGGAATCTTTAACTGCCTCGATCAGTATGATACCTAAGCCGGACACTGATCATACTCTGTGGTCAAACTTTAGGCCTATATCTCTAATAAACTTAGATATGAAAAATTTTAGCTGATAGGCTCGCAGAATTTCTTCCTCAGTTAATCCATAGGGATCAAGTGGGCTTTATCCCGGGCAGGCAAGCTGGGGACAACATCAGAAGAGTGGTTCAGCTCACACAGATAGCTAATAATAAGGGTCTCTCGTGTATGCTCCTCTCACTAGATATACGAAAAGCATTTGATTAGGTGGTCTGGGAGTATCTCTTCTATCTGCTAGACTTTTGGGGTTTTGGCCAGAAATTCTGTGGGATAGTGAAAGAAATTTACTCTAAACCAGTAGCTTATGTGAAATATAGTGGATGTAAGTCAGAGACTTTTCCTCTGATGACTAGGCAGGGTTGCCCATTGTCACCTTTACTGTTTGCTTTGGCAATGGAACCCCTTGCACAGACTATTAGGGCATCGCCAGACATTGCGGGGGTGACGGTGGGCAAGGCTGTTTATAAACTGTGACTATTTGCAGATGACGTATTATTAACAGTATCAAATCCAATCATCTCCCTTCCCAATATATTGAGGACTTTGGGAGATTTTGAGCAGATCTCTGGGTTGCAGGTGAACACTACGAAATCAAGGGCGCTAAATATAAATATTCCAGACAACCAATGGGTTCAGATTCAGGCTGGGTTTGACTTTCATTGGGAAGGAGAGACGATTAAATATTTAGGAGTGAACTTGACTAAACGTTATGAATCTTTATTTGGTGCGAATTTCATTCCGTTTCGGCATAAGCTTCTGGCTTTGTTAAAGAAATGGAAAACCTATCGTCTTTCTTGGCTGGGCCGAATTGCGGCCATAAAAATTACTCTCCTTCCCAAATTTCTGTATTTAACGAGAACCCTCCCAGTTTGGATTCCCTCAAACTATTTAGAACAGCTTCAAAGCAAAATATTGGACTTTATTTGGGACCAGAAACGCCCAAGAATTGCAAGTAGTATTATGCTTAAACCAAAATGTCAGGGCGGTTTGAGGGTTTCCAATGTTAAAAAATATTATCAAGCCGCACAATTAGCTCAAGTGCTAGCATACCACACAAATTCGGATGCCCCAGCATGGATTCAAATAGAGGCCGACTTATGCTCCCGGGTGGGGATTGACAATCTCCTGTGGTTGTCCCCTAAAGTGAGGAGATCATTGGGAAATCCAGTAATAGACCATTCCTTGAGGGTTTGGGATGACTTGCGGTCTTCTGCAGGTCTTGCTTCCCCTTATTTGCCGCTACTAAAGTTATGGGATAACCCTATGTTCTTCCCAGCCCTTATAGATCCTGCCAGGTTCTCTTCTTGGAAGAGAGGGGGGGTCAATTATCTTGGGGACTGTTTTTATGACTCCAGGTTAGCTACATTTCAGGAGATGAAGGATAAATTTTCCTTACAGCCCAGGGATCTATTTGAGTATTTTCAAGTCGCCCATTTTGTAAAGACTGTAGTCCCAGAGCCTGTTAGTGATACTCAGCTCACTTTTTTGAGAGGCGTTGTAGTCAGGACCCATGGGGGAGAGGGGTTATTTCAGTAAGTTATGAGAGATGTCAGGTGCCCAAGTTTTATCGCATAGGCAAAAATGGGAGAGGGAATTGGGAGAGATAAAGGAGCACAGGGATTGGTAGAGGATGTGGGGTTCGGCCTTTGGGGTTTCTGCGTCAGTCATGTCAGTGGAAGCTAATGTCAAATTGGTTCTTAGGTGGTATCTAGTCCCGGACCAAATGAGGCACTTTGGGGCAGATCATCGAGGATTGTGCTTCAGAGTGTGCCCTGTTGCAGGTTATAAACATATATGGTGGGATTGTGGCAAAGTGAAATCATTTTGGGGAGCAGTGTTTGATGCTATAAGTAGGGTATTAGGTAGGCAGGTACCACAGGACCCGTGGCTTTATTAAACAGCCCTATTGAAAACAGTTCCAAAAATCAGAAGTTACTGGCCTATCATATCCTGACGGGCGCAAAACAGGTGATAGCAGGTTCATGGAAAACTTCTGACCTAAAGTTTAGGTTACTTATTAATAAGGTGAATTTTATTATGTCTATGTATAAGCTCTCCGCAATTCAGTGTGGGGACTTGGAAGGATTTTGGGAACTGTGGAGTCCTTGGATACAGGCCTTTGGTCCTAGGAATTTTGATGAGACTTTGTTATGTGTGTAATAAGGTAGTTATTCTAGTCTATGTCTACGTTTGTGTTTTTTTTTCTTCTCCTTTCCTCTCTTCCCAACCCATTTGCCCCCCCCCCCCCTTCCCTTATTTCACGGTTTAAACCCCTTCCTGCTCCAATGGGTAAAGGCTTATTCTATAATGTTTAGGATCCTAATATGTGTAGAGAATTGGTTGCTTGGATCGACTTCCCGGGCTAGGAACGCAGTCTTCTGAGTTACATGTAACGCAACGGCTTTGTATATCGGATGAAACTTTATTTTGTATACAGACTATTGTGATAAGCTTCTCCGTGTTGGAGAATATTGTCTGATCTGTAACTTTGATACAATCTTTTCAACAAAAATCTATTGAAATATAGACATGCAGGGATTAGGCCAATAGAAAGGTAGCTGTTAGAAAGCATGTTCCTATAAGTATATCTAGTCTACTTACCCAAAATATAGTGATGCTGCCTGAGGGTCCATGGCCAAGGTGGGGATGGTAAAGGAGCTGTGCAGACTATTCCTGGATGCTTACTTTGAGCACCAAGGAAGGACCGGCACATTGGGGCATTTCTTGCCCCCTTTAAATAATAAGGGCAATAAAAAAGAGGTTACTGTTAGGCTCCTGGCATCCTTGTGGCCAAATCCTATGGTTCACCACTACATACATTATTCACCTTTCCCGTGAAGCTTCCTTCCCCTGGGCCCCAGGAAGGAGGGAGGCCCTGGTTGGAGGCTCATAGTGCTCCAGATTTAGGATACCAATAATACCCCTAAAGGGAGGATTCCCTCAAGGCCACAAGAGGAAGAACCCCCACATGGGGATGGAATTCCAAGGCGGCATATCTGAGTCAGGCTCATGCAGATCTGGAAAGTGGCCCGGGGCTGGGGCTAGGGAGTGGCTGGCATCTTAAAGGTGCATTTTCATAGCTGCATGTTGCAGCCAGACTTGTGACAAAAGAGGAGGTGAAGGAGAAGCCAGTCAGAAGGACTGTGTTGTTGTTGTAGTTTTGGTATCCCGATGAACAAGTAGTGGAGGCCCCCTTGACATTGCAAATGGTGGAGGCCCATGTATGCATGCCTCTTGGGCCCTGCCTATAAACTGGCTCTGTTAACGTAGCTGAGCCCAGTCATTGATCAGCCACTTAATCCTATTTTCTTGGGCTTTCTGCTGATTGGGTCTGTTGTTTGGTACTTGCAAATGACAAAATGGCAGATTCTGTTATTATTTCGAAGATCATTCCTGCAGGATTCGTTAAATCAGTGAGTATGTTTTGAATTTTGGAAATCTGATTTCTATAGTTCATAAAGTTTGGACATGATAAAGAATGATAAAGCATTTGATACTGCTCTACCTAATAACCCAGAAATCACCCCACACCGGATATCAGAAAGATCCAGGTTAAATTATCACACATGCCATCGCCAGTGCTGGCAGGTAGTATGCCAGACACCACTACATGTCCTTTGGGCCTCTTATCTGTTCACAAACAGTTAAAATCAATAAAAAATACAGTTTAAAAATAAAATAATAAAAGATATCACATTTTTAGCCTCTTATATTATCTGTCAACGCGGCCCGGGTGGATTTCCCCATGTGATCAACTATGTCACTGTAGGGGGTTTTCCATGGAAAAACACTTTTCCCTGCTTAACGGTCATTATTCTGGGTTGGCAGCCAGGATAGAGGGAGGGAGCCCCTAGTCCCTCTTGTGATCCACATGCTGATGGAGGCACCACCAGCATCAGAAGACACTGGAAGAAGAGGCATCAAATGGCCCAGTGCGGGACAAAGAAGACCAGCCAGAGCCAAAGAGAATGCCACCCGCCAGGGGGAGATATAAAGGTAGTAATAGTGAATAGTGAAAGTGAAATCTTTTTTCTTATTCGATAATTTTTTATTGAGTAGCATTTAAATGCAATGACTATCTTGATCATGCAAAGCACACTCATCATCTATATAAACATTATTATTTTTCTTTTTCCAAACAGTAACCAAAATTACAAATTGTGCTCTGTATAAACGTCAGATTGTTTTATCCTAATCCAACCGCGCAATCTGGACTCCTTGCATTTAGAATAGAGGGAAACTAATTATCCCGAGAGGGAATGATAAGAGTTCGAGTGGAAGGAAAAAGGGGAGAAAAACAAAGGGGGGGGGGGGAGGTGAAGCAGGAGGGAGAGGGGAAGATAAAAAGTCAACATAGACTTCATACAGTCAAGAGGTTGACATCAAAATCAGCTGGTAGAAAATAATGGACCCATGGAGCCCACACCTCTCGAAATCTTTCCAGACTCCCATTGTGTAGAGTAGACATTTTTTCCATATTCTGAAGTTAAAGTCTTATGTCCACCATGCTTTTGCAATAACCATTTTCACACCTGTCAAAATGTGGTATATCAATTGTCTTTGCATCACTGTACTTTAGCAAATAGATCTGTTAAATAGCGCTATCCAAGGATCCAATTCTATTCGCCTGCCTAGAACTGTACTAAGGACATCAAAAATTTTAATCTAGAAATCCCTGACCCTGCTGCATTCCCACCATATCTGTCGGTATGACCCTGGAGAGGGGCACCCTCAAAAACAAAACCCATGAGGCTTGGGGACTAAGTACCATCTCAGGACCCCCTTTACATTAACCTTGGTTGACATAACTGACGCTGCAGTGCCAAAGGATGCTCTCCCCATCTGTTGCCAGACCTCCTGATCCTTCTCCTCATTCAGCTCCTGTTGCCATCTCTTTCTATACGAGAGGCCTGTGCAATCCGGCCCTATACTCTATACTCTACTCTATATGCTGATTGTATACTTCTGAGACGACTCCCCTCCCCCTTGGATCACGTTGGCAATGTGTTTCAAAAATGTGAGCCTATCCAAACCCGAACAACTCTTTGTTGTAGATATAATGAAATGCATGACCTGTGGGTATTCAAATATTTTGGCAATAAATGGTATTTATCCCTAAGTTGCTGAAATGTAGAAATGTCTGAATTCTGAAAACAGTCAACCAATTGGGAAATCCCTGCCTCTCTCCACCTGTGGAACCTAATAGGTTCTGTATATACGATTATTTCACATTGATAATAGTGGTAGATGTGGAAAGGCGAGCCCCCCCGTGAACTTGCCATTGTCCCAAACCTGGAGCGAATGGGCTAAAATTGGATTGTGACCCAGTTTCCTAAATTTTGGAGTAATCCATAATAGATTATCAACTGACAATGGGTGACATAGTACGGACTCAATCTGTACTCAACTAGGTATGTCTACAACCATGTGGTAGGATAACACCTGAGCAATCTGGCCACTTGAAAGTATTTTGCAAAGTTTGAGACCTCTAAGCCCCCCTGGATTTTGGTCTAAAAAGGGTCCTCTTTGCTACTCTCGATCTTTTACTGCTCCAGACAAAAATAGTAATTTACTCTGTAATGCTTTCAATTAGTATAGAGGGACTTTCACCGGAAGGGTCTTAGCGAAATACAAAAATTTGGGCAACAGTGCCATTTTGACTGCTGCTATCCTGCCTAGCCAGTAAAGGCCATAGTCTTTCCATTAGGCCAACAGGGCAGATAACTTCAGGGGTTACATAGTTGGTCATAAATAAGGTATTGTATCTGTTGGTTAAATTGGCTCCTAGATACTTAACAACTCCCACTTCCCACTGAAAATCATATGAGGTTCGCATTTGATTCCAAGTTCCCAAGGGAATGTTTATATTCAAGGCCTTGGATTTAGTTGTATTGACCTGGAGACCTGAAACTAGAGCAAACTGATTTAAAATTCAAGGTATATTTGGGAGGGAAATAAGAGAATTGGTGATAAATAATAACACGTCATCTGCAAATAGACACATTTTATGGTGTTTGTCCCCTACTTCTAGGCCAGATATATCTGGAGATTCTCTTATCATTTGGGCTAATGGCTCCAGAACCAAGGCAAACAGAAGAGGGGACAGCAGGCAGCCCAGTCTTGTGCCCGCATTAACCCTTTAAACGCCAGCCACGTAAAATTTACGTGGCTGCATCCCCTGCAGGGGCTCCGATCACCCATTGGGGCTCCTCCGGCTGCAGGGCAGTGCCCAAAATAGGGTGCCCCCCCGTTTCAGCAGCCGCTGGGATTGCCTGCAAAAAAAAAAAAAAATTACAGTTACTCACCTTCGTGCCCGCCGGCTCCCGCCAGCTCTCCTCTTCACAGGCGGGGGGCTCTGATCACCTCCCCACTCTTCCGTCTTCTGGGGAGGGCCTAATAGCCCTCCTCCCTCAGATCTCCGATGGCCGCTGCCATCTTTAATTCTAGCCCCGCCCCTCCATCACCGCCGGGCGTCATCGGAGCCCCCGGCAGTTTGGCTGTTAGATGCCAGTGACGGCTGGGCAGAGGAGGGAGGTAGGCGATCCTCCGATCGCCTGCCTCCCCCCTTCTCTGCCCAGCTGTCACCTGCATCGGATCGCCGCGGGACACTGCATATGAAGATCAGAGGTGAGTAAAGGAAAAAAAAAATTTTTTTTTAATAAAGTTATTTATGCAAACTGTGTCTGTCTGTTTTTTTTTTTTACTGTTAACCCTTTGTGAACTAGTAAGGGGTCCATGAGACACCTTATACCAGTTCACAAGGCTCAGGGGTCTGGCAAGTCACCTGTGGCTAGCGGGTGACTTGCCATTAACCCCTGGCCCCCCAAATTACCTACCTCAGGGCAGAAGAGCCGTGGCCCTAGGCTATGACGGCTTGTAGCCTGCAGGGCCAGGGGCCACTAAAGCTGGCCCCTGCGCCCTGTTCTACAAGCCCCCATAGTTGGTCACAGGCTGGTTACGCTGGGTAGGGGGGACCTCAGGCCATTTTTTTTTATTTTTAAGGGTTTTAACCCTTAAAATTCCCCCCCAAAAATGGGGTCCCCCTCCCCGGGAGGGGGGACCCTATGTCATTTTTTTTTAAATTACCTATAAATCAGTAGGTATAAAAGGCTTCCAGCAGCAGCAGGAGAGCAGAAGCTTAAGTGATCAGCGTGGGACACAGGTATGGATGGGAGGTAAGCATTAAACAAAAATATTTAAAAAAATGTATTTTTTTTAATAAAGTTATTTTTAAAAAGTGTGTCTGTTTGTTTGATTTACTTTTAACCCTTTGTGAACTGGTAAGGGATCCATGAGACCCCTTATACCAGTTCACAAGGCTCGGGGGTCTGGCAAGTCACCTGCCACTAGCGGGCGACTTGCCATTAACCCCTGGCCCCCCAAATTACCTGCCTCCCCAAAGCCCAGGGGGGGGGCAGAAGAGCCGTGGCCCTAGGCTATGATGGCTTGTAGCCTGCAGGGCCAGGGGCCACTAAAGCTGGCCCCTGCGCCCTGTTCTACAAGCTCCCATAGCTGGTCACAGGCTGGTTATGCTGGGTAGGGGGGACCTCACGCCATTTCATTTTTTTTTTTTTTTTAAGGGTTTTAACCCTTAAAATTTCAAAAAAAAATGGGGTCCCCCTCCCTGGGAGGGGGGACCCTATGTCTTTTTTTAAATTAACCCTATGTTACCTGTAACCCAGTAGGTATAAAAGGCTTCCAGCTGCAACAAGAGTGCAGAAGCCTAAGTGATTAGTGTGGAACACAGGGATGGATGGGAGGTAAGTATTAAAAAAAATAATAATAATAATTTTTTTTTTTTTAATAAAGTTATTTTTAAAGTTTGTCTCTGTGTGTTTTGTTTTACTTTTAACCCTTTGTGAACTGGTAAGGGATCTATGAGACCCCTATACCAGTTCACAAGGCTCTGGGTCTGGCAAGTCACCTGCGGCTAGTGGGTGACTTGCCATTACCCCGAGACCCCCCATTACCTGCCTCTCCAAAAACCCATAAAATTCAAGCATGAAATGGTGTGTCCCCCCCCCCCCCACACCATTTTTTTTTTATTTAACCTTTTATTATGTGAATAATAGTTGTATTTTATTTGTCAATGTTATAAAGTGCTCTTTTCAGTTTAGGGGATCACCTGGACAGGAACAGGGGGCTACCGATAAATATGTGGTATCATTGTAATCGGAAGAAATGGAGATTTCACATGCAATATGGTTTTCTTTAATAAAATAAATGTTTTTGTTAAAATACAGGAGACAATTTAAAAAATATATATATTGTTTTATTTTTTTTACTTATTTACTTAAAAATATATTAAAAAAAGTTGAAAACATACAAACAAGACATTTCATGTTAAAGCCTAAACTCTGCCACAAAAAGAAAATATGTCATTTTCTTGGAAATTCCTGCAAAAATCACAGTTAAACATCACGCAAAATGGTGAAAAATATCCTGTCAGCAGAGGGTGACAAAATCTCAAGTAGGCTGGCAGTTAAAAGGTTACAGGTACCTATGCATGTTGGGTATTGTTCTGCTCGAGGGACCTTGCACTTTCAGATTTAGCTTGTTTTTTCTTATTTGCATATTGATATTTTAGGAAAACTTGTTATTTATTCTGCTTTTTTATACATTTTTTTGTGAAACCCTGTGCAACCTAAGAATTCTTCGAGATATTACTTCCAGAAAGATTAGCCCACAACAACAAGCTGGGAATTTTTAGAAAGCTTAATATGTGTACTTTCAGGAAATATATGGTTTATTGGGGATATTCCAAATGTAAAGGGTTGTTTTGGTAGAAAAAGCACAAGGTGCGCACTTTGTCTGCAGAGCTGAAATTTTTAAGTAAAATTACCGTTATGCGCATGCTTTACTTTGGTGTGTTTGGCAACTCTTCCCTTGACATTACCTATGCATGTTGGGTTTTGTTCTGTTTGGGGGATGTTGCTTTTTCAGATTTTCAGTTTTTTTCTGGTTTGCATATAGTTTTTTTTAAGGAAAATGTGGTTTTGATTCTTCTTTTTTTATTCATTTTTAGGGAAACCCTGTGCAACCAAAGAATATATTGAGGGATTACTTCCAGAAAACTGCACCCATGTCAACAAGCCTGGTACGCCTAGAAAGCCTGAGGGCGTATACTTCTAGGGAATATATAGTTTGTCAGGGTATTTCAAATGTAAAGGGTTGTTTTTCTTGAAAAACTGCAAGGTGCACATATTGCATAGCATAGTTGTATTTTATCTGAAAATCCCCTAAAGCGTTGTTTCAGTTTGGGGGAGTCTCCTGGGCATGAAAGGGTGTCTAACAATACATATGTGGTACCGCTGTAACATGGAGAAATTGGGGTTTCACACGCAATAAGATTTTATTGACAAACTTATATTTTTTATTACAGAAAAACACTACAAATTGCAAAAAATAGTTTTTTCTATTTTTTTGCACAATTTTAACCCAAACATATTGAGAATACACTTAGAAGATGACAAACAAGACATTTCATGTTAAAGCCCAGACTCTGCTGAAAAGAACAATATATCACTTTCCTGGGAAATCTCTGGAAATCCCTTCAAAAATCACAGTTGAACATGGGGAGCGCAAAATAGTGCAAAATGGTCTGACAACAAAGGGTGACAAAATGTCAAGGTAGGCTGGTGGTTAAAGGAAACATGTCTGACTTATAGCCAGGGCTGTATTTAGAGTTCATGCTGCCCTAGGCAATATCTGTGCTTACGCCCCCCACAGCTAAGTGAAATGCCTTAGTCTTTCCATTAGGCCAACAGGGCAGATAACTTCAGGGGTACATAGTTGGTCGTAAATAAGGTATTGTATCTGTTGGTCAAATTGACTCCTA
The DNA here is from genome assembly GCA_027917425.1 of Gastrophryne carolinensis. NCBI lineage: Eukaryota > Metazoa > Chordata > Amphibia > Anura > Microhylidae > Gastrophryne > Gastrophryne carolinensis. The sequence continues at coordinate 357,413,979 of CM051235.1, read as the reverse complement.
GATACTTAACAGCTCCCACTTCCCACTGAAAATCATATGAGGTTTGCATTTGATTCCAAGTTCCCAAGGGGATGTTTATATTCAAGGCCTTGGATTTAGTTGTATTGACCTGGAGACCCGAAACTACAGCAAACTGATTTAAAATTCAAGGTATATTTGGGAGGGAAATAAGAGATTTGGTGATAAATAATAACACGTCATCTGCAAATAGACACATTTTATGGTGTTTGTTCCCTACTTCTAGGCCAGATATATCTGGAGATTCTCTTATCATTTGGGCTAATGGCTCCAGAACCAAGGCAAACAGAAGAGGGGACAGCAGGCAGCCCAGTCTTGTGCCCACATTAAAGGGAACGTGTCTGACTTATAGCCAGGGCTGCCCTAGGCAATATCTGTCCTTACGCCCCCCCACAGCTGAGCACCAGAGGCATCCCTTTTAGGAATGCCTCATGTGTGATCTCCCGCATCTCTGCAGCTAAGGTGATTCACATAGGCTGGGCATGGCAGCACACCTTACACTGCTTTATGCAGTGCTTTAGTATGTACACCATAAAGCACTGATTGGACAAGGGACTGTGCATATGCCATGAGAACAGCAGAAAGGTAAGTTGTGTGAGTGATCTGAGGGTTTTACACAGTGGGGCATCCAAAATCAGGAAGATGTCCAGTGATAGAACCATAACCGACAGACATTACAGACATTACAACGTCTGGATCCTACAAGAGAGAGACATTAAGGGACCAGGAAAATCCAGATGGCCTACTAAATCATGACTCAAGTAATTGTCTTGCATAACCATGAGTAAGGGCATCCTCCATATGCTCAGGCAATCCCCTAAAACGGAGGTTAGATCTCCTATACCTCTTTTCCATATCTTCCAATTTCGCGTTCAATAAATCATTATCTTTTTTCAACTGGCTTAGTTCAGAATCAAGTGCTTCTTGTGCTGCTGCTACCTCCCCCAGCCTGCCTGCCAGAGAGTTTAAACTGTGTGTCACCTTATCTATTTCTCTTGTAAGATGATCTGTGATCATCCTTGTGTTAGATGTCAAGGCTTTTAGGAGCAGCTTATCAAATCTCAATAGTAAATCAGAGCGTACATCTGGTTGTAAAGCAGAGGTCATCAGAGTACAATCTTCCCTCTCACTCGCTAGGAAGGATGCCTCGCTGCTCTCTATTTCCTCCATATCATATAAGTGCCATTGCCATATTGACTCCTCCGGCCTCCGCCTCGGGTGCTCGGGTATTTTCCTACTAGCCCTGAAAACACTGTCTGCGGGCACGGACTGCTCTGGGGTGCCTCTACACTTGCCTCCTCCTTTTAAGCTGCCAATTTCCGTCCAGCGGGTGCAGAGCTAAAACACCGCTATCAGCCACTCGCGCACATGCGCACCCGAGTGATATCTTTTTTATTTTAAAACTGTATTTTTTATTGTGAACTAGTAAAGGGTCAAGGGGCCCCTATATCAGTTCACATGGTCATGAAAGCCAGAGCTTTTATATTTGGCAATCTGGAGTACTGAATGCTGGATATCAGTTGTCTGTCTGGCAGGAATGCTTGCGAGCCGGATAGACCTGCTTCAGCTCATCACTAATCATGATGGGCGGTAACTCATGATGGCCAGTTAAGAATATTGAAATGTTTTTCTCCTAGTATATTGTCTTGTGCTCTGTCATTTATCTTTAGATTAGGTAATGAGCAGACTATTTTATAGGGGGTCAAAGATTTAAAAATCCAAAGTCATCTATGTTTAAAGAAACGCGTGATAGCCACACAGAATTTAATGAAAAAGATTGAGAGTCATGAATAACGTAAGTTTTTAACAGGAGAGGGTTCAGAGAAAAACATAAGAGGTGAGTCATGAAAAACAACCTACTAACACAGAATGAGAGCATGATATCAATATTTTTCTGTTTATTCCTCTACACTAGACTCGGCAGGATGCATCAGTTCTAAACATGAAGATGCTGCTGCCTATTTGTAGAGCCATTAAAATGCACATTTACTAACTCTGAGCCATCATCAATCTCCATAAGGCTCCTGATGGATTAGTGCAGTGTACTATACCTCCTGCAAGAAGAGAGTCATTATGTGCCTGTCAGACTGTCACTGTGCTGGGCCTGAACTCATAAACAGCAGGGTTGTTGTGCTGGTATCATGTCATTGCATAGAACCAATACTTTAAAATTATAGATTCAGTTTGCCAAGTAAATTGATAAAATAAAACAAGTGCTCTCACTGACATATGATTTGATGAGAACAAAACTGGAGACTCTTTGGGTCTTAACTCTTTTCACAGATTTAAAATAAATATATCAACAGAGACAGAACTACAGAAATAATACATTTGAAATGCATATGCTGAACATACTGGGATTGTAACAGCTTTCTACTGGGAAAGTTTTGAATGGCATCAAATGTTTGCTTTATTTGAACTTGACAATACTGGCCTGATTTAAAAATACCTTCTGTGTTATAAAAAAGAATTGCAAACAAGTAGAAAAGAAAAAAAAATAACAGCTAAGCTCAGCACATTGATTACATAATTTTGGCACACAATAATGGAAACTTTAAAAAAAAGTAATTGAAAGTAAAATTTCCCTTTACTAGTCCCAATATTGGGCCAAGGTATTCATTTTGCTACTTACTTGTACCTATAGCTATGAGAACCCAAGGTGTTTTCATTTAGACAAACAGCATTTATGCCAGAAACCACATAATCCATCTAGTCTGCCATGCTAAATATTTATTTTTAATATTAGGATAATTCACTTACACTTAATTCTCCAACAATTTTTACTGACAGTTTGTTCCAAGCATCTACCCTTTCAGATTGTGACAGCTAACTTTAGATTGTGCCTTCGCGGACATGCATTTTCACATACAGCACCTCAGAATCCTGGCCTAGGGTTCTGTCCACTGCCCCCTATTTTTAGCTCATTCCACATGACTCCAGCAGCACAGCCCCCCCCCCCCCCCATATGCTTCAAAATCCACAACTTAATTAGGGTTTCCAGAATCTGCTCTAGATTTCCTTTTCTTGAGATCCTGAATCAGAAAAGATGAATTACTATGGATCCACTACTCCTTAATACCAATTGTTGAGGCCACTTGTGTGTCACTACTCTTTAATACCAGTTGTTAGCAAAGTATCCACTGGGTCAGGCCACTTGTGTGTCAGTACTGTTAATTTATTTTTAACTATTTAATTTTGTAGCACTTGGCATTGAACCCTTTTGTGCTTGATTACTAGTTACACCTTGCATTATACAAGGAGGCGCACATGAAGACCCCAGAGTGCATTTTTGTCTATAGATGGCAGAATAAACCTACTGTTCACTAATAATACCTTCAACATAGATGCTGGAAGCTAAAATATACAGATAGCTAATGTGGGTAAATTATATATACCAAAACAGTGCCTTGAAGGTAAAGGATGTTTAAGAACCACTGTCATAATGAGCAGTAACACGACTCTTATATTCTGAAAGTTGGACTTTCTATAAATATTACACTTGGTAGCTCCACAACCTTGGCATCTTTCAAGCGCATCAAACAGGAGGTGTTCACTGTTCACCAAATCATAAATATGGAAATCATAATCATACTTGATGAAGTACACTGATGGTTTGGCTTCCACTTGACAAATTACCATGCCAGTCCTTTTTGAGTCATCTTCTTTAGCATATTCCACTTGCTTCCCAACTAGTCTGTCCACAGCCTCTCTTTTTCTGCTGGAGTACAAACATTAGAGCTAGGCATGATTAGAAGATCTCCTTCTTTATCAACATCTAAAAGCTGATACATGCATAGAAGGGTATTTTTCATATGTTATATAAAACCATGTGTTCATGATTGGTGCTCTGGTTAAAACCATCTCTCACCATTCATCCTTTTAACCGTTTTCCATTTCAACCATATGTTCCATAGCTTTAGCAATCAGGTGTCAGAAAAATGGGCATTGCTTATGCTGGATGAAGCAACTCTGTCTGGAAGTACTCAATAAGGTAAAGGGAAGGATTTTACTGGTACTTGATCAAAAACAAATTCTTTTCATTGTGTTATTGGGCCACTGTCTTCTTTCCACTTTCTTACACTATTGCCTACTGCTGCTGCTCACATGCCCTTTCCACCATACAGTATGTAAGGTGGAATTCCACCTGGTTGGCAAATCATCTATGAGGCAGTGGTGAGAAGGCCAAAGTTCCTTTGCGATGCAGATAGGCAAGCGGCAGCAGCAAGGTGTCAATACCCAAAGTGCGTACACATGGCACACACTTTGCAGCAACTCTGGCATGTCTAGATAATGGGCCAAGGAGTTTTGAACCACCAAGTTGAGCACATACGCCGGACATTGGAAGTGCCTCAATCCAGCTCAGCCCAAGGTTTCTATTAGGTTCTGCCGATTGTCGCACAGCACCTGGCCAGGCTTTAGAATCAGCGGCAGCAACCACTCATCTATCTGCTCCTGGATGCCAGCTCACAGTTCCTGGAAGTGTTTGGTCTTTCGCCCAGACAGATGAGTTTCAGCACCGCCGGCTGCTGTTTGCCATGGCAGAACGCAAAATGGTGGTGCAGGCACTGACTGGATGAGGAAGCAAGAGAGTAGGAAGCATAGTAGGAGGCAACAGGAGGCAACATGTAATGTCTGGCAATCCTGAGTGGTGGAAATATATGTGCCACAGTGCTTTTGGGCCTGGCCATCATTGCATTAACCCAGTGGGAAGTTTAAGAGCTGTAACATCCCTGCACATGCTTATTTGTCCATGTATCAGTTGTGATGTCGACCTTGCAATACATAGCATTGCACAGTGCACATCCTTTTTTCCCCACAACCTGTTGGTGCAGGGCAGGTATGGCCTGCTGAGAAAAGTTGTGGCAGCTAGGAATAATCTAATGTGGGGCAGCTGCAGCCATAAGATTTTTCTTAGCATCACGCTCTAACTAGGATAGCCGAGTCCCTCACCATAAGATTTTTAAAGCATCATCAGGCAGAATGAGAGCATTTTACTGGAGTTTTCAAATTCTTGCATTCAAACCCGGGGTTCGTGGATGAGATGGGCAGTAGTAGCAACAGGCTGACAGTTGGTGGTTTATGCCCTTCTCCCTCTTCTGATGGCTGGCTGGGTCACATGGCCACCACCCTTTCCAATGAAATCTGATTGCCTTCAGTCAATGTTGGTTCTAGGACTTTGCTCATCATCCCTCGGATCGTCTTGCACCCACTCCCCCCTGCTACCCTCCTTCTCCCCGCTACCATCCTTCTTAGCTTCAGCAGAAAGCCACATCATTTGTCCCCTGGGTTTCATCCTCATTGTAGATGTCCTTTGGGGGCCTAGTGTCCACATCCTCATCCTCCAACACAAGCTGTTGGGATCTGGGAATCTGTTACTGGGGCAGGTGCTAGTGGATGGCCCACCGAATCCCAGCTAGGATTGTCATCATAGAGCATTAGTAACCGCTCCATGACTTAGGCTGCATTGCTGATTTAAAGGGGGGAGGTGCAGGGCTCTGCTGAAGTGTGGGTTGGAGGCAAAAAAAAGGGGGAGGGAGGAGGGAGTTAAAAACCGAATAAATATATAATAATACTTACAATGTTTTTCTTGTTGCTTTGCAGGTTCCTGAACACACTAAGGGGCAGTGTAGTGCACATGTTCCCGGAATGGTGGACTACCAAAAATTCAGCCCCTGAAGAGCAATTGGGGGTTAGGAGCATTGCTCAAGAGCACTTCAGTTATTTCGATCCTTCAACCCTCCAGTCACAAGTAAAACCCCCTAACCACCAGGCCATGGCTACCCCAATACCCTGACAACTAGGGGCAGTGTATAAGTTACTTCCACCTGGGGAGGCTCCTAGACTACTGGAGAGCACAGGAAAAAGTCACAATTCTCAGTAGTAGTCAACAGAAGTAGGTTGTCAGAATATTCATTGGAAAGGTGATATGCACCTACTAGCCTTTAAAAGGAGGTTTACGCATTCCAGAAAGGCCAGATTTGTCTTGCCTATTTGGGCCATTTTTTGTGCCAGTGAAAACTGGAGCACTACTTACACTACATGACACTAGTACTTCTTAAATAACCCTCTTTGTCTGCTTTTATGGCTTGTTCCACTTTCTCCAGCCTTTCTATTTTTATGCACTAGTAGCCTGACATCCTCTTATGTGCCACCAGCCCTTTTACCAAGTTCTCTTTCTTCTATTCATGTACATCAAGCTAAGGTGTTTCTGTAGGCAATTGTTGTTTTTCACAAACCACATACAGAGCGAGAATAATGGTTGTTCAGGAACACTTAGCCATGGACCAGGACTTGCAGAACAGGAATGTGCTGGGGACAGTCAATTACACTGTACTAAATAACCATAAACAGTGATGCTAGAATCTTACTAAGTGCTTAGACAAATCCAGGGTGCTGACAAACTGTTAAGACACGGGTCTTTGTGCATAGTCTTGCTATGTAAATATACTTTGTGTTGTTAAAGTGGAACTAAAATGATAATGTAAAATATATATGTAGTAGGAACCAAAATATAAAAATGATTTAGTGATGCTAGATGTCTTTAGTATTTTATTAAGCCTGAAGGCTTATTTACACAATGAAGAAATGTTTTCATGGCTGTTTTTTTATCTCTAATTGAAAAAATGTTCTTGCCTGTTTGTTGATGTATCTTTACATTCTAATAATTAAATATATTATAAGTAGAGTTCCAACCCCTCAAATTAATCTTAGACTTTTACTCTATAACCTAGGTGCCCAACCCTCTTTTTAAGGGCCACCAAAATATTTTTGGGATTTCCATATAGGTGACTCTACCTGTGCAGCTGTGTGAAGTTCTGCAAAACATGGCCCGTTGGTGGCTCTTGAGGAAAGGGTTGAACATGTTCTATATAACCATTGATCCTAGAAAAGCATGAACTAACATATAAAAAAAATCTGGTTACAAGTTTTCTGTAGTCATATACCACTAAAAAGTTTACTCTATTTGAAGACTGCAAAATCCTGCTCCCGGTGGACCAAAAGCTTCTTCTGCAGATTTTTTAAATATTTGATTTACAATTTTAAAATATGTGTTGCTCACCTCTTAGCAGTGACCACTGTGACGTGTGGTATTTTTGCTGATTTTTCAGAGAACAATGGCAACAATTACACAACCAGAGCAAAACTGAGGATGTGATGGCACCAAAATAATCTGAGAAGATTGATCTGCAACAGGAGACTAAACCAAATAGCAGGTGTAGCAGGCAAGAGTGGAAACAAGAGACAGGCCAGGGGTGATTGGAAAAGACGGAAGTGATATTACAGTTTAAATTGGTTAAGCATGCTCGTGGTCAAGGACAGGCAGAGGAAATGTAGGAGATAGCTGATTAAAAGGCCGAAGGTCAGCCACAGGCTTGAGAATCAATATAGAGTAGCACAACCCAAGCAGCTTCAAAGCTGTCACAGGTAAATTTTAGGGACTGAGAAGGTTTTATCACAGAGGTAAGGGTTGAGATGGCCATTACCAAGTTGCAACACCTGGGCTCATTGGCTCAAATAGAACCTATGGCATAACAGGCCACAGCGGGGCTGTTGAAGACAGCATGCAGCTAGCAAGATGCATCTTCATGAATTATGCCAGCTGCCAGTGGGGGACTGAGGAGTGGGTGAGTATCTTATGTTTATAAGGTGTACATCTTCTCTATTCCTTTCACTGATAAACAATACCTTGCCTAAATGACTGCTCTGCTGAAACCGAAATGTTTCACCGACAAATTTTTATTCCTTGCCAGCAGAATAAAGCGGGCTGGGAAAGCACCACCTGTAGAAATATGGTGACAGGTGCCTTTTGTGCTATTAACAATATATGAATATGGTATACAACTGTGAATCACAATTTAGCAATGTATAGTCTACTTTGTGGCAGTGCCTAAAATCCTAATATGTATTGATCATTGTTTTTTTTTTTGCGCTGGTATACCATATTATTATTTTTAATATCTGTCTAGATTATGTCATGCTTTTGAATTGTTTTAATGTGTGTTTTGCCTTTAGTGGAATTTGAATACAAAGAAGAATTACCAGTTTAGTTTTGTATCTTTAGTATGTGCTATATAAATGATACTAGCCTAGTGTCTAGTGATAAATTAGTTATTTAAAATTCAACTGAATAGACTTGCAGACATTCATTTCAATCAAAAAAACACTGAAGCCTGCAGCTAATATATATATATATATATATATATATATATATATATATATATATTACACCCAGTGGTCCCAAATTTAACTATAAAAGCCTGGGGTCATGCTTAAATTACAGTTTAATCTGGGAAGGTAAAAATAGCAAAATTGAAAAAAAAAATGTAAAATCAAACTGTTTCCCACCAGGAGAGATTGATTGATGAACTGCATTCATAAAATGCAAAAATACATGTATACAAAGCTCACAGACACCAAAAGTAAAGAAAAAAAATGTATGACAAAAAATGTTAATCTTTCCGGGTAGGGAAGTGTCTGTAATTTAAAAAACAAGCTAGGACGATATATCCAGTTCAGGGTAAATCTAACAGAATTTTTATGATCTTTATTGCAAAAAAAAAACATAACCACACAGGGCTGTGATCCCTGTGAATTTTCTTTATTTTTATATCCCAAGCAGAAATAATCATACTATTTCTAGTGGAATCTGCACGCCCCTTGATGAGAGCTGACAGCACACGTTTGCATATAATACTTAAATGTTTCAGTGTTGGGCCTTTGATACCAAAACATTATTATATTTTGCGGGGAAAAAAACTCTCCCTTTCCTACCCATGTAAACCAATTTCAGAAAGAGATACCCATATATCAAACTCCTCTAGTGTCTGAGGAAAATCAGATTATGAAGGCTCCACATGAAAAACTCATAATATTTCACTTTCTGCAAAGATCTGAAAAGAGCACAGCGCAATGCTCTTAAAGTGGCAGCATTCCTGTTGTATTAATCTTCTAAAAATGTCATCCAGAATTTATCCTGGAATAATCCCCATGCTACAATCTTATTATGGCTTGTCTTATTGCAGCCCATTGTTACATAGTACTTCACTTTGGCTGTACTTAACTGTTCCTCTTCCTCTGAAGAGAGCAAGGCAAGAAAAAAAGGAATACATTTTAAGAGCCTAAAGTGCCTTTAGTGTCACTAAATATGACTGAAATCTGATTTTTAGTTCAAATTCCACCCTCCATATATTTCTGGAACTGCCTTGATTTTTTTCTGGATAAAGTCAGACCGGCCTATTGATTCCAATAAGGGCATGACTGCTGCATCATGCACTGAAGCTGCTGTCATCCTGGGGCCTCAGAGTGAGATGGCCATGGGTGTGACAAGGGCATGGCTTATTCACTGGCCTTTAAGAAAATATGTCATAATGACCCTATGGAAATTAGCCATAGATAAGTTATACATGGTGCAGTGTGGGGGATATAAAAGTATTAAATACATACTTCTTACATTAATTCTCAGTAAATGAAGGTACATATAAACAAAACACATACCATGAGTGAATACGCCATGCTCATCTGCTTTAAAAATTCAATACCCAGCATTACGCGCTGCTCCCATCACTGCCAAATAATGCCAGAATCATCACAAGTGAATAATATGTGTGTTTGAACATATATGACCTGCATTGTGAACACAAAGCAGGGGCACACTGGGGTACAGAAGGCACATATGACACAGAGTAGATATGGCACCGTGTAGAGGCACAGTAGAGCAAGAGAGTGAAAACAGAGTGGGGGTACAATAAGACAGGAAATACAAGAGGACACCGGGTGGAGGTACAGTGAAGCAGGGGAAACAGAGAGTAGGGGAACATTGGTGTAGAGAATACAGAGAGAGGCCACAGGGTAGGGTCACAGTGGATCAGGAAGGATGCAGAGTGGGGCCACAGTGGGTACAGAGTGGGGGCATAGCGTGACAGAAGGGGCAGAGAGGGAGCAGGGAAGCAGACCATTGAATCAATTATGGTAGCTGGGGTCATGTGTCAATGTGTTATGTGTCAATGTTCCCCTTACAAAGGTTGTCTTTAGAAAAAATATAGACCCTAGAGTAGAGGCAGGATTATCTTACAGGATTTCCCCTACACAAAATCACAGATTTAGATCCAAAAGCGCTCGCTGATGGCCCCTCCAGGGGGTCCTAAAATCAAATATTGTTTAGGCCCTACAGTAGAAGCCTGAATTACTTGCAGGTAATGGTCTATTTTACACAGAAGCAAAAAATACATGCTTGGCTCTCCTATATGCAATACTATAGAAAAAAAAAGTGCAGGGTTATTTCTTACATAAGATTACAGTGTGAGGTCCTGTATTGAATATGTATGTTGTGTTTGGCATTCATTTTCTATGGACACTCAATCTATATTGCTGGTTGTAGCAGCTAAAATGCAAATTTCATTGCTTAAGACATTCTATAATACACAGGAAAACTAAGGGGGTTATTTAAGAAAGGATAGCGCCAGGTAGTGCCTCGTAGCGGCAGGCGGCGTCTGGTAAATACCGGGCGCTCTAATCGCCGCTATACAGATGCTCATCTGCCGATACCTGGCATTAGTAATGAATCCAAATGGGCCATTATAAGCACAACTGAGGGAATATTTTCCAGAACTGGGCACAGAGATGCAGTAAAGTATATACTGGTAGCATTTCTATGGAGGAAACAAGAGAAAGCCAAAGCAGCATCCTTTAGTCAGACAACAGCTCTAAAATGGAGGATGAGGCCAGCCCACTTTGATATTATGAGTCTGATTAAGAGTACGCAATTTAGCCTAATTCAGTGCCGATAGGTTACCACTGCATCACTCTATGCCTAATTTAAAGCAGAACACTTTTGACTAAACAAGTTTTGTTCCTTGGTACTGGGGAATCTCTATTTGTTATGCCCTGCTGTGTGCCCCCCCCCCTTCCAGAGAGCCCAGAAAAACTCACCCTTCCGCTCTCATACAGTGCATACGCAGGCTCTTGGTTAATCAGAGACATTTGTCATGCATATTAATGATTGGCAAATCGCTTTGCAATTTTGGAGTAAATGTGGCTGCTGGGCATGAGCCCAGAGAACCGGGGGATGCTGACCCTGTTGCTCAAGGTTGTTTACTTCATTGTTGGTGGCACCAGCAAAGGTGAGTTTTGCAGCGCCCCGGAATGTTTTTTCACAGTGGGGCATCAAGATTTGGGATGCACCAGGGGAAGGCCAGAGGCTGGCCCTGGAATCTTTTAGATTCCAGGGCCGCTCCAAATTGTTTTGTTCTGCTTTGAGACATGCGCCACAGTTACCGCCAGGTAGAACATTTTATACAGACGACTCTATGACTCTCGCCTCCTTCACATCGAAGGTGCAGCCCTGTTGTACAAGCTATGCCAGTCATAAGTGGTGCTAAAGCCTAAGCTACCATAGAACACAATGGAAGGAAAAGATGTGTGTTTTATATGGAAATAATGTAACACAAAAAATGTTGTGTAACATGTCAAAAATGCACATGACTTCTATTCTTTTACAAATTGTCAAAAATCACTTTTTGCTCCAGTGCATTCGTTCAACTTCAACAGCTAAAAATGGAGTGAAACACACTACAAGTTTTGACACATTTTCATCTCAGCAGTGCTTTCAGATTTGAAAAACATTATGGCAACCAGCGCTTATAAGATCCGCCACCAACCTCCACCTCATGCTAAACATTAGTAGTGCAGTAGTGCAGTATAAGTGCATTGGTGGTATGTAATCCAGAATAAGAGCCCATAAGTACACAAAGCTGACAAAGTGGGTTACCAGGTAGTGCCTTGTAGTGACAGGCAGCGTCTGGTGCTGTACTCAAAACCACATTTAAGAAAGCGAATCTGGTCAATGCCTCTGACAGCGTCCTACTATATATTTCAATGGGATTTTATCAGTTGTGTGTAATTCTGCATAAAAATATAAAAAGTCCAAAAATGGACAAAAGTGTTTGTTTGCAGCCAGGAGAGGTCACACAATGATTTGAGCAAAAAAAAAAAATGAAATTGCCAAACATGCTATTTATATACAACTCAAAATGTCTAGTGCCTCTAATAGCATCAGGGAGCATTCTATCTAAGGATAGTCAATCTCCAGTTAGAACACATAGCTATAATCAGTGATGGAAGACTTGAAACTTGAAATTATCTCAGGTATACAGTTCTCAGCAGGTGAAATCCACCACCGGTTATGTTGGAACTCTTACCAGAAGATTTGTAGGAAAAGGCGCAGCCATAAACACATTCCAAAGGGTGTTTACTCCTCTAAATCTCCAGGTTTCAATATTCAATTCCAATGGATGCCGGATTAACAATACATTTCAGTTGCCATAAAGCCATCACATAAATACACCTGTAAAGAAAAAATTAGCAGATCTAGTTCAAAACCTTCTGGATTCCCAAGCACATTTAATAAAAGTAATGCACTCAAATGTAAAAGCAGAAGATCAAGCATCAAGGAAAGGTATCGGTAACATATATTCATAAGCAGTTCTCACCACCTGGAGTCCAGATCCTTCAGTATCACCATAATTGAAAGTAGATAAATAGCTATCCAAGGTAAGTAATAAAAAAGCCAAATTCCTGCAATGCGCTTCGTCCCCGTAGGGACTTTAGCCAGGATATTTGGCTTAGTATGCAGCCGGTATTTAAACCGGAAGGAGTGCAACGTCAAACCCAGGGTGCAGGCTGGGCCACTTCCGGCTAGCATGTGCGGGGTGGGCAGGCATGAGGCTGAAGCCCTCCGTTCTCTAAGCTTGCCTATAGTGAACGCCCATTGCTGTGACACTAATGGGCGAAAATGAGGTGGGAAGGGGCGGAGCCAGCATGCCACTAACTTACGTCGCTACACACACACTCTCATTGAGACTCCTAACGAGCGTTGTACAAGCTATGCCAGTCATAAGTGGTGCTAAAGCCTAAGCTACCATAGAACACAATGGAAGGAAAAGATGTGTGTTTTATATGGAAATAATGTAACACAAAAAAAGTTGTGTAACATGTCAAAAATGCACATGACTTCTATTCTTTTACAAATTGTCAAAAATCACTTTTTGCTCCAGTGCATTCGTTCAACTTCAACAGCTAAAAATGGAGTGAAACACACTACAAGTTCTGACACATTTTCATCTCAGCAGTGCTTTCAGATTTTAAAAACATTATGGCAACCAGCGCTTATAAGATCCGCCACCAACCTCCACCTCATGCTAAACATTAGTAGTGCAGTAGTGCAGTATAAGTGCATTGGTGGTATGTAATCCAGAATAAGAGCCCATAAGTACACAAAGCTGACAAAGTGGGTTACCAGGTAATGCCTTGTAGTGACAGGCAGCGTCTGGTGCTGTACTAAAAACCACATTTAAGAAAGCGAATCTGGTCAATGCCTCTGACAGCGTCCTACTATATATTTCAATGGGATTTTATCAGTTGTGTGTAATTCTGCATAAAAATATAAAAAGTCCAAAAATGGACAAAAGTGTTTGTTTGCAGACAGGAGAGGTCACACAATGATTTGAGCAAAAAAAAAAAAAATGAAATTGCCAAACATGCTATTTATATACAACTCAAAATGTCTAGTGCCTCTAATAGCATCAGGGAGCATTCTATCTAAGAATAGTCAATCTCCAGTTAGAACACAGAGCTATAATCAGTGATGGAAGACTTGAAACTTGAAATTATCTCAGGTATACAGTTCTCAGCAGGTGAAATCCACCACCGGTTATGTTGGAACTCTTACCAGAAGATTTGTAGGAAAAGGCGCAGCCATAAACACATTCCAAAGGGTGTTTACTCCTCTAAATCTCCAGGTTTCAATATTCAATTCCAATGGATGCCGGATTAACAATACATTTCAGTTGCCATAAAGCCATCACATAAATACACCTGTAAAGAAAAAATTAGCAGATCTAGTGCAAAACCTTCTGGATTCCCAAGCACATTTAATAAAAGTAATGCACTCAAATGTAAAAGCAGAAGATCAAGCATCAAGGAAAGGTATCGGTAACATATATTCATAAGCAGTTCTCACCACCTGGAGTCCAGATCCTTCAGTATCACCATAATTGAAAGTAGATAAATAGCTATCCAAGGTAAGTAATAAAAAAGCCAAATTCCTGCAATGCGCTTCGTCCCCGTAGGGACTTTAGCCAGGATATTTGGCTTAGTATGCAGCCGGTATTTAAACCGGAAGGAGTGCAACGTCAAACCCAGGGTGCAGGCTGGGCCACTTCCGGCTAGCATGTGCGGGGTGGGCAGGCATGAGGCTGAAGCCCTCCGTTCTCTAAGCTTGCCTATAGTGAACGCCCATTGCTGTGACACTAATGGGCGAAAATGAGGTGGGAAGGGGCGGAGCCAGCATGCCACTAACTTACGTCGCTACACACACACTCTCATTGAGACTCCTAACGAGCGTTGTACAAGCTATGCCAGTCATAAGTGGTGCTAAAGCCTAAGCTACCATAGAACACAATGGAAGGAAAAGATGTGTGTTTTATATGGAAATAATGTAACACAAAAAAAGTTGTGTAACATGTCAAAAATGCACATGACTTCTATTCTTTTACAAATTGTCAAAAATCACTTTTTTCTCCAGTGCATTCGTTCAACTTCAACAGCTAAAAATGGAGTGAAACACACTACAAGTTTTGACACATTTTCATCTCAGCAGTGCTTTCAGATTTGAAAAACATTATGGCAACCAGCGCTTATAAGATCCGCCACCAACCTCCACCTCATGCTAAACATTAGTAGTGCAGTAGTGCAGTATAAGTGCATTGGTGGTATGTAATCCAGAATAAGAGCCCATAAGTACACAAAGCTGACAAAGTGGGTTACCAGGTAATGCCTTGTAGTGACAGGCAGCGTCTGGTGCTGTACTAAAAACCACATTTAAGAAAGCGAATCTGGTCAATGCCTCTGACAGCGTCCTACTATATATTTCAATGGGATTTTATCAGTTGTGTGTAATTCTGCATAAAAATATAAAAAGTCCAAAAATGGACAAAAGTGTTTGTTTGCAGACAGGAGAGGTCACACAATGATTTGAGCAAAAAAAAAAAAAATGAAATTGCCAAACATGCTATTTATATACAACTCAAAATGTCTAGTGCCTCTAATAGCATCAGGGAGCATTCTATCTAAGAATAGTCAATCTCCAGTTAGAACACAGAGCTATAATCAGTGATGGAAGACTTGAAACTTGAAATTATCTCAGGTATACAGTTCTCAGCAGGTGAAATCCACCACCGGTTATGTTGGAACTCTTACCAGAAGATTTGTAGGAAAAGGCGCAGCCATAAACACATTCCAAAGGGTGTTTACTCCTCTAAATCTCCAGGTTTCAATATTCAATTCCAATGGATGCCGGATTAACAATACATTTCAGTTGCCATAAAGCCATCACATAAATACACCTGTAAAGAAAAAATTAGCAGATCTAGTGCAAAACCTTCTGGATTCCCAAGCACATTTAATAAAAGTAATGCACTCAAATGTAAAAGCAGAAGATCAAGCATCAAGGAAAGGTATCGGTAACATATATTCATAAGCAGTTCTCACCACCTGGAGTCCAGATCCTTCAGTATCACCATAATTGAAAGTAGATAAATAGCTATCCAAGGTAAGTAATAAAAAAGCCAAATTCCTGCAATGCGCTTCGTCCCCGTAGGGACTTTAGCCAGGATATTTGGCTTAGTATGCAGCCGGTATTTAAACCAGAAGGAGTGCAACGTCAAACCCAGGGTGCAGGCTGGGCCACTTCCGGCTAGCATGTGCGGGGTGGGCAGGCATGAGGCTGAAGCCCTCCGTTCTCTAAGCTTGCCTATAGTGAACGCCCATTGCTGTGACACTAATGGGCGAAAATGAGGTGGGAAGGGACGGAGCCAGCGTGCCACTAACTTACGTCGCTACACACACACTCTCATTGAGACTCCTAACGAGCGTATTGGACATTTATGTGCAGCATGGTATTATCCATACATTCCTTCTATCTAAGAATAGTGCCCGGGGTGATCAGAGCGCAAGCTCTGTCTGTTCTGCAGCATCACATCATATCAAACCGCGTTCTCCCATACACTTTCATTGTTTTTAAAATTTTTTATTTTTTTTTTTAGAAAATTGCGTATTTGTGCCTGCCTTCAAGTGCCAGTGGCTTTGCATGTGCCCAATGTCAGCCCATGAATTTTCTCTGGGTCCTAGTGTTTTTTTTTAGTTACATCCTGCATCAGGTGCTGTACACCTTAGTGTGTTCTGTGGTCATAGATCTAGGCTGCCAGCTTTCGGGCATTCAGAAATGGCGTTACATCTCGTCCCGTGCAGCTTTCCTTCTATGTTAAATGTCGTGTCTGCTTTATATCGCTCACACCTTGCGCTACCTAGCATGCTTCTAAATACAGGCAAATGGTGTCACTTTTATTGTAAAGCACGCTGTCATAGAAGCTCCACTATGACTGTTCTGCTTTCGGTTTCACTTTGTGCACTTGCGGTTTGCCTCTGCGGTGATAAGATGCTCCCCACAAAACGCAGGCACTTCCAGCGTGTCTGAGGCGGGTTTGCCCCCCAAGAAGATGTTCCATCAGCATGTGGACCCTGGGGCCAACAGCCAGATTATTAAGGTCAGTGTTTTTTGTGTGTTTCCTGTACCTGTTATTTTTCTGTGTATGCAAAGTAAAAAGGGGGAGTTTTTAGGTATGCACCACCAAATGTATGACAAATTTGCGGTGCGTATCACTTTAATAATTTTGCCAAGATACGGGGGTTCTCAGGGTAACCTCCAGACAAACCCTACCAAGTAGTGCCGCTCACGCCATAAAGTAAAAATAAATCAATATTTAATAAATAAAGAACAGAAAGAACTCAACAAACAAACATGACATATTAAAATACATATAATACACAAGCACAAGACACAAGGTCGTGTCTCTACTTTTTCTTTATTTTCTGTTCCACCATTATGCCTTTTTGTCTTAGTTTAATCCAACTGTAATTTTGCTCTGTGCATTTTTGCCCATGTTGTCCCTTCAATGTTATTCCTGACTCAGTCCTCTTGTGGCAACCTTAGCATTTTTTAAATAGTGTTTTTTTTGTTAAGTAACAAGTTTTTAGTGTTGCATTTAGTGTTTTAACATGTATTATTCCTATTTTAAACTGTGCATTTTACGTTTCTCATCAATTATTGTGCAGAAATGCATTGTTATTTAAATAATAACATATTGGTGGTTAATGTTATGATCTTTTACAATTTTATTTTTCTTTTCTGTCTTTATTTTTTTCATGTAGGACATGTGTCAGCAGGAATAGGGTTATGCCCGAACCTCGGCCCGGAAGGGGACCATTGTGGAGGAGACTAGGGCCAATATGTCCCGGCACAAGTCCATCTGCCAACAGTGGTTGGACTTCAAACACTGGGACGAAGGGCGGACAGCATTGGTTAGTGTAGGAGCACAATCAAAGACTTGTCCTTAATGCTTCATTTTGTTTCTTCACAGATAAGCAGCCTTCCCTACACAAGCATGGGAAAAGGTTCTCCCTGCCCCCCCCCCCAACCGCAATCCAATCCATGGTTCTTAGCGCCATTGCGAGGTGGAGGACCCAGGGGAGGAAGGAGATGAGACTTGAGACTAAGGGTGTTCCAGAGGAGTTGGTCGGTCAGGTAGGGGCTGTTTGGGTCATTAGCTTCTCCGATGAGGAAATGCCGGAGTCTGGCTACTGGGAGGGTCAGTCTCAGGTGGGGACACCCCCTACTGCCACCACTACATGAGGTGGCAGTAGGGGGAGTGGTGGGGTCTGGCCCCTTGGAGTTGGGCTCCGGTGTTCCAAATTGGGAGAGCAAAGCCCACACTTCCTCCCCTCACAGCCCTCCCTGTTTTGAGGCCAGCACCTTGGCCCCTGGTAAGTAGGCTTTTTGTGTATATTATTGTGCTACTTTGGAAGTGACAAGTGTGCGCTTAATTTTTTTTTTTTGTATACATTCTTATTGTTTCAGGGCATCATAGGCTGGTGATTTCCTTCACACCGCTTTCTTTTTTGTGAGCCAAGGTTATTGTTATTATTATGTTGTAGTAAAGTTATTGTTATTGTTTTTGTCTTGGATTCTCACAGCTCCTCCTATTCCCACTGGCACATCCATTGTCCCCCCAAACCCACCTTGTTTCCACCAGCATGAAGTTGGGTTCAGCAGCATGGGGCAAAGCCAGAGCTGTGATTGCTGATCTCGCAATCATTTTATCGAAACTCCCAAAGGAAAGTTTTTGAGCCATTACCAATTATGTTGTTGTTTCTCAAATTTTTGTATCTTGACGAATGCTTCTCTCAGAGCTACATTTTATCATGTATGCAGGTAGAAGTGCTAAATTCTTCCAAAACAAGCTTCTCAAAAACTCCTTACTTTTTTTGGCACAGCAACTCCACCATTGACACCTGGACCTGTGTTAAGTTCCTCAAATAGTGTGTGTGTTTTAAACTTGGGTTGTACCTTTTCTGATGTATACACATACTTAACAATCACCATGTGTTGGCCCAGCTGGTATATGTTTTTTGGGATTCACATACATTTTGTTACCTTGCAAACAGTTGTTATTGGCCCTGGTATTAGTAGTGTGCAATGTCTTAATGAGTCAAACAGGCATCCTCTTTAACTAGAAAGTTTAAGGATACTAAAAATGTTTTTGGTATAATTAGAGCTTTCTTTAAAACACACCACCAAAATAATTAGAGATGTGAGAATGCAAAAGTGTACCTGTCCTTATTTATTTCTGAAAGGTCATGCATTTATTTATGACTTTAGCAATCTACATTACACTATGGTGTATGTACCATACATTTTGGGGCCCATCTCAGTTAAACTATAATATGGATAATTAGCCCCTTTAGCTAGGTCACAGGATTGCAATATGTTGCTAACATAGAAAGTGTTGATAACATATATTAGTGGCTAAAAGTCAGACTAATCAATTGTATACATAGTATTATCTTGACCAATGTTGTATTTAAAGTGGACCAAAACCCATGATTTTGACTATCCTGGGCTTTGGTCCTTTCCCCCGGAGCACCACGATCGGGGGAGCCCTGCTGCGTGAAACCCCCATATTGCCCTCAGTGCCGCTGATGTCACTTGTCTAAGGCTTTGTCCGAGCGCGCTGGTGGCCGCATCCCCTTCTTCCCTCTAAAAGAGAGCTGCCCACGCTGGCCATTCACAAATGCCTGGTGCGGGTACGCATCCTGCTAGAGGGATATTGGGGATGCAGCCACGGCTTGCTCATGCACTGTTGGACCAGGAAGCAAGGTAAGGGTATGGGGCGACCTGGGGGTTTCACACAGTGGGGCATCCCCATTTTGGATGCCCCAGGAGGAGAGAATTGATTGGCCTGGAAATCGTATAGATTCCCAGGACGATTGTGATGGGTTTTGGTCCATTTTAAAGCAGGATTCAACACTGCACAAATAAAATAACAATGCTTTGACTTCATATTTTGCCTGTGCACTATTGTGTGTGGACCATTGGCCAATAAGATGCTTGTTGTGTGTTTTAACTCTTACAGATGTCTAATCTGTTTCTTGTTGGACACGGGCAGGCTGATTCATTACTAGTGGCAGGTAGCAGCAGATGAGCGCCTGTACAGCGGCGCTAAGAGCGACCGCTAGTGGTCGTTCTGATCGGCTGTGAGTCACTATAACAGAGCACCTAGTAACATGGCCGGCATTGATGAATTGGATGTGTGAGTCGCTATAACACCAGTACAGCGCTATATGGGAGCGAACGGTAGCGACTGGTCAGGGTGAGTGACTCAAACTATATTCAGCAAAAAAACAGCCTCACACAGCGCTGGCGCTCAAAATTGGGTTGCTGTAGCCCAGATGCCAGAAGCTGTGTGAGTCTGTCTGTTTTTGAACACATATCCACTAGTAACAAAGCGAAAACATATGGAATGACATTGTTATTAATATAAAATTATATAAAATTATATAAAAAAAATAAAAAGAAAACCTTATTTAAAGTGAAGAAAAGTAACGTCCATTGAAATGTATGGGAGAGCGACAGGTAGCAACAGGTAATACCAGGCGCTCTGGAAGGCAGAACGCCTGCGGTATACGCTGAGCCAGCTGTGATGATGAATCGGATGCTACATGGCGCTGTTAGAGTCGCTCACCGGAATCGCTTTGATAAATGCTGTATTGTGTACAGCGCCCAGCGTTCACCAGGCGCTGCCTGCCTCTACGAGGCACTACCTGCCGCTATCCTTTGATGAATAAACCCCTTGGCCATTTATTCCAAATGTTAGCTAAACTAAACTAAATACTTTATTTTCCATAAACACCTTAAACTCTATTTCTTGTGAAATTCTAAAATGTGTGTCCAAACTATAGCCTCGATTCAGAGAGACAAAAAAAACTTCCGTTTTAGTTCCGATCTGTTTTTTTTGTGAAATGTTTCCGTTCTCGTATGAGCGTACGAGCGATTCTATGCATGCATTGAAAACCTTCTGTAAAGTTTCCGTCCGTTCGTACGGCAGATTACGAATACCAGGATGTCATTTTCCATCCAGACTTTTCCGTTTCATTTTCACATGTTACAACGTAGGCTTTCGTTTTTGCCCATTTCCCATCGTATCCTCCAACGAATCCTTTACGTTTCCCGTTCGATTCTGTTTCCCTTTTTCAATAAATATTCGTCCAGACGGAAATCCTTACGATCTTGAGCCTGCGCACTACAAACTTAACTCATTAAAGTGCTCGCCTACATATTTGCCACCCTCACGTCTACTACAATGTTTAGCTAAATCACTTAGCACTGTCCTCCATCTTCCCTTTTGGACCCTTAAAGCTCACCCAAACCACTAAGCACTATCCTCCATCTCCCCTTTTGGACCCTTACAACTTACCCAAACCACTTCTTGGTTAGGTTCTTCTTCCATTTTAGCCCCCTAAAACTTACCCAAATCACTTCTCGGTCATGTGAATATTCATCTTTAAATATTTCTGGGCCCATTAGTTTTGTGTTAATGTATTTTGTAAATGAAATGACAATGTAACATTTTTTTTTTATACCATCATAAAATCTGAAATTTTAAAAAATTTTGAAAATTTCAAATTTTTACAACTATAAAAAACAAAATACATAGCAATGGCAGGCCACAGAACATTATTCTTCATCTGTGGTCCCCAACGAGTTGCGCAGCTCCTGCATCTCGCCCACCAACTGAAGGACCCTGACACTCAGTTGTGCCACTCTGGCACGTGTGGTCCCTGTTACAAAACGTAAATTAAAATATTGGTATAACCTTGTTGGGGTCATACTGCAGTGCCCCCCCCCCCTGTATGGTCCAAACACCTAAATCTGGACTTCAAAAGCCAGAGGGCCCTCACCACCACGGCCCGGGTTTTGCATAGTGCCCGATTAGAGAACCCATGGCCCGCATTCTGCAGGCAAAGAACGGACATCAGGAGCAAGGGCGAGTGGCACATCTTGCAGTTCCTGCAACCAAATATAAAATAATTACACAAAGCAAAGGTAACCAACTAAAACAATAACTCCTACAACAAATTAAGATTCAAGTTCAACAATCCAAATATAATTCACAAAGGACATAAATCTAAAAAAATATAGCAATTATATGGATGTGTGGAAAAATAAATGTTTACATGCTAATGACTAATTAAGGTCAGCATTAAAATGCTTCTATAAGGCATACATGAAATGTATTGATTCAGGTATGCATTGCTATACAATTTATGGCCTCGGCCATGCTGATACATGCAATGCCTTGGTGCTAAAGGCGCGCAGACTCCTCCACATAGCCGCAAAACATGTTCAACAATAGCAATCCGAGCCCTCAAAGGTCCCGTAAGTAGATCGGAAATTTATAGGGTGGTGATACATCGGAAATCAGCTCTCTGAATCAGACAGAAACCTATCCCAGCAACGGAAGTTTTCTGAACGAATGGAAAATTTCCGATTTTGTTTGGAAAATGAACCGAACTAATGGAAATGTTCCGATTTGCTTCCGTTCATCGGAAGTGCATTGCCGAACGTTCGTGCGAGTAGAAAATGGACGAAAAAAAGCAAAAAAATGACAAACACCCACCAAAACTTTCACAGACAGCTACGGAAGTCCGGATGAATGTGTCTCTGAATCGAGGCTTATGCAAGGGTGAAATTGCTCAACTAACTTACCATGCCCCATCACGTCACGACCACCATGGTTTGCTACATCCAGGGATTGGCAGCCTGAATGAACAAGTGGTATTATTGTGGTTGTAGTTTGGCCATTGTGTGCTGGTGGGTTGTGCCCAGGATTGCCCCCCAATTCTCTTGTATTGCTGCTATTATAGCCACATGGTGTTTCTGTGCCGTTAACTGGGGATGACTGCACAGTGACCAAGCAAAAACACATGGAATGACATGGGGGACTTACAAATAACATAACACATGATTGGCAGGTATATTACAACAATGATTGCAAAAAAAATTCTGAACAGGCCAGGCATCTTGTGTCACTTGACTGAGCAAAAAAAATAAAAAATACGCTAACCAGAAGTCACCAAAAAAATGGGATTAGAATGGCTAATTGAAGTCTATGAGTGAATGACACTGAGGCCCTTATTCATGAAGGGATAGCGACAGGTAGTGGCTATTTTGCGACAGGTATCGGCTTGAGAACGCCGGCCACAGCGCGCAATTACACATTTATGAAGCCGATCCTGTTGAGCGACTGGGATAATGCCATGTAGCGTTCGATTCATCATTATCCCAGCCTCAGCGTACAGCGCCGGCGTTCAAACTTTCAGAGCGCCACGTCTTACCTCTTGCTACCTGCCGCTCTCCTATACATTTCAATGGACGATCCTTAAATCCCATTGCTCATCCCCATTTTTTTTTTGTTTTTTTTTAATAATGCAAATGCTTCAGACATTTTTCCTGACCTGTATGTATGGTTTTAAAAGTTTTTTTTTTTTGGAATGCAAATGTTTTTACTTGTCTGGCAGTAATGTGTTAAGACAATAGATGGGCGGTTCAGAGCGTACCAGCATTAACTGCAAAACCTTGTTAAAGTTTCCATTAACCCATTATTAATTTGAAACTGAAACACATTGTTACACCTAACATAATAGAAGCATTTGAATGTGTTCCAACCTATTACTGTTGTGAAATAAAAAACACATGCCTATATATATATATATATATATATATATATATATATATATATAGACATGTCTACACATATGGGTTAGTATATATGCAATCAAGTAGATTCAAAAATGTTATATTATAACACAAAGATTTATTATAAGATATATAAACAAAACACTAGCTGTCCTTATTTAACATAAAATGTTCATCCAAAGAAAAAGTAGTCTTTCTTCTGAGGACTCAGCTGTAGGGGCCGTGTTGGGGGCCAACAGTGCAGTAAAAAAAAAATGCTGCTGTATTAGCTGATGTAACAACAACAAAGTTTTGTCCTGCCGTTCGATGGAGCGGTTAATTGCAGTCACTAATTCTTGCAGTGGTTGCTGCCTTAGTTCTCGGACTTCTTGCCTCAGTTCACGTATTAGTTGTTGGTCCACCAGCGATTGTGATTCCAACGCCGAAATGCGCTCCTCCAGTCTAGCACGCACGGCTGCTGGTGACTGTAGGCCTCCAACATGCGGCTCCCTAATTCAAAAAGTTCCACACTTGTGGTGACACCCCGTGTTGGTGGTTGTGTAGTAGTCTATAATAAAAAGGAGAAAATACAATTAATGACTGTATTTTGCATATCCACCTATATAATCAACATCTTTTGTTCTAGTAACATGTACATTTTGTGCAGGCTCAGTAGGCTGACCACATGGCACTTGGGAGTAGTCCACATCCAGGTTTCCCGTCAAGGTTGCCTGCTAAGATAAAAGTATGATGTATGTAACATGTTTGTTAATTAGTGATACAAACAAAATTACATTTTTCACAACCTGATTCAACCAATCTATGTTACCTGAGTGTGGTCCTCCACATATAAGGGTTGATTCAGAGAGACAGAAAATGAATTTCGTTTTTGTGTCGATCTGTCTTTTTTTTGTTTTTGTTCCGCTTGCGTATGATTATGTACGAGTGATTCTAAGCACGTATCGGGAGCCTTCTGTAAAGTGTTCGTCCGTTCGTACAGCTTTCGTTTTTCGTTTAGGTTACTTAGGAAACAACATAGGCTTCCATTTTTTGCCTTTTTTCCAATGTCGCCTCGACTGAATGATTTACGTTTCCCGTTAGATTCTGAATTCCTTTTTTTCTATAAATAAACGTCCAGACGGAAATCTTTATGACTTTAAGCCTGCGCACAACAAAATTAACTAATTAATGTGGTTGTCTCCATATTTTGATCACTTCTGCTACAATGCTTACCTCAATTACATCGTGGTCTGGATAGTCTTCCCTTTGCGCACTTAATGCTTACCTCAATCACATCACGGCCTGGATATTCTTCCCTTTGCGCACTTAATTCTTACCTCTATCACATCGCGGTCTGGATATTCTTCCCTTTGCGCACTTAATGCTTACCTCAATGACATTGCGGTCTGGATATTCTTCCCTTTGCGCACTTGATGCTTACCTCAATCACATTGCAGTCTAGATATTCTTCCTTTTGCGCACTCAATGCTTACCTCAATCACATGGCTGTCTGGATATTCTTCCCTTTGCGCACTTAATGCTTACCTCAATCACATCGCGGTCTGGATATTCTTCCCTTTGCGCACGTAATGCTTACCTCAATCACATCGTGGTCTGGATATTCTTCCATTTGCGCACTTAATGCTTACCTCAATCACATCGCGATCTGGATATTCTTCCCTTTGCGCACTTAATGTTAACCTCAATCACATCGCGTTCTGGAAATTCTTCCCTTTGCGCACTTAATGCTTACCTCAATCACATTGTGGTCTGGATATTCTTCCCTTTCTGCACCTAATGCTTACCTCAATCACATCACGGTCTGGATATTCTTTCTTTTGCGCACCTAATGCTTACCTCAATCACATCGCAGTCTGGATATTCTTCATTTTTTGCTTTTTGGTTCTTCCTATGTTTCGCTGTAACCAACCCTTAATGAATGTTTTTTAACAGAAAATGACACAGAAACAAGTGGCAATTTTTTTTTCCTTTTTTTTTTTGAAAAGTATTAAAAGTTGTGCCAGTACAAAAATGTTAACATTTTTGCTTAAAATTTTTAAAAAAACTGAACAAATCTTTAAAATTTGTTTTCAAAATTTTAAAACACCAAACTATATACAAAGCCATGGCAGGCCCCAGATAATTATTCTTCATCTATGGTCCCCAATGAATCGCGCCGCTCCTGCATCCCGCCCACCAACCGAAACACAGTTGCAGTGATTTCTTGCATGTACGGTGTCTGTGAAAAAAAGAGAAGAAAATCATTGTTCTGCAAATACATGTTTAACAGCTGTGGATGGAATGCTTATTATGTTGAAATCTAACTCATGAGGCCATATTTAATTATGCTAAGGAATTTCTTAAAGAAAGAGGCCATATTTAATTATGCTAAGGAATTTCTTAACGGAAGAGGCCATATGTCATTATGCTAAGGACATTGACAATGGATTTTGGTTGATTGGTGATGATTTTATTTTACACATACTCCAAATATTTGCATTACAACTTACTTTGGTGGTGGGCGACCTCTGCTTCGGGGACCACCCTACGGTCTGGGGCCTGCCACTGCTGGGAATGTGAGGCTGTAGGGACAATAAAAATAGGCTCACTTCTAATGTCTGAGTCAACAGTACCCAAATGACACGTGTGTGACATCACCCACCTTCTCCATGTTCCTCCTGGACATGATCTGCTGCAGTCTCTGCTCCAGATCGTTCACCCTCTACATATTCATCTGTAAAAAGAGATTAAGGGAATCAGCTTTTGTTTAAATAGCATGTATGTGTGTGGGGTTACATTAAGAGTCACATACCAGAGGCTAATGGCTCAGTCGTTTCGTATAACTGCCTGCCCATGCCGTGATGCCCCTTCTCTGTGGACAGGTCCAGGGGCTGGTCTCACGCAGCTACAGAGGAGAGGTAGGAATTTGACCCTGGAGATCCACCACCTTCACTTGCTGCTGCATATTCATGCCGCACTGGCCGGACTGCGCGCCTCCGGGTGGGTATAATGCGACACTATAAAAAAAAAGCATTTTTAAATAAAGGCCTACCTTCTGTATTAGTTACATCTAGCATGCAATCGGTATGTACTTACTTGGGAAATGGTTAGCAAAAAATCGCCGCACCCGGGGCATGTGTAGTCGCTTAAGGTCCGACCAGTGCTGCATGATCTGCGTATAAGTGAAGGTGGTGTCCGTTTCCTGGTGGATCCGGGCCACGATCTCTAGGGCCAGATTCCTCTTCTCAAAGGCGTTGGGCAGGAAGTCGTACCTGCACTGAAGCATAGTCTAAAAAACACAAAAAACAAAATAGTTGTTAGATCAAACAGCATACAAATATCATTCACAATTAGATCAGTTGACTAAATGACATTCCCCAACACATTTCTAGCCTTAACCTATCCTTCTAGATGCAAGTGAGTTGGTTGTCACATGTGTGCACTAACTTCTGTTTGACAAAGAGTTTAAATCACTTTTAAAAACAACTGTTTCTTCCTGCACTTCCTTAAGGCCTATGCATGCATTTAGATGTCCAATCAACATCCTTACAATACACTTACGAGCATAATGAGCTCTTGTTGTTGGCGGGTGAAAATTGTGGGCGCCATCTTTCTTCTTGTCCGCAGCAGATAGGTAATGCCCCAGCGGTTTCCGGGTTCCTCACAGCCGGCTGGACAGCTGGACGCACGCATACGCGAACCCAGTCATACCCAGCCATTTGTATTTAAAGGCTAATGGACACACAGCTCATTCTCTTTGTGATTTTCATCATGGCACCCAAAAAACCTAGCGCGAAGCAACCAGCAGCAAAGGAGGCCAAGACCGAAAGGCCAGAGCGACATGAGGACACTTCATCCTCCAGACCGAGCACTCACTCGCACAAATCTACTACACAGGGGCCTGAAACAAGGAGCAAAAAAGTGGCCACCACAAGGCTACATTGGCCACAACTCCAGGCCCATCCAAAACATCAAGCACCCGCAAGAAAGGATCCTCCAAGAAGAAGGCTCCCCACATCCAAACAGCAAGGTACCACAACGTCCAAGGGTAAAAGTAAGCCAAGGGCCAGAAGCCCGAGCCCCCCAAGCACACCCTCTCCTGCTCCCCGCTCTACCACATCCAAAGGAAAAGGGAGCACAAGTTCCAAGGGCCAAAAGAAGCAAAGGGCCAGAAACCCGAGCCCCCCATGCACACCCTCTCCTCCTCAGTCACATTTGTCACCGGCACAGGTGGAAACCAGCGAGACCTATGCAACATCCACGCCTGGAAATTCGGTGGCCACCCAGCCAATGACCCCCAGTCCTAATGCCAGTCCAGTCTTTTTCCAGCCACGTGATGGCCGATTCATCAACACACAGCCAGCCAAGAATGTCCCCTGAATTGCCACCAAACAGAGATGAGCCAGAAGAACTACTATTAGGCCAAACATTGCGGCGAGGCCAGTTGAGTGGCCGGTTTGGGGAGGCACAAACCCTAGCCTTGGCAAGTGGCCTCACACTTCATTATGATGAGCTATTTGGGCGCCATTCAAAAGCAACCAGCAAATTGAGAAAAAAACTAATCTGGGAAGAGCTCACCAGACAGGTGAATGCAGCAGGGGACGAGAGGAAAGATGTGGAGCAGATCCAGAGAAAAATATCTGACCTGAAGTATGCAGTACAAAAGAAGCAAAATAAACTGCGCAATCACAGGTACATATTTGAGGATTCCATTTTGCTGCTTGTTGTAGTGACCACAATGCCAAATAATTTTAACCTCTAATTTTCAGCTTCCAAACTGGTGGAGGCTTCCCCACCAAATTACAATACACCAGAGCTGAAGAAATGGTCCTGGCTTTAATCCACCCAGTAGCATTAGAGAGCCTCTCTGGCAGACACGACACGGACACCCAGGACATTCCTGCAGGTTAGTAATGATTGTTTTAATGTGAACTATTGTAAACATGTGAAATGAGGCTCACAGGCAGATATTAACACAGGCCCCTAGGGAGTGCCTTTGAGGTTACTGTTTTAGGCGGGTGTTTAATGTCTGAGGAATGACCTTCATGATGGACACTCTCCCAGGGTGCAATAGTTAATGGTCCTTAGAAAGGTTTGCAGGCCATACATGACCTTTGAGATTATTTCTGGACAATATTAAACAATTTATCTTACCAAAGCACTGCATGTGATGTGAATATAGTCAATAATTGACAACACTTACTTCTTTGTCTTTCTACCGCTGGGGTTGTAGCTGTGCTTTGGTCAGACAAACTTGAGCTGGGGTCAGGGAAAGGTCAACATTGCAAGAATGCACAGCAGCATACTCAGAAGCCAAATGCTATTTTCAAGCTGACTGTGGGCCCCTAATGCGCCATTTGGGATCTGTAAAGCCTCCTAGCATGCAGTACATGCATGTTTATATTATTTAAGGAGACCAATCTGTATGTACAGGGTGAGGCATACATATAAGATAGACTCAGATTCATTGTGAAGGTCAACTTTGACCATTGGGGGAGTTGTCATTCCTGCTCGCTCACATGTTTTGTAAAGCATATGTACTCATCAGGCTCATCAAGGGATGTTTGTGTGTTTACGTGCCTTTTACTTTTTAACACAGCACAGCATCCAGCCTCTGGAAGTGTGGAAGCCTCCTCCAGTTTGAGCATGCCGTCTACTACCCTGCTGCCTAGGACACAGGACCAGACATATAGGGTAAGTGGACTTTGCTGAAATCGGTGATGCATGTGAAATTGGTGATGCATGTGAATGCACATGACTAATTTTGTTGCCAGCCTACCTGGAGTTTTTGTCACCCTTTGTTGCCAGACTATTTTGCACTATTATGCTCTCCCCATGTTCAAATGTGATTTTTGAAGGGATTTCCCAGGAAAATTATATATTGTTTTTTTCAGAAGAGTCTGGGCTTTAACAGGAAATGTCTTTTTTTTGTCATTTTTTTAGGTGTATTCTCAATATTTTTGGGTGAAATATGTGCAAAAAAATAAAAAAAAATCTATTTTTATACAATTTGTAGTGTTTTTTTGTAATAAAAAAATGTAAGTTTGTCAACAAAATCTTATTGCGTGTGAAATCCCAATTTCTCCTGGTTACAGCGATACCACATATGCATTGTTAGACAGCCTTTTCTGCCCAGGAGACTCCCCCAAACTGAAACAGTGCTTTAGGGGATTTTCAGATAAAATACAACTATGCTATGCACTATGCATAGTTTCCATATTTTCCAGAAAAACAACCCTTTACATTTGAAATACCCCCAACAAACTATATATTCTCTGGAACTACACACCTCGAGCTTTCTAGGTGTACCAGGTTTGTTGATTTGGCCATAGTTTTCTGGAAGTAATCACTCAATGTATTCTTTGGTTGCAAAGAGTTTCCCTAAAAAAAGGATAAAAAAGGGGAGGCAGGTAATGGGGGTGCTGGGGGTTAATGGCAAGTCACCTGCTAGCTGCAGGTGACTGGCCAGCCCCCAGCCTTGGGAACTGGTATAGGGGTCATGGACCCCTTACCAGTTCACAAGGGGTTAAATGTAAAAAGAAAAACACAGACACACACAAAGAGAAAAAAATGATCTTGATTATTTTTTTTTTACTGTACTCACCTCCGATCCTGGGTCCCTCGCCGCTGTCCCGCGCTGCTGTCATCTGATGACAGATGCCGATAGTGATCGGCGCAGGGCGGGCGAGAGGCAAGGAGGCTCCGATCGGAGCCCCCCCGATGAAGAGGAGACCGGAGGCAGGAGGATTGGTTGCGGAGGTGAGTAAATGACAGTTTTTTTTTACAGCCGAACTGTAAGCGCTGGAAACGGGGGGGGGGGGGCGGTTGGCCGGTTTTGGGCCCCCTCCTGAAGACGGAGGATGATAGGGAAGGGATCGGGAGCCCCCCAGAGGAAGAGGGGACCCCCAGCTTCACCTCAATACCAAAGGTAAGGTTGGCACTTAACGGCAGGAGAAGCAACCACGTAGAAACTACGTGCTTGGCATTTAAAGGGTTAAAAGATATTTAGGCCCCAATCTGACACACTTTTTCACATGTCCCATCAGACTCCCACACTAATAGATGTCATCAAGGATATGGAGGAGGAGGATGCCAGCCGGATTGGACCTTTGCAAATGACCCCCCTGGAACCTAATATGCCACTGGCCCAGCATCCTTCTGCACCAAATCCTCTGCAGCAGAGTGAAGCTGGATGCATGCTGCCAGCCCATCGTGGGCAGCAGGCTGAGACTGAGCCTACAGTCCCCAGTGCTAGCTCTGCTGCAGAGGTTTTGCAAAGCACATCTGGTACTGTTGCTTGCCCTAGAACTCCAACATCTGCAGGCGTTCAAACCTGGGGAAGTGGAAGACGCAGTCAACAACGTTGCTCAGTTTCCCAGGGGAGGCGTGTGCCGATCCTGGAGTCAGCATGGCACAATGACAGCCGTTACTTTAGGCAGGTGATTCAACAAACAACACAGCAGATTACTGCACAATTAGAGAACTTCAACACTACTTTCACCACCATGCTGACTGATTTTAGGACGAGCAACAGCCAGATGGCTGAACAAATGGCCACCTTAAAACGGACAGATGGCAGAACAAATTGCCACCTTAAATGCAAACTTCGCTGCCATGCTAGATGAATTTCGAACTAGCAACAGACAGATGCTGGAGCAGTGGCAGATTATGAATGCCACACATGCCCAGGTGTTGGGCCACCTCCAAGGCCCACCACAACCTTATTATGGGCAACATCAATATTATTCTCAATTTGACCTGGATCTGAGAGGATCTTTCCTCTACATCCCAACTCTATTTACCTGTGTGGTGAGCGCAACCAAGATTGTGTGGTTTATGGCTTTGCTGGTTTGTTTTTGAATTCGCCCATGTAGCTCATTAGAGTGCTCACATACCCTACTAGCCAATGGCTGAGCTTAAGCCTCACTGAAGCGGCTGCTCAAGCTCCCACGCAGCAGGCTTGGGCCTAAGGAAATGCTGGCTTCCTCATCCTGTTTGTAGACAATATTGGGGGACAATCTTGGCTATAAAAAATAAACATGTGTGCATGGCAAAGATTGGACTGGACTGGCACGGGGTCCTGTTGTCATAGGCTTGGAAAATTAGAAGCAGGAGAGGGTGTGTATGTGGCCCTATGTATTCCTGGGCGACAATTTCCCTTGAAATTCTTGCTCACTATGGATCTTGATGTTGGTGGGTGGGGAAACTTCAGGCTGGAGTCAGTTATCTTAGAACTCCTGGATGTGGCCAATTGCTATGGGCCAGTAGTCTGCCCCAATTTATAGTTCTGTTTTAAAATGTATGTACATGGAGTCTTCGAGTGCCCTTCAACTAAAAGTTGACATATTTACAGAAAATATATGGATTTTGACTTTTGCTGACCTTGCCTAAGTTGATGCATTAATGTTTGTGTTGTTTGGGTATTAACCCTTTAAGTGCCAGCCTACCTGCAGCATTTCCCACTCCCTGTTGCCAGACTGAGTTTCACTGTTTCGCGCTACACATGTTCAACTGTCATTTTTGAAAGGATTTCCAGGGATTTCCCAGGAAAATTATATATTGTTTTTTTCAACAGAGTCTGGGCTTTAACATGAAATGTCTTGTTTGTATTTTTTAGGTGTATTCTCAACATTTTTGGGTGAAATGTGTGAAAAAAATTAAAAAAAATATATTTTTTTACAATTTGTAGAGTTTTTTTGTAATAAAAAATGTAAGTTTGTCAATAAAATCTTATTGCGTGAGAAACCCCAATTTCTCCCGGTTACAGCGATACCACATATGTATAGGTAGACACCCTTTCCTGCCCAGAAGCCTTTTATAGCTGCTGGATGACAAATGGTTAATTAAAAAAAAAAAATGACATAGGGTCCCCCTTCCCGGGGAGGGGGACCCCATTTTTTTTTGGATTTTTAAGGGTTAAAAACCCTTAAAAATCCAAAAAAAAAAATGACGTGGGGTCCCCCTTACCCAAAGTAACCAGCCCGGGACCAGCTATGGGGGCTTGTAGGCACAGAGTGGGGGGGCCAGCTTTGGTGGCCCCCCCACCCTGCAGCCTACGAGCCCACATAGCCTATGTGGGCCCGGGCTCTTCTGCCCCCCCCTGGCCTTTGGGGAGGCAGGTAATGGGGGTGCGGGGGTTAATGGCAAGCCACCCGCTAGGGCAGGTGACTTGCCACCCCCCCAGCCTTGTGAACTGGTATAAGGGGTCTCATGGACCCCTTACCAGCTCACAAAGGGTTAATGTGAAATAAAAACACCACACAATAATAAAAAGTATTTTATTCAAAAAAAAAAAAAAATTTTTAACTGTACTTACCTTCGATTGCAAGCTCTTGTCCCTCGCCGCTCAGCTGACAGATGCCTGTGATCGGCATCCAGAGAAGGAGAAGGCAGGAGATCAGAGGATCTCCTGTCACCTCCTTCCAGGGCACCGATCACCGGCATCTGAGAAGCTGAGAAAGCTGAAGCCGGTGATCGGGACCGGGATGACGTCATAAGCCCCGCCCCCAAGGGGGCGGGGCTTAGAGGCAAGATGGCTGCCACCATCGTGAAGAAGAGAGGAGAGAGCCTCCCAGGCTCTCTCCTGAAGATCGGTAAGTCCTGGGGGGGGATCGGAGGCCCCCCAGGTGAAGAGGAGGGACAGCGGGAGCCAGCGCACACACAGGTAAGTGAATGTCATTTTTATTTTTTATTTTTTTTTACAGTTAGCAGCTGCTGCTGCAGAAGCGGGGGGGGGGGGCGGCCTATTCCGGGGGCTCTCCTGGAGCCATCCGACCCCCCACGGGGGATCGGATGGCACCAAATTAAAGAGGAGACCCGGCCGGATCCAACAAGGGGTCAGGTGAGTATTTTTGATTTTTATTTTTTAAACTAGAAGCGAGGAAAGTCAAGCACGTAACACCTACGGGCTTGGCACTTAAGGCCCAGCCAAGCCAGCACGTAGGTGTTACGTGCTTGGCAACAAAAGGGTTAATGAAGGTTTGGAATCACAAACATGAAAAAATAAACTGCATGACACTCAAATCATGTGTAAAATGTTTAGTAATTAAAGCATTACTAAATTGGTAAACAAAACAAAAAAGGCCTTCACATAGGCACAAAATATTACAAACACAAAAAAAATAAACAAACAAAACAAATGTTAAGAAAAATATGAAGAAACAACATGTGCACACACAGATTGGCCAGGAGCACTAGGGGTGCCATCATGTGATCTGCCTCCTGGCTGGGTGGAGAGGGGGGCAGATCCACATAATGCTACATCAGGGCAAAATTATGCAGCACGTAGCATTCTATGATGATTTGGATTACCTTGTTGGGGTCATACTGCAGTGCCCCCCCTGTATGGTCCAAACATCTGAATCTGGACTTCAGCAGTCCAAAGGTCGTCTCCACTACAACCCGGGTCTTCCGGTGGGCCCGATTATACGACTCCTGGGCCGCATTCTGTGGGCGAAGGACCTGCATCAGGAGCCAGGGCATAAGCGGATATCCAGAATCCCCTGAAAGAATAATACTTACATAAATTACACATTCTAAGAACATTATTGTTTAACATGTCATCAAGGGAAAAAATCAGCCATTGGTTAAGACATGGTTCATCAAATAAATTCATAGCCATACAGTGAAAAGGAAATGATGGAATTTGAGCAAACTTACCCAGGAGCCATCCACCAGATAATTCTCCAGACTCAAACAGACAAAATAATCCAGAGCTCCGCAATATATAAGCATCATGGGATGAGCCTGGATACCCTGCAAGTACACTAAGGAATCGCATATCCGGGCCAACCACTGCTTAGATATTCAGCGAGTGGCCCATCTGGCGGTTCCTGAAACCAAACCAAAAAAATTACACCAAGGCAAGGTAAACAACTAAAACACTAACTCCCAACACCCAAAAAAAACATGTTCGACAATCCCCAAAAGATTAACAAAATACATAAGTAGTTTTAAAATAAAATATTATATGGATGTGTTAGAAAAGAAAGTTTAACATGCTAATGACTCATTAAGGTCAGCATTAAAATGGTTTTATAAGGCCTACATGAAAATAATTGATGAAGGTATGCATTTAAAAGTCTCTTTGTTTCAAAGAGACACTTGAGAAGGAGGGATTAAGGTATGCATTGGAAACTGTTTCAAAGGGACACTTGAGAAGGAGGGATTAAGGTATGCATTGGAAACTGTTTCAAAGGGACACTTGAGAAGGAGGGATTAAGGTATTCATTGGAAACTGTTTCAAAGGGACACTTGAGAAGGAGGGATTAAGGTATGCATTGGAAACTGTTTCAAAGGGACACTTGAGAAGGAGGGATTAAGGTATGCATTGGAAACTGTTTCAAAGGGACCCTTGGGAAGGAGGGATGAATAGATAGTTACAATAAAGTTTGCATAAACAATATATAAAAAAAACATAATTAACTTACCTATAGATGTACTCGTCGGCTGCGGGAGGGACCAATGCAACGTGGGTGCAATCAATCGCACCCATGACGTTGGGCATGTTAGCGATATTAAAAAAAACCCAACTTAAGAGCGTTCCAGGCTACCATGTCGTCTGGAAAGGAAATATATTTGGGACACAGGGTAGCCATGCCATCCAGAAACTAGGATAGCGCTCGGCTCAGCGTAGGCTGGGACATCCCCACGGAGAAGGCACCCAGCCTCTGGAATGAGCCGTTCGCCAAAAATTGCAAGCAGCCAAGCATCTTGGTCATACCTGAAATTGCTTGCCCTTTCCTTGTGGTGCGGGCTAACCATGGCCGCAGCTCACTATACAATTTATGGAGGGAAAAGCGATTGAATCGGATCAGCTCGAACAGCTCAACATCATGCATGCGATCGATGTTCATGCGTCGACGGTGCAATCTGGCCTCGGCCATGCTGATACATGCAATGCCATGAAGCTGATACTCCTCCACATAGCCGCAAAACATGTTCAACAATAATGATCCGAGTCAAAAATGGCCCCGTAAGTGGAGCCGAAATAAAACAGTTTTATAGGGCGGTGGGCCATCGGCAATCAGGTCTCATAATCAGACGCAAGCCCATCCTAATGACGTAACTTATCTGAAGTAACGAAAATTTTCAGATTTAGATCCGTAACTTATCCGAACTAATGCAAATTATCAGATTTACACACATTCACATCGAAAGAGCATATACGCATTAGCAGGAACGAACATACGCATGGAAAAAGTAAGTAAGTAAGTAAAAAACCAAAAAACAAGCCAAACAGTCAAAAAAAAATACACAGACACATGCGAAAGTCCATGCGTATCTGTTTCTGAATCAACCCTATAGTTCAGGTGTCTTGCTGCCAGGAAGGGGCAAATCATCATCCGATAATGGCGGCAACATCACATATGCTAAATTAACACTATTATTTAGTTTAAAACAAGGTTTTTTGTGTCTCAACTGCGTCAAGTTAACCCTAAATATTTTAGGATTCTAAGCTTGAGTCTCAAGTTCATTCCACACACCTTTAACATTTTTGATGAGTATTAGAACTTATAGAAAGTTAGTAATTTCAATATATCTGAAAACACATTGTGTGCTCACTAGAGATGAGTGAATCGCATCCAACGAATCCGAATTCCTTACGAATTTCAGGAAAAATTTGATTCTTAACGACACCGAATATTGACGCATTTCGATCACTCGAATCGCTTCCTTAAAACTCCATTTACTACTATCCAGGCCATCTAAAATGGTGGATCCACATGTCAGGACATGTCCCATGGGGCAAAGAATCCTGGGTAGGCGTCACATGCTACCTATCAGCATCCAGGCTTCCCAATGATGTCACAGCCCTATGTAAGCGGCGGCCATTTTGTGGAAGCTCATTCCGACACTGTATTGCGACCAGAGCAGATCATGCAGAGAGACAGACTATTTAATGTTGTTAATAACACACCTGCCTATTTAGCTTTACCTTTTCCTGGTGTCATTCTTTAAAAAGCGTGCTAGCATTAATATTCTAAGAGTAACTGGCTACTTACATTTTGCATTGTGTAAAGAAAGGCACGTTTTCACGTTTAAAGCAGCAATTGCTTTTCACCGGGGGGCATTCCAAATGCTAGCATTAATAAATTAAGAGTAACTGTCTACCTACTTTTGCATTTTGTAAAGAAAGTCACTTTTTCACGTTTAAAGCAGCAAATGCCTTTCACCCTTGGCATCCGAAATATGCTGGCATGTGTCTTTTAAGAGTAACTGGCTACTTACCTTTTGCATTTTGTAAAGAAAGTCACTTTGTCAAATTTCCATCAGCAATTGCCTTTCACCGGGGGCATGCCAAATGCTAGCATTAATATATTAAGAGTAACTGGCTACTTACCTTTTGCATTTTGTAAAGAAAGTCACGTTGTCAAATTTCCAGTAGCAATTGCCTTTCACAATTCGCTTTTACCCGGGGGGCATCCCAAATGCTAGCATTAATATATTAAAAGTACTTACCTTTTGAATTTTGTAAAGAAAGTCATGTTTTCACGTTTAAAGCAGCCATTGCCTTTCACCGGGGGGC
The DNA here is from genome assembly GCA_027917425.1 of Gastrophryne carolinensis. Taxonomy (NCBI): domain Eukaryota; kingdom Metazoa; phylum Chordata; class Amphibia; order Anura; family Microhylidae; genus Gastrophryne; species Gastrophryne carolinensis. Next base: position 357,377,305 of record CM051235.1, on the reverse strand, counting down.
ATCCCAAATACTAGCATGTGTCTTTTAAGAGTAAATGGCTACTTACCTTTTGCATTTTGTAAAGAAAGTCACGTTGTCAAATTTCCAGCAGCCATTGGCTTTCACTGGGGGGCATCCTAAATGCTAGCATGTGTCTTTTAAGAGTACACACATTGAAGTTGGCAACAGCAGCATAAGGAGCCCATATATTGCCTGAAAGAAGCACCCTGGAGTTGGCAGCAGCAGCATAAGGAGCCCATATATTGCCTGAATGACACACCCTGGAGTTGGCAGCAGCATAAGGAGCTACCATGCATCAGCTACTACCATGGATCAGCAATTGGTGGGTGGAAATCCTGTCTGATTCATGCCTGATTTATCTTCACAAAGGTGAGTCTCTCCACATTTTTCATGGATAGACAAGTTCTCCTTGGTGTGACTATGGCCCTCGCCACAATAAACACCCGCTCAGATGGCACACTACTGGCTGGGCAGGACAGCTTTCCCAGGGTAAACTCAGCCAGTTTGGCTGCCCAGAAGTCCAGCGGATCCTCAAGGTGCGTTGGCATGTTCATGTCAAGGTATGACACGACCTGCTGGTTCAGGGCCTGCTCCAGTTCTTCCTGCTGCTCATGATTAGCCTCACTATGCGGGTGAAGAAAGCTACTCATTAGCGACTGAAGACTCAGCAGCCATGGCAGTGGAAGATGAGCGCAGAGGTCCCCCCGAGTCAGACCTGCGAGAATGACGGCGCAGATAGGCATCAGCCAACTGACTACGTAGAATGTCTCTGTAGTAGGTCAGTTTGTTCTCCCTCTCAGTGGGTGTAAAAAATGTCCCCATTTTGTGCCAGTAGTGAGGGTCCAATAAGGTGGAGAGCCAGAAGTCATCCCGCTGATAAATGGAGACAATTCTGCGGTCACTACACAAGCACGTGAGCATTCATCGTGCCATTTGTGCAAGTGACTCGGAGGGACTACCTGTCTCCATCTCCACTGCATACTGCCACGGTGTGTCTGGGTCCCCTGTCTCGCCTTCCTCACAACCCTCTAGCTCCACTGGCTGCTCCTGCTCCTCCTCTCCTGTCAGATGCCTAGAAAAAATGGCCATTTTGTCAAACCTAAACTGTGCTTCGCTGTGCCCCACCCCCTCCTCCTCCACTTCAGCCCCCACAGGCTTCATGTGGCTGTGAAATGTAGGCCCATGTCTCCAATGCCCTGACCAGCCATGGTTTCCAACATGCGTTGTAGTACATGAAGCAGTGAAATCACATCTTTCATTCCGTAGTCCTGGCGACTGACTAATAAAGTGGCTTCCTCATAGGGGCTTAGCAAACGGCAGGTGTCACATATGAGCTGTCACTGGTATGCATTGAAGTTTACATGGAAGGGCACTAAAAAAAATAAAAAAAAAACAAAATACAAAAAAAATTAAAAATTAAAAAAAAATTGCCAAAAAAAATTACAAAATATTAGAAAAAAAAAAAATGGAAAAAAAAAAACTAAATTAACCCCCCCAAAAAAAATTGATACATTTGATATGTTATTGTTTTATTTTATATGTTATTGTTATTATGTTATATGTTATTATATGTTCTTATTATAAATGTGTTCAAATAAGATAAATGTTAACAATAAACATGTAATTGACAATTAACAATGGTATCACAGAAAAAAGTGCCTAAGTGCAAAAAACATGTGAACATCCATGAACCAAAATAGACAAGTGCACTGTCACAGGCACAACGGCCTAAGAGCGTGGAGGCCACAGCGGCTAGACCTGTCCAAGTTGCTGTTGTGGTTGTGCAGGAACCACAATCACCCAGTGGGCCTTAAAGGATATGTATTGTCCCTGACCGTAGTTACAGCTCCAGACGTAGGCGCTGCCGTGCACTTTGATACACACTGACAGGCTAAAGGACTGGCCCACCTTCTGTTCAACAAAATTGTACAGGGCTGGTACTGCCTTCTTCACAAAGAAATGACAGCTTGGGACTCTCCACCTTGACTCGGCACAAGCCATCAGTTCTCTGAAAGGTCCACCACCTCAAAAGGGAGGGACTGCAGCACCAGCAACTTATACAGAAGCACATTTAGCTTCTGCGCATTGGATGAGTGGGCACATACTGTTGTCTTTTGGCCATGGCTTGGCCAATGGATTGCTGGCGGAATGACTGACTCGGATTAAGAGGAGGAGGAGCATCTGGATTCTGGAGCAACAGAAGATGGGTATGACACACAGGAGGTGGTGAAGCCTTGGCTGGCTGGAACAGGAATCGGCGTGCCACTGGCTAATGCAGCAGGCATGACCACCTCTTTCGGTAGCCAACTCTCCCAGGCCGCTTTATGGTGACGCTGCAAATGTTGATGCAGGGCTGTGGGTCCAACATTGGGACCCTGGCCACACTTCGCCTTCTGCCTACACATCTTTCATATAGCCATGTTAACCTCCTGCGGATGCTTGATGAAAAACTGCCACATCGCTGAGTAGCTGATTTTCATACTAACATTCCGCACTAATTCACTGCTGCTGCCACCACCACCAGCTCCAGGTACACCTCTTCCACTACCTCCTGGGAAGGTAGCCTGCCGCGCAGCAAGTGGTCTACCCCGAGCACATTTGCCTCCAGACTTTTCCCTTCTACCACCATGCTGACCGCTAAATCCGTCACTCTCCATCACTCCAAGCCTTTAAAAGTGCCCTTAAAACTCACTGATGTCCTCCTCAGGTTCCTCAACAGTGTCTGCATAAGAAGACAAAATGCTTGCAACACCACCTCTCACGCCACTCTCCTCATCACTACTTGCCCGCCTAGTGGAAGAAGCGGCGAGTGTCTCCTCCACTTCTTGGCTGGGCAGTAGCTGCTGATTTTTCAGATCGTCCTCACTGAATAGTGGAGCTGAACCCAAAGCATAAGATATAACCGACAGTTGACTGGGGGTGTCATATGTCACTTGTGATGAAGTCGATGATCATGTTAACCAATCGATGACGGCAGATGGGTTGCTGGTCGAGAAACGACTGCTAGCTCATACCGGGAGATTAGACCTCTCACTGAGACTCCTGCTGCTACTCACCCCTAGTCTGCTGCGACCTCTGCTTGATGAATTCAGGCCTCTGCAACTCCTCTGTGCCCATCCTGGCACTTCTCTGCCTGACCTACTTAGTGCGTATATGAGGGGAGGACAAAACGCTACACTACGCTTAAAACAGGATTTGTCGATAACAGCAGCAGGTGTGTAATTATCTATGGCCTTTCACTAAGTAGTAACTAGGCCCTGAAGACTTTAACAGGAACAAAGTGGTAAAACTCTTACATGTGAGTATGTGATGCTCTGATGAGGGCAGTTCAGTGTGCTCCAGTACGCTTGAAAAATGTTTTTTTGAGAGACTGACCTGCGTGAAAATGAATCGGGAATGGATCAGCCAAGATTTCCACCCACCAATGCCTAATGCATCAGAGTAGATTGATCATGGTGCCAGACTAACACTTCAGAAATATGGATAGTGCAAAATAGATTTAACCCTTTAAATGTCAGCCACGCAAAATGTACATGGTTGCCGCTCCGTCACTTAAGTGCCAGCCACGTAAAACTTACGTGCCTGGCATTTGCCCCTGCAAGCGGGCAAAAAAAAAAAAATACTCACTTGACCCCTCGTTGGATCCGGCCGGGTCTCCTCTTTAATTTGGTGCCATCCGATCCCCCATTGGAGGTCGGATGGCTCCAGGAGAGCCCCCGGAATAGGCCACCCCCCCACTTCTGCAGTAGCAGCTGCTAACTGCAAAAAAAAAAAAAATGACATTCACTTACCTGCATGTGCCCAGAAGGCTCTCTCCCCTTTCATCCTCGATGGCAGCCACCATCTTGCCGCTAAGCCCCCCCCTTGGGGACGGGGCTAATGACATCATCCCAGCCCCGATCTCTGGCTTCAGCCTTCTCAGCTGTCGGTGACTTGCCATTAACCCCCGGCACCCCCATTACCTGCCTCCCCAAAGGCCAGGGGGGGGCAGAAGAGCCTGTGGCCACGGGCTATGCAGGCTTGTAGCCTGCAGGGCTAGGGGCCACAAAAGCTGGCCCCTGCACCCTGTTCCTACAAGCCCTGCATAGCTGGTCCTGGGCTGGTTACTTTGGGTAAGGGGGGCCCCATGTCATTTTTTTGGGATTTTTAAGGGTTTTTAACCCTTAAAAATCCAAAAAAAAAAAATGCCCCCCACCCTATGTCATTTTTTTCCTCGATTTAACCCTTTGTAGTGTGGATGGTAGTTGTATTTTATTTGTAAATGTTAAAAATTACTTGTTTCAGTTAGGGGGGTCTCCTGGGCAGGAACAGGGGGCTACCGATAAATATGGGGTACCGTCGGTAGAAATGGGGCTTTCCCATGCAATATGGTTTTTCCTAATAAAATACAATTTTTATTTAAAATAAAGGAGGCAATTTTCTAAAAAAAAATGTTATTTATTTATTTTTTTTACTTAATAATAAATTAAATTAATAAAAATTAAAATTTACAAACAAGACATTTCATGTTAAAGCCTAAACTCTGCTGCAAAATATATATATATAATTTTCCTGAAAATTCCAGCAAAAATGACGCAAAACATGGCGCAAAATGGGGAAAAATGACCTGTCAACAGAGGGTGACAAAATCTCAAGTAGGCTGGCAATTAAAAGGGTTAATAGTACCTCTGCATGTTGGGTATTGTTCTGTTCGGGGGACCTTGCGCTTTCAGACTTAGCTTGTTTTTTCTTGTTTGCATATTTATATTTTAGGAAAAGGTGTTCTTTATTCAGCTTTTTTATACATTTTTTAGGGAAACCCTGCACAACCAAAGAATTCTTTGAGGGATCAATTCCAGAAAGATGAGACCACTACAACAAGCTGGGTACGCTTAGAAAGCTTAATATGTGTACTTTCAGGGAATATATGGTTTATGGGGGATATTCCAAATGTAAAGGGTTGTTTTGGTTGAAAAATCGCAAGGTGCGCACTTTGTCTGCAGAGCTGAAATTTTCAAGAAAAATTACCGTTATGCTCATGCTTTACTTTGGGGTGTTTGGCAACTCTTCCCTTGACAGTAGCTATGCATGTTGGGTATCGTTCTGTTCAGGGGATGTTGCTTTTTCAGATTATACTTGTTTTTTCTTGTTTGTATATAGTTTTTTTAGGAAAATGTGGCTTTGATTCTGCTTTTTTATCCTTTTTTTAGGGAAACTCTTTGCAACCAAATAATACATTGAGGGATTACTTCTAGAAAATTGTGGCCACATCAACAAGCCTGGTACAAATAGAAAGCCTGAGGCCTGTACTTCCAGAGAATATATAGTTTGTGGGGGGGTATTTCAAATGTAAAGGGATGTTTTTCTGGAAAAACTGCAAGGTGCGCATAGCGCATATCACAGTTGTATTTTTTCTGAAAATCCCCTAAAGCTCTGTTTCAGTTTGGGGGAGTCTCCTGGGCAGGAAAGGGTGTCTACCTATACATATGTGGTACCGCTGTAACCGGGAGAAATTGGGATTTCACACGCAATAAGATTTTATTGACAAACTTACATTTTTTATTACAAAAAAACACTACAAATTGTAAAAAATAGATTTTCTTCATTTTTTTTGCACATATTTCGCCAAAAAATATTGAGAATACACCTAAAAATTACAAACAAGACATTTCATGTTAAAGCTCAGACTCAACTCAGCTGAAAAAAACAATATATCATTTTCCTGGGAAATCCCTGGAAATCCCTTCAAAAATCACATTTGAACATGGGGAGCGCAAAATAGTGCAAAATGGTCTGGCAACAAAGGGTGACAAAAACTCCAGGTAGGCTGGCACTTAAAAGGTTAAGGCACTGCTTTCCAGTTACAGACATTCCTCTGCATCAGACCACAAGTAATTATTGAGAAAATTCTTTAAGTTAATCTTAATTTTAATTAATATTCTTAGGATAAGATATATGTGCCCAAAATCTGTATATGTTCTCTTCATGCTGCTGCCAACTCCAGGGTGTGTCTTTCAGGCAATATATGGGCTCCTTATGCTGCTGCCAACTCCAATGTTTTTTTCAGGCAATATATGGGCTCCTAATGCTGCTGCCAACTCCAATGTGTCTTTCAGGCAATATATGGGCACCTTATGCTGCTGCCAACTCTAATGGGTTTTTCAGGCAATATATGGGCTGCTTATGCTGCTGCCAACTCCAATGTGTCTTTCAGTCAATATATGGGCTCCTTATGCTGCTGCTACCAACTCCAGGGTGTGTCTTTCAGGCAATATATGGGCTCCTTATGCTGCTGCCAACTACAATGTGTTTTTCTGGCAATATATGGTCTCCTAATGCTGCTGCCAACTCCAATGTGTTTTTCAGGCAATATATGGGCTGCTTATGCTGCTGCCAACTCCAATGTGTTTTTCAGGCAATATATAGGCTCCTCATGCTGCTGCCAAATCCAGAGTGTGTCTTTCAGGCAATATATGGGCTCCTTATGCTGCTGCTGCCAACTCCAGGGTGTGTCTTTCAGGCAATATATGGGCTTCTTATGCTGCTGCCAACTCCAATGTGTTTTTCAGGCAATATATGGGCTGCTTATGCTCCTGCTGCCAACTCCAGGGTGTGTCTTTCAGGCAATATATGGGCTCCTTATGCTGCTGCCAACTCCAATGTGTTTTTCGGGCAATATATAGGCTCCTCATGCTGCTGCCAAATCCAGGGTGTGTTTTTGTGGCAATATATGGGCTCCTTATGCTGCTGCTGCCAACTCCAGGGTGTGTGTTTTGGGCAATATATGGGCTCCCCATGCTGCTGCCAAGGTCAATGTGTCTTTCAGGCAATATATGGGCTCCTTATGCTGCTGCTGCTGCCAACTCCAGAGTGTGTTTTCAGGCAATATATGGGCTCCTCATGCTGCTGCCAACGTCAATGTGTCTTTCAGGCAATATATGGGCTCCTTATGATGCTGCCAACTCCAGGGTGTGTTTTTCAGGCAATATATGGACTCCTTATGCTGATGCCACCTCAAGGCTCTGTAATTGTGCCGCTCTGCGACAGTGATTCTAATAGCGTTGCCTCAGATCTGCATGTCATACTTCTTTACAGTTTTATTTCACTAACCCAGCACACATCCTATGCATGTTACAGCAAGGCAAAATGTTCTACAATCCTAATGAGGCTCTCGGAAGGCCAAAAATAGTTTTTAATAGCGATTCGCAGCAAATAAATTCGGACCGAAATGTTTTTTTCCGGAAAATTCGTCGAATCGGCCAAATCGAACTTTTCATAAATTTGCTCATCTCTAGTGCTCACATATAATTAGCACATTATTAGACACACATACCCGCCACATCGGAGATGTCAAGACTCAAGCCATCACTAGAACTTTGCCCTACAAATACATGGGTCATACCAAATGTAAATAGGCCTCATACATGTAATGATCCAAAACATCATTTTTAAAAATTAACAAATCACATGCTTACCCTCATCCCTAGCAGCCTCACTTTGAAGGGCCCTTTCAGGACCAGCACTTCCTGTATTCGGGCCTAATGAGAGGAAGCATAAATGCTACTAGTTTAAGTTGTAAAAGTAATGCTTCCATAATTGTTGAAAAATGTGACCAACATAAAAGCAACCTGGTATTTTGGTTAGCAATTGTTTTGGCAAGTAACATTTTGACCGATTTGTACTTGATCATAATCTACAAGACTGATTTAAATGTGAGTTTGCATGTTTTAACTGAATAAAAACATTTTTGGTACACATTGAGAACCAACATCTCTAAAGGATACAGTATGCTTTGCACTACACACCAACAGTGTCCTGTAGGCCTGCAACACAGGAAGTGGGGTCCAAAGATGAAGCTGGGATTTGGCCTACAAATCAAAAACAGAATACATCTAAATCTAGACTTTTTAGTTATTTTGACTAAACATAAAATAATGCATACACTTACTGGCTTCCAAAGACTATGTTGATTCATTAGGATATGCTGATCCAATTCTGAGGGCATCTATATTAAAATATAATGAGCAAGTAGCCATAATGTGAGCACTATAAAGAACCATCAAGACCTATATCACAAAAGCTTCAAATGCTGCCTCTTTACCTTCCACATCAGACTGAGTTAATGTAGAGGCTGGTGGAAGGGCAGGACTCTGTGAACCTTCAACATCAGACTCCTCACTCATGTGCCACTAAGGTGAAAAATAGATAACGGTTACAATAACATAACATAGGTATAATATGATACTTACCATGACCTTAATTTAGGATTATAATGAGGTTACATACAAATATGGTTCAACATTATTATTCAAAAACATTAACAATGTATTTGCACTATACCTTCACCCCAGCCTGTGGTGTCATCCCCAGCATCCACACCCTGCAGCCTACAAAGGGGGATCTTGCACTTCAACATCTCCTCATATGGCCTGTATGTACTCTTTGAGCCAAATAATATCTCCCACTTAGCCAGTGTCAGACGCACAAGAGTATTGTTATCTGCCAAATTAAATTCTGGCTCCCTCTTGGCATATGGACGCTTGGGCTTGGGTGGGGCACCACCATCAGCCTGCGCCCTCTTCCTCGAAGAAGGTCTGCGGCCACCACGCACACCACTAGTACTGGGAGCCCCAGGAGATACAGTAGTGGCAGGCAGATTTCCAGAATTTGGCACCATCCTGTAGCTGCAAACACCACCAAACCCCAAAGACACAAGGACGCATGCAAACTACAGAATGCATCAATTGCTGAATGTGTCTGGGAGTTTTTGAGTGCTTTAGGAACCAATCACAAACAAGGCCCAGTTAATTGATGGAGACATACAATACAGGTGTGTGTGTGTATCTACATCTTTACAGCAATAATTGATGTATCAGCAACAAATGTGTGAAAACAATCATTTAAACAAGAAGCTACTTACACAACCAGAAACACATTATTAATTACATCTAACCATATATCTGAACACAATTTCAAATGCTGCTACACTAACGGCTATTTGACGGCTAATGGCCATATCCGTACAACAACGCTATTAATGATATGCTAGGCGTTTCCGCTACACCTGTGGTAAGCTAATTACATACCGGAAACAGCTAGGAAACGCATGAGGCGGGAAAGCGTACCATACATTTCAATAAGTTAAGTATAAATATGCCTAACATTATTCATGATTATTTTTTAACATTGTGGCAAAGGCTGTGGTGTTTGGTGCATGTATCTATGACATAGGTGCCAGGAACTGGCTGGCTGTGTATCTTTATTACTGTCTGTGGCTTTGTTGTTGATTTGTGGCATCAGTGCTGTTTCTTTGGGAGATTTTTTTTGGTGGCATCTGCAAATTTGTAGGATACAGCAAGTGTGGATTGTTTTGGGGACCTTTTGTGGAGTGTGCAGCAACTCCCCTCTTGGCTGTGCCAAACTTAGAAAGCATACTTTCAGCAGGCTGATGCTTGTTTCCACTATACATCTTGTTTTGTGGTGAGCTGAATTTGTGTGGGCGCAAGAGGAATTTGATTGGTTGTTTGTGTGGATTGGTTGTGTGCGTGGGAATATTGTTTTTTTTTTATTTTGGGAGTGCATGAGCTATGGCCAGTGAGTGTGATGTGGATGTTGGGGTTATGTATGGGGTATGGATGTGTTGTTGTGGCAGCGCAGAGGAAGGTCAGGAGCCAAGGGAAGAGAGTGCTGTGAGGCTTAAGGCACCAAGATCCTTTGGCATCCGCCTCTCTGTATGGAATTTAAGTGACGAGCAGATCAGAAGCAGATTTCATCTGAATCGTGCAGCACTACAGTCCCTATATGATCAGATTAAGACCAAAATCGATCCATCCACCAGACGCACCCAATTCATCCCTGGCATTGTTTGCCTATATGCCATGCTAAATATAGTGGCCCGGGGCAATTTTCAGGCAACTTCAGCCCTCCTTAGCAGGATCAGCCAGGCTACAATGAGCCATATCTTTTACAAGGTAGTCCTGGCTATTTGCGATCTGATCCCAGTATATATAACATTTCCTGAGGATGAGGTTGCCAATATTAAATGTGCGTTTTATCCCATGGGAGGGATACCTAATGTGCTAGGGTGCGTGGATAGTACACATATCCCTTTCCGCGCTCCCCGTGCACAGTAACTGCATTATAGGAATCGCAAACAATTCCATTCTATGAATGTCATGGTGGTATGTGACCCAGACATGAAGCTGAGGGCCGTGAGATCTGGCTTTCCGGGTTCATGCCATAATTCTTATGTGCTCCACCAATCAGTTCTGTGCCGGAAGTTTGAACGTTATGAAATGCCACCTGGATGGCTACTGGGTAATTAATAACCATAGGCAGAATAACAATCACATTATTAAATTAAATCAACTAAAGAGCTATATTTGCAGATATTTATTGTAGACATACTGGTATAGCTACTTTTCTAATTGCTGTTTCTCACTTTCTTAATTCAACAGCTGACAAGGGATATGGGCAGAAAATGTGGTTAATGACTCCTGCCCAAGTACGATACAATGCAGCACATCGCAAAACAAGATGCATTGTGGAAAGAACCATCGGCCTGCTGAAAGCACGCTTTCTCTGTTTGGCACGCCCAGGAGGAGAGATGTTGTACAGTCCACAAAAGGTTGTGTCCTACACAACATTTGCATATGCCACCAAACCGAACCCCCCGAAGAAACAGCACTGGTGCCAGAAGTCCCCAACATGGCAGCAGACAGTAATGAGGATACCCAGACTTGCTTTGAGCGTCGGGAAAGCATGATTTCTGCATTTTTTTGGGTAAGTGAGCTAAACAGAGATATACTGGAACTACATTAGAACTGGGGGATAATTAAAAAAAATGCGGGGCCTTTTAAATTAATAAACAACATAAAAAAAAAACATAACACTTTTGTCTCCATTACAGGCACCTTGAAGATTTGGCCAATTTATGCCCAAGATGGACAATGACCCAAAATTTCATTTCTAATATGATTTAATAAACTTAACATTTATTTTTATTTCTAAAATCTTGTAACACGTGTTATTTTGTTTAAGTACTAGAAAAAATGTGGATGGCACCAGCAAAAACAATTTTACCATCACATGTGGTGCAATGCTCTGTCTATAACCCAAAATGTACAATAAATAGAAATTGGGGATGCCCCAACCCCCCACCCGAGTTTTTGACTTAGTCTTATTACTGCACACACCAAAATTAGCAATAAAAAATATATATATTTATTAATCCATTAGAATCAAAAACATTACATCCAAGACATATTATGAAAAAACATATAGGACAAACTAAAACACGTTCTGCCAGGAGGGGACGCTGATGTGCTTTGCTGCTATACGGACTGATATAAATGTTAAGTTTAATTCATAAAGCTCTTAAAAATAACTCATATCCTTAATAAAGTGCCAAGTGCCTATGCAAACAGTACATCAATTAATAATAGAAACTCACTTATAGAGATTTTTATCTCAAAATGCACAAATAACAATAGAGTGAAGCACAAATCAATAGAAAAAACAGTGCAAAGAAAGTGCTATCCTATAGTGGGATACCCGGAGGAGCCTGACCCACAGGTGTTATATGGGTTGTAGTGCACTGCATTTGGAGAATGTGAATCTGTCTGGAAGTGACGGAGTGACAGTTACCTTGTTGTAATTTAGCTGTAATGTTCATCCTTGCTCTGATCAAGATGTTGGTGTTACAATGGTTCTCCTCCTTTTTCTCTGTAACTATAGACCTATTTTTACTCCCCTGGTTGTTCAATCTTTACAGGGGTGTTTACAATTTCATCTGGCCATGGGGGTTATCCTGGTCCGGGATCCCCCTTTTGAGGGAGCCTCAGTAATTATAGAGAGAATTTGGATCCTTGTTGAATGCCAACTTTATATATCTTTTGTCAGGCCATTTGAATTGATTATTTTACCCACAATACTTATTCCTGCTCCAAAGAGGGGGATGACGTTCAAATGTCCTTTCTCTTTCATCTTTGGATTGGGATTTTTATTGCCCCCCCACCTGGTTTTGCAACAATTACAGGGGCATGTACAATTGTATCTGGCCATGGGGGCTACCACGGTTTGGGATCCCCCCTTGATGGCTGTCCCACTAAGTAGAGAAAGGGATTGGATCTTGGTGGGATGCCATCCCTGTAATGTTGCAAAATGGACAACTTAGCATTAATAATGAGACGCATAAAATTTCAACTATTGTATATATAATGGTTTTTCTTTAATGATGTATCACTGTTATAGAATTATATAGAAGTATGGTACTTGTAGAGAGGAATTTGGTGTGGGCGCCATCGGGAAGTACTCACCTTCCTCGCGCTCCAGTCCAGTGCAGCGCCCAGCGGGAGCGAGGCCACCAGCGTCTCCCTTCTGCAGGGGGAGAGGCTGGCCTTGCTCAGGCTGGATGGCAGGTATGGTGTTCTTGGTGTCACTTCCGCCCGGCCTGGCGTGACGCACTTCCGGCCGGGGTGCTTTCGCCGACCGGCTGTTTTCAATCGGCGCGGCGGGGGAGCGGGGGCAGGAGTGTATAAAAATGGCTCCCACAGCACCTTCTGCCACGCACTCTGCCTTGAAAAAGAGACCTACGTCTCGGAACGTGTGGGCTCATGAATGGGGGGGACGCACTTTGCTGACCCAGACAGATCTGATTGGGATAAGTAGCACTTTCTTCGCACTGTTTTTTCTATTGATTTGTGCTTCACTCTATTGTTATTTGTGCATTTTGAGATAAAAACCTCTATAAATGAGTTTCTAATATTAATTGATGTACTGTTTGCATAGGCACTTGGCACTTTATTAAGGATATGAGTTATTTTTAAGAGCTTTATGAATTATACTTAACATTTATATCAGTCCATATAGCAGCAAAGCACATCAGCGCCCCCTCCTGGCAGAACATGTTTTAGTTTGTCCTATATGTTTTTTAATAATATGTCTTGGATGTAATGTTTTTGATTCTAATGGATTAATAAATATATATATTTTTTATTACTAATTTTGATGTGTGCAGTAATAAGACTCTGTCAAAAACTCGGGTGGGGGTTTGGGGCATCCCCAATTTCTATTTCAGGTGCTGAGTTGAATAAGGTGTAACAACTCAACAGCGCCTCTAATGCAAATCAGAAACATCACATTTAACATTGCCAGCGTGATTACTACAAACGGCAAGTAGCGACTGTGGCGTTCTGTAATAATAGAGATTGGCGGCTGATCGAGGCGCCCACTAGCAGGCGATCATAGAGCCGCTGTACAGACGCTTATCTGTCGCTACCTGCCGCTAGAAATGAATCAGCCTGTGAGTGTCTAATGTGATGTAGTGCTGTAGGGAACACAACACTGGCGCTAACCAAAAACCTGGGACTTTTGATACATGGCACTAGAAGGGACATTTTTAAGCCCTTAAATGTTAATATTTCAGCTAGTGCCTTTATATTAAACACCCCGTTATGAAATACTAACCTTTGAAATGAAGCTGACTGCCTATACTGGAGATTCACAAGCGGTTCTGACAATTGTTGTTGTGTAATATCTAAAGCTTAGCCCACTGTGTCTGTTATTGACAAAACTATAATCTTCTCATACTGAAAAAAATCTTTAAAGAAAAGGGTCATTTTTCATAACGAGGTATCAATAAATCATTGAACACAACGCAAGGAATATAGCTATAACCAAGTGCAAAAACCAGATTAAATTCTGTAAATTCTGTTCTGATTTACAAAAAAGGAAAAGTTTTTATTTAAGTCAGAAGTCAAAATAAAGCACAGAATTATAGAGAGTATATGTTTTATTTTGTATTTTAACTTACTTCCATACATACTGAACAGAAGCCACTAAAGAAATAATTGGCAACAAACATCAGGCTGTAAAGTAAGGCCCAAATACACAGTTAATAATAATATCAACTATAGGGTCACATTGCTTGTGTTGTTCCTAATTAAAAGGGGTTCCATCTGACCTACAAACATTTGACTGAAATGAAAGTTAAATATAAATAATACCCACTGTTTAAGAAATAAAATATGATACATCAACAAAACACACATTAAAATAAATTAAAAACACGTAGGGCAGAAAACACAGATGGCCAAGCAACAAATAGGTCAACCAAAACTATCATATAAAAAGCCCTGCCTAATATCTGGATCTTTCACAATTAGTGATAGGCAAAGCTGAACCGCAAAGTTCGGGTTCGTACTGAGCAACCCATCAACCTGCTTCACCTAAGGGTGCAGCAGCAGGAAGCTGCTGCAACTCACCTGAGCCCTGATCATCGGGTCCCTGGTAAAAGGGGGCATTACCACAAAAAGATGGCCACCATTCCCCATGAATGAGGACAGATTTCTGTGGCCCCACCATGCACCATTTCAAAGGAATGCTGGTAACAACCAGGGAACAGATCATGGCTGAGGTAAGTTTTCCTGCAGTACTTCCCACTCTGTGCTGTCCGACCCGCCAAAGGTTAAGCCCCTATTGATCTTTATGTTCAGCAAACTTGGTTCACTCATCCCATTTCACAATGTCTATATAATGCTAGTAAGGTAGGGACTATATATACAGATATATATATATATATATATATATATGCAAAATCACATAAAAGACTGAACAAGTCAGTATTAGTGAGCCAACATGTGCAAGTGCTTATCCAGTATGGCAAAAGTAAAAGACTGTATACATCACCATGTCACAAGGTTTTGGTGAGCCCTGGCTTAGACTCTATGTGCAGTCTGATCTCTGCAGTCCAAGCTTAAAGTGAATGCCCAGTGTTAGAATTTTAAATCTGTGCAATTACACATTGCACGTGTGCTAAATCTTGTGCCTTGTATGTTGTTGACATCTGCCCTGCCACGTTCCAGTACCACATCTGTGCTAAATAGTTACTGACCTCTGCCCTGTGTGACCACATCCTTGTCTTGCTCTGCACCAAATCCAATGCCAAGCCGCAAACACATCTGAATATCTGGCCAGCATTGATCAGCAGTTACCAGATGTTTTTTACATGTAATCAGGTCAGCTTTACCCCAACTTCTGTGAATGTATGTGGAAATGTACTACAAAATAAATTATTCTATGACTTCTACAATAAGTGCCAATTTTTTAAATGGAAAGCCTCCCCATGCCTTTGATCTGTAACATTAGAATTTTAGGCTACTAGCAGATATATATTTAAAAAAAGAAGTATATCTTACTTGCAAAGAACATCTGTCAGTCAGGAACATTTCACTAGCAGGGATGTTAAAAAGTCATTATAACCATGACGTAAGCCACAATCTACACAATTATAGGCACTTGATTGACAGTTGCCCCATGGACATTTCATACAGACACCTCACTCTTAAAATTCTATTTGATAGTTGAAGTTACACAAGATTCATTTTAGGATGAAAATGTTAATTCAACATTTTATAGCAGCAAGTAATCTCCTGTTGAAAAAGTTTATGCTTAAAAAATTTTTTTTTGTTAGATTCTTTTGCATAAGATTGTTAAAAGAGCCACATTTAGGTTAACGCCCTAAAATCAAGGTGCATTTTACCCCCTCTCTCCCTGGTATCTTGGATTTGGATACCCCTCTGGGTAAAAAAGAATAGAATGGGAAAAGTGCTTGTATCTGCCCCAGCAGCAGCTATATGTGTGTGTGTGTGTCTGGGGTAGGGGGGGGTGAATGGCACAACTTCAGTCATTGTAATATTTTATAACCACCGGAGGGGGGGTGAATGGCACAACTTCAGTCATTGTAATATTTTATAACCACCAGGGTATCATGTGATTCCTGCTTTAAGGTTTTAGTGAATTAAAAAAATAGATCTTAATTTCTGCTTTGTGTATTATTATTATGTTATTAAGAGAGATGAGCGAACCGGTTCGGACGAACCGGAATTCGCTCCGAATTTCAGGAAATATTCGATTCGGCATGAACCCGAATATTTTGTGGTTCGTGCCGATCGAATTTTTCCTGAAATTAAAAGAAAAAAATGCCGGCATGGTGGGAGCGGGCCGGCCGGTTCCGCGCTGACAGCGGAACCGGCCGGCGGGCCGGTAAAGCCGGCCGGCCCGCTCCCACCATGCCGGCATTTAAAAAACAAAACAAAAAAAAAAAGCATTTTTGCCGGCATGGTGGGAGCGGGCCGGCCGGCTCCGCTGTCAGCGGAACCGGCCGGCCCGCTCCCACCATGCCGGCATTTAAAAAAAAAGGCAAACACTTACCTGCAGGTCCGGAGCGTGGAGGCCGGCGCCGCTCTCGGCTGTCATCTGAGGGCTCGTCATCAGAGGGCGCCTCTGATGACGCGCCCTCAGATGACAGCTGAGAGCGGCGCCGGCCTCCACGCTCCGGACCTGCAGGTAAGTGTTTGCCTTTTTTCTCAAATGCCGGCATGGTGGGAGCGGAGCCGGCCGGCCCGCTCCCACCATGCCGGCAAAAATGCTTTTTTTTTTTTTTTTTTTTTTTTAAATGCCGGCATGGTGGGAGCGGGCCGGCCGGCTTTACCGGCCCGCCGGCCGGCTCCCACCATGCCGGCATTTTTGATGGGGAACTTCGTAAAAGTTCGATTCGGCCGAACCCGAATTTCTTTGTGAAATTCGGCGAATCGGCCGAATCGAACTTTTCAAAAGTTCGCTCATCTCTAGTTATTAATGACCATATATAAAATCCTCTCTGTGGCTTGATTTGCTTATCTCCCAGAACACTGAACCTGACTGTTCATATTGAACATGAATCTGTGACTGAAGATTCTGTTGAATTGCAAACACTAGCTAAAAGCATGCAAGGAATTTAAAAATGGCACTAAATAATTTTGCACCATAAGTTATGATACAACCCTGTCAATATAATACAAATTATGACCCCCAAATTCAACATGGTGGGACCTTCCAAAGAAATAAAATGTAAATGGCTCATTCATTGTCCTTTCACAAAGACATTTCAGCATCTGGCATAAATGGAGTAAGGTGAATGTACAGCTATAAACCTGTAAGCCAAAATAATGTTATCATTAACCTATATTACTTATTTTGGAAGTTTAGTCTAGTATAACTTGTAGGAAGCCAGCCGCTGATTGACAAATAAATAAAAATGTTTTTAATCAAATTTAAGTGAGGGGGTGCACCATAAACTAGGTGGAACAGCCTAGAGAGAAGCCTGTCTTGCTGCGCAGACGGGTGATATATGCAGACATAGAAAAAGTATGGCTAACTTTGGTGGGACATTTCAAATGTAACCTCTATGGGTGGAACTTTATAATGATCCCTCACCATAATCTCCAAATCGTGCTTAATAAAATGAATGGTGGAAATGGCAAATTGTTCGTGCTTAATAAAATTAATGGTGGAAATGGCAAATTGTTCTGGTGTTGTTTTGCAGCAATATGATTTCACGCCACAGCATAAACAGGGGAAATTTTCTAGAGCTTCTGAGGTGCTGTGAAGTGTGACTGTGAAAATACTCCTATACCCTTACTCAAAGATTAAGGTATGATATGCTACATTATTTATTTCATTAGTTTCCATATATTCTCTCTGTGGTTTTGTTTGCTTATCTCCTAGAAAACTGAACCACAATGAGATTACCGCACTATTGTCTTCTATATATATAAGATGTGTGAGACAAAGCACCTATCCCTTCTCCTCTCAATAGAAGTCAGTGGTAAGCCCGTCACGTCTGCTTCTTTGAACCACAAGAGTTAGACTGGACTGACCTTTGAATGTATTCAAAGGATTAAAAAACGGCACTAAGCTGTGTTAGAAACCAGTCAATAGCTGAGCTAAATTATGAACCCCAAATTCAACATTCAACAAAAAATACTATGTAAATGGCTCATTCTTTACCCTTTCACCAAAATATATAATATCAGCCAGCCTAGCTCCACACTTGGGTGGGATGAGAAGAGATGGGCGAACCCCCCCAAAGTGCGAGTTCGGCTGAGCACAAGGAGTGTCCTCACTCATGGTACTAGGAGTGTCATCACTCATGGCACTAGGAGTGTCCTCACTCATGGCACTAGGAGTGTCCTCACTCATGGCACTAGGAGTGTCCTCACTCATGGTACTAGGAGTGTCCTCACTCATGGAAATAGGAGTGTCCTCACTCATGGCACTAGGAGTGTCCTCACTCATGGCACTAGGAGTGTCCTCACTCATGGCACTAGGAGTGTCCTCACTCAAGGTACTAGGAGTGTCCTCACTCATGGCACTAGGAGTGTCCTCACTCATGGCACTAGGAGTGTCCTCACTCATGGCACTAGGAGTGTCCTCACTCATGGCACTAGGAGTGTCCTCACTCATGAGAGCCGGTGGCCATCTATTTGAAGCCTCAGCTGGGGCCAGTTTAAAGCGCAGCTGCTGCCGCTCCACCACCGCTGGACAGCAGAGGATCAGGGCTCAGGTAACTTACAGCAGTGCTTCTGTGATGTCACAGTGTGTGGGGGGCTGGCAAAAATGAAGTGAGATGAACATACAAGGGCCAAATTCCTGACTGGGGGGGGAGGGCTTGTTCTCCAGTCTCTAGCACCCGAAAGACCCCTAACAAACACGGAGAAGTAGAACATTTAGTTTATGTTTATGTCACCTGTTAGATGCCTGTTTTACTTTTTCATTTTTTTTAGAAAATGCACTGAAGTACCTTCAGGAAACTGTAAGATCACATATAGTTATGGTATTGAATGTGCATACAAAAATACAGTATGGCTCACTGGAAAAAATATACTAACCTCAAAGTAAAAATGTAGGTGAAGATTTGCTAGTGTGATCCCAAATACTGCTGCTAATACTATTTTTAGGCCAAAAAGCAAATATTATCAGCAACAGCCAATTTAACAGTTTAGTATAGATTAGTGATAATCTAGTGATGTCAGACAACATACAATATACATTTGTAGCAGCCAGAGTAATATATAATCATATATGTATATATAGGAATATTAGGGTCGATTCTAAATGCAAAAGTTAATTAATTTCGGATCGGGAATCGGAAGTTTGGGTGGGTGTTAGTCATTTTTTCCCTTTTTTTTGGCCATTTCGTATTTGCACGAACGTTCAGGCATAGACGTATATGCTCTTTCGATCTTCGGCCATCAATTGTATTATTTCCGTTAGTTATTGTATATTTCCCGTCCAAATCGTATTTTTTGCGATCAGTCCTAATTTTCCCGTTCATGACATGGGCTTGCGATCAATTCAGAGAGCTGATTGCCAAGTGTTTCTAGGCACATTTAAGGGTTGATTCCCGAAATCTTATCCGGCAGCTTTTTGGCCTCGGGAGTAGCATGGATAGGAGTGAGTTCGAGGAACATCAAGCTCTAATGCTTTTTGGCATCGATTTGATCCGGATGTCTGAGGGCAGATTGCCTCTGCGTCGTCGCATGCACATCGATGGCATGAATGACATGTTCGAGCTGACCAGGCTTAATCGCGCTTCCCTCCATAAATGATATAGTGAGCTGCGGCCATGGTTAGCCCGCACCACAAGGAAGGGGCAAGCAATTTCAGGTATGACCAAGATGCTTGGCTGCCTGCAATTTTTGGCGAATGGCTCGTTCCAGAGGCTGGGTGTCCTCTCTGTGGGGTTTTCCCAGCCTACGCTGAGCCGCGCACTATCCAAATTTTTGGAAGGCATGGCTGCCATAACTATATTTATTTCCCTGATGATATGGTAGCCAGAAACGCCATTAAGCTTGTTTTTTTTAATATTGTCGACATGCCCAATGTAATTGGTGCAATTGATTGTACACATGTGGCCCTCGTTCCTCGTGCAGCCGACGAGTACATATACAGGTAGATATTCGTGGCTCTTTTTTAGTTTAAGAGTTGTTTAGCATAAACCATCCTATTATTGATTCCAATGTGTAATATTCCCTCTGATTATTCATCCATATGTTTCTTATTCCATTAGCTTACATATCCCTCTGTGCAATCTTCCCTTCTCATACTAATCCCTATGTGGATTGATCCCCTTATAGTTTTTATCCTCGGTTCAAGTTTGCCTCCTATTACTGATGACAATAGTGTTTCATTCCTCTTTATTTTTGTGGTTTGTTTGGCACACAATTTAGATCTGTCATTTGTGTGCAGGCCAGATTTTGCTGCCAAATGTGTTGTGCCCTTATGTGTTGACCCTTTTTTTATGTTTTCTCTTTAGGAATCGGAAAATGGGACACTCCCTTAATGTCCAGGCAGTGGTTGGGCCTGACATGCGTTTTTTGAGTGTCCTTGCCGGCTACCCTGGCTCTTCTCACGATTCATATATTCTTAGGCGATCTGGTTTGTATCGGCAATTTGAGGCTGGTGAATTTTCTGGTGCATGGCTGCTTGGTAAGTGTGTTTCATTTTTGGCACTTTCTCTTTTCTTTGACTTTTCCTTGACACAAGCGGGTGACAGCGGCGGACAACACAGCGCGTCCGCCGCCACCTCCCGCGCGCCCCTCTGACAGTGCACGTGCACACGCCGGCCCTTCACAAACAGCCGGCGCGGGTGCGCGCACGCCTAGAGGTGCGCGCGGGAGGCGGCGGCAGCCGCTGTCGCCGCCGATGAGGTGATTTTTTGGGGGTTTTGGGGGGGTCCCTCATCGCGGGACATCCCGATCTCGGATGTCCCGCGGTGAGGGAGGTGATCGGTCAGGGAATATTATAGATTCCCGGGCCCATCAACACTGGGTGACGGTCCACTTTAATAATATATGTTTTTCCTCTTGAACATTTTCTTGAGATCTGACCCCACATTTGGCAACTGTTGCAACATCTTTAATTATTCTTGCCCAAACAAACAAGCGGTTTCCTGACGTTGTCGTTGTATCTTTTTTGGCGATGTGTGTAACTCCCATGTTTCCAAATCTCTGCTCTACCAGATTGTGCCAAAGTTTATCCCAGTTTCTGCTCCATTTGGAATATTATTCTGTAACTGACATACTCGTGTTTATTGTTATTTGTGTGTGTGTCCTCAGCAGCATCATAATTGACACATTTCTGAGCCCTTAAATATACCCATATTTAATAGCACCCTTGACCTAGCAGATGTGTTACCAGTCTTTGTTGACTTTAAGCATATTATGTTTTTTTTCAACACATCTCTTCCCCTAATTATTTGGATAATGTGCCCTGTTAATTTTTATTTTAATGGATTTTTGGTTTAAAGTAAATTAGCTTTGTTTTCTGACTTTCATTGCTTAATTGTATTTTCTCTTTCTCTTCTTAAGGGGACTCAGGTTACCCTCTTCTACCTTGGCTCATGACGCCTGTGTTGCGGCCCCAGGATGCCGCTCAAGAAGCCTACAACCGTGCGCACCGCAAAACCAGGGCTGTGGTCGAGAGGGCCTTTGGCCTTTTGAAGACCCGTTTTAGGTGTTTGGACCATACCGGGGGCGCCCTTCAATATGACACTAAGAAGGTTATTGACATTATAATGGCGTGTGCAGTTCTGCATAATTTTGCCCTCCAAGAACGTGGATATGTTGATGTTCTGCCCTCTACACCCATTGAAGAGGAAGCAGAGAATTATGTGGGCACAACCAGTGAATCTGGACAATCTGTGCGTGCCAATTTGATTGTGCAGCATTTTTCATAAATAACATTATTTGTTGGTTGCCTTTTTTTTTTTTGGTTGCCTTTGTTGTCAATTGTGTGCCATTAAATGTTCATTTGTATGCCTTGAAATAGTTCTACTGTGGTTCCTAATGTTTCCTTTGCTTTTAATTCACCTTGTAAACCATGTTAACGTATACTGTGTTTGTTTTAGTCAAAGGTGAGGTACAATGTTATTTGTAATCAAACCAAACAAGTTTTTGGAATGTTTGAAAATATTTCTATTAGTCTGACCACAAAAAGCATAACAAAATGTTTAACAACAAATTACACAGTCAGCATTCAATTGTGGTTATAAACAAATCAAGACCGGGTTTGTATTCATAAAAAAATAAAAAACATCTACACCTGGAACTCTGTGGCACACCCAAACAAGGACAGCCAGTCCCATGCCCATCCCAGTCCAGTCATTAGTAGTGCCTGTGGCCATGCCTAATTTGGCCTGGCCATAATGTCACCCAAACATGTCTGCAAACCGGAGGAGTCCAAAAACCCAAAATAAATGTAAAGCCATAAGTGGCCCATGTTAAAGGCCACCTACACTCACCATTCCAATATGGCATTGTCTACTGGCCTAACTCCCAAATCTAATGAGCTATATGTGAGCAAATCCTTAACACAACCTGCAGCTCAAACCCAAATAGTATGTTGGAAAAACTCAAACGCCAAGTAAATACAGTGGGGGGAAATCTAAAAGATGTGGAACACAATCAAGGAGAGGTTGCCTTAATAAGGTGGATACCCAAAAAACCCGGGTGGAGGGCCATGTGGCTGGGAGCGACCCTGGGCGAGGGTTGCATTGGTAATCTGCAACTGCTCCAAAATGTTTCTCTGCATATTGAGCAATTCACCCATGGATGCCTGGCTTGCATTAGTTGCATTGACCATGTTGCTGTTGTGGATCCGAAGCTCACTCAGCATGGCCTGTAAGGTAGCATTGAGGGTGTCCATCTGGGCATGCCTTGCCTCATGCAGATGTTGATGGCGTGCCTCAAATGCTCTCCTCTCCTCGTGCCATAAATCAACCAGGGCATTCTGCCTCCCCAGGGTAATTGTGCGGCGCAAGGGAGAAACGCTCACACAACTGTCCGCAACGCAATGTGCGGCCAGCTGTTTGGGTTTGGGGCTCCTCCATGTGTGCAGACACATGTGGGGACATTATGGACTTGTGGTGGGTTGGGGAATGCATAGATTGGTGGCTTACCAATGACTGGGCTGGACTGGGCAAGGGGCTGGGTGTTCTTGCGTGGCTGGCCACAGAACTTCCAGGTGTAGATGTTGCAACCAAATGCGGTTGCAAGATGGCCTTTCTTGGCCCTCTTGGGGGGCTAAGTGCCCTGCTTGGCCCTGGTCGTGGACTTCTGTCCCAGGAAGGGCTGCGGGCCCTGGTGCTGGCCCGTGCTGGCGTTCTGCGGCTGGCTGGGCTGCGGGCCCTGGTGCTGGCCCGTGCTGGGGTTCTGCGCCTTGATGGGCTGCGGGTCCTTGGGCTTGCCCGTGCTGGGGTTCTGCGCCTGTATGGGCTGCGGCTCCTTGGCCTTGCCCGTGCTGGGGTTCTGCGCCTGGATGGGCTGCGGCTCCTTGGGCTTGCCCGTGCTGGGGTTCTGCGCCTGGATGGGCTGCGGGTCCTTGGCCTTGCCCGTGCTGGGGTTCTGCGCCTGGATGGGCTGCGGGTCCTTGGCCTTGCCCGTGCTGGGGTTCTGCGCCTGGATGGGCTGCGGGTCCTTGGGCTTGCCCGTGCTGGGGTTGTGCGCCTGGATGGGCTGCGGGTCCTTGGGCTTGCCTGTGCTGGGGTTGTGCGCCTGGATGGGCTGCGGGTCCTTGGGCTTGCCCGTGCTGGGGTTGTGCGCCTGGATGGGCTGCGGGTCCTTGGGCTTGCCCGTGCTGGGGTTGTGCGTCTGGATGGGCTGCGGGTCTTTGGGCTTGCCCGTGCTGGGGTTGTGCGCCTGGATGGGCTGCGGGTCCTTGGGCTTGCCCGTGCTGGGGTTCTGCGCCTGGATGGGCTGCGGCTCCTTTTAGTTGTTTTGGGGGCCGCAGGGGCACGTGCCTTTGTGGCCCTTTTTTTGGAGTTTGCGGGTACAGTGTCCCTTGGTGGTGCAGAGCTGCTAATTACCTTGCTTGGCCGACCCTTCTTTGCTCCTTGTTGGGACCTGGTTTTGGGTCCCTCAGCGGCCTGGCTTGCCTTGGTGCGTTTAGCAGGGATCTTTTTGGGAGCCATTTTCGTGCAAAAGACAAAGAGAAATTAGGTTTGGGTGCAGGGACCTTTAAATAAGGCGCACAGAGTCTGACGCCTATGCACTCGCCTACGCGATCGTACGGACGTACGTTCGTGCGGAACCAGGAAACTGCTGGGGTTTGACTTATCTGCTGCCTTGAAGAAGCATAAAGATGGCGCCCACTATCTTCACCCATCAACAAGAAGAGATCATCATGCTGGTAAGTGCCTTTCTCTGCCTTTTAAGCAAATACTAAATGATGGACTACATGTTAAGGATGCGTTTGGAACAAGTTTGGATGATCTTAATGTTTCACAAATACATTCTAAAGCAAAGGCACGCCACACACGTGCCAAACAACTCTTAAGGCCAAAGCAAATATTGACTTTGACTCTAAATGTGTGTGTTAATGCCATTAACTTTTCAAATTCTGCTTTAATACATATGCCTAGGTGTGTTAAACTAAATGCTGTGTTTAAATTATGTTTTGCAGACCATGCTTGCGTGCAGGTATGACTTCGTGCCCAATTATTTTGAAAAACGCGCCATCGCCCTGGAGATCATCAACGAAATCCAGCGGGTCACCAGCACCACCTTCACCCACACGCAGATTATGCAGCATTGGTCGGACCTCAAACGGCTGCACATGGCCCGGGTGCGGAGGTTTTGCGGGATCCATTTCCCAAGTAAGTACATAGCGATTGCATGGTATATGTTAAAAAGTCATAAGTTAGGCCTTTATTTATAATGACATTTCTGCCTTAGTGTTGGAAATGGATTCCCGCATTCGCCGCACCCGGAGGCGCAGAGGCTGACCAGTGCTGCATGAATCTGCAGCTGGAAGTGAAGGTGGTGGGTCTCCAGGGCGACGGACCTACCCCTCCTCTGTTGGTTAATCAGACCAGCCCCTGGACCTTACAACAGAGGAGGGGCGGAACCGCGTGGGCACGGAGTCATACCCTGCCATGCATGCGGAAGCCTCTGGTATGTCACTCTTCATGTATATGCACAAATATATACATGCAAGATCAGACAATAATTAGTCCTTTATTCTTTATTTCTAGATGCTTCGGGAGCAGGTGAGGTAGTGGGAGAGGAGGCAGCAGAGATGCTTGAGGATGACCCTGGCGAAGGTGAGTGATGTCAGCCAGAGTGGGACCCAGATATTTGGGGAATAGTGACTCAGACCATAAAACTAACCCTATTTCCCATGTTTCTCCAGGGTCTTCTTCACACCAGAGCCAGGACAAGGACATCCTGTTGGCCCCAACCAGCCATCTGTAAGTAAGTAGGCATGCCATTATTGTGACTTCTGTGTTAGTTGCCAATAACACACAGATAAATAAAGGCGTAGCCAATGGGTAGTTGACACTTTCCTGTGGGCACTTCCTTAGCTTAAAGCGGACCTTCACTCTGAATAAGAGCCTAGCTTATATGTTTCCCACAACCTGTACATATTGATTTCTCACATACACAATAATCCGACCTGCATCTACTGCATGTTATGAGCCATTAAAAATCAAAGATGGCGGCTTAGGGAAGGCACCATCTTTACAGGCATCATGCAAACAGGAAGTGCCTTATGAATGTGCTGCCCTGCATTCTGGGACTGCTGACCTTTCCCTGACCCCAGCTCTGGTCGGTATTAGCAAAGCACAACTATAAGCTGCTCCCCTGGACCTTATCCCACTCTCCTCAGTAAGTGTTCGGCTTCTGAGTCCAAATGGCGGCGCACGTATACCAAATTCAGGAACAGAGTTGCAGCACAGTGGTGGAAAGAATAATAATTTATGTTCTAAAAATTTAACTATTAAAAATATGATATGGGGGCAAATCATTGGGAAATAGTTGTTGCTTTAAAGAAAATCATGTTGAAGGTCTGGGTTAAGCACTTAGAATAGTTACCTGTGCTAAATTCCTTACCTTAATTACTATGAAGAATGACATATGTGATGTATTCCGCTGGATTTGACTAACAAACAATCAATCCGCAGCCTACAAACCGGTCTGGTACTACTATTTATGTTTAATTCTCTATTGGTTACAGGGATCCCACCGCAAACAGTGGAAGAAAAGAAAAAAAGGATCCTTGAGTTGGTGGCCGAGCTGCAGGCCATACAGGCGACGTTGGGGCCAACTGAAGAAGATGATTAGTGCCCTTGGTCCTGGCTCCAGATTGTAAATAGTTTAAAAAAAATTTAATACATTTTTAAAATTTCTATTACCAAACAAATTTTTTAAATAAATATATATTGTTCCAAAAATAAATATTTTAACATTCTAAAATGACTCATTTCTATTTCTAACATACATTACATTTTGCTAAACACGAAAAGGCATGTTTTAATAAATCAATACAGATGTACATTAAGTGGTTTTGGTAATAATTATGAACCACACAAATAAGAAGAATGGAACCGCCAAGGGGTTTGGGTAAGTTTTATGGTCATCAAAAACAAGAAAAAAACAAGGGGTTTGGGTAAGTTTTAGGGTCAGGGAAATGAAGAAAAAAACAACCGCCAAGGGGTTTGGGTAAGTTTTAGGGTCAGGGAAATGAAGAAAAAAACAACCACCAAGGGGTTTGGGTAAGTTTTAGGGTCATCAAAAACAAGAAAAAAACAACCGCCAAGGGGTTTGGGTAAGTTTTAGGGTCATCAAAAACAAGAAAAAAACAACCGCCAAGGGGTTTGGGTAAGTTTTAGGGTCATCAAAAACAAGAAAAATCCAACCGCCAAGGGGTTTGGGTAAGTTTTAGGGTCAGGGAAATGAAGAAAAAAACAACCGCCAAGGGGTTTGGGTAAGTTTTAGGGTCATCAAAAACAAGAAAAAAACAACCGCCAAGGGGTTTGGGTAAGTTTTAGGATCAGGGAAATGAAGAAAAATCCAACTGCCAAGGTGTTTGGGTAAGTTTTAGGCTCAGGGAAATGAAGAAAAAAACAACCGCCAAGGGGTTTGGGTAAGTTTTAGGGTCATCAAAAACAAGAAAAAAACAACCGCCAAGGGGTTTGGGTAAGTTTTAGGGTCCTGGAAATGAAGAAAAAAAACAACCGCCAAGGGGTTTGGGTAAGTTTTAGGGTCATCAAAAACAAGAAAAAAACAACCGCCAAGCGGTTTGGGTAAGTTTTAGGGTCATCAAAAACAAGAAAAATCCAACCGCCAAGGGATTTGGGTAAGTTTTAGGGTCAGGGAAATGAAGAAAAAAACAACCGCCAAGGGGTTTGGGTAAGTTTTAGGGTCATCAAAAACAAGAAAAAAACAACCGCCAAGGGGTTTGGGTAAGTTTTAGGGTCATCAAAAACAAGAAAAATCCAACCGCCAAGGGGTTTGGGTAAGTTTTAGGGTCATCAAAAACAAGAAAAATCCAACCGCCAAGGGATTTGGGTAAGTTTTAGGGTCAGGGAAATGAAGAAAAAAACAACCGCCAAGGGGTTTGGGTACGTTTTAGGGTCATCAAAAACAAGAAAAAAACAACCGCCAAGGGGTTTGGGTAAGTTTTATGGTCATCAAAAACAAGAAAAAAAACACCTCCAAGGGGTTTGGGTCAGTTTTAGGGTCCGGGAAATGAAGAAAAATCCAACCGCCAAGGGGTTTGGGTAAGTTTTAGGGTTAATAAAGGTACGTGTAAGAATGTCGCAAAGTAGTTTGGTTGAGCTAGGTAGTGTACGATATGGGCCACATTAGTTGAGTGTAGCTTTTATTGCGCATGCGCAAGATCTTCCACATTTACGAGCGCACGAGTGTTAGAGGTTAAAAAGCAGGAAAAACCATCGGGAAACGCAAGAAATACGAAGAGGTGGATGATGGAAGAAGGGAAAAATAACATGCTGCCGTCTCAACAACAGATCACTCAACCTAAAATTTACGTTTGGAAATGACTGGGCCAAGGTCGGGAGATAACATACGAACGGATGGGAATTTTACAATAGGAAACTCATTAGGTTATAGAATCACTCGCAAGTTCATACGAGTGCTCGATCGTTCGGAAATAATACCATGATCGGCAACAAAATCAAAGCTTTGACATGTTTTTTTGAATCGACCCTATTGTATGATGTTCACCAAAATGACCACTATTTCCTACTCTTGTATCCAGCGTATCCAGCATACAATAATTCAAAATATTTAAAATGCAGACGTTTATAAAACTGAAAATGATTAGTCATGACCAGAACAGAAGTTTGATTAAAAAAAAAAAAGATGAGTATATTAATACTGTATATTCACTTGTGTAACACGAAATGGAAAAAAGAAAAATGATTCTTAATATTCTGCCTTTATTTGATTGCATCTTCATGATAACTCACTGAAACTGATTTTTATATTTAAGTTGCTACTGTAGAACAACTGTGGTCACAATGCAGTAAAGTTTTTTAAAGCAAGAGTTAAAAACAAAACAAAACAGTGCTTAATTACTTTCACGATTTAGTCATTTGTTAGCAATTGGTTTTAGAATGCCAACACAAACCAAATTGATACTAACTCCTTAGAAGAGGGAGTTGTAGCGATAACCCTTATCGCCGGAGGGCTTCACCGCCCGAGACGTCCTTTTCCCAATCGTAAGAGGTGCTGCTGGAATTCCAGAGTCGTCCGTGAGGAAACAGGAACAGCCCTTACAAGGGCTAGTGAACTGTAATATAGCGTTTCCCCCCAATAAGAGACAGAACTTCAGTATTGAGGGTGAAGGTGAAGTGTTTTTATTAGTGCCACTCTAGGCCTTATATACACAAGTCTCCATGCAATGACAACCACACTGACCAATAGCAGCAGGGCACACAATCCCTCAACTCTGCCGGTGACGCAATCAGTAGAACAATAGCAGGCTGTAATACAATCAATCAGGACAATGCCATTGACTGTGACGTAATCAACAATACACAATGGCAGTCAAAATACAATGACATTGCCTGTAACAGTATCAAAATACAATTACATTGTCTGGAACCTAATTAAGAAAAGGGCAGTGAATGACCCGGTGGGCAACTGAATAGTGATGACATCCAAAAGACAGAGCCTCTGTCACAATGCCCCCTTTTTGTGGAACACCCGGCAGACCCGGATTGACCCTGTTCGGGTTAACGTGGGGCTGTCCGGACTCTTGTCATGGGCAGAGTTCTGTTTAAGGACAAGTCTGCAAATAGTGAGTAACCGGACTAAACATTGACGTGGGCTGTACATAGGAATCGGTCATTGGTGGGTTCCAAACACTGGGATATTGTGGCGTTGGTGAGTTCAGCACCAAAGTCCTTGGTTGGATGTGTGCACAGGTGCTCTGCTTTCTTATAGCTGGCCCCAGTTTCAATCTCTTTCCATGGAAGCTGATCGGAGAATCCACAATTTTCTGCACATCTACATCATCGTAAAAGTAGACAAAACCATAACCCTTAGAAACGCCAGAGGCATCCCTAATAATTTTGACATTCTTTACAGCGCCATACTTTGAAAAAACATCCTTAATTTCAGGCTGATTAATCCGACGGCCAATGCCCCCAACAAAAATTGTGTTTGGCATAAGTTTCCCTTCTGGAAGGACGTAACCTGATGGCTGATCCTCTTCTTGGCTTCTTGTAACAGACATGACGTGATGCAGACGAAACCCCTGGGTCTCCCCGACCAGTGGGCTGGAGTCGGCAGCTCGGGCTGGAGCCTGGGTTGTAACAGGGTTGACGCTGGCTGGCCCAGAGGTAGCGTAGGCAGAAGTCATTGGTCCTAGATCATTTCCCAATAGTACTTCTGCTGGTAAGTTGTCCATAAGTCCCACCTGTACCCTGCCGGATCCAGCGCCCCAGTCAAGATGTACTCGGGCGGTGGGGAGTCGAAACACAGCTCCTCCCGCCACCCTTACTGCAACGGTGTGTCCGGTGCGGTCTTTGTTCTTGACCAAATGAGGTTGGAGCAAGGTAAGTGTGGCTCCGGTGTCGCGTAATCCTTGCGCGGTGCGCCCATTGACTCGTACCTCCTGGCAATGGTGCTGTCGGTTGTCTTGGATGGCCGCTTGTACGGGATCAGCTTCGTACAGTACCCCCAGATACTCTTCCGAACTGCTCTCAGCTTCCAAACAGTGTGCCACAGGAGTACGGGAGGTGGAAGGTTGTGTTTGCCTCCACGTGTTTCGGGGAGGCTCTAGGGCGCAATCACTGCGATAATGTCCCCATTGTTTGCAACGATGGCACTGAACTGTGGAGAGGTTCGGTTGCTTCGCTGGCCTATGTGGCCCAGAGTCACGAGTTGGCGCTGAAGCCACCGGTGCTTGAAATTTGATGGGAGGTTGTGGTTTTGGAGCGGACTGTTCTGTCCGGCGAGCATCGGTGTACTCGTCGGCTAGACGAGCAGCCTCAGGTAGCGTTAGAGGCCTCCGGTCACGTACCCACTCTCTTAGCTCTGGTTGCAGGGCATTGAGAAAATGTTCTAGTAAAAACAACTGTAGTACATCCTCAGCGATCGTGGCTTTGCATCCAGTGACCCAGTGTGATGCTGTACGATGGAGGCGACATGCCCACTCCGTGTAAGAATCCCCTCCCTTCTTTTGGGATTCCCGAAATCGTCGCCTGTAGGCTTCCGGGGTGACAGCGTACCGGGCTAACAAAGCCTCCTTTACCCGATGGTAGTGTGGTAAGTCCGCATCAGGGATGGCCCGGAAAGCATCGGAAGCTTTCCCAGATAGTTTCCCTGATAATATGGTGACCCATTCCTCCGTGGGTACCCGGTGTAAAGCGCACTGGCGTTCAAAATCGGCCAAAAATCCGTCAATCTCGTCGTCACTTTCCTGGAAGGACTTAAATGCTGCAAATGGAATCTTTCTCCCCCCAGTGTAACTGAGGCTAAGAGGCTGCTGGGTTGAAAGTCGCCGATCTTCCCTTCGCTTACTGGCCTCTGCCTCCGCTGCGGCAAAGACTCGGTCGATCAGTTCCTGTGATGGATTCGGGCCATAGACCGACAATCTGTTCCGAACCGCTTGAACGAGAGCAGCGTCTTCATCGATCTCTATATTGGTTTCGGTCCTCACTGCTGCATGATCCATTTCGATCAGCTCGGCTATCAGTTCCCGACGTGGGCGGTTGCTAGCTGACCTTCCCCGGCTCTCGAGTAGATCCTTCAGGGTCAGCCTTTTCAACTTGTCCTACTGACTCTCCATCAGGGTAGCACTCTCTCTGGGTACAAAGGACCATCCGACCGCTTGCCACCAATTGTAGCGATAACCCTTATCGCCGGAGGGCTTCACCGCCCGAGACGTCCTTTTCCCAATCGTAAGAGGTGCTGCTGGAATTCCAGAGTCGTCCGTGAGGAAACAGGAACAGCCCTTACAAGGGCTAGTGAACTGTAATATAGCGTTTCCCCCCAATAAGAGACAGAACTTCAGTATTGAGGGTGAAGGTGAAGTGTTTTTATTAGTGCCACTCTAGGCCTTATATACACAAGTCTCCATGCAATGACAACCACACTGACCAATAGCAGCAGGGCACACAATCCCTCAACTCTGCCGGTGACGCAATCAGTAGAACAATAGCAGGCCGTAATACAATCAATCAGGACAATGCCATTGACTGTGAAATAATCAACAATACACAATGGCAGTCAAAATACAATGACATTGCCTGTAACAGTATCAAAATACAATTACATTGTCTGGAACCTAATTAAGAAAAGGCCAGTGAATGACCCGGTGGGCAACTGAATAGTGATGACACATCCAAAAGACAGAGCCTCTGTCACAGGAGTTATCTAATAGACATGACCTTTTAAGTCATAGAGGGTCTTGTAAACCTATAATGCTTTTAAATGAATACCTGTGTGCTGTGTTTGAAAAGAAATTTCAGCACAACTCTAGTGTTAGGCGAATCCCCCAAAGTCTAGGTTCGGCAAACCTGGTCTCCACTGAAATCGACCCAAACCTTGGGGGTGATTCTGCCTCTGGGGGCCCCTCCCCACTTTTCACCCATATGTCAAAGGGCCTTTTCATCTGTCAAAGGGCCCCCAGAGGCAAAATCCAGGATTGAAAAAAAAAATAGTGATTGCAGGTGTGGTGGCGCAGAGTGTGCAACAGGAATGACTGCTGTACAACTTACTTGAGGCCCAATCTGGTCCCTGGTTGGCAGCAGCATTCCTTTCAAATAGTCTATGTCCGGGGGGCCACAGAAAGATGGCTGCCACTCCCATGAGTGAGCACACTCCTAGTGGCAGTGCTGGCACTAGTAGTGTCCTCACTCATGGTAGAAGCAGCCATCTTTCATTTTGAATGGAACGCTGCTGCCGTCGACCAGGGACCAGATTGGGGCTCAGGTAAGTTGCACAGCAGCTTCCTTTTCTGGGTTCGGGCCGAACTTCTAGCTGCAGTTAGTGTTCGGGTTTGGGAACCCAAACTCGCAAAGTAAGGTACGAACCCAAACAGAACTCAACACAAAATGAAGTGCAAGAAATATTTTTTTCTATATTTGTTTTAATTTACTGCATGGGGTTTGCGTGGTGTAGGTACAGAACTGTTTTACCAATTTGGGAAAAAACGGCACTCTATGGGGTATTTAGACATATTTGGAGAGGCTCATTTTATATGTATGTGTATACTATCTACTGATCTTTTAAGTAGAAATGTGTACATTTGTTGACTAATTTAGATCTCAAGATCTAATTAAATAACCCCAACATGTCAGGAGGTCAAATCCTGTGCATATGACTTTTCCTTTATTAAAGGACCCCTTTTGTTTTAAAAATATATTTTAACTTTTACTTTAATTAAATGTATATTAAAATCATTGGTAAGTCATTGCCTTCCCCCCTTTCCCACCCCCAAGTGGAATGTCACTTTTGTTCTTTTAACAGTGTTAGTGTAGGGCAAAACAGAAATCATGGGGCCATCAACTGTTGCAGAGTCGGATGTGAGGTTGAGCAACGGGTTCAGCAGCCATCACAAGAAACAGTGTGTCTGTGCAGAGATGTGATTTAGCTGCAGCTGGTTCTAAGAGATCCAAAGAAGAAAATCCATTTAAGCCAGCATAACAGAACTTGGAGTAATAAGAAAGAAAATGTTTTAACATGATGGAGATGACATAATTAGGGAGAGTAGGGGCTTGGGGGGGTACTGTTTCTTCACAACATTTTTTTTTATAAATTCCATCAAATGTGCAGCACTTGCAGGTTGCTTTGATTTCATCTTTCTGTCCAGTTAATTAAAATTAAGATCATTGGACTTTAAGGAAAAAAGGCCTGATGCAGAGCCTCCCCTGAACTGACCTTAAAACCTTCCGATTGTCCGGGGGTCCCGTTTGAATCGTGGCTCCAATGTGATGCAGAGCCTCCGTCGGAATGGGTCCCTAACTGATCCGTTAATTTGTCTTCAATCGGGAAGCATTTTTTGCCCCTCTCGGGGGCATGCTATTTCATGGTGGCTTCCGTTCCCGTTCACATGGACGATCCGTTTTTCCCTCCTTTTTAATGGGTTTCCAAACGTACCTTCTGGCCATCCGTTTCCGTTTTCACCCCTATTTTGATGTTTAGGACAAGTATACTTACATATTTCTTCTTCTGCCTTGTCTCTAATGCTTACCTTAATCTCTGTTTCTTCTTCTGCCTTGTCTCTAATGCTTACCTTAATCTCTGTTTCTTCTTCTGCCTTGTCTCTAATGCTTACCTTAATCTCTGTTTCTTCTTCTGCCTTGTCTCTAATGCTTACCTTAATCTCTTTTCTTATTCTGTGTTTTCTTCTCCTTCTTCTTGCTATTCCTTGTCCCATAGACTTACCATTTGGGACATGTAACAGTATGAACCTTTTTTTTGGTAACTGTTAAAATTTTTTAAAAATGTAAAAACTAAGAACATTAAAATTTTTATGAAAATGGGTGGCTCCTTTAAAATGGTTGCCGTTTTCTGTGATCTGTGAAAGAAAAACATCATCATTTTGAGTTTTTTTTATGTGATTTTTGTTATTTGGGGGGACATGAGTTTAAACTAGTTTTCCAAAAATCAACTAAAACTTACATTGCTTTTGGGCAACAGGGCGTCTGGGGCGCAGCCTCCTCCCTGGGCCCACCAGTACGTCCGGCTCTGAATCTGTTTGGATCCAAAGCACAAGTATATTAGTTACTCTTTGTGCCTCCTGAATGTCAGATTAGGTTATGTTTCGAGGGATCAAATCACTCACCTTCCGCAGCCACCTCTTCAGGTTCTGCACCTCCCTCCGCTATCCCTTGGGATGGGCCTGCGACATCAGAATCTACATAGAACAATAGTGCACATTAGTTTATGTCTTTCTTGCATGTATCAGGACATATGTTATTTGGATAGTCTTACCGGAGTCAGGTTGCTGCTCACTGAGGCTAGACTCCCTGTCATGCGAATCCCCCCCTCCTGCATACTGAGGTCCAGTGGTTCCTCATACTCACTGGCAGAGGAGGGGGTGGGCGTTGGCACTGGCGGTGGGCCACCTATACCTTCCCCAGCTTCGTCCAACACTGGGCTGCGGGCTCTTTTCCGGGTGGGGCGGCAACGCATATTCCATTCATGAGCTGAAATATAAACACAATCATAAAAACAGGCCCAGGCAAGGCCAGTGTGAATCTTGCATGTCACGTTGCCACACTTACATGGAAAATGTTTGGCAAAGTACCGCCTCACCCGGGGCATATGCCTCCTCTTTAAGTCAGACCAGTGTTGGCCGATCTGAGTGAAGGTATAGGTGGTCCCCGAAATGCAGGCAATCGCGTCTACCACCGCCAGCGCCAATGTCCTCTTCTCGAAATCGCACGACAGGAAATCGTAGCGATTCCTCGTCATCATCTGTTTGGAAAAAACACAATGGTACCCCATTAGTCACACAAAAACATGTCCAAGTATCCTGCCCTACCTAAAGTCACTTTCTGCCCCTCATTGCTACTTACATGGGCCTAGTTCTACAATCTGCATGTAGGCATGTAGTTTGATGTTGCGCACATGTTTAAAAGTAAAGTGGTCTAGTAGTTTACTTTAACAAGTCAGTTGATCCTCATTAATCTTGCCCTGCCAAAGCAATTTTTTTAAAGCGCCTTGTGCGCGCACATAAACGCACGCTCGCCTACTCACATCCATGATTAGGTCGTCCTGCTCCGCTGTGTATATCGCTGGCGACATATTTGGAGGCGTTCCGGGTATGGCTATGACGTTCCCCCGCAGTGACGTGCGTGCGCGCACGCAGGCACGCACGCTGCTGAACACGCCCACACGGTAAAAATATTTAAAGGTCAATGCACTCAGCTCTGTGTTGGATAACATATCACTATGACCAGACCAAAAGGGAGCTGTAAGATCCACAAAAGCCCAGAGGCACATACTAGCCGCTCAGATCCAGCACACAAAAAACATCACAAGAGCAGCCACAAGAGCCAGGAGGGACATGCACCTACTAAAAGGGTGGATAAGCCACACACACAGGTAGCTCACCCAAAACGCAGGAGCAAGGAGCCTTTGCCACATTCACCAGCACCTAAATCAGCCAGGCCTCACAAGGGACACACATCTGTTAAAAGCCTGCAGCCTGCACCTCCTCCACACACAAATCATGCCCAAAAAACAAGACACACCACCAAGGGGAAGTGTAGGTCCAAACCCTCCACCCCACCCAGGCCACCCACCCCTCCTCCGCAACACTCTGTGTCACAAAGTACCACTACCACAGATTCACTTGAGAGCTCAACAGGTGAAAGTTCCACAGGCACCCAGCCATTAACACAGAGCAGCACCCAAACTCCATCACACTCACCCATAAGCCCAAGAACCCCACACAACTCCCCAGACAGCCAGCCAACTATTTCATCTGATGCAGGGGACACCACACACCCATGTGGCCGTCAGCTACGCCGTGGCTCACTTACAGCCCATTTTTGTGATGCCCAAAGCATGGCTGTAGCCACTGATGTCTGTGAGCACTATGATGCACTATTTGGCCGTTATTCAAAAAGCACCACAAAGCAGGCAAAGCAGGAGATCTAGGCTAATATTTGCAGCCAAGTTAATAGTGTTGGCTCTGTCAGGAGAGATCTGCAGCAAATTAAGCGCAAATTTGGTGATCTCAAATATTATGGGAAAAAAAAAATTGGACATGCGCCGCCAGCAGAGGTAAAGTCCATTTAGAGTGTCAATGCATGTCTAGCCTGCTTTGTAACAGGATGTAACACTTAACAGGTGTGTTTTAATCTACCCCAGCCAGCAGACAGGGGGTGGTCTCCCAAATAAAATCACACTAACCCCAGCAGAAGAACATGTCTACACATATATACACCCTGCTAGCCTTCAGGGCCTGCCAGAGGGACTAGACACAGACAGGAATGTCAGGTCGAAAGGTGAGTTTGTTTTTACAGAGAGACTTTTCAATGTGCACCCAAAAACTTGGCTACCCGTTAATACACACTGTGTTTGTGTTTAAAAATGACATTTCATTCGCTCTTCCAAGAACCAACTCCAAACACGTCACAAGGCCAAGCAACCCCTGGCTTGTCCCAGAGGCCCATGCAACACCAGGTTTCTTCCCACACAAACCAAATTGAGTGTTTGGATGAGGTAAGTCAATGGTCCACTGTGTAGACTTTGGAAATTGCACTTGCATCCATTATTGGGAAAAGAGTGAACTCAATAAATGCTACATTTCTTTACAGAACATACCAAGTCCCCCAATTATGGAAGACATTCGAGATTTGGAGGAGGACACCAATCAGATGCCGCAATTGCCTACACAACCATTGTGTGAACATCAGAACCAACAGGCACAGCAACTTCATCACCTGGTGTCCACTACCGTCCACAACCTCTGTGCCAACAACCTCTTCTGCCGTCCGCACCACACACTCGGGGGCAACCCAACCACCAGCACCAACTCAATCTGGTGCAGAACCACCCACCCGTGCCAGTGCAAGAACACAGCCAAGGCGACATATAAGCCAGAGGAGACAGCTTCAGATTATGGAGGAAGCGTGGCACCAGGAGAATATAGCTTTCTCACAAACCACCCAACAATTTAATGCGCACCCAATTAACATCGATGACTAACCAATTAGAGGTTTTAAACTCAAATGTGTCTGGCCTACTG
The DNA here is from genome assembly GCA_027917425.1 of Gastrophryne carolinensis. Taxonomy (NCBI): domain Eukaryota; kingdom Metazoa; phylum Chordata; class Amphibia; order Anura; family Microhylidae; genus Gastrophryne; species Gastrophryne carolinensis. The sequence goes on along the minus strand of CM051235.1, from coordinate 357,340,489 downwards.
GCAGAAACAAGAAGCCTAAACAGGCATAAGGGTGAAATGGTCCAACAATAGCAGCACATTAACCAAAGCCTGGCACATATTGCTGTACACATTCACCCACCCCAACCATCAGCTGCAACATCAGACTCTACCTACCACTAAATGGTTATGTTAATGTATATGACCCCACGTTTCAGTTTATAAAAAAAAAACAATAAAAGGATTGCAAAGAAATATTTGTTAATTCAAAAATAAATGTACCAGAAAAACATTTGAAAGGCGTGTGTTTTATGTAAAAACATTGTCCACTAGTTGCGCACGTATTGCCTGTGCTGTGCCACTTGGTGATCCGGAGTATGGAGGGGTGTGATCTTCAGAAATCTCTAAAGTGTCCTCAGGCAGGTCAGTGTATCTGGATATCCTGGCTCGAATGGCAAGGTTGTGCAGGACAACACAAGCCATAATGATTTGGATGACCTTGGCAGGCTGATACTGTAGTGCACCCCCAGTGTGATCCAGACATCGGAAGTGCATCTTCAGCAAGCCAAAGGCACGTTCCACCACTGAGCGCGTCCTCCTATGGGCAGTGTTATACCGATCCTGGGCATGGGAAGATGGGTGCTGGATGGGTGTGAGTAGCCATGGTAGCAAAGGATAGCCAGAATCACCTGCCCAAAAACAAACACAAAATAAGCACTAACAATAACACAAACACACATGACAAATGTGGCTATTGGAAACATATGTAGTGTCTGGCACCCTAACTAGTCAACACATAACTATAAGGCCATCCAAAAATAACAAATAACTCTAATTCTAATAACTAAACTATATCCACAAGTACCTTACATGCATTAAACCAAAATGGCATGTTAGGTAACTTGAAATGCCTAACAACATGGAACAACAGACAGAGCCCTAAGGGGAATAACATCAATAATGTTTAGGTGTGCATTAAAGCATTATTGAACAGGGACAAATTGGTGAGCTGTGCAGTGTCAGAGCAAAGCACAGTTCTGATGAGCCAACATGCACATCCAAGCAGTACACTGCTATACAATGACTGTGGTATGCTACCTAGCTAAGAGGGTCAGGACAGGACACAATAGTGGAGAATACCTACAAGAATTAAGATGATCAAATAGTGGTAAGTAAGTGATTGGCAACTTGTACTGTTTCATTGCTATCTCTCACAGATTAGTGGGGGACAGGCACCAAAAAAGTAAAACAATTTTGAAGAGCAACAACACGTTTGAGACACATACCCAGTAGCCATCCGCCAGACAGATCTCCAGATTGAAATCGTTCAAAGAGGCAGGAGTTCCTCAAAATGTGGGCATTATGCTTGGAACCTGGGAAGGCTGCAAATAGACTAAAAAATTGCAGATCAGGGCCGGACACTGCCTGGACATTAATGGAATGGCCCATCTTCCTGTTCCTGCACAAACCAAACATAACTGGAATTAGTGTGAGCATAAGTGTCAAGATGCACACAAATTTACTAAAACATCAACAACATTACTAAACAATGGATGCTAGTGATACACAGGGTGTAGGTCTGCTTGAAACGCCCCCCCCAAAAAAAAAAAACTTACCTAAACCACATACCTGAACAGATATTCCTGGTCAGCAGGCGGAATGATCGATACGTGGGTACAGTTAATGGCACCCATGACGTTGGGCATGTCGGCTAGGTTATAAAAGGCCAGCTTAACCGCATTCCAGGCTTCCCCTGTGTCTGGGAAAAATATAAACTGGGGGGCCAGGGTAGCCATGCCATCCAAAAACTTTGTTAGGCTGCGGCTCAGCGTAGACTGGGACATCCCCACGGAGAAGGCACCCAGTCTCTGGAACGAGCCGTTTGCCAAAAACTGCAGGCAGCCAACCAATTTGGTCATACCTGCAATTGCATGCCCCTTTCTTGTGGTGGGGGCTAACCATGGCTGCAGCTGGCTATACAAGTCCTGGAGAGAAACACGGTTAAGGCGAGTGAGCTCGAATAGCTCAAGGTCATGCATGCCATCGATGTCCAAACGTGTACGGTGCAGCCTGGTTTCTGCCATGCTCAAAAGTACAAGACCGCGTAGCTGACGCCTTTGATGCTCGCGCACAGAGGAAACCATGATACAGAGCTCAAATACGGGTGCTAATAGTGGCCGTAAGTGAACCGTCGAGGCCCTCGTTAAATGGGGCTGGTTTCAATCGGAAATCAAGACTCTGAATCAATTAAAATAACGGACCAATCAACGGGCCGTCCGTTTTCACGGAGTTCAGCCTCTTGCGAGCCGTCAGTCGGAAAGGCGCATGCCGACACACCTGAGCGCATAAACGCACACAAAAAGCAACGTAGCACCCTTTCAGGACCCGATCACAGGCCAAAACCAACGGGAAAGCGTACGGGATAGCTGAACGGGGAGGCTCTGCACCAGGCCAAAAAACTGTGACGACCATTCCATTGTTTGAAGCCTGTCAGCTTCTTTTTGTCTTATTAAGTTATTCTGACATAATCTAGAAGTATATTTTGAATCATCATCTTTTTGTCATATCACCCCTTGACCCATTTGGCTTATACCAGGGTGAATGTTACATCAAAATGCTGTGGTAGCCCTTTTTGTCCTGTTCATCAGCCTGTGCAATTTGCCAACTCTAGATACAGCAAAAAAAACCTTCATGCATCCTATGTTTGATAGTTGGTGTCACACACTGAGGAACCATCCTTTCACCTACTTGATATACGATAAAGTAAAATTTTGATTCATCAGTACACAATTCTTTAGTTGTACACTTGAGTTGCTTTTTGGCCCAGGTTGTTTTGTCAAACTTACAGATAGAAGTTGCTGTTAAAAATCATATTATCATATTATTTTATATATTTTAACCTTTGAACCTTTACACTATTTATTGCTGTGTTTGCTGTGATGTACCTGAGTTAATGTCAAAGATAACAGAAAAAAGTACAGTAGGGAAGTCGGCTCAAGCATCACCACCTCCTCTCTCCTCCTCCTTTCGCATCCCTGCTTGTGTACCCTGCGTGCACGCGTGCATGAGGTTATTATGCCCTGGAATGAATGGGCCAATGAGCAGGCAGGGTGCCCTTGATCTGGTGGGCTAATCAGCCTGTGGCTTGTTGTCGGCCCAATGAGCCCAGAGTTCCCCTGGCCAATTCCCTGCACCCATGTCCTACATAAGCATTCCCATGTCACTTACTTACTGTCCGTGATAGCGCTCTGCTGGGCTTAGTAGTGTCTCTGAATAGTGAATTGTTGTTCCGTTGACGACTTTGCCTTGTCTGATAATTCCTTTGATCTTTGCCTGGACCGACGCCTGCCTGGCTCCCAGAGCATCTCATCCTCTGTACCACAAACTCTCTGACCACCCGGATTGACCCTCAACCTTTCTTCTACTACTCCCCTTGGTGTCACATATCATGCGGACTGTATTTCTGTGTATGACTTTGGCCAGCACAACTCCAACCCAGTCTAGTCCCTGGTTCATCTGCCTTTACCCTGCAAGTCTACATCCTTTGTGTTATCTAAGACCTTAGGTCAACCGTGTCCGGTGAGGCGTATCCAGCATCCCTGTGAATGGAGTCTTGTCTATAGGCAGAAGCAGCAGCGGAAAATGGGCGTTGCAGGTAAGTGACTAACTTGAAGGTGGGTGTCCCACAGGGCCTGACAATATATTTATGATGGCAAGTTTGCCAAAGTTTTTCAAAGAATGCACTTAAGGCTGTCTAGCATAGATAGTTAGCATGGAAGAAATGACTGGCTGAAAGAGCTTCTGAAAAGCTACTTGATATGAGTCAGAGAATGTGAGCAGACAGAAGGCCTTGCTTACAGATTACTTTACAAATGCTAAACGGCAATAACTAAATGAGGTTGCTGCTCTAGTGACATTGCTAAGGTTAAAGCATTTCTCAGAAAGTTGTAAACAATATCGTCTATCCAGTTTCTTAGCTGCCTTTTTTTCACATTGTTGCTGCCTGTTGGGACAAGTTCTTTAATAGGAAATCATAAACAATCGATAGATTTCCAATTCCAAACCAATCAGCTATAAGTGACTCACAAGGCAAATTGTTAGAAAACGAAAATGGTCCCTTTGGTAAATAAGAAAGCATAGGCTTCTATAAGAACCAGTAAAGACCCTGACAGCAAAGCAACCTTTACCCTTTTGTTACTTGGAAAAACTTGACAACAGTGATTCTTTTATAGTTTAGTTCATATATATGCCCCTTAGGCAGGAGTATACTGAATAGATTCCGTAAACCCAGAGCATGTTTTATGCAGCTTGGGAAGGTCAGGATTCACAATAATGGACACCCACATTTTTGTATCTCAGAAGTACAGACAAATTGTTCATCATCTTCATAATTCAAACCGACTTAGTGCTCAGGCTCCTCTTAAAGGTTTGATTGCAGTGTAACAGAGTGTAACTGGCAGCGGTGATGTTTGCAATGATAAAAATGTAAATATAAATATGTGAGCTGGTGCTGACAAAAGATTAGATACAAAATATAGGGGTTGTATAATGATAAAACAAAATTAGAATTCTATAGTGGTGTAGACCCAAACAGCCTGCAGGAATTGATTAAATGTGCCTTGATGGCGCCACCTGTCTTACCCAAAGGGAGGATGTGAGAGCATCACCACCACCACCAGCGGCACCACCATCACCAAACCTGTCCACACTATCCCAGGGAAGCATTCAGCTTTCCATCCCTCAAACTTTGGAGAGAAATTAGAAAAGGGCCATCTCACCCACGAACCCTGGCCCTGAATTTGAGCACTTCAAAACTGCTGGCCCTTGAAATGCTCCCATTCCACCTGGTGGAGATAAACAGTTTTAAACTGATGGTGGCGGCAGTTCCAAAATATGGCATTCTCAGCAACCACTACTTTTCTCACCAGGCCATCCCTGCCCAGGTTTTGGTGAAAATAAGTTGTGCACTGGGCAATGCTATTAGTTTCAGTGTCCAAATCACCTGGACATCCCATGTTATACCTCTAGCCCACTGGGTCAATGTAGTGGCGGCTGGACTGAGGTGGGAAGTTTGTTGGCACCTATCATTCCACCACCCAGGATTGCTAGACATCAGTAAGTGCCTCCCCCTACTCTGCTTCATCCTCATTCAGTCGGCACAGCCCTTGCAATAACAATTTTAGCACAGGCATTGGGAAACAGCAGCATGTGGTGCTAAAACTCATCTGTCTAGGCAAAATGCACCACACCACCCAGGAGCTGTGGAGCGACATGTAGGAGCAGACAGATGAGTGGTTGCTGCTGCTGCCTAAAGCCCGGCAAGGTGGTGTGCGACAATAGACGTAGCCTTGGGCCGAGTCAGGTTGACGTATATCCCTTGCCTGGTGCAGTGCTCAACTTGGTGGTGCAATGCTTCTTGGCCTGTTATCCAGAGATGCCGGAGCTGCTGTATAAAGTGTGTGGCATGTGTTCTTACCCTGCTACTGCTTGCCTACAGCACTGCAGAGGAACTTCAGATTTCCCACCCATCTCCTCATATGTGATTTGCCAACCAGGTGGCCTTTTATGAGAAACATTTGTTCCATGCTGCAGTGCTTCCAGTATGCCACCAATATGGTGAGCGCTGTTAAATCCATTACCAGGGCTACTATCCCCATCCTTTGCCATCTAGAAAAAAATGTTTATTCCATGGTGAAGGATGTGATGGTGACACAGGAAGAAGCAGAGGGGGAAGAGGAAGGTGTCAGGGCAGTGAACACATTGCTCACAGAATGGGTTCCTGGGCTGACTGCAGCCAGGTACTTCACTGTGCAGCCAGGGAAAGGTTAGGAGGATTCAGAGAATTCGGAGGGGGAGGATTTTCTGACACAGCAGGGTGGCACCCAGTGCAGCTCACATGTGTCACTGGAGGCCTGGCTGGAGGGAGGAGGAGACACCTGCCACTGAGGAGAGTTTTTCCTTGGCGGAGTTCCCATCTACCACAATTTTTTGTTTTCTACTTTTGTTTTGACTACTTTCCCTAGCCTATATTGTGCAGAGCAATCACATTGCGTTCTCTGAGATTTGCAGCCCTCTAGCTTTGCTACCCTTATTTTACAGCATTTTTGGGACCCCAAGTTCACGTCCCCTTTGATTTCAATGGGTTTGGGTCGAGTTTGGGGACTTAAGCAGCAAGTTCAGCTGGACATTCCGAGCCCGAATTCTAGGGGCTGGCTCATCCCTACCTCTGATTGATGGGGTGCACATCAAAATGTAAGCTTAGATTTGGTAAACTCATGGAGACCTAAAGCTCATCAGGATGTTGTGAGATCCCGCTCTTAGAGACAAGTTTCTGAGAAACCGACCTTTAACCCTTTAAGTGCCAGCCACGTAAAATTTACGTGCCTGGCATTTACCCCTGCTAGCGGGCAAAAAAAAAAAATACTCACCTGACCCCTCTTTAATTTGGTGCCATCCGATCCCCCGTGGGGGCTCGGATGGCTCCAGGAGAGCCCCCGGAATAGGCTCCCCCCCGCTTCTGCAGCAACTGCAGCTAACTGTAAAAAATAAATAAATAAATAAAAATGACATTCACTTACCTGCGTGTGCGCTGGCTCCCACTGTCCCTCCTCTTCCCCTGGGGGGCCTCCAATCCCCCCCAGGACTTACGGATCTTCAGGAGAGAGCCCGGGAGGCCTTAAGCCTTCTCAGCTATCAGATGCCGGTGATCGTGCCGGGGAAGGAGGTGGCAGGAGATCCTCTGATCTCCTGCCTCCCCCTTCTCTGGATGCCGATCACCGGCATCTGTCATCAGATAAAATACTTTTGTTACTTGTGATCTCCTGCCTCCCCCTTCTCTGGATGCCGATCACCGGCATCTGTCATCAGATAAAATACTTTTGTTACTTGTGTGGTGTTTTTTTTTTTCACAGTTAACCCTTTGTGAGCTGGTAAGGGGTCCATGAGACCCCTTATACCAGCTCACAAGGCTCTGGGTCTGGCAAGTCACCTGCGGCTAGTGGGTGACTTGCCATTAACCCCCAGCCCCCCATTACCTGCCTCCCCAACGGCCGGGGGGGGCAGAAGGGCCCGGGCCACTTAGTGGCTATGTGGGCTAGTAGCCTGCAGGGCCAGGGGCCACCAATGCTGGCCCCTGCGCCCTGTTCTACAAGCCCCCATAGCTGGCCTGGGTCAGTAATGCTGGGTAGGGGGGACCCTACGCCATTTTTTGGGGGATTTTTAAGGGTTTTTAACCCTTAAAATTCCAAAAAAATGCCCCCCCCCCCCGACCCTATGTCATTTTTTTTTTTAACTAACCCTTTTATGTTCTGTCATCCAGCAGCTATAAAAGGCTTCTAGCAAGTGAGCAGAAGCCAGTGATCGCCGAGGGACAGAGTGCTCCAGTATGGATGAGAGGTAAGTATTAAAAAAATAAATAATAATAAAATATTTTTTCTCTGTGTGGTGTGTTTTTTTTACATTTAACCCCTTGTGAACTGGTAAGGGGTCCATGAGACCCCTATACCAGTTCTCAAGGCTGGGGGGATGGCAAGTCACCTGCGCTAGCCGGTGACTTGCCATTAATCCCCGGCACCCCATTACCTGCCTCCCCAAAGGCCAGGGGGGGGCAGAAGAGCCCGTGGCCATGGGTTATGCGGGCTTGTAGCCTGCAGGGCCAGGGGCCACAAAAGCTGGCCCCTGCGCCCTGTTCCTACAAGTCCTGCATAGCTGGTCCCGGGCTGGTTACTTTGGGTAAGGGGGGCCCCATGTCATTTTTTTGGGGGGATTTTTAAGGGTTTTTAACCCTTAAAAATCCCCCCAAAAAAATGCTCCCCCCCCCCCCCCAGAGGGGGGACCCTATGTCATTTTTTTCTCTCGATTTAACCCTTTGTAGTGTGGATGGTAGTTGTATTTTATTTGTAAATGTTAAAAATTACTTGTTTCAGTTAGGGGGGTCTCCTGGGCAGGAACAGGGGTCTACCAATAAATATGTGGCACCGTTCTAATGGGTAGAAATGGGGCTTTCACGTGCAATATGGTTTTCCCTAATAAAATACATTTTTTATTTAAAAAAATTTTCATTTATTTTTTTTTACTTAATAATAAATAAAATTAATAATACATAAAATTTACAAACAAGACATTTCATGTTAAAGCCTAAACTCTGCTGCAAAAAATATATATATAATTTTCCTGAAAATTCCAGCAAAAATGTTGCAAAACATGGCGCAAAATGGGGAAAAATGACCTATCAACAGAGGGTGACAAAATCTCAAGTAGGCTGGCAATTAAAAGGGTTAATAGTACCTCTGCATGTTGGGTATTGTTCTGTTCGGGGGACCTTGCGCTTTCAGACTTAGCTTGTTTTTTCTTGTTTGCATATTGATATTTTAGGAAAAGGTGTTTTTTATTCTGCTTTTTTATACATTTTTAGGGAACCCTGCGCAACCAAAGAATTATTTGAGGGATCAATTCCAGAAAGATGAGCCCACTACAACAAGCTGGGTACACTTAGAAAGCTAAACATGTGTACTTTCAGAGAATATATGGTTTATGGGGAATATTCCAAATGTAAAGGGTTGTTTTGGTTGAAAAATCGCAAGGTGCGCACTTTGTCTGCAGAGCTGAAATTTTCAAGTAAAATTACCGTTACGCACATGCTTTACTTTGGGGTGTTTGGCAACTCTTCCCTTGACAGAACCTATGCATGTTGGGTATCGTTCTGTTCAGGGGATGTTGCTTTTTCAGATTATACTTGTTTTTTCTTGTTTGTATATAGATTTTTTAGGAAAATGTGGCTTTGATTCTGCTTTTTTATCCTTTTTTTAGGGAAACTCTTTGCAACCAAAGAATACATTGAGGGATTACTTCCAGAAAACTGTGGCCACATCAACAAGCCTGGTACGCCTAGAAAGCCTGAGGTGTGTACTTCCAGAGAATATATAGTTTGTGGGGGGTATTTCAAATGTAAAGGGTTGTTTTTCTGGAAAAACTGCAAGGTGTGCATAGCGCATATCACAGTTGTATTTTTTCTGAAAATCCCCTAAAGCTCTGTTTCAGTTTGGGGGAGTCTCCTGGGCAGTAAAGGGTGTCTACCTATACATATGTGGTACTGTTGTAACCAGGAGAAATTGGGATTTCACACACAATAAGATTTTATTGACAAACTTACATTTTTTATTACAAAAAACACTACAAATTGTAAAAAATAGATTTTTTTTTTGCACATATTTCGCCCAAAAATATTGAGAATACACCTAAAAATGACAAACAAGACATTTCATGTTAAAGCTCAGACTCTGCTGAAAAAAAAACAATACATAATTTTCCTGGGAAATCCCTTCAAAAATCACATTTGAACATGGGGAGTGCAAAATGGTCTGGCAACAGAGTGTGACAAAAACTCCAGGTAGCCTGGCACTTAAAGGGTTAAGGTTGTGACTAGACATGGACTTTTATACCAGGATTGCAATTACCTTTAAGTATAAAAATCCTACAGAGGCTCCCAGCCATTGTCCCCACACCCATCCCCTGGAATTCTGAATTTGAATGCAAGATTATAATGTGTAGGTCAACTTTTAGAAATTAGATTTAAAGATAAAAAAGGATACATTGAAGATCATGGTAAAACAAAGCTAAAACAGTTACTTTCAAAAGCATTGGATCCTTTTAAACATTACTAGAGCTTCTGAGAGAGTCCAAGGATTACCTTCTAGGACAAGGCACAAGAAAAACCCAACCCATTTTTAGGCATTACTGTTGTATAAATTATTATGACAAGAAGATGGTGATGAATAGTATATGGTAGTTATAGACAGCCCCTCACTTCTCAGTGCTTTTGGCTTGTATGAAAACTGTATAAAGCTAGGGCAGGCAACAAGAGTTTCAGAAGAAATGCCTTGATTCCTTCTATCAGGATTAATGCATTTCTTCAGTGATGGTTGCACATTGGCTATGTTTCATCCCATCGTTATTCCAGCATTCCTTCCATTATTCATGACTTGATAGTTACAAATATCTTTGTATATATGCAGCTTACATGGGCAGCATGAGAGACTGGGACTTAAGTCTTTGGAGGGAGGATTATTTTTAATTTTGGGGTATAGATGCCTATTGTATACTTGTACAGACATAGGAATCCTTCCTCCGCATTTAACCCTTCTGTACAGTGAGCGTACACATGCCGGGAGCGGTGGGCTGCCCTAATTACGGCACCTAGAGAGCAGTTGGAGGGTTGTGTGACTTGTTCAAGAGCATTTCAGTCATGTCCCAGGAATGGGAATTCGAACCCCGGGACACAAGTCTGCTGCCTTGCCCTATGTGGTATAAGGAAACTCATGCAGAGTATCAGATGATCTTTGAACTTGGCCATAATGCTTGAACTTTTTAATCCTTGTATAAGTTAATTCAGTCTGGGGGTTAAAAACAAATCTCAAGAAACACACTACAGGGTGGGAGAGGGGTAGTTGTGTTACTATCAAGCAGATTCTTATCAGCTTATCAGCTTCTGCTAAAAAGTGGAAGAGGAATTAGAAAGCAACTTTCTCAAGTCTGAAAAATGTGCAGGTTGGAGTGGGACAAATTGTGCCATTTCACCATTGGATACTAGGCTTGATACAGTACCCACAGTCTGACCAAAGAATCAAGCCATTAATGCAAAAGTATGAACACCCATACTTAATTGAGTCCAGTTTAAAATCCACCTGCCTCTCAAGGAGATAAACATGCAGGCCAGAACCAACATCGTCATTAACAGCATGCAAACCCCTGCGCCAACTACAACACTGCCTTGGGAGCAAAGGGCATTAGGAAAGGACACAGATGTGTCCAATCTGTCCTTCACTGATGGGGGCACCACTCCAACTGATCCAGCAGGGAAAAAAAATGGCTCATGTCCTCAGTACTAAATGATATCATTAATTTAACCAGCAGCTTTGCAACCAGCTCAGAAAAGTGGGCTGCCCTCAGAAGACAACCATAGACCAGTTTAAGAAAACCACATCCTTACTCCAGAGAGCTAGCCAGAATTCATTTAACATATAGAACTCTCAGCAGACAAAAGGCTACAGCTGGAACCCATATGAATCAGGCAAATTATAAAGTATTTTACAAGGAACACTGATTATCTTCATCGTTCAAATAAAAAGAGCTCAAACAAACACTGGCCCATGTATTAGTAATGTTTCATAGATAAGCTGAATGACTCCCAACAGTGGTAAAGATTACATTCAGTTCTGCCATTCCAAAATACTTACATGTTTGCTAAGGGAGAAAAATACACATACAATAGAAATGTAACACAGTCACATAATATACACAATACTTACATAATTGCTTGAAGTGGAGCAAAACCTGGGTTTATTTACTTTCCTGAGTGTCGTTCCACTTCCCTGGGTCATCCCAAAATAGGTTTCCCCCCTGTGCGAAACCCCCATAAATCTCTTGATCTGCTTACCTCCGCCCCCTTCTAACAGAGCATGCGCGGGGTCCTGTCCAATCAGAGATGCTTGCTGTGATGGTGTAATTCGGCAAGCAGCTAAGATTGGGATGAATGGGGAGCACTCTCACAATGCCGGGGATGCAGGAGGGAACGATCACCATTGTTAACAATCAGAAACCTTTGCCAAATCATGTCATTTGAGCAAGTGCCTCTGAATGGACGGGAGCCTGCAAATGCACTGTTGGACCGGGGAAAAGTGTTTATCGGTGCCTTGGAGAGTTTCACACATCGGGGCATCCCATTTCAAGATGCCCCCAGGGCCAGTGGCCTTATAGATTCCATGCCGGCCGCTGCTGGGTTTACGTGAAAAAGCATGAAAATGTCACTGTTGCTGAATCACTATCTAGGAAGACAAAGAAAGTCCCAAGAAAAGTAGATCGCTTATCATAACTTTTTGTGCTGTATCACTAGGTGCAGGACAGGACATTATAGCCCCATCAATTTGTGCTACACCCTGGCCTACACCTCCATTAACCTTTACCCCACTAGCAACCAAAAACTAACCTACTCAGCCAAAGTAGTTCCTGGATACAACAATACACATGAAAGACAACTGCTTATTCACATCAGTACACCAAACGTATCTGATATGACCCCCCAGACCCTCATGGAGCTCAAAAATAAATTTACCCACCTTGGCTACAAAGATAAAATAAAGACACCCAAATCAATAAAGCGGCAGCCATCAGCATGGACAGATTACTCAAATACCAGGATACCAAAACTAAGGGCTGAGTACCCCTGGTGGTCACCTACCACACCCAGGATATTCTTAGAAATACCATGAGAGGACTTCAACCTATACTACACAAGGACAGTAGACTTAAGGAAGCATGGGCACTGAAGCCCCCATCACTCAGCTTATGAACTTAAAGGAGCAGTATCGCAAATTTTTCTTGGTGACGTATATTTAAATGGTACTTTGAATGTAGGTAAGTGTTGGAGTAAGAATTACAAACGTAGAAAAAAATTATGTCTGTGTTGTGCAGCTGGAGACTAATAGCTCATGTTTATGTCTGCTGAGTGTCGGGGCCCGACACTCTGGCCTGTTCCACGCTGAGGAGAGGGGGAAACAATGCAACAAAGTATCAGCTGTTCAGTGCTGGCAGCCGTCCAGTATAAGATAACAACATTGCAACATTGCCTGGCCAGAACTCATATCTAAAACAGAGAGAAAAGCTCCAGAAGTCATTTAGCTGATTTTGACAGTTTTCCCTTCATGTTGGCTCTGCTGCAGAATCTTTCAGTTTACCATTTTCTCTTTCATATTCTTACAACACATTTTTCCATATGATCTTTCTTTCAGCTTTGTGTGTTTTGAGCAAAGCCCAACCCAGGATTTTCACTATCTGGAGTTTTGTTTTGACTCCGACTTGGGATGCCCTGATATGTGAAATCCCCAAGTTCGCCTGTGAAAACCTACCTTTCCCTGTCCCACAGCACATGCGCAGGCTCTCATCCAATCAGCTCTGTTTGCACGCAGATGGGGAGCCTGAGCAGTAACCTTCCTGGCCGCCCGGTCTGTTTAACCCTTTAAGTGCCAGCCTACCTGGAGTTTTTGTCACACTACTCTGTTGCCTAGACCATTTTGCAATATTTTGCGCTCCCCATGTTCAAATGTGATTTTTGAAGGGATTTCCAGGGATTTCCCAGGAAAATGATATATTGTTTTTTTTCAGCAGAGTCTGGGCTTTAACATGAAATGTCTTGTTTGTCATTTTTTAGGTGTATTCTTAATATTTTTGGGTGAAATATGTGCAAAAAAAAAAAAAAAATTTTACATATTGTTGTTTTTTTTTGTAATAAAAAATGTAAGTTTGTCAATGATATCTTATTGCGTGTGAAATCCCAATTTCTCCCGGTTACAGCGGTACCACATATGTATAGGTAGACACCCTTTCCTGCCCAGGAGACTCCCCCAAACTGAAACACTGAAACTGAAGCGCTTTAGGGGATTTTCAGATAAAATACAACTATGCTACGCAATATGCGCACCTTGCAGTTTTTCCAGAAAAACAACCCTTTACATTTGAAATACCCCCAACAAACTATATATTCTCTGGAAGTACACACCTCAGGCTTTCTAGGCGTACCAGGCTTGTTGATGTGGCCATAGTTTTCTGGAAGTAATCCCTCAATGGATTCTTTGGTTGCAAAGAGTTTCCCTAAAAAAAGGATAAAAAAGCAGAATCAAAGCCACATTTTCCTAAAAAAACTATATACAAACAAGAAAAAACAAGTTTAATCTGAAAACGCAACATCCCCGGAACAGAACAATACCCAACATGCATAGCTACTGTCAAGGGAAGAGTTGCCAAACACCCCAAAGTAAAGCATGTGCGTAATGGTAATTTTACTTGAAAATTTCAGCTCTGCAGACAAAGTGCGCACCTTGCGATTTTTCAACCAAAACAACCCTTGACATTTGGAATATCCCCCATAAACCATATATTCTCTGAAAGTACACACGTTAAGCTTTCTAAGGGTACCCAGCTTGTTCTAGTGGGCTCATCTTTCTGGAATTATTACCTCAAAGAATTCTTTGGTTGCGCAGGGTTTCCCTAAAAAATTTATAAAAAAGCTGAATAAAAAACACCTTTTCCTAAAATATAAATATGCAAACCAGAAAAAACAAGCTAAGTCTGAAAGCGCAAGGTCCCCCGAACAGAAAAATACCCAACATGCATAGGTACTATTAACCCTTTTAATTGTCAGCCTACTTGAGGTTTTGTCACCCTCTGTTGAAAGGCCATTTTTCCCCATTTTGCGTCATGTTTTGCGCCATGTTTTGTGCCATTTTTGCTGGAACTTTCAGGAAAATTATATATATATTTTTTTGCAGCAGAGTTTAGGCTTTAACATGAAATGTCTTGTTTGTATTTTTTTTTTTTTTTTTACAATATTATTAAGTAAAAAAAATAAATAAAAATTTTTTTTAGAAAATTGACTCCTTTATTTTAAATAAAAAATGTATTTTATTAAGGAAAATCATATTGCATGTGAAAGCCCCATTTCTACCGATTAGAACGGTACCACATATTTATCGGTAGCCCCCCGTTCCTGCCCAGGCGACCCCTTTAACTGAAACAAGTATTTTATAACATTCACAAAAAAAATACAAATACCATCCACACTACAAAGGGTTAAATCGAGAAAAAAAATGACATAGGGTCCCCCCTCCCAGGGGAGGGAGACCCCATTTTTTTTTTGATTTTTAAGGGTTAAAAACCCTTAAAAATCAAAAAAAAATTGACGTGGGGTCCCCCTTACCCAAAGTAACCAGCCCGGGACCAGCTATGGGGGCTTGTAGGCACAGAGTGGGGGGGCCAGCTTTTGTGGCCCCCCCCACCCTGCAGCCTACGAGCCCACATAGCCTATGTGGGCCCGGGCTCTTCTGCCCCACCCGGCCTTTGGGAAGGCAGGTAATGGGGGTGCCAGGGGTTAATGGCAAGCCACCCGCTAGCGCAGGTGGCTTGCCATCCCCCCAGCCTTGTGAACTGGTATAGGGGTCATGGACCCCTTACCAGTTCACAAGGGGTTAAAAGTAAATAATCACACAGACACAAGCAGAGAAAAAAATATTTAATTATTATTTTTTTTTTTTTACACTGTACTCACCTCCCATCCATCCTGGAGCACTCTGTCCCTCGGCGATCACTGGCTTCTGCTCACTTGCTAGAAGCCTTTTATAGCTGCTGGATGACAGAACACAAAGGGTTAATCAAAAAAAAAATGACATAGGGTCCCCCCTCCCAGGGGGGGCGGACCCCATTTATTTTTTTATTTTTAAGGGTTAAAAACCCTTAAAAATCAAAAAAAAAATTGACGTGGGGTCCCCCTTACCCAAAGTAACCAGCCCGGGACCAGCTATGGGGGCTTGTAGGCACAGAGTGGGGGGGCCAGCTTTTGTGGCCCCCCCACCCTGCAGCCTACGAGCCCACATAGCCTATGTGGGCCCGGGCTCTTCTGCCCCCCCCTGGCCTTTGGGGAGGCAGGTAATGGGGGTGCCAGGGGTTAATGGCAAGCCACCCGCTTGTGCAGGTGACTTGCCAGACCCCCGAGCCCTGTGAACTGGTATAAGGGGTCACATGGACCCCTTACCAGTTCACAAAGGGTTAACAGTATACAAAATAAACACAGACACAGGTTTTTGTAATAGTTTATTAGAAAAAAAAAAAAATTTAACTTTACTCACCTCCGATGTTCAGATGCAGTGTCCCGCGGCGATCTGATGCAGGTGACAGCTGGGCAGAGAAGGGGGGAGGCAGGCGATCGGATGATCGCCTACCTCCCTCCTTCTCTGCCCAGCCGTCACCGGCATCTGACAGTAGAACTGCCGGGTGCCCTGATGACACCTGGCGGTGACGTCATTAAAATCCAAGATGGCGGCCACCATCGGAAGATGCGACGGAGGGAGGGCTGTTATGCCCCCCTCCAGAAGACAGAAGACCCGGGGGGGTAATCGGAGCCCCCCCCCATGAAGAGGAGAGGTGGCGGGAGTCGGCGGGAGCGGAGGTGAGTAACTGTCATTTTTTATTTTTTAACAGGCAATCCCGGCGGCTGCTGAAACGGGGGGGGGGCACTCTATTCCGGGCCCTCCCCTGCAGCCGGAGAAGCCCCGATCGGCGATCGGAGCCCCGCTGGCTGAAGAGGAGACCCGGCCGGACCAAACAAGGGGTCAGGTAAGTGACTTTTTTTTAAACTTTTTTTTGTGTAATTGGGGAATGCCAGGCACGTAAAATTTACGTGGCTGGCACTTAAGTGGCGGAGAGGCAACCACGTAAATTTTACGTGGCTGGCATTTAAAGGGTTAAATGACTATCTGCGTGAGCGCGCCAGAAAGATGGGGGGATCTGTGGTTATCCAGTGGTCGTTTCACACAGTGGGGCATCCCGATTTAGAATGCCCAAGGGGGAAGGTCAATGGCCAGGTCTTATAGACTTCAGGGTCGGCCACTCAGGGTTTTGTTCCACTTTAATACCTTTAGATTTTCCTGCACAGTTATTCAAGGAAGAATTTCAGTCATTTTCAGACAGTTTAGTTTATTTTGTATAGATTTTACACATTTGAGTCACCTGGTCTCATAACAAAAGCAGCACCTCACACACACACCCGTTACCACTGATTACAGTGTCAGCCTCTGAGGTAAAGTGTTGCTAGGAGACCAGTGGGCTAAATGAAGCAGCTCACTAAATACAATCCAGCAGATCCCCCTATTCAGCAAATGGACTGAGCCATTGTCATTATACAATTTAAAAGAAAGGCATATATTTTTTCCTTTTTCTATCGCCACATTATTTATACACATGTTAGAAGCTATTGTGTGGCTATTTAATTATTTATCTTTTTTAATGCAAATTTCGCAATACTGCTCCTTTAAGGTGACATTTTTGAGGGGAAGTTTTAAAACACAAAAAGACAGAAAAATATGGGCATTCAAACTTATTAAAATGTTTCTTACCCTGCAAATCAGACTTAATATTTACTCTAGATAATTGATCCTCCTTAAGGGTCACTGTGAATAATTTGAAATTTGATCACAAATAAGATAATATACTGCAATATACTTTATAAAGATCAAACCAAAAAGATGAGTTGGTTGTGAAGTTCTGTGTTACAAATTAATGGACTAGAGGCTGCTTATGACATGAGTGAATCTTGCTGCAGAATAGGTATGGTGCCAATGCATGCCAGGTTGCAGCAAGAAATAATAGAGATGTAGGCCAGGTTGTAGCGCAAATTGGTGGGGCTATAATGTTCCTGCACCTAGTGATACAGCACAAAAAGGTATGATGTTATCTACTTTTCCTAGGACTTTCTTTGTCTTCCTAGATAGTGATTCAGCAACAGTGACATTTTCATGCTTTTTTACCTAAAGTGATTTTTTTACCGCCAAGCAAAGTTTTTTCAACTCTTGCTGACTCAACCTGATACAACTGCAATTTTATATGGTCAGTTTTCCTTCTAACGAGATTCCAAAGTATGGACAGGTTGGAGAATTGTTCAGACATTCGTCATATCCCCCCCCCCCTCCACAGATCTGAGATCATATTAATCTAGTGGAAATATTGTAATAATTTGAAAACAAAATAATAATAATAATAAAGTTCAATAACAAATTCAACAACATCTACATTTTTCTTGATGGTTAGCACCAAGTTTAATATGATTTAGAATAGGCTATTAATATCCACATGTAGGATAACGGAACATTTTCACAATGTATTAGTTTGTGGCAGCACAATATTGTTTCTATGCCAATATTAATCTTCTGTTGTTCAAATTTATCACACACCGTTGTTTTCCTGACATAAACAATAATGAATTTGCAAATATGTTTTCTTTTGGATTCATTGCCGATGGAGCTTTCCTTGGTGAAAAAAACAAAGCTTTCCTTTTGAAAAAACAAAGTGTTCTGGGAGCCAACGGACTGAGGAGTAAGTCAATTACCGATGCCACTGTGACTAGTAAGTCTTACTCTTGAGGTCACCATACTTCATCTAACGGTTCTATTGCACAAGGCTGAAGTTTATTTTGGAAAAGATACACAGGAGAGGAGGAGAAAGTATTTTCTTTGTTACTACTAACTCTATGACTTTAAAATAAACACCAACTCATTTTTTAGAGCGTCTTTAATGTTATTTTTTTAGTTTATTCAACCAGCATTAAAAAGTGACTACTAAAATCTTGTTGGTGCCAGTGATCTGTTTTTTTGAACCTTTCTGAACCTTTTGATTGCAAGAAAAAAATGGGCAATTCTTTCCCAGGGGTATTATAGACATTTTTCATTTGACACTACAAGTTGAATTTTTTAATTTCAAAATGTATTTTTAATGAATTTACCATCCTTTAAACAGGCACCTAACTAAAATATGCACCTAGGGTTTAGAGGATAAAATAAGAAAAAATATTCTTAAACAAATGGTTTGCTAAAATACCCCCTCCCTCCGAGGAACCAATTAACAGGCAGAATGCAGAATCCCCCCCCCACAATCTCCCTATAACAGACAGTCCAATCCTCCTATACCCATCAGTGTCCAGAATCCCCCCAATCTTCCTATAACAGACAGCTTGCAGAATCCCCCCATCACAGGCAGTACGGCAGAAACCCCTCTTGATCCACCCATAACAAGCAGTGTGTGAAATCTTACCCCCCAATAACTCCCAAACAGGCAGCATGCAGAATCCCCCTATGCCACAAAAACGACAGGCAGCAGAGTCCACCAATCCCATTAAAACAGGCAATGTTGCAGAATACTCCTCCTCAGGGGTGAACCCAGGGGATCGGGTTTGGATTCGAGGAGTCAGACATAAACTTTGGTGGCAAGTTCGGCCAAACTTGACGAACCCGAACTTTAACTGACCTTCCCATCACTATTAATGATAAATATAAGTTCATTTAGATTATAATGCTGAATATGGCCAGATCTCGCAGGTGCTGAAAAAACATTGGAATATTTTGAGGAGGGATACTGTATTAGGTCCATATTTAACTTCTAACCCCAATTTTATTGATCCACCAAATGTTATTTTATTGATCCACCAAAACCTCTCTCCATATGTAATACTTTGCCAAAGGGTTTTTTTTACCTGTGTGGACTATGTATGGTTTGTAAACGGACATAACAAAAAAAAAAAAAACTTAGTATTTCCAATTGGTATATACGGGTAAAAAATCTAAAATTGATCAAGGTATTTCTTGCTGTAGCACTCATATTATCTTTCTTCTTAGTAGCCCTTCAACTGTGTAGGATGTACAAAGCGACACTTAAAGGTACGTTTGAGGGAACGTGCTTACAACATCAAGCGGGGCTTTGATAACCATAGTCTTTCCTCACACTTCTAAAATGGTGCATAATTCAGACCCATCATTCTTAACCTTTTAGGGTATTGAAAAGTGTGTAGCCAGCTCAGTGGAAGGGAGGAAATATTATTAGAGATATTTCAAGGAAAGTGGATTTTTTGTTGCTCATTACTCTATTACCTAATGGTCTAAAGATTGAATTAGATTTAAATCGTTTTATTGATAATTAATAAATTAATTAGTATTTTCGTGGGGTGTACTTTTCCATAGAATTATTCAGCGTTGTTTTTTCTGTGTTGTGTATTTATTTGTATGTGAGGTCACGCTCTCAGTACTTCTATTATTTTATTTGAAGTAGCGCTGGAAACTCCAGAAAAAGGCAAGGGGATCTGCACAATACCCTATAATCATTAAAGGTGCCACTCCCAAAACTATATAAAGCTCACCTCAAGAACACAGAATCAGAGGGAGGCACTCAAGAAATGTATAAAAAAAATATATTTTATTCCATATCACTAAATTAATCACTACACATAACCACTACACAATTAAAATCCCTTAAAAATCACATAATGAGACAATACATATACAACAAACCAACATGGAAGTGTGTAGGTGATGGGGAGAGCACTGGCATGCACAAATATCAATCAGCATCTATATTTAAAACACATAAACACAAGTGATCTAATCAGTGCAAATAACAATGTGCAAATCCTACCTATGATCCGGATCCTATATCAAATAACTATAAAGTGCAAAGTGCAACCAATCAATAGATACAAATACAATAAATAATCACAAATAGAACCTACATGATTACCCATGCCCTATAAGAAATATAAAAACGAGCACAAAATACCTCACCAATATAGATGCTAGTATCAATCAACCATTAAATACCAAATACAGCGCAAAAATACATCCAACCAAAATACACTCAAGGTATAACAGGTATGCCTGTAAAGGGTCTCCCCACCTCCTACAGCACAAGGAGCCACGCGTTCCGTGGGTGTATCCCCCACTTCATCAGGCTACATGAATGCTGGCTGAGCAGAACTTAAATACAGTGCCTACTCCCCCCACCCCCAGCCCCCATTCAAAGTGGCCAATGTATCACCTGTAACCAGAATCAAATCCGGGTGAGAGAGTGGCGTGCATGTGCAAATAACAATGGCCTGCAGGTGTGTGTGCTTCCTCCCCATTCAAAGTGGCCAATGTCTCACCTGTCTCAAAGATCACATCCGGTTGAGAGAGCAGGGAGAGACACATGTCCATAGCCAGCAGGGGTGTGCGCACCACAGTATCTCTCCGGGGCTAAGCAGCTACGTCAGCTGTATCAGCAAGTTCCCGTGAGATAGGGCTCCGTGCCTGAGATAGTATCATGGCAACAGGGGCAGCGTCACTATGCTGCTGAGTGAATAGACTTATGATGCAGCCACACTCTCACACAGCACTCGCTGATAAAGCAAATGACAGCAGACCGATGGATGGGGGAAAGAGAGCAAAGGAAGGAGGGGGAGAGAGAAAAGGGGAAAGAAGCGCTGCCCTCAAGTCTGTATCTGCTCATTTTACAAGTACATGATAAAACACACACATATATAACACTAGAGATGAGCGAACTTTTGAAAAATTCGATTCGACTGATTCGCCAAATTTTCCGACAAAAATCGTTTAGACACTAATTTATTAGCGATGAATCGCTATTAAAAATGGCTATTTCTGAGCTTCCTAGAGCCTCAATAGGGTTGTAAACCATTCTGCCTTGCTGTACTACGCATAGGATGCGTGCTGGGTTAGTGAAATAATACTGTAAATAATTATGACATGCAGATCAAAGGCATCGCTAATAGAATCGCAGAGCGGCACAATTGCAGAGATATGAGGTGGCATCACTATGAGGGGCCCCTATAGTGCCTGAAAAACACACCCTGGAGCTGACAGCAGCAGGAGCCCAAAAATTAGCTGAATCACACCCTGGAGTTGCAAGCAGCAGCCCAAACATTGGTTGAAAGAGACACTGGAGTTGGCTGCAGGAGCCCAAAATTTGGATGAATCACACCTTGGAATTGCAAGCAGCAGGAGCAGGAGCCCAAACATTGCTTGAAAGAGACACTGGAGTTGGCTGCAGGAGCCCAAAAATTGGATGAATCACGCCCTGGAGTTGCAAGCAGCAGCAGGAGCCCAAACATTACTTTAAAGAGACACTGGAGTTGGCTGCAGGAGGCCAAAAATTGGATGAATCACACCCTAGAGTCGCAAGCAGCAGCAGCAGGAGCCCAAACATTGCGTGAAAGAGACATTGGAGTTGGCTGCAGGAGCCCAAAAATTGGATGAATCACACTCTGGAGATGCAAGCAGCAGCAGCAGCACAAACATTACTTTAAAGAGACACTGGAGTTGGCAGCAGGAGCCCAAAAATTGGATGAATCACACCCTGGAGTTGAAAGCAGCAGCAGGAGCCCAAACATTACATTAAAGAGACACTGGAGTTGGCTGCAGGAGCTCAAAAATTGGATGAATCACACCCTGGAGTTGGCAGCAGCAGCAGCAGGAGCCCAAACATTGTGTGAAAGAGACACTGGAGTTGGCTGCAGGAGCCAAAAAATTGGATGAATCACACCCTGGAGTTGCAAGCAGCAGCAGGAGCACAAACATTACTTTAAAGAGACACTGGAGTTGGCTGCAGGAGCTCAAAAATTGGATGAATCACACCCTGGAGTTGGCAGCAGCAGCAGCAGGAGCCCAAACATTGTGTGAAAGAGACACTGGAGTTGGCTGCAGGAGCCCAAAAATTAGATGAATCACACCCTGGAGTTGCAAGCAGCAGCAGGAGCACAAACATTGCATTAAAGAGACACTGGAGTTGGCAGCAGGAGCCCAAAAATTGGATGAATCACACCCTGGAGTTGCAAGCAGCAGCAGGAGCACAAACATTGCATTAAAGAGACACTGGAGTTGGCAGCAGGAGCCCAAGAATTGGATGAATCACACCCTGGAGTTGAAAGCAGCAGCAGGAGCCAAAACATTACATTAAAGAGACACTGGAGTTGGCTGCAAGAGGCCAAAAGTTGGATGAATCACATCCTGGATTTGCAAGCAGCAGCAGCAGCAGGAGCCCAAACATTGCGTGAAAGAGACATTGGAGTTGGCTGCAGGAGCCCAAAAATTGGATGAATCACACCCTGGAGTTGCAAGCAGCAGCAGCAGCACAAACATTACTTTAAAGAGACACGGGAGTTGGCTGCAGGAGCTCAAAAATTGGATGAATCACACCCTGGAGTTGGCAGCAGCAGCAGCAGGAGCCCAAACGTAGCTTGAAAGAGACACTGGAGTTGGCAGCAGGAGCCCAAAAATTATCTGAATTACACCCTGGAGTTGCAAGCAGTAGCAGCAGGAGCCCAAACATATCTTGAAAGAGACACTGGAGTTGGCAGCAGAAGCCCCAAAATAAGCTGAATTACACCCTGGAGTTGCAAGCAGCAGCAGCCCAAACATAGCTTGAAAGAGACACTGGAGTTGGCAGCAGAAGCCCAAAAATAAGCTGAATTACACCCTGGAGTTGCAAGCAGCAGCAGCAGCAGGAGCCCAAGCATAGCTTGAAAGAGACACTGGAGTTGGCAGCAGAAGCCCAAAAATAAGCTGAATTACACCCTGGAGTTGCAAGCAGAAGCAGCAACAGGAGCCCAAACATGGCTTGAAAGAGACACTGGAGTTGGCAGCAGGAGCCCAAAAATTTGCTAAATTACACCCTGGAGTTGCAAGCAGCAGCAGCAAGAGCCCAGCCTTAGCTTGAAAGAGACAATGGAGTTGGCAGCAGGAGCCCAAAAATTAGCTGAATTACACCCTGGAATTGCAAGCAGCAGCAGCAGGAGCCCAAGCATTGCGTGAAAGAGACACTGGAGTTGGCTGCAGGAGGCCAAAAATTGGATGAATCACACCCTGGAGTTGCAAGCAGCAGCAACAGCTGAAAGAGCCCAAACATTGCTTTAAAGAGACAATGGAGTTGGCTGCAGGAGGCCAAAAATTGGATGAATCACACCCTGGAGTTGCAAGCAGCAGCAACAGCAGCTGCAGCAGCAGCTGAAGGAGCCCAAACATAGCTTGAAAGATTAGCGGAATTACACCCTGGAGTTGCAGGCAGCAGCAGGAGCCCAAGCATAGCTTGAAAGAGACACTGGAGTTGGCTGCAGGAGCCCAAAAATTGAATGAATCACACCCTGGAGTTGCAAGCAGCAGCAACAGCAGCTGCAGCAGCAGCTGAAGGAGCCCAAATATAGCTTGAAAGATTAGCGGAATTACACCCTGAAGTTGCAAGCAGCAGCAGGAGCCCAAACATAGCTTGAAAGAGACACTGGAGTTGGCAGCAGGAGCCCAAAATAAGCTGAATTACACCCTGGAGTTGCAAGCAGCAGCAGCAGCCCAAACATAGCTTAAAATACACACTGGAGTTGGCAGCAGGAGCCCAAAAATTGGCTGAAAAACACCCTGGAGTTGCAAGCAGCAGCAGGAGCCCAAACATAGGAGTAGCTTGAAAGAGACACTGGAGTTGGCAGCAGGAGCCCAAAAATTAGCTGAATTACACCCTGGAGTTGCAAGCAGCCGCAGAAGCCCAAACATAGCTTGAAAGAGACACTAGAGTTGGCAGCAGGAGCCCAAAGATTAGCTGAATTACACCCAGGAGTTGCAAGCAGCAGCAGCAGCAGGAGCCCAAACGTAGCTTGAAAGAGGCACTGGAGTTGGCAGCAGGAGCCCAAAAATTTGCTGAATTACACCCTGGAGTTGCAGGCAGCAGGAGCCCAAACATAGCTTGAAAGAAACACTGGAGTTGGCAGCAGAAGCCCAAAAATAAGCTGAATTACACCCTGGAGTTGTAAGCAGCAGCAGCTGCCCAAACATACCTTAAAAGAGACAATGAAGTTGGCTGCAGGAGGCAAAAAAATGGATGAATCACACCCTGGAGTTGCAAGCAGCAGCAGCAGCACAAACGTTACTTTAAAGAGACACTGGAGTTGGCTGCAGGAGCCCAAAAATTGAATGAATGACACACTGGAGTTGCAAGAAGCAGCAGCTGAAGGAGCCCAAACATTGCTTTAAAGAGACACGGGAGTTGGCTGCAGGAGGCCAAAAATTGGATGAATCACACCCTGGAGTTGCAAGCAGCACCAGCAGGAGCCCAAACATAGCTTGAAAGGGACACTGGAGTTGGCAGCAGGAGCCCAAAAATAAGCTGAATTACAACCTGGAGTTGCAAGCAGCAGCAGGAGCCCAAACATAGCTTGAAAGAGACACTGGAGTTGACAGCAGGAGCCCAAAAATTAGCTGAATTACAGCCTGGAGTTGCAAGCAGCAGCAGGAGCCCAAACATAGCTTGAAAGAGACACTGGAGTTGGCAGCAGGAGCCCAAAAATAAGCTGAATTACACCCTGGAGTTGCAAGCAGCAGCAGAAGCCCAAACATAGCTTAAAAGACACACTGGAGTTGGCAGCAGGAGCCCAAAAATTGGCTGAAAAACACCCTGGAGTTGCAAGCAGCAGCATGAGCCTAAACATAGCCTGAAAGAGACACTGGAGTTGACAGCAGGAGCCCAAAAAGTAGCTGAATTACACCCTGGAGTTGCAAGCAGCAGCAGGAGCCCAAACATAGCTTGAAAGAGACACTGGAGTTGGCAGCAGGAGCCCACAAATTTGCTGAATTACACCCTGGAGTTGCAAGCAGCAGGAGCCCAAACATAGCTTGAAAGAAACACTGGAGTTGGCAGCAGAAGCCCAAAAATAAGCTGAATTACACCTTGGAGTTGTAAGCAGCAGCAGCTGCCCAAACATACCTTAAAAAAGACAATGGATTTGGCTGCAGGAGGCAAAAAATTGGATGCATCACACCCTGGAGTTACAAGCAGCAGCAGCAGCACAAACATTACTTTAAAGAGACAATGAAGTTGGCTGCAGGAGGCCAAAGATTGGATGAATCACACCCTGGAGCTGCAAGCAGCAGCAGCAGCACAAACATTGCTTTGAAGAGACACTGGAGTTGGCTGCAGGAGCCCAAAAATTGAATGAATGACACACTGGAGTTGGAAGAAGCAGCAGCTGAAGGAGCCCAAACATTGCTTTAAAGAGACACGGGAGTTGGCTGCAGGAGGCCAAAAATTGGATGAATCACACCCTGGAATTGCAAGCAGCACCAGCAGGAGCCCAAACATAGCTTGAAAGGGACACTGGAGTTGGCAGCAGGAGCCCAAAAATAAGCTGAATTACAACCTGGAGTTGCAAGCAGCAGCAGGAGCCCAAGCATAGCTTGAAAGAGACACTGGAGTTGACAGCAGGAGCCCAAAAATTAGCTGAATTACAACCTGGAGTTGCAAGCAGCAGCAGGAGCCCAAACATAGCTTGAAAGGGACACTGGAGTTGGCAGCAGGAGCCCAAAAATAAGCTGAATTACAACCTGGAGTTGCAAAGAGCAGCAGGAGCCCAAACATAGCTTGAAAGAGACACTGGAGTTGGCAGCAGGAGCCCACAAATTTGCTGAATTACACCCTGGAGTTGCAAGCAGCAGGAGCCCAAACATAGCTTGAAAGAAACACTGGAGTTGGCAGCAGAAGCCCAAAAATCAGCTGAATTACACCTTGGAGTTGTAAGCAGCAGCAGCTGCCCAAACATACCTTAAAAGAGACAATGGATTTGGCTGCAGGAGGCAAAAAATTGGATGAATCACACCCTGGAGTTACAAGCAGCAGC
Organism: Gastrophryne carolinensis; assembly: GCA_027917425.1. Lineage (NCBI taxonomy): Eukaryota > Metazoa > Chordata > Amphibia > Anura > Microhylidae > Gastrophryne > Gastrophryne carolinensis. The sequence goes on along the minus strand of CM051235.1, from coordinate 357,314,511 downwards.
AGCAGCACAAACATTACTTTAAAGAGACAATGGAGTTGGCTGCAGGAGGCCAAAGATTGGATGAATCACACCCTGGAGCTACAAGCAGCAGCAGCAGCACAAACATTGCTTTAAAGAGACACTGGAGTTGGCTGCAGGAGCCCAAAAATTGAATGAATGACACACTGGAGTTGGAAGAAGCAGCAGCTGAAGGAGCCCAAACATTGCTTTAAAGAGACACGGGAGTTGGCTGCAGGAGGCCAAAAATTGGATGAATCACACCCTGGAATTGCAAGCAGCACCAGCAGGAGCCCAAACATAGCTTGAAAGGGACACTGGAGTTGGCAGCAGGAGCCCAAAAATAAGCTGAATTACAACCTGGAGTTGCAAGCAGCAGCAGGAGCCCAAGCATAGCTTGAAAGAGACACTGGAGTTGACAGCAGGAGCCCAAAAATTAGCTGAATTACAACCTGGAGTTGCAAGCAGCAGCAGGAGCCCAAACATAGCTTGAAAGGGACACTGGAGTTGGCAGCAGGAGCCCAAAAATAAGCTGAATTACAACCTGGAGTTGCAAGCAGCAGCAGGAGCCCAAACATAGCTTGAAAGAGACACTGGAGTTGACAGCAGGAGCCCAAAAATTAGCTGAATTACAGCCTGGAGTTGCAAGCAGCAGCAGGAGCCCAAACATAGCTTGAAAGAGACACTGGAGTTGGCAGCAGGAGCCCAAAAATAAGCTGAATTACACCCTGGAGTTGCAAGCAGCAGCAGAAGCCCAAACATAGCTTAAAAGACACACTGGAGTTGGCAGCAGGAGCCCAAAAATTGGCTGAAAAACACCCTGGAGTTGCAAGCAGCAGCATGAGCCCAAACATAGCCTGAAAGAGACACTGGAGTTGACAGCAGGAGCCCAAAAAGTAGCTGAATTACACCCTGGAGTTGCAAGCAGCAGCAGGAGCCCAAACATAGCTTGAAAGAGACACTGGAGTTGGCAGCAGGAGCCCAAAAATTAGCTGAATTACACCCTGGAGTTGCAAGCAGCAGCAGGAGCCCAAACATAGCTTGAAAGAGACACTGGAGTTGGCAGCAGGAGCCCACAAATTTGCTGAATTACACCCTGGAGTTGCAAGCAGCAGGAGCCCAAACATAGCTTGAAAGAAACACTGGAGTTGGCAGCAGAAGCCCAAAAATAAGCTGAATTACACCTTGGAGTTGTAAGCAGCAGCAGCTGCCCAAACATACCTTAAAAGAGACAATGGATTTGGCTGCAGGAGGCAAGAAATTGGATGAATCACACCCTGGAGTTACAAGCAGCAGCAGCATTACTTTAAAGAGACAATGGAGTTGGCTGCAGGAGGCCAAAGATTGGATGAATCACACCCTGGAGCTGCAAGCAGCAGCAGCAGCACAAACATTGCTTTAAAGAGACACTGGAGTTGGCTGCAGGAGCCCAAAAATTGAATGAATGACACACTGGAGTTGGAAGAAGCAGCAGCTGAAGGAGCCCAAACATTGCTTTAAAGAGACACGGGAGTTGGCTGCAGGAGGCCAAAAATTGGATGAATCACACCCTGGAATTGCAAGCAGCACCAGCAGGAGCCCAAACATAGCTTGAAAGGGACACTGGAGTTGGCAGCAGGAGCCCAAAAATAAGCTGAATTACAACCTGGAGTTGCAAGCAGCAGCATGAGCCCAAACATAGCCTGAAAGAGACACTGGAGTTGACAGCAGGAGCCCAAAAAGTAGCTGAATTACACCCTGGAGTTGCAAGCAGCAGCAGGAGCCCAAACATAGCTTGAAAGAGACACTGGAGTTGGCAGCAGGAGCCCAAAAATTAGCTGAATTACACCCTGGAGTTGCAAGCAGCAGCAGGAGCCCAAACATAGCTTGAAAGAGACACTGGAGTTGGCAGCAGGAGCCCACAAATTTGCTGAATTACACCCTGGAGTTGCAAGCAGCAGGAGCCCAAACATAGCTTGAAAGAAACACTGGAGTTGGCAGCAGGAGCCCACAAATAAGCTGAATTACACCCTGGAGTGGCAAGCAGCAGCAGAAGCCCAAACATAGCTTGAAAGAGACACTGGAGTTGGCCGCAGAAGCCCCAAAATAAGCTGAATTACACCCTGGAGTTGTAAGCAGCAGCAGCTGCCCAAACATACCTTAAAAGAGACAATGGAGTTGGCTGCCGGAGGCAAAAAATTGGTTGAATCCCACCCAGGAGTAGCAAGCAGCAGCAGCAGCACAAACATTGCTTTAAAGAGACAATGGAGTTGGCTGCAGGAGGCCAAAATTGGATGAATCACACCCTGGAGTTGCAAGCAGCAGCAGCACAAACATTGCTTTAAAGAGACACTGGAGTTGGCTGCAGGAGCCCAAAAATTGAATGAATGACACACTGGAGTTGCAAGCAGCAGCAGCTGAAGGAGCCCAAACGTTGCTTTAAAGAGACACGGGAGTTGGCTGCAGGAGGCCAAAAATTGGATGAATCACACCCTGGAGTTGCATGCAGCAGCAGCAGGAGCCCAAACATAGCTTGAAAGAGACACTGGAGTTGGCAGCAGGAGGCCAAAAATAAGCTGAATTACAACCTGGAGTTGCAAGCAGCAGCAGAAGCCCAAACATAGCTTGAAAGAGACACTGGAGTTGGCAGCAGGAGCCCAAAAATAAGTTGAATTACACCCTGAAGTTGCAAGCAGCAGCAGCAGCCCAAACATAGCTTAAAAGACCTACTGGAGTTGGCAGCAGGAGCCCAAAAATTGGCTGACCCCCCCCCCCCCCCTTGAGTTGCAAGCAGCAGCATGAGCCCAAACTTGGCCTGAAAGAGACACTGGAGTTGACAGCAGGAGCCCAAAAATTAGCTGAATTACACCCTGGAGTTGCAAGCAGCAGCAGGAGCCCAAACATAGCTTGAAAGAGACACTGGAGTTGGCAGCAGGAGCCCAAAAATTAGCTGAATTACACCCTGGAGTTGCAAGCAGGAGCAGCAGGAGCCCAAACATAGCTTGAAAGAGGCACTGGAGTTGGCAGCAGGAGCCCAAAAATAAGCTGAATTACAGCCAGGAGTTGCAAGCAGCAGCAGGAGCCCAAACATAGCTTTAAAGAGACACTCGAGTTGGCAGCAGGAGCCCACAAATTAGCTGAATTACACCCTGGAGTTGCAAGCAGCAGCAGCAGCAGAAGCCACAACATAGCTTGAAAGAGACACTGGAGTTGGCAGCAGAAGCCCCAAAATAAGCTGAATTACACCCTGGAGTTGCAAGCAGCAGCAGCAGCAGCCCAAACATACTTTAAAAGACACACTGGAGTTGGCAGCAGGAGCCCAAAAATTGGCTGAATTACACCCTGGAGTTGCAAGCAGCAGCAGCTGCCCAAACATACCTTAAAAAAGACAATGGAGTTGGCTGCAGGATGCCAAAAATTGGATGAATCATACCCTGGAGTTGCAAGCAGCAGCAGCAGCACAAACATTGCTTTAAAGAGACACTGGAGTTGGCTGCAGGAGCCCAAAAATTGAATGAATGACACACTGGAGTTGCAAGCAGCAGCAGCTGAAGGAGCCCAAACGTTGCTTTAAAGAGACACGGGAGTTGGCTGCAGGAGGCGAAAAATTGGATGAATCACACCCTGGAGTTGCAAGCAGCAGCAGCGGCAGCAGCACAAACATTACTTTAAAGAGGCAATTGAGATGGCTGCAGGAGGCCAAAAATTGGATGAATCACACCCTGGAGTTGCAAGCAGCAGCAGCAGCACAAACATTACTTTAAAGAGGCAATGGAGATGGCTGCAGGAGGCCAAAAATTGGATGAATCACACCCTGGAGTTGCAAGCAGCAGCAGCAGCACAAACATTACTTTAAAGAGGCAATGGAGATGGCTGCAGGAGGCCAAAAATAGGATGAATCACACCCTGGAGTTGCAAGCAGCAGCAGCACAAACATTGCTTAAAGAGACACTGGAGTTGGCTGCAGGAGCCCAAAAATTGAATGAATCACACCCTGGAGTTGCAAGCAGCAGCAACAGCAGCTGCAGCAGCAGCTGAAGGAGCCCAAACATAGCTTGAAAGATTAGCGGAATTACACCCTGGAGTTGCAAGCAGCAGCAGCAGCCCAAACATAGCTTAAAAGACACACTGGAGTTGGCAGCAGGAGCCCAAAAATTGGCTGAAAACACCCTGGAGTTGCAAGCAGCAGCAGGAGCCCAAACATAGGAGTAGCTTGAAAGAGACACTGGAGTTGGCAGCAGGAGCCCAAAAATTAGCAGAATTACACCCTGGAGTTGCAAGCAGCCGCAGAAGCCCAAACATACCTTAAAAGACACACTAGAGATGGCAGCAGGAGCCCAAAAATTGGCTGAATTACACCCTCGAGTTGCAAGCAGCAGCAGCAGGAGCCCAAACATAGCTTGAAAGAAACACTGGAGTTGGCAGCAGAAGCCCAAAAATAAGCTGAATTACACCCTGGAGTTGCAAGCAGCAGCAGCTGCCCAAACATACCTTGAAAGAGACAATGGAGTTGGCTGCAGGAGGCAAAAAATTGGATGAATCACACCCTGGAGTTGCAAGCAGCAGCAGCACAAACATTACTTTAAAGAGACAATGGAGTTGGCTGCAGTAGGCCAAAAATTGGATGAACCACACCCTGGAGTTGCAAGCAGCAGCAGCAGCACAAACATTGCTTTAAAGAGACACTGGAGTTAGCTGCAGGAGCCCAAAAATTGAATGAATGACACACTGGAGAAGCAAGCAGCAGCAGCAGCAGCAGCTGAAGGAGCCCAAACATTGCTTTAAAGAGACACGGGAGTTGGCTGCAGGAGGCCAAAAATTGGATGAATCACACCCTGGAGTTGCAAGCAGCAGCAGCAGGAGCCCAAACATAGCTTGAAAGAGACACTGGAGTTGGCAGCAGGAGCACAAAAATAAGCTGAATTACACCCTGGAGTTGCAAGCAGCAGCAGCAGCCCAAACATAGCTTAAAAGACACACTGGAGTTGGCAGCAGGAGCCCAAAAATTGGCTGAAAAACACCCTGGAGTTGCAAGCAGCAGCATGAGCCCAAACATAGCCTGAAAGAGACACTGGAGTTGACAGCAGGAGCCCAAAAATTAGCTGAATTACACCCTGGAGTTGCAAGCAGCAGCAGGAGCCCAAACATAGCTTGAAAGAGACACTGGAGTTGGCTGCAGGAGGCCAAAAATTGGATGAATCACACCCTGGAGTTGCAAGCAGCAGCAGCATTAGCCCAAACATAGCTTGAAAGAGACACTGGAGTTGGCAGCAGAAGCCCCAAAATAAGCTGAATTAAACCCTGGAGTTACAAGCAGCAGCAACAGCCCAAACATACTTTAAAAGACACACTGGAGTTGGCAGCAGGAGCCCAAAAATTGGCTGAATTACACCCTGGAGTTGCAAGCAGCAGCAGGAGCCCAAACGTAGCTTGAAAGAGACACTGGAGGTAGCAGCAGGAGCCCAAAAATAAGCTGAATTACACCCTGGAGTTGCAAGCAGCAGGAGCCCAAACATAGCTTGAAAGAGGCACTGGAGTTGGCAGCAGGAGCCCAAAAATAATCTGAATTACACCCTGGAGTTGCAAGCAGCAGCAGTAGCAGCAGCAGCCCAAACATACCTTAAAAGACACACTGGAGTTGGCAGCAGGAGCCCAAAAATTAGCTGAATTACACCCTGGAGTTGCAAGCAGCAGCAGGAGCCCAAACATAGCTTGAAAGAGACACTGGAGTTGACAGCAGGAGGCCAAAAATTGGATGAATCACACCCTGGAGTTGCAAGCAGCAGCAGCATTAGCCCAAACATAGCTTGAAAGAGACACTGGAGTTGGCAGCAGAAGCCCCAAAATAAGCTGAATTAAACCCTGGAGTTACAAGCAGCAGCAACAGCCCAAACATACTTTAAAAGACACACTGGAGTTGGCAGCAGGAGCCCAAAAATTGGCTGAATTACACCCTGGAGTTGCAAGCAGCAGCAGGAGCCCAAACGTAGCTTGAAAGAGACACTGGAGGTAGCAGCAGGAGCCCAAAAATAAGCTGAATTACACCCTGGAGTTGCAAGCAGCAGCAGTAGCAGCAGCAGCCCAAACATACCTTAAAAGACACACTGGAGTTGGCAGCAGGAGCCCAAAAATTGGCTGAATTACACCCTGGAGTTGCAAGCAGCAGCAGGAGCCCAAACATAGCTTGAAAGAGACACTGGAGTTGGCAGCAGGAGCCCAAAAATAAGCTGAATTATACCCTGGAGTTGCAAGCAGCAGCAGCAGGAGCCTAAACATAGCTTGAAAGAGACACTGGAGTTGGCTGCAGGAGGCCAAAAATTGAATGAATCTCACCCTGGAGTTGCAAGCAGCAGCAGCAGCAGCTGAAGGAGCCCAAACATAGCTTGAAAGAGATACTGGAGTTGGCTGAAGGAGGCCGAAAATTGGATGAATCATACCCTGGAGTTACAAGCAGCAGCAGGAGCCCAAACATTACTTTAAAGAGACACTGGAGATGGCTACATGAGGCCAAAAATTGGATGAATCACACCCAGGAGTTGCAAGCAGCAGCAGGAGCACAAACATTGTTTTAAAGAGACACTGGAGTTGGCTTCAGGAGCCCAAAAATTTGATGAATCACACCCTGGAGTTGCAAGAAGCAGCAGCAGCAGCAGCTGAAGGAGCCCAAACATTGCTTTAAAGAGACACTGGAGTTGGCTGCAAGAGGCCAAAAATTGGATGAATCACACCCTGGAGTTGCAAGCAGCAGCAGCAGCAGGAGCCCAAACATAGCTTGAAAGAGACACTGGAGTTGGCAGCAGGAGCCCAAAAATTGGCTGAATTACACCCTGGAGTTGCGAGCAGCAGCAGCAGCAGGAGCCCAAACATAGCTTGAATGAGACACTGGAGTGGGCAGCAGGAGCCCAAAAATTAGCTGAATTACACCCTGGAGTGGCAAGCAGCAGCAGCAGCATGAGCCCAAACATAGCTTGAAAGAGACACTGGAGTTGGCAGCAGGAGCCCAAAAATAAGCTGAATTACACCCTGGAGTTGCAAGCAGCAGCCCAAAAGTAGCTTAAAAGACACACTGGAGTTGGCAGCAGGAGCCCAAAAATTGGCAGAATTACACCCTGGAGTTGCAAGCAGCAGCAGCAACAGGAGCCCAAACATAGCTTGAAAGAGACACTGGAGTTGGCAGCAGGAGCCCAAAAATTAGCTGAATTACACCATGGAGTTTAAAGCAGCAGCAGCAGGAGCCCAAACATAGCTTGAAAGAGACACTGGAGTTGGCTGCAGGAGGCCAAAAATTGGATGAATTTCACCCAGGAGTTGCAAGTAGCAGCAGCAGCAGCAGCAGCAGCTGAAGGAGCCCAAACATTGCTTTAAAGAGACACTGGAGTTGGCTGCAGGAGGCCAAAAATGGATGAATCACACCCTGGAGTTGCAAGCAGCAGCAGGAGCCCAAACATTACTTTAAAGAGACAATGGAGTTGGCTGCATAAGGCCAAAAACCAATTCAAAATGCAATAGTTTTATTCAGCTGAAGAAGGATGAACAAGCGTATTTAGTATAACAGATAGGCTGCTAAGTGCAGGTTTGGGATACCCTGCAGCCTAGTGTTTTGGCAGCAGGACAAAAAACTATTTTAAAATGCTATAGTTTGATTAAGCTGAAGAAGGATTAACAAGCGTATTTAGTATAACTGATAGGCTGCTAAGTGCAGGTTTGGGAGCAGCAACAGCCCAAACATACTTTAAAAGACACACTGGAGTTGGTAGCAGGAGCCCAAAAATTGGCTGAATTACACCCTGGAGTTGCAAGCAGCAGCAGGAGCCCAAACGTAGCTTGAAAGAGACACTGGAGTTGGCAGCAGGAGCCCAAAAACTTGCTGAATTACACCCTGGAGTTGCAAGCAGCAGGAGCCCAAACATAGCTTGAAAGAGGCACTGGAGTTGGCAGCAGGAGCCCAAAAATAATCTGAATTACACCCTGGAGTTGCAAGCAGCAGCAGTAGCAGCAGCAGCCCAAACATACCTTAAAAGACACACTGGAGTTGGCAGCAGGAGCCCAAAAATTGGCTGAATTACACCCTGGAGTTGCAAGCAGCAGCAGGAGCCCAAACATAGCTTGAAAGAGACACTGGAGTTGGCAGCAGGAGCCCAAAAATAAGCTGAATTATACCCTGGAGTTGCAAGCAGCAGCAGCAGGAGCCCAAACATAGCTTGAAAGAGACACTGGAGTTGGCTGCAGGAGGCCAAAAATTGAATGAATCTCACCCTGGAGTTGCAAGCAGCAGCAGCAGCAGCTGAAGGAGCCCAAACATAGCTTGAAAGAGATACTGGAGTTGGCTGAAGGAGGCCGAAAATTGGATGAATCATACCCTGGAGTTACAAGCAGCAGCAGGAGCCCAAACATTACTTTAAAGAGACACTGGAGATGGCTACATGAGGCCACAAATTGGATGAATCACACCCAGGAGTTGCAAGCAGCAGCAGGAGCACAAACATTGTTTTAAAGAGACACTGGAGTTGGCTGCAGGTGCCCAAAAATTTGATGAATCACACCCTGGAGTTGCAAGAAGCAGCAGCAGCAGCAGCTGAAGGAGCCCAAACATTGCTTTAAAGAGACACTGGAGTTGGCTGCAAGAGGCCAAAAATTGGATGAATCACACCCTGGAGTTGCAAGCAGCAGCAGCAGCAGGAGCCCAAACATAGCTTGAAAGAGACACTGGAGTTGGCAGCAGGAGCCCAAAAATTGGCTGAATTACACCCTGGAGTTGCGAGCAGCAGCAGCAGCAGGAGCCCAAACATAGCTTGAAAGAGACACTGGAGTTGGCAGCAGGAGCCCAAAAATTAGCTGAATTACACCCTGGAGTTGCAAGCAGCAGCAGCAGCATGAGCCCAAACATAGCTTGAAACAGACACTGGAGTTGGCAGCAGGAGCCCAAAAACTTGCTGAATTACACCCTGGAGTTGCAAGCAGCAGGAGCCCAAACATAGCTTGAAAGAGGCACTGGAGTTGGCAGCAGGAGCCCAAAAATAATCTGAATTACACCCTGGAGTTGCAAGCAGCAGCAGTAGCAGCAGCAGCCCAAACATACCTTAAAAGACACACTGGAGTTGGCAGCAGGAGCCCAAAAATTGGCTGAATTACACCCTGGAGTTGCAAGCAGCAGCAGGAGCCCAAACATAGCTTGAAAGAGACACTGGAGTTGGCAGCAGGAGCCCAAAAATAAGCTGAATTATACCCTGGAGTTGCAAGCAGCAGCAGCAGGAGCCCAAACATAGCTTGAAAGAGACACTGGAGTTGGCTGCAGGAGGCCAAAAATTGAATGAATCTCACCCTGGAGTTGCAAGCAGCAGCAGCAGCAGCTGAAGGAGCCCAAACATAGCTTGAAAGAGATACTGGAGTTGGCTGAAGGAGGCCGAAAATTGGATGAATCATACCCTGGAGTTACAAGCAGCAGCAGGAGCCCAAACATTACTTTAAAGAGACACTGGAGATGGCTACATGAGGCCACAAATTGGATGAATCACACCCAGGAGTTGCAAGCAGCAGCAGGAGCACAAACATTGTTTTAAAGAGACACTGGAGTTGGCTGCAGGTGCCCAAAAATTTGATGAATCACACCCTGGAGTTGCAAGAAGCAGCAGCAGCAGCAGCTGAAGGAGCCCAAACATTGCTTTAAAGAGACACTGGAGTTGGCTGCAAGAGGCCAAAAATTGGATGAATCACACCCTGGAGTTGCAAGCAGCAGCAGCAGCAGGAGCCCAAACATAGCTTGAAAGAGACACTGGAGTTGGCAGCAGGAGCCCAAAAATTGGCTGAATTACACCCTGGAGTTGCGAGCAGCAGCAGCAGCAGGAGCCCAAACATAGCTTGAAAGAGACACTGGAGTTGGCAGCAGGAGCCCAAAAATTAGCTGAATTACACCCTGGAGTTGCAAGCAGCAGCAGCAGCATGAGCCCAAACATAGCTTGAAACAGACACTGGAGTTGGCAGCAGGAGCCCAAAAATAAGCTGAATTACACCCTGGAGTTGCAAGCAGCAGCCCAAAAGTAGCTTAAAAGACACACTGGAGTTGGCAGCAGGAGCCCAAAAATTGGCAGAATTACACCCTGGAGTTGCAAGCAGCAGCAGCAACAGGAGCCCAAACATAGCTTGAAAGAGACACTGGAGTTGGCAGCAGGAGCCCAAAAATTAGCTGAATTACACCCTGGAGTTTAAAGCAGCAGCAGCAGGAGCCCAAACATAGCTTGAAAGAGACACTGGAGTTGGCTGCAGGAGGCCAAAAATTGGATGAATTACACCCAGGAGTTGCAAGTAGCAGCAGCAGCAGCAGCAGCAGCAGCAGCAGCTGAAGGAGCCCAAACATTGCTTTAAAGAGACACTGGAGTTGGCTGCAGGAGGCCAAAAATGGATGAATCACACCCTGGAGTTGCAAGCAGCAGAAGGAGCCCAAACATTACTTTAAAGAGACAATGGAGTTGGCTGCATAAGGCCAAAAACCAATTCAAAATGCAATAGTTTTATTCAGCTGAAGAAGGATGAACAAGCGTATTTAGTATAACAGATAGGCTGCTAAGTGCAGGTTTGGGATACCCTGCGGCCTAGTGTTTTGGCAGCAGGACAAAAAACTATTTTAAAATGCTATAGTTTGATTAAGCTGAAGAAGGATTAACAAGCGTATTTAGTATAACTGATAGGCTGCTAAGTGCAGGTTTGGGATACCCTGCGGCCTAGTGTTTTGGCAGCAGACCAAAAACCAATTCAAAATGCAATAGTTTGATTCAGCTGAAGAAGGATGAACAAGCGTATTTAGTATAACAGATAGGCTGCCTAATTGCAGGTTTGGGATACCCAGGTGGGCTGGTGCTTTTTTGTTAAAGGCAGACCAAAAACCAATTCAAAATGCAATACTTTGATTAAGATGAGGAGGATGAACAAGCGTATTTAGTATAACAGATAGGCTGCTAAGTGCAGGTTTGGGATACCCTGCGGCCTAGTGTTTTGGCAGCAGACCAAAAACCAATTCAAAATGCAATAGTTTGATTCAGCTGAAGAAGGATGAACAAGCGTATTTAGTATAACAGATAGGCTGCCTAATTGCAGGTTTGGGATACCCAGGTGGGTGGTGTTTTTTTTTGTTAAAGACAGACCAAAAACCGATTCAAAATGCAATACTTTGATTAAGCTGAGGAGGATCAACAAGCGTATTTAGTATAACAGATAGGCTGCTAAGTGCAGGTTTGGGATACCCTGCGGCCTGGTGTTTTTTTTTGCTCAAGGCAGACCAAAAACCAATTCAAAATGCAATACTTTGATTAAGCTGAGGAAGGATGAACAAGCGTATTTAGTATAACAGATAGGCTGCCTAATGCAGGTTTGGGATACCCTGGTGGGCTGGTGTTTTTTTTGTTAAAGGCAGACCAAAAACCAATTCAAAATGCAATACTTTGATTAAGCTGAGGAGGATCAACAAGCGTATTTAGTATAACAGATAGGCTGCCTAATGCAGGTTTGGGATACCCTGGTGGGCTGGTGTTTTTTTTGTTAAAGGCAGACCAAAAACCAATTCAAAATGCAATACTTTTATTAAGCTGAGGAGGATCAACAAGCGTATTTAGTATAACAGATAGGCTGCTTAGTGCAGGTTTGGAATGCCCTGCGGCCTGGTGTTTTTTTTTGTTAAAGGCAGACCAAAAACCAATTCAAAATGCAAAACTTTGATTAAGCTGAGGAAGGATGAACAATCGTATTTAGTATAACAGATAAGCTGCCTAATGCTGGTTTGGGATACCCAGGTGGGCTGGTGTTTTTTTTTTTGTTAAAGGCAGACCAAAAACCAATTCAAAATGCAATATTTTGATTAAGCTGAGGAAGGATGAACAAGCGTATTTAGTTAAACAGATAGGCTGCCTAATGCAGGTTTGGGATACCCAGGTGGGCTGGTGTTTTTTTTTGTTAAAGGCAGACCAAAAACCAATTCAAAATACAATACTTTGATTAAGCTGAGGAAGGATGAACAAGCGTATTTAGTATAACAGATAGGCTGTTAAGTGCAGGTTTGGGATGCCCTGCGGCCTGGTGTTTTTTTGTTAAAGGCAGACCAAAAACCAATTCAAAATGCAATACTTTGATTAAGCTGAGGAGGATCAACAAGCGTATTTAGTATAACAGATAGGCTGCTAAGTGCAGGTTTGATATGCCCTGCGGCCTGGTGTTTTTTTTTTGTTAAAGGCAGACCAAAAACCAATTCAAAATGCAATACTTTGATTAAGCTGAGGAAGGATGAACAAGCACATTTAGTATAACAGATAGGCTGCTAAGTGCAGGTTTGGGATGCCCTGCGGCCTGGTGTTTTTTTTGTTAAAGGCAGACCAAAAACCAATTCAAAATGCAATAAGTGCAAACTGCTATGTGCAGGTTTGGGATACCCAGGGGGGCTGGTGTTTTTTTGGTTAAAGGCAGACCAAAAAATGTTAAAACTAATCCAGTTATATTATGATAAATGCTGGTGTGTAACAGATAGGGTTAAATAAGCCACTGCATAGATGGCATGCACAGTAGCAAGGCAGATTTACAGCACAAAGAACTGAAATTGAATTGAAAACTGATCTGGCTAATGAAAAAAAAAAAAATTTTCACTGTCACTTCTAAGCTGTCCCTGGCTGGATGGTTACGGTTTTTCCCTATCTTTCCCTGGCTCTGTCTACCTCTCTGTCTGCCTGTCTGACTCTCCCTACCTATCTCTAACTCTCTGTCCCTGTCTGTAACGAGCTGTGCTCTGGCCACAATAGAACGCTGAAATGCGCACAAGGAAGATGGCCGCCGCTTTATATAGCACGGTGACGTCACCGGGCTTCCTGGCTGCTGATTGACTGCATGTGACTTACCCATGATACCTTGCCCCAGGGGATATATCCGGACATGTGCTTCCACCATTTTAGAATGCCTGTAATTGAAATAAATGGAGTTTAAAGGAAAACTTCGATAGGTTGAATCGCGGGGAAATTCGGATTCGTTCAGAATTGAATTTTTCATGAAATTCGGAACGAATCCGAGTTCGTTCGGATCGATTCGCTCATCCCTAATAAACACAGTAATACATGACCATGAACAAGTATGCAATATTAATTGAAAACATATTGTGTGACAAATATTATATTAAATCAACCAATAATAGCTATTCACCATAGGTTAAGTTGTTTCTACCCACAACAATCAATAACAAATTATATTGATTGAGGTGACCAAAACAAAATAAAGTGAAGGCAGATCCCAGAATTGAGCCCACACATGTGACAAGTGGCCATAGATCAAATGCAACAATTTAAATAAATTAATAATTTTCAATGTACCAATCCCATGTGTGGGCACAACTGATCCACAATCAATCGTATATAACCTATAAACAAATGATATAACAATACACAAAATGAATACAGCAACCTAATAGTCACTGGATATAAACCCATAAGCGATCAAAAATAGCTACAATCGGCAACAAAAGGATTTCTGTCAACTAGAGATGAACATAAATCTATATACATCAATCCAATCAGGGCCCAGGCAATGACTAGTGTTCCAACCATGTACTGCAACAATCACTCCAAGTTGACCAGTTGTCCCCTCAGATCATGTCAGATCCAACTCTGACCAGTTGTCCCCTCAAATCTTGTGATAAGAAGGTGAAAAAGATAAGTATATCTGTATAGGCGGATCCTCCAATGTGACCATCTTTACAACCCAAGATGCTAATTCGGGCCCTCTGAAAAATATATATATAAACATAAAAAATTATTTATAATAAAATTAAGTATATATAAAAAAAATAAATAAAAACACACATACATATACATGTGTACACACACACATATGCATATGCATCAATGTATGTATATACACACACATACATACATGCATATTAACAAAGTGAACATGTGACCCACAACGAGTCTAGGCAGACGGTCGCTATAATCTACTTACTTTCCTGCATCGACAATCCAATATAAGTGAAAATAACCCCTGTCATGTTGGTTTGTCTTATATCTATTGTCTCCTTATGTGTTTTTTAAGGGATTTAATTGTGTAGTGGTTATGTGTAGTGATTGATTTAGTGATATGGAATAAAATATATATTTTTGATAAATTCCTTGAGTGCCTCCCTCTGATTCTGTGTGCTTGAGGGAAACTCCAGAAAAATCAAGAATGAAAGTGATTCTTGTGACTACAACTAGAATGTAAGGCAGCACTGTATAAGTATACAGAGAGTCGGAGGTTTTTAATGCATTTAGTTTTTAATTAGATTATAATGAAAGGGGTTTTGTTACCCCCTTCTGCTTCATATAGTATGTGTTAGTTCAATAGCGCTGATATCCTAGGAATGATCTATGGAGAAAGTTTAAATGCCTGCAGGAGAAGAGCAGTGCTATCCAAGCTCGTAACCGAAGGAAGTGGTTAACAACCTGTATCCAATTTAGTTCGAGGAGAGTGGTGATATTTTCACCCTCTGCTATCTTCCTCCCCATGTCTTGAGAAAGCATGAAGGTACAAGAGAAATGCGTTGATATTAGGTAGGAGGAGATGATACCGCTTTAGGTGCTGTTGTTTTCATGCTGCTACCTAAACAGTGGTTGCTAAAACGCTGTAAAACTTTGGATATTAAAAGGCTCTTTTGGCTACCTCCTGGGGGTAAGCCCCCAGGAGCACAGTATGGCAGCTTACAGAAGAGCTTCACCAAGTGAATTACTTTAAGCACTGTGAATCGTTGTGCAACAGCTCTGCCGTCTCTTTTATACATTTTGTCTGGTCTAACCGGAGGACTTTGTAGGACAAATGTGTGTTGCAAATGTGTGTGTGAGAGGAGGAAGCACAACAGAGGCCTGGCGAGACAAAGCACCTAAATTACACTTGCTGCCTGCTGGTCCTCCAAAGCTCAGCAGCCCTCCCACACAGACAGACAAAAACAAAACATACCTTACAGTCTCTTGCGGTGCTGATCGCATCCTTAGCTTCAGCAGTTGGGTGAAGCCTATGTATGGGTGGATGTGGTCTATTTATGACCGGCATCTGTGAATGGACACAGGGTGTTAATAGGCCATGCCCACCAAACAGAACCTACGAACGTAAAGAGTGCTGGGGGAGACTATGAGGTACTGTACAGCATTTTGTATGTGGGTCTGTATCTGTGCATGTGTGTCTCTCTGGGTATCTGTGGATGTGTGTCTGTGCATGTGTGTGTGTATCTATGTGTGTGGTGCTGGGCATTGGAGGACCAGAGGGTAGCAAGTATAAATGTATCTGCTTCCTGTCTGCGCTCACTCCTCACACATGTACTTGGGGGAGAAGCTGCTTGCTGTCTGTAATGGAGGATGCTGCAAACTGTCTGTAATAGGGAATGCTGCATTGTAATGGGGGAATGCCGCACACTGCCTGTAATAGGGGTATGCTGCATACTGCCTTTAATAGGGGAATGCCACACACTGCCTAAAAATGGGGGGATGCAGCACATTGCCTGAAATGGAGGGATGCAGCACACTGCCTATAATCAGAGATGCTGCTTACTGTCTTTAATCAGGGATGCCATTTACTGCCTGTAATGAGGAATGCCGCTTACTGCCTGTAAAAGCGGATGCTGCACACTGTCTGTCAAGGCGGATGCTGCACACTGCCTGTAAAGGGGGATGCTGCACACTGCCTGTAAAGGGGATGCTGCACACTGCCTTTAATGGGGGATGCTGCACACTGTCTATAATGTTGAGTGGCCACTTACTGCCTGTAATGAGGGATGCCACTTGCTCTCTGTAATGGGGGATGCTGTACACTGCATGTAATAGGGGGATGCTGCACACTGCATGTAATTGGGGATGCTGCACACTGCATGTAATAGGGGGATGCTGCACACTGCATGTAATAGGGGAATACCATACTCTGCCTAAAATGGGGGGATGCAGCACTCTGTATGAAATGGGGAGGCTGCACTCTGCCTAAAATGAGCAATGCTGCACACTGCCTGTAATAAGGGATGTCGATTACTGCCTGAAATCAGGGATTTTACTGTCTGTAATGGGGGATGCTGCACACTGTCTGAATAGGAGATGCCATTCAGTGCCGGTAATAAGGGATGTCGCTTACTGCTTGTAATGGAATATTTTGCTTACTGCCTGAATTAGGGATGCCACACACTGCCTGTAATGGGAGATGATGCACACTGTCTAAAATATGGGATGCTGCACACTGCTTGTAATGAGGGATGCCACTTACTGCCTGTAATGGGGGGTGTTGCACACTGCCTATAATGAGGGATGCCGCTTACTGCTAGCAATGAGACATGCTGCTCTGCGTCCCTCCAGGAGCCTTTTGTTTAGAAATTCTTCCTGGTGTCAGGCTTGTCATTCAGAAGCTGTCTCTGTGGTCCTCATAAAAAGGCTTCAGATGATGCCAACATTGCCCATACTTTGATATAAAAGGTATACCAGTCACACTAGGACACAGATGGGCATGTGACGAAGCTGCATGCTGTGGCTCCTCATTACAAATCCAGTGAGCTATTCTTGATCATGGGGATTGTGTGTGGTCTAGTGTTCTATGATGTGGTGAGGATTGATTTAGGTTTAGCTGTATTGGTGCATTATTATTATTATTATATATTATTATTATAACATTATTATAATCAGGAATACTATTTACATTCCAGTAACTAGGTTAGTACACATACACGGGAAAACCTATTTCAATTGCAAGAACATTTTCTAGTGATGGAATGGAGCCTAAAATACATAACCCTTTTTTTAAGCAAAGAATTTTCCTGTTTGCAAACATCTCTCTTCCTTTCTATTCTCAGCTTTTACAATTGAGTAACACATTCCATTTGTGCTCTCCAAGCCTCCAAATGGGATCTCTTAAGTGTCTGTCGAGTTTGGTATCTGAGAATGATGAACCGCCTATATAGAGATGTTACCTTTCTAGAGATACAGCTGCTTGTACAAGGCAAGGAGAGAGGAAATTGCCGAGATCACAAGCAATAGCCAATCGATAGATAAAGCAAATCTAGCCATGTTTCTATCTCTTTGATTGATGTTCTGCTTATTTTCACTGTAGGGGCAAAGGGGAGATCGCAAGCTAAAATGATGTGAGTGGAGAAAAATTAAAGGGAAATTGTGGATCCTTCATTTCTGTGTAATTGTTTATTAAGGTACAGCTTACACATTGACCAATTAGTGTTTAAATGGCTAACTAAACTAACTAAATCTTAAATGCCTCCAAGAAAAGAATGCTACAAATTCCTAGATTTCTGACACACTGCGTTATCAATTGTTATAAAAAAAAAAGGATCAGGTTATAAAAACCCTTTAAGTGCCAGCCTGCCTAGAGATTTTGTCACCCTCTGTTGTCAGACAGTTATTCACTATTTTGCGCTATACATGTTCAACTGTAGTTTTTTAGGCGACTTCCAGGGATTTCCCACAAACAAATTATATATATTTTTTTCAGCTTTAACATGAAATGTCTTGTTTGTCATTTTTTAGTGCATTAACAATATTTTTGGGTTAAATATGTGCAAACATTTTTTTAACTCTATTTTTTAATTTTGTAGTTTTTTTGTAATAAAAAATACACAGTTTTAATAAAATCATATTGTGAGTAAAAACCCCATTTCTCATGGTTATAATGGTATCACATATGCATTGATAGACACCCTTTCCTGCCCAGGAGACACCCCCAAACTGAAACAGCCCTTTTGGAGATTTTCAGATAAATTACAACTGCTATGTGAAACTTGCAGTTTTTCAAGAAAAACTACCCTTTAAATGTGAAATACCCCTCCACAAACTATATTCTATATATAAGCTATATATAAGCTTTCTAGGTGTACCATGCTTGTCGACATGGGAGCAGTTTTCTGGAAGTTATCACTCAATCAATTACTTGGTTGCACACGGTTTCCCTAAAAAAAAGAATAAAAGCCACATTTTCCTAAAAGTTAAGTTTGAAAAAGCAAGGTCCCCCGAATAGAACAGTACCCAACATGCATAGGTACTGTAAAGGGAAAAGTTGCCAAACACCCACAAAGTAAAGCATGCACATAAGGGTAATTTTACTTGTAAAGCACCTTGCGCATTTTCAGCCAAACAACCCTTTTACAACCATTTTTATGCCAACAAACCACCACAAATCCCCAAAAATTACACACACTAAGATTTCTAGGAATACCCAGCTTGTTGTAGTGGGCTTATCTTTCTGGAAGTAATCCCTCAAAAAATTCTCTGGTTACACAGGTTTTCCTTAAATAATGTGTAAAAAAGCTGAATTTTTTTTCGAAAATAATAATATGCAAACAATAAAAAAAAAAGCTAAGTCTGAAAGTGCAAAGTCCCCTGAATAGAACAATACCCAACATACATAGCAAATTTTAACCCTTACTTGCATACCTGAGATTTTGTCACTCTCTGTTGACAGGTCATTTTTCCCCATTTTACCATGTTTAACTGTGATTTTTGCAGGATCTTTTCCAATGTTTTTTCAAATATTTTTGAGTAAAAAAAAAAAAAATATATATATATATATATATATATATATATATATGCACACAGACAATATAGTACAATATGGAGCAATGTGCAAGTTATATATGAGCCATGATCGCTACAAGTTGGAGGCTCTGACTTTTTAGGGTTCAAGCACTTAGCATTTTCCATCTGGGACATTTCTTAGCAAAGCTAAGAAATCCGGCATGATCTGCAATATAGGCCCAGAATATTGTCTGTGTGGGGCAGCTACATCTTTCCATTGACAGTCATAGTACTTGGTACCGAGTTATACTTGAATTAATAGCTGGCCACAGCAGTACAATAAAGGGAGTGTAAAGATGGATGCATGGTGTGCATGGGTGAATTTGGGGGCCCCCGTATTTTTAAGGATACACAAATTTGTGTTTTTATTGATTTGGATTATGGGATGTATATAGTAATTAATTGTGCCAGGGTGTTGTGCAATATACCAATAAAATTCATTGTTTTTTTCTGGCATTAATTAGTGCCTGTATTTTGTGCCAGTCCCACATTTAACCATTTGCAGCGTTTTCTGGATGGAACCAATATAGGGGTCATGTGCTTGGTTTCGGCACTTTCGTTTTTATCAGCCTTAGTGGTGCGGAGCGGGGATGACACCCACTTGTCAGCACGTGGATCCCCGGGAGAACTGGCAGATCATCAAAGTCAGTTTATTTGTTTATGTGTTCTCTGTATAATGCATTTGTGCCTTTGTTTATTTGTTTTATTTTGTTTTATTTTGTGCCTGTGTGTTTCCTGTGGGCATGTCCTTCCCTGTCTGTTTTTTTGTCTTTAATGTGTTGGCCTATTTGTACATTATTCCATTATGCGTTTTGTCCTCCTTTGCAGAGTTGTTGCTTTTTTCATATATAGTATGTGTTTCTTTAGATTGCGCACATGGGTTTTCAGTTTGTGATCAATGTCTTTAGGAAGAGATGCTAATTAATGTTTTTTTTTTTTTCCTGAGCGTTTTAGGCCCGGTGTTTGTGATTGTTTCCTATACCTCTTTCTTTTGATATTCCATTTATCCTTGCATTATGTTATTTTGACTGCTTTTTTGGGGTTTAATCTTTTTTATCTGCTGTTATTATGCTTTGTACATGTTATGCTAATTGTATTAGGTTTTGTTTTTTCTTGCAATAAAGACAATGCTCCAAAAGGAGTATGATTATGTCCGACCCCAGTTCCCGAATCTAAAGCAGACGGTGGACCAGCATTTTGAGGTCAAGTTGAGGCCCAAATCCAACAAAGATGGTCAGATTGAAGCACGAGATCCAGAGGTTGTCTACCAGCTTTATGATGCCTTCAGTTCCCGCAAGTTAATTAGCCAAGTCCATCCCATTTAGTGACTAGTATCCATACCCAAAGGACTTTGCATTAATGTATGTTAATGTCTTTTGTCTCCATAAATAAGCAGCGACCCCTCTGCAAATATGGCAAAGATGTTCTCCCCCGCAAGAAAGCAACCAACACCAACAACTCTGTGGGGGAGGGGCATTCTGGCCATGCAGCTGTGGAGGACCCAGGGTCTGAAGGGGATGAGGAGTCAGACAGGTAGGAGAAGAAGGTGGTGGTGATTAGCTCCTCTCAGAAGTCTGGCTACCATTGGGACTGTTGGCAGGAGTCTGGCTACCGCTGGGAAGTCCAAGGGGTGGAGGTGGTCAACTCCCTACCACTCCATGGTGGATGGTTGGGGTGTTTGGGAGTCTGGGCCCTTGGAGTTAGACTCTGAAGCCCAAAATTGGGAGAACATTCTACTGCCTTCTTCCCCTTGCAGTTCTCCTTAGTTGGAGGCCAAACCTCTTCCCCTGGTGAGTTGGTTTGCTTTCTTCCCATTTTTCTGCCAAGAGTCTACCTGCAAATGTTGTTGCTCATGTCTTTGTGTTGGTCTTTTTCCTATAGTTTCAGGACATCACAGCAGCACCAGGCCAGTTTTAGCTTTGTCCCCACCAGCATTGAATTGGGTCCAGCAGCATGGCCCATTTCCAGTCATGTGATGGTGAGTAACTTGGAGACAGGTTCACACCTGTTGTTGAGTGGCATGTTATTTCTAATAGAAACATAGAAACATAGAAGGTTGATGGCAGAAGGAGACCATACGGTCCATCTAGTCTGCCCTTATGTGTTTACTGTATGTGCTCTTTATCTTAGGATAGATGTGTACTTATCCCAGGCATGTTTAAATTCATTGACTGTTGATTTTTCAACTACCTCTGCTAGAAGTTTGTTCCAAGCATCTACTTCTCTTTCTGTAAAATAATATTTTCTAACATTGCTCCTGATCTTCTCCCCGACTAGCTTCAGGTTGTGCCCCCTTGTTCTATCATTAAGTTTCTTCTTAAAAACACTTCCCTCCTGAACCTTTTTCAATCCTTTCACATATTTAAAGGTCTCAATCATGTCCCCCCTCTCCCTTCTTTCCTCCAGACTGTACAAATTAAGGTTTTTAAGTCTCTCTTGATAAGTTTTAAGTTTAAGTCCTTCCACCATTTTTGTTGCCCGCCTTTGGACCCATTCTATTTGAATAATGTATTTTTGCAGGTAAGGTTTCCAGAACTGCACACAGTATTCTAGCTGTGGCCTCACCAGGGCTTTATACAGCGGCATCACAACCTCCCTCTTCCAACTGGTGATGCCTCGAGCTATGCAGCCGCACATCCTGCTTGCTTTTCCCACTGCCTGGAAACATTGTCCACTCACCTTGCAGCTATCAGTAATCAGTACCCCTTCTCTCCTCCGAGGTCCTGGCTAACACAGTACTGCCCATACGGTACTTAGAGCAGGGATTCCTTCTATCCAAGTGCATGATTTTACATTTAGAGACATTAAACTCTAGTTTTCACAGTTTTTACCATCTATCCAGTAAAGCTAAATCATTTTCCATGTTGCTAAATCATTTTCCATGACGCCCCTCTCAGATGGCCTACAACTTCTGATTGTCCTACATCCTGTTTTCTTTTGTGCTTGGCGCTTGACTCATCCTTGTTGAGGTGGCAGCACTGTAATTTTGCTGGTGGGTTTGGTCCAGTACTTGGTCCCAGTTAACGACTTTGCCCCATTTGTGGGTGGTAATACACTACATTGTCCTCATCTCCCTGCATCCAGTCACTCAGAGAGTGGATGTGTCTGGTTTTCCCCACATTGGTGTGTTGTTGGGCCTGTTTTCTGTGTCCCTTGGGAACCTCCCCTTTGCCCTATCCAGCTGATGTTTGGTTCAAAGTTGTCCTGAGCCTTTTGGGTTTACCTTTCAAATGCACAACATTGGTGGTTGTTCTTAGCTATTGGACAGTTGCTCAGCATCAGACCCAAAACAGATGTTTTAAACAGATTAAGCTAGTGTTTTTTGTGGCACACATGGCACTTTGTCAAAAATGTGGAAACACACAACAAGTAGGGTTGTGGTCTATATTGAATTGTCCAAGTGTGTCCTCCTGCTTAATATTCTGTGTGTTCTTTTCTGCCTTTCCTGGCTATTATGTTTATGTTTTACAGACTGCATCACCAAGCATCACAGGATCTGGCAGTATGTTTTGGAGTCCCGGACAATGCTGCTGGACATGCATTAAAAAATAGATTGATGGGGGCAAGAAATATTTGGTGTGCTGGACACACCGGTTTCTTTTTTTGGACCAGATTGGTCCTTTTAATATTTTTAGGTTAAATATTTTGACATTTGCCAAAGGTGTATGTGTCTGTTTTGATGTGTACATTTTTTCTTTTTAGTTGTTGAGATTTGGACATAAACACACAAACCAACAATCACTTACCACAAACACAATATGAAGTATGTTTTGAGTTCATAGCAAAGTTATTGGACATAATTCACTATCCCCAGATTAACACATAAAATATCAAAATTACATTCCAAATGAGTATGTTGATTCTTAAGATGCATCATCGTGTGGTGAGTTGGGTTGGGGTTGGTCATCTGGAGCAACATCTGGATGTGGTGGTGCTGGCGGTTATCCATTGTGAGTAGGAGGGTGGTTGGAAACCACAGGTTCAGCTCACTTGCTGGTTAAGAACATGCAACAATTCATTTCCCTCCTGCTCTCCTGGATGGCCACAAGGATGGACCGATGTTGCTCCTGGGCCTGTTCCTGCTCGGTCCTTTTGGCCTTGTAGCTGATGACCTTGGCCCTCCAGCAATGCCACTCTTTTTGCTAGTTGGCCCTGGTGTTGTTGCCTATTGTAGATTGCCAGCATTTGGGAACAAAACTTATACAGCTGGGTGCTACTGGGGCGTATTTCTGGGTCAGCAACAGAGAAGAAAGAAACATCAGTCAACTGTCTGTGTTTGGCTCAAGGTTATTGGTCATCCCTCAGCTCACACACAGGATTGTTTAGGGTGTGTGTGAAGGTATCGTGCATCTGCTGTTCAAGCCTAAACAAAGCAAATGTGTTGTGGTGGAGAAGCAGCCACAACATAGGCCACACCAAAGTCCCTGGCATTGGGCTGTGGACACAACATTGGATTGGAGCTGGGACTGGGTAACTCAATGATGTTTTGGAAATTAATACCAAAGGGGTATGCTGCAAATATGGTTTGGACACATTAAACTTACCAAGATGGCTACTGATGCCTGTGTAGCAGGGACCCCCAAATCCACGGATGTGGCTCTTACAGATGGCAATGGGAGAAAAGGGGACCCAGATGCCCCGGCCTGTTAAGAACCACATGTGAAACCTACAAGTGAACATCTGTTGTGCAAAGTTATAAAAACCAAGATACATGAACCAGATAGGAGCACACAGTATTGCGGTACAACAGCAAAACAGTGCTGGGGGTTGAGGGGAACCATGCAACACACTCTTGGTGGACCAGACACACACCCTTTTTTCACAATGTGCAGGCTCAGTAGGACACAAAGCTGGACACATACTGTCAAGGATAGGCACCTGGTGGAGAGATTTGTAAGCATTGCACAAATACCTGGGTGGAATCATCCACTGATGCCGTCAACACCTGCTGCTGTGAGGACTGCTGTTCTTCATCCAATAAAGGTGGACAATCATACACTGGAATATGCAAAGCAAAGGCAAATGACAATGCATAGCCCCTTGGAAAGATTAGTCAACACAATACCCAAGATCTGTTTGCATCATGTGGGCTTAGACAATTATAAAACAATCCTTGACAATGTCAACAAAGCAGCAAAATGTATAGGGTCACTACAGGTTACATCACTTACTCCTCTAATCTCCTCTATACTTTGCTCTACTTTTCTACTTCCTTTACTAGAATGTCAGGTGTGAGGCCTAGAAACAAAGGAGCAAAGAAGAATAAATTACATGACAGAGTGTAAGAACATTAACTAGCATGGCACAAGTGTACATCCGAAGACACATGTGAAAATTGGGCATAGGTGTGCATAGCAAGCCTGATGCCATATAGCATGGCTCATTGTGGCCTAGGAACACAGGGGACAAACAATTAAAAACTTATGGAAACAAAGTAAACCCGAACAACATTGGCAACATCTGCACAATAGTGCACTTACAGACAGGGTCCGGTTGGATGCATGATGAGGTGGGTGTGGTGTAGGGCAGAATGTGGCCTAGAAACACAAGCAAAAGGAAGAAAAGCAAACATGAGAAACTAGAAACAGCAGAATGCATGGGCCAGGGCAACAGGAGCAGACACATTTGCACAATCTGCTCAACAGGACAATTTCAGACAGGGTCCGGTTACATGCATGATGCGAAGGTTGCAGGTGGGTATCCTTGCTTACTGGTGCTGGCTTCAACATGTGAGTCTGTGGCCTTTGCCCCCCCGTTGACCCCAAAACACCATCTGCAGCTAGTAAATAAAAAAGAAAACACTTGGAACACACACATTCTAACCAAAAGGGGAATTTTAGGACACACACAATGTCATCCTGCACATTCACACCCTGCAGCCGATATAAGTGGATCTTCGGCTTAAGCATGAGCTCATATTCCCTGTACTCATTTGGGGGGCCTTCATGTTCCCCATACTCAATGAGCAGATCCACCTTCTTTCATGAGGGCACATAGCTAATTGGACTGCTAATCAAGTGTGGGGGGGGCTGCCCCTGACTGCCCACCACAGTAGGTTGCCCAGTAGCAGGTGCAGGTAGGGCAACCACAGATGCCTAGTATCTCCCCTCTTGGCTGGCCTAACTAAAGAAAGGTGCTTTCAACAGGCTAATGTTTGCTTACCCAATGCATCTGTTTTTTTTTTGGTGCACTGCATTGAGTTATTGAGTTGCACTTCTATGTGTAATAGTGTGTGTGAATCCTGTTTTTGTTTGTCTGTGCTTGGTGCGTGTGTTTGTTTTTGTAGTTGTGTTTGTTTGTGAGGTAAAAATGCAGTACAGTGCCGACCCTGATTTTGAGTTGAAGCTTCGGGTGTGGATAAGTTGTGTTGCTGCCGACGAGGAGGAAAAGGAGGCAGAGGAAGCTACAGTTGTGCGATTCAGTAATGACCGAGTGTTCACCACCAGGCTGTCTATGGTGAATTTAAGTGACACCTCAATAGAGCCGCATATATGTCACTGTACCAGCAAAACCTGCTACAGAATTGACTCGACCACTGGCCACAGCAGGGCCATGGCCCAGGACCAGGGCACATTTCAGGCTCTATTAAGCAGCATAAGCCAGCCCACCATGTGCTGTATCTTTCATGAGGTCAATCTCGCAATATGTGATCTCATATCCACCTACATCAAAATTCCAGCTGATGAGGAAGAGGTGCAACATATCAACTTGATCGGCTTGACAAGGGGGGAGGGGAAACAGAAAACCAAATTATAAAATTCAGGTTGGGGTCTGCATTCATTGTGTAAACAACTTTAACCTGTGTGTTTGTATTTAACTAATAATGGATACCTGGCTGATGACCCCAGTGTGACTCCCACATAGGATGGCAGATATGAGCATTGTTGAAAGAACCATCAGCCTGCTAAAAGCACAATTCCTATATGTGGCCTGCCCATGAGGAGGTATGCTATACAGCTCAGAGAAGGTGTCAAATATCATCCTGGCTTGCTATGAACTACACAATCTCTGCATGCTACATTGCATGGAAGAGCTAGAGGATATGCAATTGGTGCCTGAAGTTCCAGACATGCCTGCAAACAGTGCCGAAGACACACAGACTGTCTTTGCCTATTGGGCACAAAAGATTACCTTATTTTTTGGGGTAAGTGACACAGACTGAAATTTTAATCATGCCCTAGGAACAGCAGGGAGATCTTGGGACTCATTTAAAGCAGGGCAAAAAAAATGCGGCCACCCTGGAAACACTAGCAGCCCAACAAAGAGTTAGCATAGCCATAGATAGTAAAAGTCAGGGGCAAATGAACAATTTAAACAAACTGTTTTTTCATTCTTTTTTATAGGCATGGTAAACAAGACAATGCAGAGACACAGTTCAAAACTATTTATATAAACATGGAGTAAATGTTTTATTTTTTATGCTTTTTAGATTTTGTTATAGCTGTTGATTTGCATTTGTGATCTTAGAAAAAAAAAATACTTTAATGTAACTTGTTGGTCTGTGATGCATTTTCGTTTGGCTAAATAATGCTGCTGTGGCATGCCTATAAACAATAAAGCCGCAATACAAAAATCGGGCACAGCATAAAACATGGATCTAAGTTCATGAGCGCCAAATGCCCATTATTTTTATCAAATGAACAAGCAAAGATACAGCTACCAGTGCCATTTGCCTGTTTGCGGTGTGGCGGCTTGGGCGCTATCCGCGCCTCTCTTGAGTAGCAAAAGTGGCGCTGAGTGACACTATTAATAAATTATGCTCCCCAC
Organism: Gastrophryne carolinensis; assembly: GCA_027917425.1. Lineage (NCBI taxonomy): Eukaryota > Metazoa > Chordata > Amphibia > Anura > Microhylidae > Gastrophryne > Gastrophryne carolinensis. The sequence continues at coordinate 357,288,214 of CM051235.1, read as the reverse complement.
CTAAAATCATAGAAATATGGAAAAACAGGCTACCATATGTTTTTTCACTTCACTTTCTGTGTGTATTTATTTATGTATTTGCTACTTTTTGTATTATACAGAGGGGGGCATACAGGATATACAGTGGATATACAGGTTTTTATTATGAATGTAAAATAACTAAACAAAATAAAATAAAATATAAAATAAATGTATACCTACATTTGCACTTCCGTATATATTTTATTTCTTTGTTTTTTAGTTTAGGATATTTCACATTATGTTACTTCACAAGTCTTCACATGTGTTTTATTTTGTGTTTATACGAGCTAGGTTTATTTGTATATGTTCATTTTCAGTTGTTTTAATATTTAACACACAAGGCCAAGAGGGTTGGGATCAATAAGCACCTCAAAGATCCATTGTGAGAATAAAAACATTAAAAAAGCATGAAACCTATGAAAGTATTCACCAATCCTCTCCTTAAAAGCTACAGTACCTATAGGTCCAGTTTTGGAGCCACCACATGCACTGTTTCCCTGTAGTGTGTGCTCCTATTTCTGTCTGTGTGCACAGCTGGGCACGGGAGTCAGTGTGGATGTTGGGGCCACTGCCAGCGAGCACAGTTTGGGAGCTCTGGAAAAGGTTAAAGGTATTTGGGATTCACACAGCGAAAGTACCTTTAAGGTTGCTTGGTCGGCTAGCCCTGGAGTCTTTTAGTGGGTGGTTTGTCCGCTTTAAACATGATCTGTTGACACCCAGGGGGATCGGCGGGTGCCAGGCTTGGCAGTGACATCTCACTCCCCACTGTAAGGCAAAGTGAGCAGGCGTCAGCTCACTCACTGGTATAAATAACCCCTATCTGCAGTGGGGAGCAAGACACTTTTTTATTTTAGGATTTCGAAGAAATTCAGATTCATGCCGAATATGATTTTCCCTGAAATTCAAAGTGAACTTCAATGAGCCAGTTTGCTAATTTCTAGTTGCTATAAAAACACTGACCCGAAGCACTAAGCCACTACTCTAGACATGTGCGACAGTAAGCACCAAGCAGAATGTCTTATACAGAAGAATTTATGATGTTTGCCCTCTTCACTGCAGCACTGCTGTATAATCTATGTCAGTCATAAGTGGGGATGAAACCTAAGCTACTATAGAGCACAATGGCAGGAAAAGTATTGAAGTATTTTTATTATGAAAAAATCCTCCTGATTTGCACAACAATGCATTCATCTAACCTCAACAACTAAATATTAAATTAAACGCAGTACAACATTTTGATCACTACAGTGTTTTCATTCAACTGTAATAATACTATGGCAATCAGCACCTATGAGATCTACTACCAAACTCCACTGTGTGTTAAAAATGAGCAAATAGGGCATGCAGTGCCAAGAATTTGGCGGAAAAGAGTACCGCATTTTTATTTCTGTTAAATTCAGCATAAGAACCCATAGATACATAAATAGGGACTGACATATGCTGGTCAGGGCAGACACCCCATGTCCGCAAAATTACATAAAATGGCACAGAATGGTGCACTTTGCAAATCAAAATCCAATTAGAATTAGATAAGAATTAGAATTTTACTTAAATGCACGCATTTAGGGGATGTGTAAAGGATGTTTTTTCAAGCCAAAACCTTGGGATTAGAGGATTGGAAAATTGCTTGGTCAAAGGCAGTGCCAGTCTTAGTTAAAATGCAACCTGTGGTATTGTGTTATGCTGATTCATGTAACTGGAGAAGACACCACCAGCAGTAGCCGCACTTAGAGCAGAGCAAGGTCCTCCTTGAAAGTCTGTGGCAGGCAATGGACCCTACTCCACCTACTCCCACTGTCTGTGAGCCCCAAATTTAGGTGGAACTCAGCTTGTCTACATGGAGCTCTGAATCGTAGGGTACCAGAATAGAGCTGCACACAAAAGTGCCACACACATCCATTCTCCCAATCACCTATTGGATGGAGCTCTACAAAAAACATCTTTCTAATTCAGGGTTAACACAAAAAACTTCCTATAGCAAGAATGTTTGTCCTTGATATTGCCACTACTAGGCCGAGGGATAAAGAGCACATGCCCAGTGTTCTTAGAGGGGTTATTTACATTTACCTGTAATAATTAGAAGTTATACTAAAATCAGTATTATCATCTGTAGGAACAAAACAGAAGTGGAAAGGCGTGCTGCAGCACAGACCCTGCAGAGCTCTGTTAGAGCTCAGAAATATTTTTTATGGGAATTAATGCTGGCCTGACAGACTCTAAGTAGTGGGTAGTCTTCTCTATTGATATGCTTGATATGCTTTGATGGCAAGTGGCTCCCAGATCATAATTGACAAGTTTACACCCCCATTGGTAGTAACCCTATTAATATTGAAGCAATAGATGGCATTGGCAATGATGGGGTGAGAACAACGATTAGAAGGCAATTAACGATTGAAGAGCCAAAAGTTCAGATGAAAAGTCATTTTAACAAGCCGAGTTCAGCAACCAATAATAACCAGAATCAAAGAAGCATGAATCAGTTGGCTGAAACTGAAATATATGGTAAAAAAACAGAACAGAATAAAAATCTATAACACTTGAAGTTGAACTGTGAAACACATAAACAGTATTTAGCTTTTGTCTGCTTGGGGCAGTTGCACAATTATATGCTCTTGCAATGCAATGCATTGTTTTTTCAAACATGATGACATGTTTATTGAAACATAGTTCATAGACTAAGACAAAGTTAAACAAGAAGGCAGTTGATGAGATTAAAATCAGAGGGTGAGATAAAGAGGCCGATTCATCAATAGCGCCAGGTAGCGACAGATGAGCGACTGTAGCGTGATTTTTTCAGCGCCAGCCAGTATTCGCTGTGCTTGGCCGGCGTTAGCTTGATGACAGCGACTCAGTCGGTGTGCGGTAATGTTGAATACGGGCTGGGGGGTCGCTGTTTCACAGGTCCAGCGTTGTATGTGAGCGCCTGACAACGAATGGCCAGAGCGAACGGCTAGCTTCATATTCATCAACAAATCACGCTCTGAATGTGCTGTCGCTGTCCATTCCTTGTTTAAACCCCAGAGCGCTGGCGGCGATCTGTATTAACTAGTTTTTAACCCCTAAACAACCATATTTTTTGAATGTAACATTATACATGTTTTTAGAATCATTTTGTAATATGAATACATTAATCTCAGACCTGTTAGATCAATTCTGCACATATTTTTTTTAATTTTTTTTTTTTGACTTAAAAATAAATCCTAACATTGCAGAAGTGTTCTCCGATTTTTTGACATTAAAAAAAAAAAAAAAAAAAAATTATTACCAATTAATTATGATTAATTATAGATTGCTCCATTGAAATGCATTGGACATCGCCAGGGAGCGACAGCTCATACCTGGCGCTGTGAGGGAATTTGTAGCGGCGCTGTTCGGTCCAGGCGGCTTCATGATGAATGCCGCGCTAGCCGTCGCTCTCGCCGGCGCTAGCCTCATTTTGCTTGATAAATGCGTCATTGTGACCGCCGCCGGGCGTACTTGAGTCGGTAGTCGCCGTTAGCTGCCGCTACCTGGCGCTCGTCAGACACTACCTGGCGCTATCGCTTGATGAATAAGGGCCATAGAGTAGTTTTACCAGGCCAAGTCAAGCAACCTATAATAATTTGGCTATGGACTGAATCAAATATATTAGTAAAGGTTTGATAAAATGAAATGTCATGCTATGGTCATAAACCCGGTCAGAATGAGAACCCAAAACAGTTGAATTAGGCTGTCAAAATCTTTAACATTTTCTAGCTTTTGCCTGCAGCTCAGAACTGTTTGCAAGAATGGCATGCCCATCAAGGCAATGATTGTTCAAACTCAGGGGGTCATGCTTAATACTGCATTTGCGGAAGCCAGTGTGACTCCTGGAGGCCGATTCATTAATATCGGCAGGTAGCGACAGTTGAGCGACTGTAGCGGAATTTTCAGAGCGCCCGCTAGTAGTCGCTGTGCTTGGCCGTTGTCCAGTAGTTGATAGCGACTCAGTTGGTTTGCCGTAATGTTGAATATTGGGTGAGGAGTCGCTATTTGACAGGTTCCGCACTGTATGGGAGCGCATGATAGCGACTGGCCCTAGCGACCGGCTCCCACCATATTCATTAACAAATCATGCTCAAAAAATTCTCGCGCTGTAAAATGCATGTTTAAACCCCAGAGCGCTGGCGGCGATGGGTTAAAAGTAGTTTTTTAACCCTCAAACAACCATATTTTCGGAAACCAAAAAAAACAAGTTTTTTAAATAGTTTTGTAATATGAATACATTAATATCAGACCTGTAATATAAATTCTGTACATTTTTTTTTTCTAAAATGGCAGAAGTGGTCACAGAATTTTTCACATTTAAAAAAAAAAAAAAACAATAACAATTAATTATGATATTTAAAGATTGAAATGCATTGGAGAGCGCAAGGTAGCGAGAGGTCATACCTGTCGCTGTTCAAGGTCAGGCGCTGGCGCTGTGGGCTGAGGCTGGAATAATGATGAATGAGTGGCTATATGGCGCTATCTCAGTCGCTAAGCAGGATTGGCTTGATAAATGTGTGATTGTGGTGGGGAGCCGGTGTTCTCGTGGTGGGGCCCGTCATTACCGGCCACTCACCAGTCGCTACCTGTCACTATTCCTTCATAAATAAGGGCCCTGGTGTGTATTGCAGTGTGGATTGCAACCTTCATGCGGGTGAGCATTTTAGCAATAACAAAAAAGTGCAAAAAAATTGTTTGTCCAACATTTTCCCCCCAAAAATCATTTGTACATGTAATGGCACATTTAGATACATCATGCTTTAAGTGATGTAAGAATATATTTTTAAAGTTTGGAAATAACAGCACGCTATATGAGCTATGCTAAATATTTCACTATTTCTTCTGTATAGCCCAGAGTCCTATTGTTTCCAAACTTAAAAGAAATATCCTTACCTCATTGGAAAAATTATGTACCTAACCTGTAAAGATGCCCCATCACAGGTACAGGTAATTTGGGGGGGGGGGGGGGACAAGGAGGAGAAAAGTTTTTTTTTTTTTTTTTACGTTTTTGTGTCTAAACGCTAAAAGCTCACTGAGATGCAAACTGCAATCCACACCGCAATGCACAGCAGATGTCACACTGACTTTACCAAATAATTAGCATAACCCCCATAGTCATCTGTTGTGTAGATCCCTGACAAAGTCAAAAGTTTTTGTCAACTACTAGACATAAGGTTACGAGGATTCATAACAGTGTGCATAGATATATCTCAAAGTAAAAGCTGCCACAGGGAATTGACAAATATGTAAAAATATATAAGGTTTACTTTCTAGCACTAGTCATGAATTCGCAGGTGTAAAGGTTTAATCAAACTTCACGATTACTTAAGTTGCCTTAATCCTTAAAGATTTTTGGACCTTTAGGTTGCCCAAGAGAGGCCAGCCATATATTGTTAAGTAATATTATTTAGTAAATTTACCACTGGTAAAGTATCACATGGAACAATAACTTCAGTTGATAAATGTACTGACTTATTGTTTTTGGAAAATATACGATTAAAGATTTTCCAGTCATCCAGGCCAGTTAAAGCAGCCAAGCTGAGAAAACTTTAGAATAGGAAAAATAATTATAAGTGCTTTTTCCATATAGTTTGAAAGAGGCACAGTACTTTGAGATAGCAGAATATTCACTAAGCATGTCTAATGCATGAATTTTCTATCCTAAGGATAATTTTGGTTTTCTCCTAATTTCCGAGGTGGGTAAGGTACCAAAATAAAAAGAACGGAGTGTCAGAGCAGAGCATGATGCTTGCATTCTTGCTCCAGGCATTTCACACATTTTAAAGTGATTTCATTTTTCTAAATCTGGCTAGAAATGATTCAGCCAGTAGATGAAGATATACTTCTTCCAGCACCACTTCAAAGGGCCATGTTCACTGATGGCTGCTTGTGAGCACAGCATGTAGTTTAGCAGGACAATGGAATCATTTCAACAGTTACACACGGTGAGGTGGAAAGGTGTACTGCTCGGCATATCACCAATTCACATTACATGTTCCAGATATGTGCCAGCCAGTTTGTTCATTTATTGCTTTCATGCATATCTTGACAACCCCTAGGCAAAAATAAATTAACTGGTGGATGTGTGTCAGTAGCCTTTGGAAGGCTATATTTTCTTTTTAATTAAATGAAAATAAATATAAGGCATTTAGGGCCTCCACCCGCCCCAGTGCTAAGCCATATTTGGGCAATAAGATACCTGGTTTTGGTGATCTATCATAAGTCGTGGCAGACGTATGGCCCGACTCCATAGTTGCTGTGGAACTAGCAGTTTTCTCATTACCTGCTGCAGCAGCAACAATGGGCATTGTGTGACTGACATGTCAATCAAGGAATCCAGCTTTGCTGAGAAGCTAAGAATTGAGACATCGGTGGATTGAAAAGATCCGGTATTTTAGGGTTAAAAAAGAATCTTCCTATCTATAATTCCAGTGATCTGCTCTAACAGAAGACTGGCTTTTTACATTGAAAGAATGATCTTTCCTGTCGCTTACAATATATAATAGAAAATAGAATAGAATTAGTTTTAAAATATCTCTATGTAAAGCTAAAAGTTTTTGTTAACAGATTTGTGTAACTTTAGAGTGGAAACATGTCTATTTTTATTATTGTATACTTTGCACAAAATGCAGGTGTTGAATCTGCTAAATCGGCCAAACAAGTGCACTTTTCACATAGAGAACCCCATGTTATTAACCCTTTCGCTGCCAGCCTACCTGCAGCATTTGCCACTCCCTGTTGCCAGACGATGTTTCACTATTTTGCGCTACACATGTTCAACTGTCATTTTTGAAAGGATTTCCAGGGATTTCCCAGGAAAATTATATATTGTTTTTTTCAACAGAGTCTGGGCTTTAACATGAAATGTCTTGTTTGTATTTTTTAGGTGTATTCTCAATATTTTTGGGTGAAATGTGTGAAAAAAAATAAAAAAAAAATATTTTTTTACAATTTGTAGAGTTTTTTTGTAATAAAAAATGTAAGTTTGTCAATAAAATCTTATTGCGTGAGAAACCCCAATTTCTCCCGGTTACAGCGATACCACATATGTATAGGTAGACACCCTTTCCTGCCCAGAAGCCTTTTATAGCTGCTGGATGACAAATGGTTAATTAAAAAAAAAAATGACATAGGGTCCCCCTTCCCGGGGAGGGGGACCCCATTTTTTTTTGGATTTTTAAGGGTTAAAAACCCTTAAAAATCCAAAAAAAAAAATGACGTGGGGTCCCCCTTACCCAAAGTAACCAGCCCAGGACCAGCTATGGGGGCTTGTAGGCACAGAGTGGGGGGCCAGCTTTGGTGGCCCCCCCACCCTGCAGCCTACGAGCCCACATAGCCTATGTGGGCCCGGGCTCTTCTGCCTCCCCCTGGCCTTTGGGGAGGCAGGTAATTGGGGTGCGGGGGTTAATGGCAAGTCACCCGCTAGGGCAGGTGACTTGCCACCCCCCCAGCCTTGTGAACTGGTATAAGGGGTCTCATGGACCCCTTACCAGCTCACAAAGGGTTAACTGTTAAAAAAAAACCACCACACAATAATAAAAAGTATTTTATTAGAAAAAAAAAAAATTTTTTTACTGTACTTACCTTCGATTGCAAGCTCTTGTCCCTCGCCGCTCAGCTGACAGATGCCGGTGATCGGCATCCAGAGAAGGAGAAGGCAGGAGATCAGAGGATCTCCTGTCACCTCCTTCCCCAGCGCCGATCACCGGCATCTGAGAAGCTGAGAAAGCTGAAGCCCGTTCGGGGCCGGGATGACTTCATAAGCCCCGCCCCCAAGGGGACGGGGCTTAGAGGCAAGATGGCGGCCGCCATCGAGAAGAAGAGAGGAGAGAGCCTCCCAGGCTCTCTCCTGAAGATCGGTAAGTCCTGGGGGGGGATCGGAGGCCCCCCAGGTGAAGAGGAGGGACAGCGGGAGCCAGCGCACACACAGGTAAGTGAATGTCATTTTTATTTTTTTATTTTTTTTACAGTTAGAAGCTGCTGCTGCAGAAGCGGGGGGGGGCGCGGCCTATTCCGGGGGCTCTCCTGGAGCCATCCGACCCCCCACGGGGGATCGGATGGCACCAAATTAAAGAGGAGACCCGGCCGGATCCAACAAGGGGTCAGGTGAGTATTTTTTATTTTTATTTTTTAAACTAGAAGCGAGGAAAGTCAAGCACGTAACACCTACGGGCTTGGCACTTAAGGCCCAGCCAAGCCAGCACGTAGGTGTTACGGGCTTGGCAACAAAAGGGTTAATGTATTACAGCAGTATACCCATCAACACCAGATCTGCAATCATTGTACAGCAGTCATCCCCATCCTATGGCTCGTGAGCTCATGTGACCCACCAGTCCCTGCTATGTGGCTTGCCGGCTACCCAGGAGCCACAAGTAAAAGTTATTGTTGCAATCAGCACAGCCGAGCGCTTGCTGTCCAAGATGTAGACAGACTTCCTTACTGTTCTGCGCAGTGTCCTCCCTGCCCCCCCAGAGCCTAGCCCATAACGGCACTACTTGTAGTCACGTGCAGAAGCGGAGATGGGAGAGGAGAAGAAGGCATGCTGCATGCATGTCGTTATGGCTTCCTCCAGCCTGCAGGCCAGAGACAGCACGAAGTTACTGTCCGGAGCTGGATGCCCTGTAATGTTAAGCTTCCAGAGTTTTCGCATTATCTCAGTTTAGGACCTCAGCATATGCAGGGCTCAGCCATTCTGCAGGTCTGGCAGTCTTCAATGTTTTTGGGCAAGCAGGGCAAAGGGGGTGTAGGGCACAGTGCTGCAGTGAGCAAATCACTCAGCCCTACGCCACAGCACCTCCTGGCATCTCCACTCCAGCCACCCTGCGCACTCGCAAGTCTACCGGGTGTGTAGAGCAGGTATGCTGCAGTCAAGCCTTGCATGCACTCTGAGATCCCACATGGAGGTGAGTATATGCCAGAAAATAACAAGTTTCACCGTGCAGGGTATCCCAAATCAGGATGTATTTATACTACAGCAACAAGTCTGCCTTAAACCTCCCTGGCATAGAGTTGGCGGAGGGGTTTAGGTCAATTTGGTCTGGTCATCAGCTTTAAAGCGCAATGCAAATGACCTAAAACTGTATGGCCACACAAAGTGCTATCCATATCTCTCTGTAAGTGGGCACCATAAGATACAGTTCAGACACCCAAGGTCTCAGCTGATTCTCCTTTACACATTTCTTCCATCTTTCTACAGTACTTCATGTGTTTCCACTTTCTTTCCTATTAGTCACTGCCACTGTCTTGTAAGTAAATTTGCACAAGGTGACATTTACCCCAAAGCTGAACCTGCTAATGGTGCCCTGCGAGTGCGGCATCCATAACTGTGTACCCAACAGTTAATCCCATTTCCCACAGGTGGTCAAATACGCCAATGGAGCAAAGAGTGGGTTGAGTAACCTTGGCCTGGATGGAAGGTAGTTTGTTGAACGGAGAACACCTACTGAAGATTGGCCACTTTTGCTTCGAGAAGTGGTAGTGCTGTGACACCAGTGCTTTTTGCATAAAATGTGGCTCGCCGCATGAATCTGGCTCTCAAGGTAAAAAAGGTTGGGGGCCATTGTTGTACAGGATGTGTCTGTTTTATTGCCTGTACTTGTGAGAGAGTCTGGCAAAGCAGTAAATCAGCATAAAGCCGAAACCAGTGAACCTTTTGTGCATTTCTGTGGGTTGCCTGTATATCTTTTTCTCACACTCTCTTTCTCTGCCTCCTGACTATGTTAACAAAGATTGACTCAGTCATATGGGTAGGCATATTACTTCTTATTTTAGTAAAATGTGTGTCTATTAATTAAATATCAATGTACTCACAAATTTCCAGATCCTTTTCTTTTATTTTGATAAACAAATGGATGACCAACCCTTGATCCTTATCCTTCCACCACCAGAACCATGACCTTGCTCTCCACATTCTTTTAGTTGATGACGCCCCATGCCTTTACAAAATATCCCAATAAAATCCAGTACATCACGGGCCAGCTTGATGAGCCACTACTGTGTAACACTGCTGACCATACTTACTTTGCTCCAGGGCAGAACCAGATGGTCATTAATAACTTTTTTATACAGCTGTACTTTTCAAAAGCTCTAGAACTGGTGCCTGATGTAAAAAAATGCTCTAAAGATGCCACTTAATCTCTTAGACTCACCCAAAAGACTCGTTAGGCAAGGAGAAAACTTCAAAAAGTGCTGCACTTGGTGGGTCCCCCTCGCTCACTGTAGGTGGTCACTCACTGCAGTGGTAAAAGGGGAAGGTCACAATGGGACTGGTTCTCTAAACCCTTGGTTACGGTCAATGGCACAGTTCATGCTCAACTGGGCCTTGGTCACAGGCCCAGCACTCACACTTAACATAGCAGATGTCACATTAGTAATAATCCAACAGTTCAACATATGTCATGGTATTCTCACAGTGGGCCAACAGACTTTCACACTGCCACAGAGTTCCTTAACCAGTTTGATTCCACTTTATTCACTTGTTGGCAAAGCAAAGGCTTGTATTACATCCACCATCCAAACAAAATCAGACTTTCATTCCAATTCAAAAGACAAATCTCAGCTTTCAATTAATCTAACTCAGGTCTAAATCAAGCTCATCTAACTCTTTAGGTTGCAGTTTATTGTACACTTTGTTTAGTAGCAATGGGAGCAATAGAGGAGGGCCATAACAATTCAATAGAAATACTCGTTCATGGACAATTCAACAACTTCACTTTAAGGCAGGTAAATTTGCAGGGCAATATTCTCTAAGGGAAACCTTCTCCACCTTAGGGCTAGTACTTCTGCTTAATCAATCTGCTTAAATATTAACTCCACTCACCTGTCAGATATAAGATATCTATGTCCACTTGTTCCCCTTTTAAAGGATAGCTCCTCCCATTCCTTCTCAGCCACCACTCAGCATAAAGGATAGTGGTAGAGAGGCTAGGGGCCCATCTGTCAACAACCTTCTAAGCCTGAGAACCCCTATGCCTGCCTCTATTAACCCTTCCTGCTCCCCCTACAGACGTCCTGGACGGATGAACTGAGGTTGCCCAAGGATAGCACAAGGCTCTCTTGAGAGACAGCACCATCAGGGTACACAACCCTATATTTGCCTACCTGGTAAGTGGACCTTGATTAGTATTTTGAGATGCCCCTTAGACAGGGATCAGATCCAGTTCCCTTCAGTAACTGAACTCTTTTTTCCCATTAACAGGCATCTTCAAACCTTTTCCCTTACCAGACCCGGAGGAAGAACCTCACCTGGACCAAGTTAGCCCCTCCCTACTCATGTCCTAATCCCTTTTTAGACAAGGTTGGGGTGGGGTGTTTTATTTCAGAAAGTTTTTTACTTTTTTGGTTACTGTCACACATTACCAAGGAAGCTTGTTATCAAAATAGGGTATAATCTCCACTCCCTTGGGCATGAACATCACTACCACGCTACATAAAACCACAGAATATTTCAATTCAGAGGTACTATGCAAAGGCTTTGCATGGCCTCTGAATTAAAGAGGAATATCAAGCTTTTTGTAACCCCCACAACCAAACCCCAACCCCCCCCCCCCCCCCCCACCGTGCTAAGCCTAATTGTGTTAAAATAGTATTCTCTCTAAGATGGCTGGGGGAATGGCACTATATCTTAGGCAAGGTAGCGCATATATTTTTTGTACCCCCCACCGGCCTGTCTGAGGCAGGAACGGGGTTACATAGAGACTGAATTTCTGCTCCAAGCACCCTGATTAAGAGGTTTGGACAGGAATGGAGGATTACACATTTCTTGAACAAAGACAGAGGGCTAATAGAGGTCCAATCCCTGTAATGGAGAAATACACTTCTACAGCATATTGCACCGGGCTGTGACCCAATCTGGGCTGGGCCTTGTCAGGCTGCAACAAAAAGGTTTCACAGGCAAACAATACCACACTATTTTATTAATCAAAGGGCAAACGTGATTATCATCACCTATGCCTGGACATGCACAATTTAACATCAGGTTGTTCAGAAAGTGCAAAAACTAGCAATCTATACAAAGTCTAATAGGCTCTGAAAAAATGTTTTTAGGCCAAAAACAAACAACATTACAGTGGTATACCAGCTCAATGCCAGATTCCAATTTTGTTCAAGGGATGGACCTACCGCATCAGACCTCCCATGGACAAGCAACACTGGCTTTGGATCCAGCCTGCTGCCAACATCTTCCTAACTGTGGTCTGAACCAAAGGGCCTTAGCCAGAAAACGCAATATAACGTTCCTATTTCATACTAATGGCAAACGACAGTACAGATGTATGCAATGTTCAGATGATTAGCCCAGTATTCCAGTTTTATCCAAGGGATGGACCTAGTCCCGCAGACCTCATAGGGGCAGGTAATGGCAGCTTTGGACACAGCAAGCTGTCAGATGGCCTGGAATGGGATGCCCCTAGTCAGAGTTAAATGCACTACAGAAAGCTTTAAAACGTGGTTTGGTAAAAAAGCAAGAGCAAAATAGGCAAGTGACCTGTAGTAACACTAAATAGGCTTGAAAGACCTGGGTATAAAAACAAATGCAAACACACTGTCTCTCTCTGTCACTGTCTCTCTCTGTCTGTTTCTCTGCCGCTCTCCTTCTCACCCTGTCTTTTTCTTTTACTGTCTTTTTCTCTCCCTGGTTCTATCCTGGCCCGCAAGATGGCCGCCGCTTATATAGGGCTGTGACATCCCCGTGGAGCCTGGCTGCTGATAGGCTGCATGTGATGCCTACCCAGAATTCTTTTCCCCATGGGACATGTCCTGACATTTGGATCCACCATTTTAGATGGCCTGGACTGCACTTTAAGGAAGCGATTCGAGCAATCGAAACGTGGCGATATTTGGATTAGTTTAGAATCGAATTTTTCCTAAAATTCTTAACGAATTCGGATTCGTCAGATTCGATTAGCTTATCCCTAATCATTACCCATCCTCTCTTTTCCTCACCTTTTCAGATGCATTGAGGTACTCAGATTAAATTCTGAAGTTGATTCAAGACCATGTTATCAAATAAATATTTTACTTAAAAATGCATGTATTTATTTAGCTCTTTCCCAAATGGCTGGAATTCATTTATCAAGTAATATTTGTTGGCTCTTTACCTCAAATTAAGTTGTGCCAGATTAGCCAGGGGCTGGAAAGGTTACTACTTCATCATTCGAAATGCATTAAAGCATGTTTTTGGAACACACCCACAATTTACCACACACAAACAGCTGCTAAAGCACAATAATCACTTACGGTTATTGTGAGTTTAAAATTTTGCTACCTCAGTAGAGAAGGTCCAGTAAAATGCATTAAGGGCCTATTGCTCTGAACATTTTTACTAGTGCATATATAGTAAAGTCATATCTGGTTATCAGAACAGCTGGAGCTTGCATAGCGATTAAAGCTGATATAAGATGTTTAAGATTATCCACAAAGCCATATTTTAATATATAAATAGAGTAGGAGGGGCTATTAAAAGCAGTTACAGCACTCAGAGGTTCTGTGAATAATTCATAAACAGATAATACCATAATACTGAGAGGTCAGCAAGGATGAAGTACAGGGACAATGCATGCATTATGTTTTCAATATAGTGTGAAGCTTTTTGCTGACACTGTCCCTTTTACTTTCAGATCCAGTCTGTTTTTGCAATGATAGACAGCATATAAAATAACTCATCGAAAATAATCTCCAGTTTTGCCCTTTGTTTTCCTTTTGTAACATCTGACATTCCTGACAAAATCCGATCCTTTCCTTGCCGTTGGAGTGAGAACTTGTCCTAAGGGTAGGCGTGGTGATTTTATGAGTTTTGAGAATGACAAGATCCCTCATGCCCTAGTGTGTAAATGGCACCTGGGACATCTAGCTGTGAAACAAAAGGTCTAAAATATAAGAAATATAGAAAATGTATTTTTTAAACTAACCACTTCCATGCCAGAGGTCAGAGACACGCAGCTGAATGGGTTTCACAGATAAATCATTATCTTTTTTTACAAGCCAGCTTCTCTTATATAAAGTAGGCCAGGCATGAAGTCCTGAATCGTCTCTGTGCAGACTTCTGTTACGTTTTAGTCAGTAATTGCCTGCTTCTTGACAGGTTCCAATTAACCCCACTTCAGAAAGTAACACCTGACAAAGGCCTCTTTCACTACTCATGGCTGCCAGCGCTAGGAGAGGTTGCTTCTTTTTTCTAATGGTGCTCGCAAGGCACTTCTGTTTACATTAACCCACTTTGGTAACAACAGCCTACACCTCTTGGCTTTGAACGTTTTCCTTCAATCTATGACACAGTTCACTATGTTCACAGCTGTGATGCTTTTTATGTAGATGCAACTTCCAAGCATTAAAAAGCTTTTGCATAGAAATATTTGCAATGCCTTGAAAAATAAACTTCTGTCGGTTTGGCCTGATTCAGAAGCTGCCCTTGAATGCTCGTTTTTTTCGGGAACTGATCTCGGTAACCAGGAAATGTTTCCGTCCTGAGAAAAGTTTGTTGATGCATAAGTGGGCGTTTTTGCTTTGCGTACGCATATGGTTAAGCCAAGCATTTACGGTATTTGCAGCCAAAGTAGTTTCAGAAGCCCCGTTTTTACCTATTTTTGGACGTAACGTGCCGTGGAGCGCATTGTTCTTGGTGTGTCGTGCCCTTGTGTGGCTTTCTGGCGTAGGCTTTTACTTGTAACCAGCTATTTTAATGTGCTTTGCGTCATCCCCCGCCATGGTACCCATGGTATTCTGCATGTTCTAGCACATACTTAGCTTTCTCCCCTTGCCTGCATCTAGAGCAGACCTGGGCATTGTAAGGCCCAAGGGTCACATATGGCCCTTTGATTGGCTCTGACCAGCCCGCAATCAGCATTCCACTGTCCGCACAGTCTTGGTCTTGGGGACCATGCTGCAAGGTGGGAAGGGTTTCACACAGCCTTTTATCCAAGGCCGGCCACTGGTCTACCCCCCCCCCCCCCCCGGGCATTCCAATCAGAATGTTCCACTTTTTGAAACACTTTTTACTCAGTAGCAACGTGAAAAAAGGCGGACTCCTTCTCTGAAAGCAGAATAAAACCCAGAGCGGCCACTGGTCTTCTCCCTAGGTATCCCAGAACAGGATGCCGCACTGTGTGATACCCTTGTTACTTAGTAGCAACTTGATGGACTCCCCCTTATAGTGGAAATGAATACAGAGCGGCCACTGGTCTTCCACATGGGCATCCCAGATCGGGGCTTTGTTCTGCTTTAAGGGAGGGAGTCTGCCATTTTTCATGTTGCTACTGAGTAAAAAGGGTTTTACACAGTGCGGCATCCTGATCTGGGATTTCCAGGGGGAAGACCCCCTGGGTTTTGTTCTGCTTTATGTGAGGGAATCCTCAATTGTTCACATTGCTACTGAGTATAAAGAGCAGCGCAGTTACTTTAATAATAATGTAAGGAGGGGGATTATTCCATCCTAACCTGATTTGGTCATGATGTTTTAAAGCAGACCAAAACCCATGTAACCCAGCCCTTTGGAGTGTGAAGGAATCCAGGGCTGAGTTACAGGCATCATGCCTCTGGGGCATCCCAATTTGGCCTGCTGTGTGAGACCTCACTGGATATACAAAATGTGGTTCATTTAATAAATTACATTTTTTGTAAGGCAACCTCACTTTTTCATTGTTTAACTATAACATATACTCGTACCAGCTTGTCAAAACAATGCTATTTACCGCTTTTTATAAAGAATTACAAGTAATATTATGCAGAATTGAGTTCAGCCTTTTGGCCCGACCCTCCACAATATCTTCAGTTTCTCATGTGGCCCCATGGAAAAAATAATTGCCCACCCCTGGTCTAGAGCATCCCATGTTGTCTGCATGTCCTAGGACATTCTTACCTTTCTTCCACCTGCTGGCATCTAGGGCATCCCATGTAGTCTGCATATCCTTGCACATACTTACCTTTCTTCCCCCTGCTGGCATCTAGGGCACCCCATGTAGTCTGCAATGTCCTTGCACATAATTACCTTTCTTCCCCCTACTGGCATCAAGTATATCCCATGTAGTCTGCATGTCCTTGCACATATTTACCCTTGTACCTTTGTTGCCATGTCATCTGCTACTACTCTGTATTACTCACCTCACCTCACTTTGGCCACCTTCTGTTTTGGTGTTCTGTTTTACACAGCTGTTTGTTTGCTTAGCATCTGCTCTATGTAGTTGCATAGAGAACATGCTACCTTGCAGCATATGACTATTGTTTTATTATTTTTTTTATGTTTTGTTCATTAACTTTTATAAATAAGTTTGGCATATTAAAAACATATAACAAAATACATTAGCACTTTTTTTGGTACACATGTGTGCCTGTACATGCATGCACATTGTTACATACCTATACCCAAACCGGATGAAGCATATTGTTTGGGGGGGCCACCGTCCTCCACGGCGCAATCCCTTCTTCAGAATCTGTAGAGGGAAAGAACCTGAGTTAGTAATTATGGCCATGTGTTGTTTGTGTAATGCTTGGGTATTGTTCTGCTTCACTGGCTTGACACCCATCTGAGTCTTGCGCCCCCTCCATATCGGGTGGCCCCATCGCCGCGTAGTCACCCTCTGATGAATCTGTAGGAATAGAGAAGCACAACACACCAGCACTTAACATGTTATTAGACTTGCAGCACAACCTGTGTTCTTTTTGGTACTGGCTTACCTGGGTGTGCAGTAGCTGTGAGCCACTCAAAGCCCAACACACCCTCCTCTTCAGCGGACTCCATGGCTGGTGGTGGTGCTGCTGGTGGAGGAGGAAGAGGACGTTGGCAGGGTTTGGTGCTGCTGCCTTAGACCCACCCCCTGTCTTCTTGGCCCCACTGGTCAGACCCCTCATCTTTGGGTGCGCTTGATCCGCAGCCAGAACTCCCCAGCTACAAAAGAAAATATCATTTTGTAAAACATGTAACTCATTACCCTGATAGCTCATCTTCTCTCTTGTACATCCACTTACCTGGGAAGTTCTGGCTGTAGAACCTCCACACCTAGGGCAACTTTCTGCGTTTGAGGTCTGACCAGTGCTGCATTATTTGGGTGAAGGTGTAAGGCGACGTCCCCTTGCCACTCACAAGGGCTGCCACTTTTTCTGTCAATGTCCTCTTTTCATGTGTGTTGGGCTTGAATTCGTAACGTTGCTCCATGAATGTCTGCA
Source organism: Gastrophryne carolinensis (assembly GCA_027917425.1). Classification (NCBI taxonomy): domain Eukaryota; kingdom Metazoa; phylum Chordata; class Amphibia; order Anura; family Microhylidae; genus Gastrophryne; species Gastrophryne carolinensis. Next base: position 357,271,030 of record CM051235.1, on the reverse strand, counting down.
AACAAGAAACATATGTGGATTGTTAACTTATGTCCTCTGTTTGGGTCTCCATTAGCTCCACATACACGTTCCTGCCCCTTTATGTGCACTTAGGCCAAAAGACGCGCCTACCTCTCCACTCCACTACTACTGTCAGACAGGGCTCACTGACCACAGCCAGCAACAAGGCAAAACCAACTCTTCCATCCCATAATAGTAGCAGATTGCAAGCGCAGACGCACTTAGGCCAAAAGTCACGCCTACCTCACCACTCCACTACTACTGTCAGTTAGGGCTCACTGACCGTCACCAGAAACAGGACGAAGCCAGCTCTCCCATCCCACAATAGTAGTGGATTGCATAGAAATATCAAACTTAAATCACTTAGGCAACCCTGTGTCAAGGTACTGTGGCCCTGTAACATTGGAAGGCCAGACCTCCATTATTACTGTGGCGCCCTGTGCCTTTGCTCGTATTTCGCAGCCACTGTCACCTGTTTGAACCTTGGCATGAGTGTAATGCTGCATACATTTGTAGGCGAATGGCATGAAAGTGTGACTCACCGCTATAATGTCCTCCTGCTGCTCACAGGTGAACACGGTGGGTGCCATGTTGGATATCTTTGGATGCCGTCTGTATGATGCACCCCTGCCACCAGACACGCCGATGGGGGAGTCAAAGGCTGAGCAGCATTTCCACAACCAGGGCTGCTCTTTCCCTGGCCAGTAGCCTGGAATCCATCCATTTCGGGCATGGGAGCGGGAATAGTGACTCGCCCTACAGCCAAGATACCACCCAGCAGACCACAGCATTGACCACTCACCCTGGTCACAAACTAACAAGGGACAAGTTGAGTGGTTAATTTAATGATGCCCAACTGGAGCTTCTGCTGGATGGTGTTGTCAAAAATTATGATCCACCTGCTTAATGCCCAAAGCATTGTGGGAGCAGTTATGGTTGGAGATAGCCTGCAACAAGATAGGGGTGGGGCCAGAAGCCAAGTGGGACGCCCTGAAGGTGGTGGTTCAGCAGAAATTCAGCACCAGACGGGCTGAGGGGTAAGTGTTGAATATCCAGGGGCTGCTTGTACAGGAAACATTGAACAAGTCACTAATGCCACTCTTTCCTGAATATAGCTTGCAAACTTGTGCTGGGACTCCCCAAAACTCTACAATTTACCCATGCTAAGGAGCGGGTGTTGAGCATGCTCCACCCCAACACCTACCAGGGGGTGTTGGGCACCATGAACAATGATAGACAGAATATGCCCACCAGTGGGAGGACCTGTTAGCAAATTGTAGCTTGGCACAAGGGGTAGCGGGTAAACCAAACACGCCACCCACCAAACTTAGTTTCCACATGCACAACCAACAGCTCCAGCTTCATTCTGCCAGTAGCAGCCCCACCAGCTCCACAGAGCACCCAGAAGGAACACAGCCCCAGCCTGCAGCCAGGCAGCACCTGTCTTTGGTAAGGCGGTGCCAAATCATGGAGTCAAACTGGTGGGCACAGCACCACGTCTTGTCAAAATTCCAATAGATATTTTTAAGTTGTGCGATGGACCTCTAGCTTTGTCCATGAAGACTTGGCTTCAGTGGTTGTGGAGCAGCAGCGCCACCACCAGAGATGCTGGCTGGGGCTCTGGTGGGGGGCAACCAGGTTGCCCTTCAAAGGCTGGAGAGACTAGAGCCACAGCAAGTTGCAAACACCCAAAGCTGGGCTACATCCTCCCAACATGCCATGCTGAACTTTGGGTTGTGAGGGTCCCAATGCTTTAGTTACACCAGACAGGCACATTTTTATATATTTGTGCAATATAAGTTTATTCAGATTTTCAAAATTAACAATGAACATCAAGACATAGCGGGGTAACAAAGACAAGAGTGCTAAACAAGATAGATATGATGGTCTACAGGTCCAACCAGCACAAGTCTAGTAACATGTTCATGTCGGCATTCACATTCACCCGACCCCTCGCCCAATCCAGCTCCTGATTCCACAACTTTACTAAGTGAAACTCACGATGGCCCCATAGATAATAATCCTGCCAACCTAAGCCTTCACCCAAGGCCACGATCTATGTGCAGGGCCAGTCTGGGGATCCGGCAGGTGGAATCAGTTATGACTCAGCTATTCCAGTCCGGGCAGAGATGGGATGGACAAGAGCAGGCGGAGCCGGCAAGTCCCCTGCAGACCTCCAGTAGGAGGAAGAAAAAGAAATAGAGAGATAAAAGACAATGAAGGAAGGACAAATAAGCTCGGGAGGGGGGTACAGGAGGGGAAGGAGGGGGACGGGGGGCAGGAGCGCACGGACAAGTTTCATCTACAGTGCCTTAGAGGACAAGCGAGTGTCCCTATAATCAATCCACACAGCCCATGTCAACATGTGCCTCTCCTGCATATCCCTGGCTTCCAAGGTCATCTCCTCCATTCGGCCTATAGCCTCTACCTCCCGGGCCCATTCCATAAACGTCGGCAAAACCGAAGACTTCCAATGCCTCGAACGAATTGTTCTCATTGCTGTTATAAAGTGCCTCAGAACCTCTTTTTTGTTATTAGAAATGGACCCCGGAAGCAGAGACAGCAACGCCAACTGGGGCGTGTTCTGTACCGACTCCCCCATAATAGAGTTGTAGGTCGATAAGACCCTCCCCCAAAGATCTTTGATTGCTGACAACTCCACCAAATATGCACCATATTACTTGACTCTTTCAAACACCGCCAACACCTATCAGAGCAGGACTTATTATATCTATGTATATCTGCCGGCCACCTATACCAACGGGCTATAACCTTGTAATTCCTTTCCTGCGCTGCACATGGGACCGAGAGTTTATGGGTGAATAAGTAAATCTTAGCAAGGTCTTCGCTATCTAACGATATGCCCAATTCCTCCTCCCATTTTCTAATAAATCCTGGTGGTGAGTTATGTTTGACCCCTAACAGTGTTCGATATAGGACTGCAACCGCATGCTTATCTGGGGGAGCCTGGGTCAGCATGTATTCCAACTGCGTTAAAGGTCTAGTACCTCGATCTGCAAGGTTTTGGGATTTTATGAAGGCACTCAGCTGATTATGAAGGAACCACGAGATATAGTGTCCTGGTGCACCTTCCCTCAGCTCATCTAGCGTGGGAAGCCTGCCCGCGACCACTATGTCCCCCATGGTGACATTAGATGATGCTTCCCATACTAAAAAACTTTTAGCTTGCATGCCTGGAGTAAAGGAGTAGTTATCAAAAAGAGGAGTCAAAGGGCCAGGTCTATGAACCACCTCGCTTCGCCTAGTCAGCTTGTCCCATACCCGCAGGAATTGCCCTGCAAGAAATGGAAGGGAGTCTCTGCCGCTTGGGAAGAGGGCCTCCCCATGACAGAGAGGTTGTGTTAATAGGAGACAGCTCCCTCTCCAACTCCACCCATTGTTTCTCTTTCCCCTTCTGGGCCCAGTCAAGAATGTGGAGAGACATAACAGCTGCATGATATGTTCTCATGTCGGGGAGCCCGGCCCCCCCCCCATTTGGCTTAAGCCTAGTCAGGGTACTAAATATTATCCGGGGTTTCCCACTGCCCCAAACAAATCTTAAAAATGTAGTCCTCAGCCTCCTGAAAAAGCTGTTGGGCAAGTAGATAGGTATTGTTTGAAAGAAATAGAGAAATTTGGGAAGAATATCCATTTTAAGTATATTGATCCTCCCGAACCAGAAGAATAGCTTTTTGTCATACGTGGTCAGCTCATCCAGCGTCTTCAGGAGCAGGGGAGATTAGTTAAGCTCGTATAGTCGAGATAGGTCAGCCGGCACCTGCACGCCTAGGTATTTTATTGAGTGGGGCTGCCAATCAAACGCCTTTTCCGCGTCACACGATAAAAGGCAATCTGGTATTTTATTGGAATCTGCATATGCTATTAGATTAAAGACCTTATTGGTGTTGTCCCACGCCTCCCGCCCCGGCACAAACCCCGCCTGATCCAGGTCCATCAGTCCTGGGAGAATCGGCTGGAGCCTAGAAGATATCATCTTGGCATACAGTTTAATATCTACATTTATCAAAGATATTGGTCTATAACTGCTACATAAAGATGGATCCTTCCCTGATTTGGGAAGAACTGTAATGATGGCCTCTATGGACTGTCCCGGGAACCCACATTTAGGTCCTATAGAATTGAATACCCTGACCAAGAAGGGAAGTAGTTCGGGAGCCAATTGCTTATAGAATTTGGGAGTATAGCCATCAACCCCCGGACTCTTGCCCTGCGGCATCTCTTTGATTGCCTTGGCCATCTCTTGCACAGTAAAAGGCTCCTCCAAGGCATCAGCTTCCTCCTTAGGGATGGAAGGAAGTGTCGTGTCATGAACATACCTAATAACGTCCTCAGGGGGATCAGCGTAGATTGGGACATTTTGATCCTGCCGCAAATTATATAGGGATTGATAATAGTCCCTGAACGCATCCGCTATCTGGGAGGGTATCACAGTCATTTGCCCCTGCGGTCCTTTGATATTAGGGATATATGTGGCCGCAGTTCTTTGATAAAAGGCCCTGGCTAGCAGCCTCCAGCATTTATCAGACGATTCGTAGTATAGCGCCTTCTGCCATTCCTATGCCTTAGGTATGCCTAATTATAGAGTCCCTGCAACTTCTCCCTAGCTTTCATCAGGTCAATGATCAAAACATTAGTTGGGTTCTTTTTATGGTCCCGCTCCAAAGATTGGATGAGTTGCACTGTATCACGGATCGAAGTGGCGCGTTGTTTTTTTAACCTGGCCCCGTGCTTAATGAATTCTTGTCTCGTCCATGCAGAGCCCACCATGAATCCACCATTTGCATATCAGGCAGTACTTTTTTCAACCTATTCCGCTTATTAAGGGACACTGCCGACCCGCCAGAGGAGGAATCCATCTCAGGCTGCATAGCAATGTTAAAGTCATCTCCCACCAGCAGAGTGCCCTCCGAGAACTCCCTCAACAACTTAAGAACTCTTTCACAAAAGCCAACCTGGTCGGTGTTAGGAGCATAAAAATTCACTACGGTGTATACTTTCGTATAGAGCTCCACTTTAAGGAATATGTATCGCCCATTGGGATCAACCTTGACGTCCACAATCTTATGTGGAAGAGACCTATGGTTGGCAATCGAAACCCCTGTTGCCTTGATGGTGGGATCAGGTGCATGGTGCCACGCAGGGTAGTATCTATTCCTAATATTTGGTATATGTCCCTCCTTAAAGTGCGTCTCCTGGAGAAGCAAAATGGCAACCCTGTGCTTATGCATGTCGTACAAAACTTGTGACCTTTTCTCTGGGACATTTAGCCCCTTATCATTAAAGGAGCCAATTATTAACTCCGCCATTGTCCGCGAGCCCCCGAAAGGTAGGAAAGCCGGACGGGGGGGGGGGGGAGAAAAGAAGGGAACGTGACATTAAGGGGTTAATAGAAAGAGGGGTAACGAATGAAAAAATGAATACTACTAAGAAAACAAACAATTACTAATTCTAGCGTTAACGCTCACTAGGTTCTCTTATATGAGACGAGCGATCTGGCCTACTGGGGGGAAGTGGAAAGCCATAACCGCAGGCAAGGAGTTGCTTCTACCGTATACGTATGCTATGAGAGTCCACTGCTCCAGAGTCTCAAACCAACAGCATGCACCTTCAAATATCAATAACATAAAACCATAGCCATTGCCCAAAAACATTATTACAACTATAACAGCCGCCAACTTTAGACCCCCGAACTCCCCACACCACCCCACCCCACAGCCGCGGAGCCAGGCAGCGGGGGGAGCCCTGGACCCCCCCATCCCAGATCACCAGCATGTGGAATACCACAGTAACTATCAAATGACCAATGGCCCATCGGTCCACCCTCCATGCTCCCCCCAGGTAAACCCCCCTCAACACGACCGGCCCCCGACCCACTCCGGGAGCCATGACCACAGGCCGGAGCCCCGACACCTCCTCCCCAGTTGTCAGAGAATGAATATCCGTCCGCAATCGAAACACTCTGTAACTGCCGCTCAGCACGGAGGGCCGGACCCCGAAACCACTCTCCGCAGGTCAAGCCCCGGGCAAAGGGGGGCACAAGGTCCCGGAGAAGATCACAGAAGAGCAAGCAACAACAGCCCAGAAAGTAGACCTAAGCCAATGAACAAGGGGAGGGGGGGGGGAGAACCAGGTCCAAGAGGCCGTCTCCCGTACATCCTCATCTGGAACCAGTCCTGGGGGGTGAAGTCAGGACGTCAGGGCACCGATGGTAACTTCAACCGGACTAAACAGCTTGCCGGCGTCCGCCGCCCCTGATCCTGTGCCTCTGTGGCCTTGGATCTCCAGGAAGCAGGCTTCTGCCCAGCTTTCCGAAGTCTCCCACGGTGGGCAACAGTCAATCATCCACCTGTATACTCGGAATCTCCAAGAAGCTGAAAAGATCCGGAAGTTGCGAGTGCGACCGCAGAACAAACGATCGCTCTCTCTTCGTAACCACCAGGTGGAATGGGTGGCCCCACCTGTACGTCTCTCTGACCGATTTAATAGATTCCAGCAATGGTCTCATGAGTCGACGCATTTGAAGGGTGCATCTGGCGAGATCGGGAAGCAAAGTGATCCTGAATCCGTTGTAGGGGATAGGGCCCCTGTCCCAGGATCTTCTCATTATGTCATCCTTGACTTTATAGAAGTGAACCCGACATACTATATCCCTTGGTCTGTCAGGATCTGTGGAGCGCGGGCCGGAGCCCTGTGGGCTCTGTCGATCTCGATATGTTCTCCAGGGGGCCTGTCCAGGACAATGTTGAATATCCGAACGACCACTTAGTTGAGAGTATTCTCCGGGACCTCTGGGAGACCGCATATCCGTATGTTGTTCCTGCGGCTCCTGTTTTCAAGATCATCCAGGTGCATTAGGGCCCTAATTGTTTGTTGGTTAGAGTCCGCTTGGGCCTGTTGCATCGCTGCTTGTGCCCGCTCAAGCGCTTCCAGTCGCTGGTCCGTGGCGATCCGTTGTTGTTCAAGAGTGTTCACTCTTCCAGAAACCTCAGAGACCACTCGCGTCACCTCCTCAAGCTCCCTTCTCAGGAGAGATTCCATCCTAGTTGTATAATTCTCAAAGTCCCTCCTGGATGGTAAAAATTTCAATAATATGTCGAGATTATATTGTTCCTGCGGAAGAGATCTACGATTCGCTAGGTCTGGAGAGGCCGCTGTAGCCTGGGACCAAGTGGGCGACCATGGCCGAATCGGGCTATCTGGCCCTACTGAAAACATTGGGCTGGTTGAGGCGGATGGACAAAATCTCTGACCCTCTAATGAGTCCGGGGGATGGCCTCTGGGTCCGGCCGGTGACGGAGTCGGGCTTCTCTCTTGGGGTGCGCCCTGGGGTTTGCCGTCTCTCTCAGCTATTTGTGGGCTTGCTGGACAGGTTCCGCAACGTGCAGCAGCTGGCCAGGGGAACGAGCCTGTACTTGGTGCGGGTGCCCCCAGTGTTCCATCCCCGACTGCAGTCCCTGGGGGCTTGTCTCCCATGTGCCTCCCAGATTTGCACCCTCCTGTGGCCCCCATGTACTTTCCCCCACCTGGTTATCTCCCCATTCCCGGGTGGCCAGTCCAAACCCCGCCGGCCGGAGCCGAGCCTCCGATCCCGCCATCGCGCTGATCTGATGGGGGGGTCTCCTCCACCCCGCGCTGTAACTCCCCGTCCAGGCTTCTGGCCGCCGTGCCGTCGCCGCAGACGACGGCGTCGCCCCTGTGCTGCGGTGCCCCCGAGCTCATCAGCTGATCCGGGGCGGATCTCCTCCGCCCCTCTCTGCAACTCCCCGCCCGGACGTCTGCTGTCACTGCCGCCGCCGTGGAGGACGGCGGCGCATGTGCACTGCGGCGCTCCCCGCCTCACCTCTCCTGCAGCCATGGGGCCCTCTGCGATGGGCTCTTCTGCCCTATCCTCCCAGTCATTTGGGCGTCGTTCGGTCTGGGAGGGGCGCTCGAACTCCAAGCCCCCCCCAGGGCCGGGTGATGGACCCGTCGCCTCCGCCCCCTGCTGCACACCCCTCCGCTCCATCGCCGCCATCTTGTTCTCCCTGCTGCTGCTCCCAGACGGCTGCTTTGCCTTCAGGAATTGGCTGATCTTGCCGGCTTTCTCACTCCCAGGGGTCGACATCCTGTTGGCGAGCAGATTGGAGGTAAGACGTTTTCCTAGCACTTCTGCAGAGCTCCTAAAAAGTGCACCCTCACGCCGCCATAGCCAAGCCCCCCACATTTTTATATATATAATAATTCTCTGTTGACCTGCATCCACAGTTGTGCCATAACCCAACAACTTGTAACAATTAACATGTAAATAGAGAATACAAAAAAACAGAAGTTTGGGTGTTATTTAATCACACCCAGAAAAGGCCAGGGATATAATACATCAAAAATGACATAAGTGGAGAAAAAAATAACATTCAAGAAATAGAGGAGCTCTGGGTGTCACCATATAGATGTTCAGGAATCTCTGAAGCAGAAGCAGGGGTTGTCTCCTCCAAATACGCTGCCACCCTCTTGCTCAAGGCAGAATTTTGCAGGTTGATGCATGCCATGATAATTTGCATTACTTTCTCTGGCTTGTATTGAAGGGTGCTCTCTGTGTGGTCCAGACAGCATAATCGGGCCTTCAACAGCCCGAAGGCACGCTTAACTACTGCCTGTGTGTGGAGGTGGGCCCCAGCTTCCTGGCCAGTTGTCTGGGGTCTTACGAAGGGTGTCAGGAGCCAGGGCAGCAAGGGATAGCCTGAATCACCTAAAATGCAAATGAAAATTAAATTACTAACAGGCAACACATCAAAACAGCCTAGACCATATAGTAAGTATTCCAAAAGAGTAGGGCCAAACAAGCAAAAGGTAAGGCAGCATGCTCGGGCTAAGCATTTGTAACTGCAACAGGGAGAAGGGGACATTCGAAGAGTGGCACGAGCACAGTCAAAGTGATAGAGGGAAGGGAGAGCAATTGGTTAACACAATAAAATAAACTTGAACCAATTGCAAAAAGGGGCCACAAAGCAAAAGAAAAAAACATTGCAAATGCAACATAATCAATAACAGGCAGATCCACTCCAGCAATAAACAGACTTAGGTAAGTCAGCCAAAACACTGAAAAAGCAAAGATCCGGCCCCACAAGGGGAAGGGGAAGCTAGGCTAGCCTCAAGAGAGGAGAGTGGGCTACTGAAACATATACTCCTGAGCAGCTGGGGAAACCAGGGCCAAATGCGTACAATCATGCTTAAACCCCGGACCGCTGGCGGCGATGGGTTAAAAGTAGTTTTTTAACCCCCAAACAACCATATTTTTGGAAACCAAAAAAAAACAAGTTTTTTAAATAATTTTGTAATATGAATACATTAATATCAGACCTGTAATACCAATTCTGCACAAATTTTTATTTATTTTTTTTTTCCTTAAAAAAAATATCTAACATGGCAGAAGTGGTCACAGAATTTTTCACATTTAAAAAAAATTAATTAATTAATGAATATTTAAAGATTGTCCCATTGAAATGCATTGGAGAGCGCCAGGTAGCGAGAGGTCATACCTGTCGCTGTTCAAGGTCGGACGCTGGCGCTGTGGGCTGAAGCTGGAATAATGATGAATGAGTGGCTATCTGGCGCTATCTCAGTCGCTAAGCAGGATTGGCTTGATAAATGTGTGATTGTGGTGGGGAGCCGGCGTTCTCGTGGCGGTGCCCGTCATTACCGGTCGCTCACCAGTCGCTACCTGTCGCTATTCCTTCATAAATAAGGGCCTCAGTGCACTAACACACTGAATGAATTCCATATTTACTTCTCTGTGCTCAGTTCTGAGTGCAGGTCGCAGGTTCACCTCCTTGAGTGAGTTAGGCCCTTATTTATCATGGGCTAGCGCCAGGTAGTGTCTGACGAGCGGCAGGTAGCGGCAGCTAACGGCGACTACCGACTCAAGTACGCCCGGCGGCGGTCACAATGACGCATTTATCAAGCAAAATGAGGCTAGCGCCGGCGAGAGCGACGGCTAGCGCGGCATTCATCATGAAGCCGCCTGGACCGAACAGCGCCGCTGAAAATTCCCTCACAGCGCCAGGTATGAGCTGTCGCTCCCTGGCGATGTCCAATGCATTTCAATGGAGCAATCTATAATTAATCATAATTAATTGGTATTATTTTATTTTTATTTTTTTTTAATGTCAAAAATTCGGAGACCACTTCTGCAATGTTAGGATTTATTTTTAAGTAAAAAAAAAAATTTTAAAAAAATTTGTGCAGAATTGATCTAACAGGTCTGAGATTAATGTATTCATATTACAAAATGATTATAAAAACATGTATAATGTTACATTCAAAAAATATGGTTGTTTAGGGGTTAAAAACTAGTTAATACCCATCGCCGCCAGCGCTCTGGGGTTTAAACAAGGAATGGACAGCGACAGCACATTCGGAGCGTCATTTTTTAATGAATATGAAGCTAGCCGTTCGCTCTGGCCATTCGTTGTCAGGCGCTCACATACAACGCTGAACCTGTGAAACAGCGACCCCCCAGCCCGTATTCAACATTACCGCACACCGACTGAGTCGCTGTCATCAAGCTAACGCCGGCCAAGCACAGCGAATACTGGCTGGCGCTGAAAAAATCACGCTACAGTCGCTCATCTGGCGCTACCTGGCGCTATTAATGAATCGGCCTCCCCGTATTATTACCAATAGCCTATCATATAATAGCATTTAATTTTGACAAGTTTTTAATGATAGTTATCCTTTAACTCTCATTTGCAGAAGCATGGACCCCGTTCTGTCTAGCTAGACAACTTCTTCCTGGATGGGACAAAATATAGGGTTATGAGGGTATATATATTTCTTTTCATGAAAGATACCAGGATGGGGGGCCATAAAAATGCTCTAAATAACAGCTGTGCAGGTTCAAAGATGTGCTGTTAAGTGATATAGATTTTTTACACATATATACACCAGAGCTAATGCCATAACCCCTATTTTAATTTCTATTCCTATTTTCATGGGCTTGGGGCTGAAGGCTCTCTTGGAAGAACCCCATGCCCACACCAATAGACAACGGGCCCTTCCGCACCCCCAATAATGTGCACCACAAGTGTCATTCCAGGTCCGGGTCACGGTGAACTGGTATAGGGTTACCTTGGACCCCTTACCAGTTTTCCCTAATGGAACCGAAAGAAGGGTCTACAATTTCACTTATACTTACCTGTCCCCGTCTTCCACCCCCTGTCCCCGCCAGCACCATCTTCCCCCTCCAGTGTGTCATTTGGATTAAGGGGGAACATAGGTTCCCCCTTCTTTCTAGGGACTGAAATGAGGGCTGGAAGAGCCACATATTGGCATTGCCTCCATGGAAACTCTCTGTCGTTATTGCTGATATCGCAGAAGGGTAGTGGCCTAAAGGGGATTTTTCTGTACCGCCCCTATAGGTCCCTCCCCCTTTGTGACATGATAAGTGATGACGGGAAGATTTCAGAGAGGCTTTGTCTCTTACTATAAAGTGACTCATCAAGGAGTCCCTGGACAGGAGGATGAACAAGAGGTGAACCTGTGTTCCCTTTCTTTCTAAAGGATGAAATATCCTTAGACACCTTGGCAGCATACATTTAAAGGGGAAAGGTAAGTAAAAATCAATTATTTAAAACAGGGATAAGTGAAATAAAAATTAAATGTGCCAATATTCAAAAAGGGGTCTAAAGGGTAGCCTGGGAACTACAGACCGATAAGTTTATCATCTGTGGCGGGGAAGCTTTTCTAACATTTTCTAAGAGATGCCATTGTGAATTATCTCTGTGAAGGTAAGCTTATTACTCCTTATCAGCATAGATTAATGAGAAATCGCTCCTGCCAGACAAACCTCATCACCTTTTTTGAGGAGATAAGTTTAAGACTGGATCAGGGTGAGTCATTGGATATCATAAATCTTGACCTTTCTAAAGCATTTGATACTGTGCCACATAAAAGACTGGTACAGAAGACGAGAATGTTTGGACTTGGGGAAAATGTGTGTACATGAGTGAGAAATTGGCCTAATCATAGGAAACAGAGGATGGGTATAAACAGCACATACTCACATTGGGTTACCATTACTAGCTTAGTACCACAGGGGTCAATGCTGGTCCCAATTCTTTTTAATATATATTAATGATATAGGTAATTGGTTAAAAAGTGAAAGCTCAGTCTCTGCAGATGATACTAAGCTGTGTAAAGTAATTAACGAAAAAGAGGATACCACGCAGCTACAAACTGATTTAGGTAAATTGGAGGTTTGGGAAGAAAAATGGCAAATGAAGTTTAACACAGATAAATGTAATATTATGCACATATGCACTTGGGCAGGACAAATTGGTGCCATGATTACACATTAAATAGGAAAACACTTGGTAAAACAACAATGGAAAAAGGTGTTTTAGGTAATAATGAACTAAACTGTAGTGATCAGTGTCAGGCAGCAGCAGCCAAGGCGAACAGGATCATGGGGTTCATCAAGAGGGGCGGGCAACTAAATTAATAAATGGAATTAGGGAACTAGAGTACCCTGAAAGATTGTCAAAGTTTGGTTTATTTAGATTGGAAAAGAGACACCTGAGGGGTGATCAAATAAGTATGTATAAATATATCCAGAGCAATACAATTACTTATTAACTTATATTACAGACAAATACGTTCCACCTAATTTACTGTATATTTACTTGAATTAAAATAAATTTTGCACCAAAAAAAAATTTCCCCTCCCCTATTGTAAAGCTGGTCAAGAGTTGTTCGGACTTACAGCTTGCACCCTTATTTACCTAGTAGTCAACCCAGTGGCATTACTTGATTCTCAAATCGGCCATGGCCGATTGTTGGCACACATAGGCATCATGGCATGAGCCCAGGAACCCCAATTTCACTGCACGCAGTGCATCTCGTAATCGCACACAACCATCACATTCAGAGAATGGAAGCTTTTACAGTTGCCGAAGTGCAGTTTCTGTACTCAAGAGGGGCAGAATTGGATATGGGTCTTGTCAGTAAACTCAAACACATTGGGGATCCCCGCCATTCTGTAAAACACAAGTTTCATGAGTTGTATCTCTTCCTCATCGTCTGGAAATTTGATGTAGGTATCAGGTCACATATAGCCAGGACGACGTCATGAAAGATGCGGCACATATTGGGCTGGCTGATGCTGCTTAATAGAGCCATAGTGGCCTGAAATGTGCCCCTCACAGGCATGTTTTAATGAGGCACAAAACTGCACTATGCCTGGTATGGCCTTGCTGCGGCCAGTGGTAGAGTATATTCTGTTGCAGATTTGGTGATACAGTGACATAAATGTGGCTTGATTGAATCAGCTGCATATTTGTTTGTCTCTTAAATCCACTACAGGCAGCCTGGTGGTAAACATCCAGTCAGCCCTAAATTGCACAGGCTTCTTCTGCCTCCCTTTGCTCCTCTGCGACAGCAACACAACTCAACCACACCCCAAACATCAATGCACAATCTTGGCCAGAGAAGCACTGCACTGCCACTTCACAAACCAACTAACATGACCACAATACCAAACACACACACACCAAGCACAACAAAACAAAAACAGCACGCGTGCACTCTATTACACACAGAGGTGCAACTCAATGCAGCTCACCAAAGTACAGAATGCATCAGGGAAACAAACAGCCTGCTGAAAGCAATCTTCTTAAGTTTGGTTAAGCCAAGAGGGGAGATGCTAGCCAGCCCAGACAATGTGTCAAATACAATCCTGGCTTGCTGTGTGCTCCTCAATCCCTGCTTACTACACCAGATGGCAGACTCAGAGGAAACACAATTAATGCCACAAACCACAGACCATTTGTTTGGCTTCCCAAACACATGAACTAATAACTTGCAGTCTTTCAGTCATCAGCTCACACTATTTTTCTTCTGCCCCCAAATGCTGTGTACTCAGTTTGTGTTGGTGTCGCTTGGTTCTTTACTTAGCCAAACAGATGTGCACTTGTTAATTTGCCATGTGCTTCTTAACAGGACGATGCATTTGGAGAGCAGTTTCCTGCCAGCCCATCTGTAATGGGCCCATCAGGTGATTCTGGGGTTCCTCCTACCCAGGCCTCAGTAGCCACGTTGTTAAGTCCTGCCCCTTCTGCATCAACCCCTGATTCAGGGATATCATTTGGATTTTGAAAGTTGTATGATTTGTTTGCCAAATTCTGGCAAATTTATTTGCTTTGGAATAACAACATGCCTCCTATCATGTTTCTTGCTAATGTAAGTCTAAAGGCTTGCTTGGTTGTAAAAATACTGTAAGCTAAACCAAACACATGGGCCTATCAAAGCAGACACATACACATTTGCAAAAATACATTTTTATATTACCAAAAGCCAACATGGCCAATACTCCAAACATGGGTGGACAACATATTTTCTGCTCCCAGATAGTATCTTCCCCCACATGTCAAGCAACATTCCCCAGGACTCAAAAACGTGCCAGATCTTGTGATTTTCCATAATGTATTCTGTAACAAAAACAAAAAAGCTCAGTAATGGTGGGAAAGAACAAACAACAGATTCTTAGAAAACAAAAGCAACACTTGCCAGGGTCATGATTTTGCACAACCCTACTTCTTGGGTGCGTGTACAACTTTTTTCCACAGCGCCATGTGTGCCACATAAACCACCAGCTAAATCATGGCCAAAGATCCGTGTTGGGTTTGAGGCAGAGCAATTGTCCAACAGCCAATTACCCCAATACAGTTCAGGTAGTTTAAGTGGCCCACAAAAATGCTAGGGGCAACCTTGAACTGAACCACAGCTAGGTGAGCCAATGGGGATGTTCCTATTGGTTCACACAGAACAAGCAAGACACAACACTAATATTAAAGAAAAGAGACACACACACACTCAAAGTGAGTGCACGTAGGGACATGTGGACAATGTAGCCAAATGTGGGTCCACCACAAACAGGGGACAGAAAAGTATTTAATTGAGCATGAGCATTGACTGAAAACCCAAAACAAACACACTGTGGTGGTGCCTCCACAAGGATGAGTCCCCCACAAACCAACAAAACAAACTGGGTGTATGTCAATACAGAGTTGGGGGCCATTTTGTAAGTGAACCATTTGGAGATACATATAAAAATATAGCTACAGATGTAAACCTGGCTGAAAGTTACTCACCATCACAAGTCTGGCAATGGTCCATGCTGCTGGATCCAGTTGGATGCTGGTGAGGAGAAGTCGGCAGCAGGCATGGTGCAGCTGCCCCAGCAGGAGAATCTGGATCTGTGGCGAAGGGAAAGAAACAAAAAAACTAAAGAAGTCTCCTTAGGTGGGACCAACAACCAAACAGGCAGCTCATAGTCAACATAGTTGTGAGACACATAGTTGTGGATATATATTTGCAGGGCCACATATACCTTGTGCGGGCTCCGGCAAAAAATCCAGACGGGAGGGGTCTGCCTTCAGCCTGTGATGCCCTGAAACAATAGGAAAGATAAAAAAAACACACATGAGCTCCAAATTTGGCATCTAGACCCTGGCCAGACAACTGTGAAGACAGCCCGGAAACTCACCAGTGGAAAGGGTGCTGCCCGCCAACTGGGGAGGGCTGCGAGAGGGGGGAAAGGCAGTGGACTTGTCTCTTGAATTGGTAGTTTGGATTCCAAATGCGAGTGACCAGCTTCCTCCCAAATCCCACCAACAACAACATGGAGTCTACCACCTCCTCCTCCGGACTCCAAGCCTGAGACTAGCCTCAATGGTAAGCAGCATCCTCAGACACTGCTTAAAAGGAACTGAGAACCACCAACCCCTCCTCCTCCCTGGCCGACTCCACTGGGTCATCCTCCACCTCCTCCACTTCAGATCCTGGACCATCCACCTCTGTATGGCCCAAAGGGACCTCCCCCGCTAAACTCTCACTGTCAATGGCTCTGGTCTGGGGGAGCACCATTTTCCGTACTTGCAGGGGGGGGGGCACTTATCTGTGTATACAAAAGACATTAAACAGATATTAATGAGAAGTCATTTGGATCTGCATGCATTTCATTACTTGGCTTATTAACTTAAGGGAGCTGTAGGCATCATAAAGCCGGTGGACAGCCTATAGATCCCGGTGCTTCAGGTCTGACCATTTCTGCCGGATGGATTTTGGCTTGAGCTTCATCTTGAAGCACCTGTCCACCGTCTTCTGGAGCTCTTCCATGATAACCACCTTCTGGAACTAAGGACTTGGTGTAATCATACTCCTGCTGGAGCATAGTCTATATGAAGACAAAAAAGCAAAAAAATTAATGGATACTGGGTGGCCACATACAATGACATTTCAGAAACCAATTCAGGTCAGATTTCCTACCCCCACCTCCTGTCTCACTGACTTTCCTTGGAACCCATCAGACGTTTTAATACCTCTCCTGCCATGCCAGTTTTTTTTTAAATATGACCCTGGCATCATAAAATCTGTTTCGAGAGCTGCCAACCTTAAAAGAGGACCTAGAAATAAAACGAGTTTGTGTTAAAGTGCTATGGTCTAACTAGACAATATGGGTTGTTTGGGGTTGATACAACCTTGATATAACCTTTTATTTAATTACATTTTTCTACCACTGGAAAGGTGTAGCTGTATTTGTTGTATACAGAGAGATTTGTATCAACCTAAGTTTATTTTGGGTTGTCGCAGAAATTTGTATACGAAAAATTATTGGATAAAGGATAAAAGCGATCCACTAGGCTGGAAGGAGAGCACAAAGTTTTACAAGGCTGTTGATTCACTTTGGGCATTTGCCTTTAGTTCTGCCACGTGCTTAGTCGTGTTACAACTAAGGGCGTATGTCCGAAATGCATCCCTGGCCTTTGGAAAAGTAATGCTTTCCTACACCCCCAGTAGATTGCTTTTAATTAAGTAAAGGTTACGATTTAACCCTTTAAACGCCAACTACGTAAAATTCACGTAGCTGCCTCTCCTGTCATTAAACGCCAGCTATGTAAATTTTACGTACCTGGCTTTCCCCCCTGCTAACTGGCCAAAAAAAATAAAAAGACACTCACCTGACCCCTCGTTTGATTCGGCCGGGTCTCCCCTTTAAGATGGTGTGCTCCGATCGTCCGTGGGACCTCCTCCGGCTGCAGGGGAGGACCCGGAATAGGGTGCCCCCCCCCCGTTTTAGCTGCCACTGGCTTTCCTGTAAAAAAAATAAATAAATAAAAATGACATTTACCTACCTGCATGTGCGCTGGCTCCCGTCGACCCTCCTCTTCACCTGGGGGGCCTCCGATCCCCCCCCAGGGCTTGCCGATCTTCAGGAGAGAGCCCGGGAGGCTCTCTCCTCTCCTCTTCTCGATGGCGGCCGCCATCTTGCTGCTAAGCCCCGCCCCTTGGGGGTGGGGCCATGACGTCATCCCGTTCTGTCTCCCGTCAAGCCCTGCCCCTTTTTTCATGTTAAAGCCCAAACTCTGCTGAAAAAAACAATATACAATTTTTCTGGGAAATCCCTGGAAATCCCTTCAAAAATCACAGTTGAACATGCATAGTGCAAAATAGTGAAAAATGGTCTGGCAACAAAGCGTAACAAAAACTCCAGGTAGGCTGGCACTTAAAGGGTTAAAGACTTTTCCTAGAATGGTGATTCTTCCCTTTAAATCTGCTTCTGACAGAGATATATGCCCCAGAAAATCAGGACAGCATCTCTGTCATACTTCACACATACATTACATTTTACAGCTGGTGAAGGAGATAAATGCTCTATGTGTGAGAGAAGCTATGTAACGTATGTATTTGTATGTATCCCTAAAATGGTAAGGGCAACCACAGAGCATTTGAACAGTGTAAACAATGTTTCTAGGAGTTCTCTGCTCTGAGCAGGGCATTGATAAACCATTACAACTGATGGTGTTTTATTTCTGCCTAGAAATTAGAGATTTTTTGTACAGATATTTAAGAAAATCAGTTGTGTAACAAGATGGTGGCTTCCATGCAATCCAGGAGCACAGCATCTGCTCTCAAGTCCTCTTAAAGAACCTATGTCACTGATTGCCAGAGAAGGGGGGTTAGGGGGAAATTTACTAAGATTATATTTTTTGATTGGAGGTCCACTAGCAGTAATAACATTTAGACTCAAAATGAGATCATGTAGTAGCAATGGTTTGTGATTTCTTTGAATAATACATTTTGTATATCCCAATATGTTTTCTTTTTGTTTTTGTCTGTGGTAAGCCATGCCGATAGGCATCTATTACAATATATAAAACAAAAGAGCAGTGGTCAAATGAGCTAACACTACTTATAAAAGTACAAACTAAGTTTAATATTCTATTGAATTTCTTAACAGTGCTCACACAACGGGCATGAAATATCAGGCCCACAATTCTATCTATTGTCTGTTGATCTTTCAGCAGAACAAATACAAAACCTCATGAAGAATTTATCCAAGCAATGAATATGTTCAGCAATGTACCGGTCGGAAGCGATGGCTAAGAGTAATAATAATAATAAAACTGTATACATAGTGGCAAATATATGACATTACTTTATGGAAGATTTTCTCTTAGTTTATGCATGTTTTGTTGCCATAGATGAATTTTACTGCAACCTAAATGTTTTCTTGTTCAGCTTGTGTAATATGCAGTTAACCACTTGCTGGTGATACGCTGTAGTATATTTAGCAGTGTGTCAGTTTGTGATACAAGCAAGTTGGAATTTAATTACATAACAGCATGAGTATAGGTAAATCGAAATTAGAAACATATAAAATATGAAGCCTTTGATCATGGGAAAAAAGAAAAAAAGATGTTTTGGATCATTTAAAAGCAATTTAGCACATACAGTACCGTCTAACTTTAAAGCAGTCGACCTGAATCTGCAAAGAAGGTACACGGTTAGAAAGTTGTGCTTCTATATTAATATTTCGGACTTAATAATAATACATTTGCCAACTATTTTCTGTCTCTGGGCACGATATATTGTTCCTCGTGACATATTAGAAGCAGATGCGTATTGCAAAATTCTGTAAGGTTATTTATTGAAAGGTACACAATATTTTAAAATTCTAGAAGGATATTGTACGAAATATATATTTACCCGGTAACTAAATGAAAAACATCCAGGATTCCACAATCTGCTACTACTATAAGAAAATAGATTCTGACAATGAATGATATCCTTGACCTTATCTATGCTTGGTTTGTACAAATAAGTCTTTGTAAAATGTATACATCATGTCCTTTGATACTTATCCGTACCCTGATTTATCTCTTCATGTTGGTATGCAGGCCTATCATTATGCACTTTACTTTTATGAAACAAAAGTACATAAGTATACTTACCTAGAATAAATGGCAGCTCGAGAGACAGTTTTACATATTGTATGTCCTGGCAAAGGTCATTTATTTTTAATCTATCTATTTTTAATCTATGAACATAATGTTGACGACTGATGTCATGATAGTTTGCAGGCAAACCCAAAGAGGTATTAGATGATCTTACTTACACGAGCTCCTGTTTCTGAAAGGGTTTTCTTAAATGTGGATATTTATGTTTAACTACAGGTTACACAGGATTCTACATTTATGTTCAACATTCCACTGGTGGAAAATATTTTGGGCCTAATTTAAGAAGCATCTGCACTATATAGTGCCATATAGTGCTAATAATTTATCCAAGTGTTTCTGCCATGGTCTCTGGGCTGATTGAAGCCTTTTCTTCAATCCAGACACTTGATTGTAGCTTCTGTCAGTCGTATTATTTTATTTTTAGAGAACCATCATTTTCCGTAAGGTTGTACATTGTTATATTTATGACCAACATGGTGAAAGAGATACAATAGGAGTGAGAGCTCTGCCTTTGTAAATTTACATTATAAGGTCCATTTCACACTGGAGCGATTGAGGGGCAAACACAAAACTCTCACAATTACACCGTAATCGCCAGTGAAACGCTGCCTATGGGGGCTTTCACATACTTGACTGGTGGAAGCCATTGCGGGACGATTCTACTAGCTCCTCAAAAGCCCTGCAAGCAGCGTTTTGCAGTGATGGAGCTTGTGATCACTTTATAGCAAACAGTGGTCGACAAGGCTACTAAAACACCTGTCAGTTTGTGGTACACAGGAGCGAGGTATAGTGTCAGTGATTCTCACAGCCGCTACACCGTGTCAAAAGGGATGAATCACAGTTGGTGCGAATTAAGTCTGGTGGGGTTTTCCCTGTTGAAAAACTGTCTGAAAAGACATTTGCCCAGGATGCAGGGTTAGGATACCCCAGGGTAGTAAAGAGGGGGGGGTTCAAAATCTTACTTTTTTCCTTACTCCAATTGCGGCATAGAACAGGATCCCTATATTGTGCCCTATATATTAGGATGTGATGACTGGCTTGCCTGCAGTCAGAGCACAGATAGATGTGTGCCCTAGGGTGTAAGCAATGTGCCTTGTCTGAGGCAATCCAGCCAACACCAATAGGGCACAATAAAGGGATGCCATTCTGTGCAGTAAATGCAGAGTTGCGGCTAGGAACTCTTTTTTTTTTACTTACTTGCTAGGGTCCCTGCATGTCAGACTAAAAGTCTTTTTAACTGTTTGGTCAGCTTTGTACCAGAAGGTTTTGATTACATTTCTGAAAGAAAATTGGATAGAAACCATTGGTTTACAGTTAGGGCAGTTTCAGTAGAGGAGTTAGAGCCATAATCTTTGAAACTGTGAGCTGCTGGAAAGCTGTGTAGTGTCTCATGATGTGCAGAGGCTCAGCCACAGAAAATCTGTCAGAAACTTACATTAACATTCCCACTGTATGCTAACTAATTGAGCAGTTGACACCACTGCCACAAAGGTGAAGCATTTGGCCCTCCGAATTGCAACCTAGGAGAATTGTGCTCTGGACTCACCAAATGCCATGCCTAGTAGGACAATAGGATCTCAAACAATTATGGAGTTCAACAGGCTTTCTCCAATTTCTCCTCTGTTTCCAGCATATGCCGCACTCATTTGTGCCAGAATCCCAGAGAGATGGGATTGCATTGTCCTCAGAACTGGGGTTCATCATCAAACAGTGAAGCTTTCTCCTCATTATCTAGCACATTAAACAGTGGGTATTTATAGTTTTCTTGGTCCATGCGCATGAAGTTATTCTTTATAGCAAGGTTTGCAATCAGCTGATAGATAAATAAATTGCAATCATGACTGGAACTCAATTAAAAGAAATTTGCATTTAAATTACAATGATTGATACTGATATCTGTATTGTATGTACAGGTGTAGCAATTGTTACACACAGGAGCACAGCTCAAGGGGTTATCCCTGTACAGAAGCCATTCATTATTTCAAGATAGTACCCTCTACCAGTGTTTTTAGATGCATGTTAAAAAGGGCTGAATCTGTACATGTCGCACTAGAAGTTACAAAAGGTATCCAGGAGATGTAAAATATTGTTCATTATTGGTACATTTGGATGTAACAGACTTTTGGCAGTTAAACACAGTTGCACTAAGCGGCACACTGAGAGTTAATAATTCATTTCTACCTTAATGTGTTTATTCGGAATCTGCAGTTTTTTCCATTTTGGAAATTATCTCTAATACAGCAAGATAACATTTAGCAGAGCTCTCCTGTGAATATTATCAGAAGGAATCAACAACAGCTATTGCTCCGCAGACAGAAAATCATTGAAAAGTTGAAGATATTTCCCCAGACGTATTTCTATATGGTGTGTAACACTCCAGGTAAGCAGAGAAGAAAAAGCATCTTGTAATCTATGTGGATTTTTTTTCTACCTGACGGCCTGTTCCACTGCACACAGTGTGCCACCGATATGTCTGCCGCATATATTTGCAAAGCTTATGTCACAGTTCAGTCTTCCCTGGTGATCCGCGTCCCCATGTACACTCCGCCATTGAGAATGTTTTATTGTTTAACTGCTAATCCGTGTAATTAGCTACCTCTGGAGGATTTTATTGGGAGAAATACATCAGTGTGTATTTCATTTCTCAAATGTTGGCAGTCTTGAGTTACACAGAGCTTCCGATCCTGGTTAAATTATAATGACTGCAATGGCATTATTTTTTCAAGACAGCCGCAGCTTGTTTGCGACTGAAAATAGATACCGTTAAGTCCCAGGCACATTTTGCTTCTACCCAATTTAACAAATTTATGTAATTTCATTATGCAGATCGGGGCCACCATCATTATTTTTGGGGCCTCTGAATACGAAAAAAATACGGTCAAATATAAATGTATACAGTTTTAACAGCTAACAAAGAACATAAATTGCCTTAACACATGTAGGCTTGATTGTTAAAGAGTCCCAGAAGTTGAATGTCCGCCATTTTTACGCTGTCAGCCATGATAATGACATTGTATTCCCAAAGGAATCTGCCATACTTTTAAGTCTCCAACGCTGATAAGTCATATTTGTGGTGGTTGGTCAAGTGCTGCTGTTCAAAAAGAAATTCTCCTCCATGATAGATAGCGGGGTGCACACGGAAGTCACCCAGGAGAGCATGATGTCAGCCCTGGAGCTAGAAAAGCAAGAATTTTAAAGAATCAGATCTATATCTGGTAAGCCACATAGACAGCAGTGCTGAGGGTAATGATATTTAGACTGCGAGTATTAAAACTCCTGCTGCTACCTCTTTCTCTCATGCTGCACAATGTAACAAGCAGGATGCGTAATGCTCTTACATTGTAAAAAGTCACAAATATAAATATCCAGTTTTGTAGCTAATATGTATTGTAACAAGAGCAATACCCTACACATTGTAGCAACCACAAGCTTACAATGCAAACAGTCGCAGCTGACTGCAATGTTTGAGTCATCTCTTTATCACTCTGGAGAGATCACTTCACAAGAATGCTATATCTATATAAAACTATTTGTAAATTCCTTTACAAACCCTTTCATAATGTAATGCAGCTGCTTTTATAAATGACATATATGGAATATATGGAATACAGAATATCAAGCCATAGTAGAGACACTTATTGTGGGTGAATATTTTCACACTGGCACACTGTTCTTTGTTCTCTAAATTGTCCCTTGCATTGTATGGTTGGTTTATTATGTCCAGAATGGCATACTGAGACACTAGATCTGCTATTTTCTAAAAATGAAGTGCTGGCCACAAAACGGAACAAAACCCAGGGATTTGACTTTCCATGACCCTGGGGCATCCTGAATTCAGATGCCCTGCTGCATGAAACCCCCATCTGCTTCATGCTTCAGAGAGCTTAAACACTGTGGCCCCAGACTGCCACTGGGAGCCATGAGAGGCAGAATCACCTGCATATGTGTGTATCATAGGGATCTGATGTGCTCCATTCCATGGGAAGACGGGTGAGTGTTGGCACTGATTCGAAAGTATCAGTGATTAGAAGGACACCGTCGGTCTTGTCACTGCCTACTGTGAATGGACTCACACACCCTAGATGATCTGCTTTAAACACTAACCATGTTACCACCA